>CM060193.1:62111645-63331645 GCA_030549335.1 Pontederia crassipes
ATATTATGATAATTTGAAAATTTACAGAAATTTTCTTGAAACCTATATGACATAATTATGAACATTTCTAGGTATGTCATGAATACAAAATTTATGTGTCATGTATATATATTGTAATATGTTTTGAAATTATGTTATGAACATAATTATGTTACATTATGTTATACGTGAAAATAAAATATTTCATGCACAATGTTATTTTTTAAAAGGTTCATTTTATGATATGAAACTTATAAAAAATATTTTTTCTTTTGTAAGAAAATTTTTGAAGTGCATATATTTTTTGTTACCAAATTTTGTTTTTAATGTAACAAATGTATTTTCACATGATATTGCATATTTTTATTCAATTTACACAATTAATAATACATGCATGATATGACAACATTATTTTTGTTGTATGAATATTTTCACTACATATATGTAGCTAAGGCATGTGTGACAAATAATTTTCAATTTCTATGAAAATTGATATTTTAATTATTTAAATGCCTTGTGTTATACATATATGTCTTATAAGCATGTGACTTTATTTTTTCCATTTTATACATATATGTCTTAAAAGAGAGCGAGGGAGGTCAAGGCGGACACTTGGCGAACTAATAGAGCAAGATCTATTGGTGAATAATATACCGAAATGTTTGGTTACTAATAGAGCGGAATGACGTCGTATGATCCATGTAGTCAACATAACCTAGTGAGATAAGACTTTGTTGTTGTTGTTATGAAAATGTTTGAATTAATAATAACCATGCTTATTATCATGCATATATTATGTTCAAAGCATGTGACAAATAATTTCATTATGTGATAAATGAATTGTATAATTATTTGTATGCTTTGTGATTCATAATATTTTTATGCCATGTTTGTGTTATGCATAAAAATGTCAATTATGAATGTGACATGTTTCATGAACTTAGGAATTTAATAAATTGGACCTAAGTTAATTATTTTCATAATGAAACATAGGGAGTTCAAATAGGACTAGGGCATTTAAATTATATGATGGTCACGATAGTAATTTTTATTGAGTGGTGCGTGACATGTGCATGTCTAGAAAAGTACTGAAATGAGATTATAAGTGGAAAATTTAGTACCCTCTTTCTCTATGAACTTACCTGGTGTACAGTTGACGCAGCCTCTAAATATTACTATGTTCAAGTGACATGCTAACATTTTTTCAATTATTTTAGTGTCAAGGAGAAGGGGTGATGATTCCCTAATTGGTACCTTGCATAGACAAGGAAGAGTCCCCATCATAGAACTTTGTTTGTCTGGCCGAAATTTTTTGAAAATGATTTGTTAATCACATTATATATTTTAAATAATTTTGGATATTCATTTTTTCAAAATTACTAGAATAGTACCTTGGCACAATTATATTATTTTTAATAACTTTGTAATGTTTTTGGAATAGTGGGAGATGAGTGGGAGCTTTGCTACCATCTCGATGTCACCACCCTCAAATATTATCATTTTATTATTTTTGAAATATATGCGACAAGAAGACTTGTGTATAACATTCTAACACTAATTTATTTTTTAACATGATCTTAGACTAAATGACAACCAACAAAATAATTGTTGAACTGAACAAATGTGACAAGTTGAATAGTGACAATTATGACATCTGGCATAGGAAAGTACAATACATCATCGAAGATGAGAAAGTTATTGAATGCATCAAAAACACCATGGCTGAATCAGAATTTGGCGTTACACCTCAACAAAGAAGGAATTTGGACGCTTACAATGCATGAAAAAAGAAAGACAAAAGAACTCGCATTGTGTTGGAGCAGCTTGGACAATTTCTTAATGTGTGACTACGATGTGCATGAAACTGTCAAAACCATGTGGGATGCCCTTCATGAGATGTTTGCCAGTATATCAATCACGAAATTAAGGTTACTTAATATTAAGTTTGATTCTTACCGTATGCACCCAAATCACACCATGCGGCAGCATTTGCGTGAATTATCGAATATGATTTGTGAGTTGAAAAGTGCTAGTGTTCCACTTACTGATGAACAATAAGTGCAGACTGTCATTCGTTCCCTTCCAGCGCGTTGGGAGCAAATGGTTTTGAACTTAGCTCACAACGATAACATCAAAACCTTTACTAATGTTGCACGTCATCTGGAACTGGAAGAAGAGCGCCTTGAGACAGCTAAACCTTCCGGTCAAGCATATGTTACTGAATCCAGTGCGAAAGGTGAGAGTAAAAGTTCAAAATGGAAAAGGTCGCACAATAAGAAACAAAGGAAAAAACCAGCGCAAACGTGGTAAGCGCGGTGGGAAGTTTGATAAAAGTAAAGTTAAGTGTTACAACTGCCACAAGAGTGGACACTTCGCTCTGAGTGCACCGAGTCGAAGAAGAAAACACATGTATACTTTTCTGAACAAACTTTCGTTTATGTTTCTAGCTGTGCATTAGTCGCTGACTCTCATCCTTCATGGATTGTAGACTCAGGAGCAACTGACCACATAGCGAAGAACGCGACGCCTTTGTGGATTTTCGTCGATTCAGTGCCGGAACCAAGTGAATTTACGTTGGCAACAACGCACGTGTGGAGGTCAAAGGCATTGGTACATGTAAATTGGACCTTTGCGAAGGACGTGTCCTATACCTCCATGATGTCCTCTATGCTCTGAATTTTCACGGAATCTAATTTCAGTATCTTGTTTATATGAACTTGGTTATGTAATAACATTTGGTTCAAGCTATGTTGATGTGATGTTAAACAATATTTGTATTTGTACTGCTTACAAGCATAATGATTTTTATGTTATTGAAATCTCTATAGATTTTCAAAATTCTGGTTCTTCATTTGTATCATTTTCTGATAAAAATGTTGATGTCAAAACTTGGCATGCCAGACTTGGGCATATTGGATAAGATCGTATGAATCGACTAACTAGAGAAGGCATTTTAGGCAATCTCGCTAAAGTGATTATGCCCATGTGTGAAAATTGCCTTGCTGGTAAAGCAACTAGAAAACCATTTGGAGTAGGCAAACATGCTGAATCTTCCTTAGAAATAATCCATTCTGATATCTGTGGTCCTATGAATGTTAAGGCTAGACATGGTTTCTCTTATTGCATATGGCTGAGAATCAATTGGATCACAAAGTTAAAGTCTTGCGTACGGATCATGGGCGTGAATATTTATCTGATCTCTTTAGAGAATTATGTGATGAAAAAGATATTGTTAGGCAACTAACAATTCCTGGAACTTCGCAACAAAATGGTGTTGCAGAAAGACGAAACCGAACTCTACTTGATATGGTCCGATCAATGATGGCGCAAGCAAATCTCCCTATTTCTTTCTGGGGTGATTCCTTATTGACTGCAGCCTATATATTGAATCGAGTTCCATCAAAGTCTGTAAATTCTACTTCTTACGAACTCTGGACAGGTCGAAAGCCTGAACTTAGTTATTTGCGCTCCTGGGGTGCGCGGCCTATGTACTTCATACTTCTCATAAGTATGGAAAGTTGGGTCTTTAAGGGAAAAAAGTGTATCTTTATAAGATATTTTGAGACCTCCAAAGGATATGTTTTCATAGGTGAAAAGGAGGATGGAACTATTACACAGATAGAAAGTAGAGATGCTACATTCCTAGAAGATGATTTTCCTAAGCAAGTGAAATAGATAAAGATCTTCACCTCGAGGAGGAAGAAAATCATGAGTTGGCTCATCCGACATATCAATCTGCTGAAGAGTACGTCTCCTTACCTCAGAATCCTGATTCGAGTGGGAGAGAATCATCGCCAACTCAAGAACGAGATATACCCGAATGTTCAATACGTCGGACTAATCGAAAAAGTCTCCCACGTCGTCGTTTTGAGATTAAGGGGGAAGCTTTTATAGTTGGTCCGAAAGACGAACATGAGCCTAAAACAATTGAGAATGCAAAGGAAGAATGGATGAAAGTAATGGAAAAAGAAATGAAGTCAATGAAAGATAACCAAGTTTGGGATTTGGTTGATCTCCCACCCGATAGAAGATCAATAGGGAATAAATGGGTTCTCAAGGTCAAACGTGGTGCAGATGGATCCATAGAAAGATATAAAGCTCGCCTTGTTACACAAGAATATACCAAAAGGAGGGTTTAGATTATGATGAAACTTTTGCACCCGTTGCAAGATTTTCTTCAATTCGCTTAATCCTAGCTATAGTTGCTCATATGGATTTAGAAATACATCAAATGGATGTAAAGACAACTTTTCTAAATGAAGAACTAGATGAAGAAATTTACATGAAGTAATCTAAAGGCTTCATTGTAAACGGTTAAGAGCGCAAAGTATGTAAATTGCGATGGTCCATATACGGACTAAAACAATCATCTAGGCAGTGCTATTTGAAGTTTCATTGATCAATAATTTCCTTCGGATTTTCTATAATTGATGAAGACCACTGTGTATATATAAGTGGCTCCAAAGATAAGTTTGCATTTCTAACTATATGTCGATGATATCTTGCTAGCTGAGAATAATAAGGAGTATATAAATACCATTAAGCAATGGTTGTCCTCTATTTTTGAGATGAAGGACATAAGTGAAGCAGCATATATACTTGGAGTAAAAATTCATTGAGATCGTTCAAAGAGATTCATTGCTCTCTCGCAAGAAACTTATATAAAAAAGGTTCTCGAACATTTTTGAATGAATAACTGCAAACCCATCGATACTTCTGTAGCGAAAGGTGAAGCTTTAAGTCTTAATATGTATCCGAAGACTTCAGAAGAAAAGAGTGCTATGGCCTCTGTTCCTTATGCCAACGCAGTCGGAAGTATGATGTACGTCATGTTGTGTACTCGACCCGACATATGTCATGCCATTGGTCTAGTCAGTCGATATCAGTCTAATCCAGGACACCAACATTGGAAGGCTGTCAAACGGATTTTCAAATACTTGAAGGGAACCGTTGATTACACACTATGCTATCAAGGAGGAAGCCTAAAGTTAGCCGAATATACGGATGCTGATTGGGCTGGCGATGTTGATGAACGCAAGTCCACCTCCGCTTACGTCTTCCTGCTTAGAAATGGCGCTGTGACGTGGAGCAGCAAGAAGCAAGATTGCATAGCATTGTCGACAATGGAAGCTAAATTTGTGGCGTATACCGAAGCTGCAAAAGAAGGCCTTTGGTTAGGCAAATTCCTTCGCCATATGAGAGTAGCTGATGATGCTTCAAAGACTAACATATACTGTGATAATCAAGCTGCCATTGCATATGTCAAAGATGAGACATATCACTGTAAAGGAAATCATATCGACACTAAGTACAAATTTATCCGAAATGAAGATGTTCAGAAAAGGATCATGATTCAATATGTGTCTACACATCAGAATATGACTGACCCATTTACGAAGCCTATTCCGAGAGATGTATTTATTAGACATATAAAATCTATACGATTACGTAATCCTAATTGTACTTAAACATTTTATTTTTAATGAAAATATTCATTTCTTTTGTTTAAGTTATTATGAGTTGTTATACACAAGTAGAGTATGTCAGTCAGGCACGAGATTATCAAATCACACGGATAATCGCCTCTGGCGCTTAGAGTATAGCGAGAGGAGAAGAAATGATTTAAATCATAATATGATCTAAAACCGTCCTGATTTGTTCGGGAAGTCTTGAACACGAGTTTATTTCAACTCCGTGTAACCTGACAAGGGGAGCCAGATATGAGACCTCATTTAAGGCACCAAAATTTTGGGCGACTAGTGGGAGGACTCAGGCCAGGCGTCATAGATTGGTGACTGGACTTAAGTATGTGCGGTGTTATTGAGCAATGGCATACGCTCCTTCAGTGGAAGCCTCCACCGCAATACTTGAGTATATTACCAAGTATGCTAAGTCGATCCTAAGACGTGACGAATAGTCGAGTCTTCGTCACATGTGTGAGTCTTTAAGGATTGAACAAAGTCTAGAGATTGCCCTTCGACTCTTGACTATATTTCAAAGTGATATGTTAATGTTGCTACTTTAGCGAGGTACTCAAAGGCTAAAATTGTATGTGGCCTGTCGAGCCACGTCTAGGAAAGCAGCTAACTTAGAATCGAGAAATATGAGGGCGAGAAAAAGATTCACTGGTGCTGCATAAATTTTATATGTTGTTGGCCAACTATAAAGTATACATATAAAATTGAGTAACCGCGGAGTTAGACGTAAGTCGTCTAAACTGTGCAAGCAAGGTGTTTCTAAGGCAAAGTGAGTAAAATGATTGTTTGAGCGACTATATAAGAATATAGTTTTGGCTCGCATATTGATGGGGCGACTTTTATAGTTTTGCCTCTCAAGTTGATTGAGAACTATGTATCCTTAACATGTCATGGTATATGCTCTCAAGTAGTTGAGTGATTGTGTATCCCTAATAGGTCGTAGCTCACCCGTATTATGTTATGAATGTACTCGTGGGTCGCACGATCCATTTACTATATACAGAAATTTGCAAATGTGACAAATAGCACATTATGTGCGAGTGGGAGATTGTTGGACATATACGCACATGTGTGCTTATTGTCCAAACTGCAACGAAACTGCATGCACGTGCAGTTAACCAATGGCCATGCAAACTCTGTAAATAGAGTTCCATTGCTGCAATAAATTCTCCTTACTTGTCTAGTTATTTGCTATATTCCGTAGGTACTTGGATTGTGGAATAGTGTCGGCTTTCCGTAGTGATCGTCGTCCCGTCTCGTATGAAATAACGTAAAAAAACATCGTTTATTCTGCTGTAATAGGTTAGTTTTCTAAATCAAAACCTTCTGATTATGTATTGATCTCTCCCTATATAATCTCTTTCTATATAGATTACTCAAATCCTATTGGGTTCTGACTCATGCAATAAAAAATTAATATTTCAATTAATAATTTTAATCAAATCCATACACACACTATCTAATATATTAGATGAAATGCTTATCCTAATATGTATTACATATCATATATCGGATGAGATGCCATCTAATATTTATTATACATTAATAATCAACAAACTAAGAATGATAAACGATTTATTTAATTTGAAAGAAAAATGATTCGACATGAAAAAAATTAATATATCAAACTATATATATATAAATCTTTAATCATTATATTTTTGTTTAAAATAAATGTTTAAAGTAAGATTGTCAAGATCTAAAACTTACATAGGAAACATAAATTAATAAGATCAGGATTTTAATCCAATACAAAATTAATAAATTATTTAAGCATGTAAGAATCATAAATTTAATTAGGCATCACTACGTGTCATCTAATAAAAAAGGAAAAAAAATGCCAGTCACCTAGTATTCTAAATCCTAATACTAATCTGATTATATATTATTATTAATCCTAATATGTATTATATATCATATATTAGATGAGATTGGTATCCTAATATTTAGTTAAAATAAAATTAGGTACATAAACATATCATAATATCAATACTTATAAACATATCATAACTTTGATTATTCAACTCCTATTCGGTCTTGACTCATCCAATAAAAAAATAATATTTAAATTAATAATTCTAATAAAATCCTAATCCATATATAAATAATATAATGTTCTAAATGAAATCTAATATCCAAATATGTTTTGTATAATTTATGTTAATTTAATTGGAATAGATTAGGAGTAATAATTTTTTAAAATATAGCAGTGGATGTAATCACATGGAATGTTAACAAAATTGTTAATTTTCCTATTTTTTTCTAAGTTATCCTTTTACAACTTTTGGAATGTTTGGAATTTTTTGAAAGTATAAAAAATATTATATAAAACATATTGTATGGGGAGGATTTTAATTGGATTAACTAAAAAAATATCTTCTTTAGAAGTAAATTTAGTTAGAGGATCGGGTTAAACGAATTATATAATTTTGTGTTGTACTATGAAAATTTAATAATTTAACTTTGTATCGAACATAAAAATTCTAAAAGCTTAGTTGAGAATCAATGGGAACTTTGGTTTGATTAAATAAACCAAATAATATTTCAAGAAATATAAATTGAAAGACATGCCCAAATAACATATTAATATATGTATAACTGGAAGTTAAATTTTGAATATAAATACGTAATTTAATTTAAGTAAAAGTGAGAGTTTCAACTGAAAATAAATATATATATATATATATATATATATATGTTAAGAAAATAAAAATGGAAGATAGCATGCATATGCCACACGCTCACAAAATATAACATTATTAACATTCTTATAAGAAAGGGTTTTATATATGTTAATTTTACATTCTAAACATACCTAATTCTACTCATAATAAAAGAGAGAGTTCTACATAAATAAAATAGAATATGATTCTTGGTTTAATGGAAAATAAAATTAATTTGAGTATATTTAAAATTAATAACTATCACATCTTTTTCAGAAAAAATATATATTATTTTTGGATTAAAAAAAGATAAATTGAACACCTCTCTATATCAATATTTTAGGTAAAATTTGACATAATAATTAATTCGTTACGAGTACAATTAAAATAAATAATCTTTTTTTCCAAAAGATAATGTATTTTTTTATAATAATGAAATAATTTTTAAGAATGAATTTCATTTGAGTCCAATTAAGAATAATCGTACGTTTCTAAAAAAACAATGTACTATTTTTTAAATAAAAAATAGTTTGAAATAATTAAATCAATTTGAGTTCTATTAATTATACTGATAATGTATAAATATAATAACATTAGTAATATTCCCTTTAAACATTTCTTACATTTTGTCTCTAAATTCATAGTTGTTGAAAATAATCAAACTTTGTTATATAATGTCATAATGAAATTAGTTAAATAATTGAACTTCCTTAAATATGAAAATGTTTCGAAACTTTCTTATATGAATTAATAGAATTGAGAATTCCAATAAAACTTAAATAGAAATAAGTGGCATGTTATTCAGTGTTTTTTTTTCTAAAAAATGAAGAAATAACTATTTTCATTTTTAAATAAACTTGTTAACTTTCATTAAATAAAAATAATTTGAAGAAGACATGTGTGAAAATTTGATAAAAGATAATATTATTAATCTAACTTTTTTTAATAATTATACCAAAAGGTGGGAATCCTATATATAATATTTGAGTATTATTCTTGGAGTAAAAGTAAATTCAGTTTGAGTATAGTTAAATATTTTCGTCTTTTAAAAATAGTGCACTATTTTTTTATCAAAATTGATAACTTGAAGAAATAATGTGTCAACATTTAACAAAAAATAAAATTATGTATTTAATTTATTTCTAGAACATAAACTAAAAGAAAAACTTTAAATAAATATGAAGGACCTATATAAATAAGTATAGAATAAAAGTCTCGATTTGAGCATAAATAAATTCAACTAGAATATAATTGAGATAATATCTCCTTTTTTTAGTTTTCAAATAAATAAATAGCGCATTATACTCATATTAATATAGTTACACTATCGTATTTAAATTTTACTTCCAATTTATTTTTATATCATGTCAATATTTTTTTAGTAAAATAATCTGACTAATTTAAGGCTTTTATATGTAAAATTTCAATATTTTTTAAAATTATAATATCATAATTATATATTGATTAATCTTTGCGATGTCCGTGCATCTCATGCGACTTAGCACTAGTAGTAATTAGTTGTAGAAGAATCATTGACAGAAGAAAATATTTGGTGAAGCGTTATTATTTTATAACTTGTTACTTTTTTTTTCTCTTCGCCTCCGATTTTTAATTAGCAACAATAATCACTAATTCCATTGAATTAAGACCTCATATCAATAATAGAACAATATGGAGTTTGAGTACGTTTTGTATTTATTTTTCTTTTCTTTTAGGTTTATAGTTTGATTATGTTTTGGATTTTGGACTACAATAAATAAACATGAACATTTTAATTTGTTTCTAGATAACAAAGACTACATTTAAACTCACGTACCACATGTGACATCCAATAATTATATTTTTCGAAGGCCAAGCTTTTGATGAAATGAAATTTAATTATAGGCTAAAATTATATTTTACATGAAACTGTCGATTATATATTGCACATTAAACTAAACATCTAACGATCCAACAAGGCTCTGCAGAGAGGACATGTAGAATGAGAGTGGAGCCGCATATCGATGCAGCCAATATGATAACAATGGCGGCATGGCAAGAGGAGTCGCGCCTTCTCGCCGTCCTCCAACTCCATCAAGAAAATCGCGCATGCGTCACGCTGCTTCGTCTCCTCGTTAATGTCGAAGGTGGGCATCCGTGCGAGTGTCCCGAGGCTTCTCCTCGGGGCACGTCGAGTTATTTTACAATGTATTTTTCTTTTCAATTTATTTTTATACTTAGTTTATTTTCTAAGTGTGATGGTGACAGTTTTATAATTTGCACTTCAGAAAAGTGTACCCCCGGAAATGATCATCCACACCACACATCGCAAACCTACCATCCGAAATGGTGGTATAGTAGGGGAGACTCATTAGTCCTCCTCTGAAACGTTGTAATCATTCATATTTACTCAACAAAGATTTCAAGCTTCCCTAAGTCTAGCATCGTGCCTCAAGCGTGGGGTGGCAACCCACAAAAGAGCGTCCCAAAGCGTCCCAAGTGATCGAGCGTTACGCCAAGGTGTCCGTTTGTTCACAAACGCCTCCACCGAAGAAGCGTCCGCTCGGGACCGTGCGTCTCAAAAATTGTGGCATACAAAAAATGGCATAAGCAAGCTTCCGCAAAGCGCACAAAAGAGTTTGCCTAGACGTTGGGCACGTCTAGGTGCCGCACGGGTCGGTCGAGCGAAAAATGACCCCGTGACAAGTTGGTATCAGAGCGGCATTTCTGGGACCGCTCAAGTTGGCGTTCGGCGATCAAGGTGAAATGACGTCGAACTCGAAGATGACGAATGAACCCGTTGCACCGGAGAAGGGCCGCCAGGATCGAGGGCGCGCCCGCTCGAAGGACACCATGTCCGCCTTCGAGCAACGCCTCGACCAATTCCATTTGGACGTGGGTGAGATGCAAGACCAACTCGCAACGCCCGAGCGGAAGTTGGAGAAGACCGTGGATCTTGCCACAGTGCGGGAAGAGATGACGCCGTTGTATACGCGTCTCGAGTCCATGGAAGCGACAATCATGGACATGCGGGAGACCTTGGACAATGGTCTCTCAAACATGCGATTCGAAATGGAGCAAGAGTTCCAGACCTTCCGGGAGGAGCTCAAGCGATGCTATGAAGACGGGTGGCGCCCCGAGGCGTCCGTCCCGTATGAGGCAAGAATTGATGTGCCAAAGTCGAGACCCTACAAAGACGAGCGGTCGGCAAGGGAGATCAACGACTTCCTGTGGAACATCCGAAGGTACATGGAGGCCTTGGACGTGACGTCCGAAGTGAGGATGGTGAAGACCGCATCCTTCTACTTGCAAGATACGGCGAGTCTATGGTGGCGGTGCCATTGCGACGACGTGATTGTGGATCCCATTGAGAGGTGGGACGACTTCAAGAGACAGCTTACCAACTACTTCTGCCCTGCCAAGTCGGGACTTGAGGCCAAGATTGCGTTGTTCAACATTTGCCAGAAGGGCACGTTGAAGGAGTACGTGAAAGAGTTCACCGAGCTCCGCCTACAAAATTTCCAAGTGGACGAAGACACGTTGTTGGCGGTCTTCGTGAAGGGTTTGAAGCCATGGGCTAGGACAGAGTTGGAACGACGAGATTGCCCCAACCTCCGCTCGCTAGTCGCCGCTGCTGAATCGCTCATGGAGTACGCCAAAGCGAGCACTCCACCATCAAAGTCCTCAGGCAAGGACATTGGTGAGAGATAGAAGTCCAAGTCACAAGGAGGCAAGCAGCACTATCAGGACAAAGGCAAGGGACACCAAGACGGGAAGTCCAACAATGGAAGATTCAAAAGGGACGGGAAGCCGCCAAAGCCTTGCTACATTTGCAAGGGTCCACATTGGACGAGCGATTGTCCATAAAAGGCGACAGTCAACGCAATGTATCGCCCCGACGAGAAGGAAAAAGAGAAGGATGAGACGTGTCTCAGCTCGATGCACGTCCTCAGCGCCATCAACACCCCGAAGGGTCCTTCATCGGCTGCGCGACTTTATGCGGATATCGAGTTGAACGGGCAAGTCTTCAACGCCCTCATTGACACGGGAGCATCGGAGTTGTTCGTGTCAGAATTGACCGCCAAGAAGCTAAAGCTGCTACTCCAGAAGACTAACGCCACGTTCAAGACGGTGAACACGAAGTCTATCTCGACCACAAGAATTTCTCCTGGAGTGAAGGTTCGCATCGGCAAGTGGTCGAGAAGCTTCGACGCGACGGTGGCACTAGTGGATGACTACGAAGTGGTGGCGGGCATCTCTTTCCTGCGACACATTGCTGCATGTGTCATTCCGCTCACCAACTCGATGGTCATCTTCGATTCCAAGGGACCTTACAACGTCCCTTTGAGGTCAGGCGGAGACCTCAAACAGAAGACCCTCTCCGCCATGCACGTGGCGAAGGGGTTGCGCAAACAGGAGCACACCTTCCTGGCGACCGCCGTCTTGGAAGACCCGGGGTCCTCTACTCCAACACCTCCCAAAGTCCTTGAAACCCTTGAGGATTTTGCGGACGTTATGCCCCCGGAACTCCCAAAGCGGTTGCCTCCGAAGCGTGAAGTGCACCATGTCATCGACTTGGTCCCAGGATCTAAAGTCCCACATGGAGTCCCCTATCGGCTCGCCCCTCCGGAACTCACAGAACTCCGTAAGCAACTCACCGAACTATTGGATGCAGGATATGTTCGGCCTTCAAAATCTCCATATGGCGCCCCTGTTCTCTTCCAGAAGAAGCATGACGGTTCCCTCCGGATGTGCATCGACTACCGGGCGCTCAACAAGCTTACGGTGAAGAACAAGTACCCCATCCCCTTGGTGGCAGATTTGTTCGACCAACTTGGTGGTGCAAGATGGTTTACCAAGTTGGATCTTCGTTCGGGCTATTGACAAGTCCGGATTGCCGAGGAGGATGTGCAGAAGACGGCGTGTGTCACAAGATACGCCTCCTACGAGTTCCTCGTGATGCCGTTCGGCCTCACCAACGCCCCGACGACCTTTTGTACTCTCATGAATAAGGTATTGCAGCCATTCCTTGATAGGTTCGTGGTTGTGTACCTCGACGACATCATGATCTACAGCCGCACCTTGGAGGAGCATATCGAGCACATTCGGCAAGTGTTCGAGGTGTTGCGGCAGAACGAACTCTATGTCAAGCGGGAGAAGTGTGCCTTCGCTCAACCGGAAGTACACTTCTTGGGACATGTCGTCAGAAGTGGGAAGTTGAAGATGGATGGCGCGAAGATTCGGGCCATCGTGGAGTGGGAATCCGGGTTCCCGACATGCGTTCGTTCCTTGGCCTGTCGAACTGCTATAGGCGGTTCGTCAAGGGGTATTCACATGTGACGACCCCTTTGACGAATCTCCTCCGGAAGAATGTGAAGTGGGAGTGGACGCCGACATGTCAGGAAGCGTTCGACACCCTCAAGAGGGCTATGACAGAGGAACCGGTGCTCGTCCTGCCAGACCACACTAAGTCCTACGAGGTACAGACAGATGCTTCTGACTATGCCATTGGAGGAGTTCTTATGCAGGAGGGGCATCCTGTGGCGTTCGAGAGTCGCAAACTCAACGACACGGAGCGGCGCTACGCTGTTCAGGAGAAGGAGATGACCGCGGTGATTCACTGCCTTAGAACATGGCGGCACTACCTTCTCGGGTCGCGATTTCACATCAAGATGGACAACGTCGCGACAAGTTACTTCGAGACACAGAAGAAGCTCTCGCCGAAGCAAGCAAGATGGCAAGATTTCATGGCGGAATTCGACTATGTCCTGGAGTACAAGCCTGACAAAATGAATGTCGTTGCCGACGCCCTCAGCCGACGCGCGAAATTGGCGGCCATGAGCTCCTCTCAGGCCGACCTCATCGAGAGAATCAAGAAGGGATTTGAGTCAGATCCCATGGCAAAGAACTTGTTCGAGCAGACGAAGGAGGGCAAGACACGCCGCTTTTGGGTGGAAGATGGGCTGATCTTCACCAAGGAACGTCGCATATACGTTCCACTCTTCGACAACTTGCGGCGCATTATCATGCAAGAGTGCCATGACTCCAAGTGGGCGGGACATCCGGGCATCCGCCGCACTTTGGCACTCATCGAAGACAACTACTTCTGGCAAAGGATGGAGGACAACATTGAAGCCTTCGTGAAGACATGCCTTGTTTGCCAGCAAGACAAGAACCTCAATCAAGCGTCCGGCGGACTTCTGGAACCCCTGCCTATCCCAGAGCATCCATGGAAGGATGTCTCCATGGACTTCATCACAGGCCTGCCCAAGTCTGAAGGGGCATGTACCATCATGGTGGTCGTCGATCGGTTCTCCAAGTATGTCATCTTCGCCGCCGGCTCCGCAAGTTGTCCTGCTACTGAAGCTGTGGAGTTATTCATGAAGCATGTAGTGAAGTATTGGGGCCTACCACAAAGCATCGTCAGCGATCGGGATGAACGATTCGTTGGCAACTTCTGGAAGGAATTGTTCAAGATGATGGACTCCAACCTGCATTTCTCGACATCACTTCATCCTCAAACCGACGGCCAAACTGAGAGGGTGAATTGTATTCTGGAGATCTACTTGCGGCACTATGTGAGTGCCAATCAGAAGGACTGGGCGAAGCTACTCGACATCGCGCAATTCTCCTACAACCTGCAATGAAGCGAGTCAACCAATCGGAGTCCCTTCGAGATAGTGACGGGGCAGTAACCTCTGACGCCCCAAGCCATCGCCACTTCTTATGACGGCAAAGTCCCCGCCGCTCACCGCATGACGAGGGAATGGCATGAGCAGAACGACATGGCGAGAGCATGTTTGCACAAGGCATCGAAGCGCATGAAAAAGTGGGGCGGACACCGCCCGACGGGACGTCAACTTTGAAGTCGGAGACTTGGTCCTGGTGAAGCTGGTCCAACATCTTCGAATAAGTGGGAAGAATCTGCACAAGGGCCTCGTTAGGCATTACGAGGGCCCCTTCAAGATCCTGAAGAAGGTAGGCAAGGTGGCCTACAAGTTGAAGCTTCCGCCTCAGATGTAACAACACCCCGTCTTTCATGTCAGCTTGCTCAAGCCTTTCGTCGAAGACATTGAAGATCCCGGGCGTGGGGTTTCAGACCGCGCCCCGTCGATCATCCGTCAGCAGTTTACTGATCAAGTTGAAGAAGTACTCGCCATCCGCACGAAGAATCGGAAGAAAGAGTATCTTGTTCGATGGAGCGGAAGACCGGACGCCGACACAAGTTGGGAGACAGCCGAAGACTTGTGGCAGTTCAAGCAGAAGATTGAAGAATTCCAAGCCGCAGCTCCAGGGACGTCGCTGATTTGAGTGGGGGAGAATGTCCCGGGGGCTTCTCCCCGGGGCACGTCGAGTTATCTTATCATGTATTTTTCTTTTCAACCCACTTTTGTACTTAGTTTATTTTCTAAGTGTGGTGGTGGCAATTTTGTAATTTGCACTCCAGAAAAGTGCACCTCCGGAGATGGTCCTCCACACCACACGTCGCAAACCTACCACCCGAAACGGTGGTATAGTAGGGGAGACCCGCTAGTCCTCCCCGAAGCGTTGTAATCATTCCTATTTACTCAACAAAAATTTCAAACTTCCCTAAATCTAGCATCGTGCCTCAAGCGTGGGGTGGCAACCCACAAAAGAGCGTTCCAAAGCGTCCCAAGTGATCGAGCGTTACGCCGAGGTGCCCGTTTGTTCACAAACGCCTCCACCGAAGAAGCGTCCGCTCGGGACCGTGCGTCCCAAAAGTTGTGGCATACAAAAAGTGGCATAAGCAAGCTTTCGCAAAGCGCTCAAAAGAGCTTGCCTAGACGTTGGACACGTCTAGACGTCGCACGGGTCGGTCGAGCGAAAAACGACCCCGTGAAACGAGCACGTCGCGGTCGAGCCCTTTATTATTAAAACCGTGAGGCGATATTATCGACATCGCGGCCGTAGATCTACTACCGTTGAACGTCGTCGTCGTAGTCGAGCCATCACCGCCATTGTGGGATGATGCCGTTGAAGTAGTTGTGCCATCATCGTAACAGAAGTAGCGGGATATGCCCACCGTAAATACTGCGGCCATACACGAAAAGTCGAAGATGAGAACAGCAATGACGACATCCATTGCAACCACGTGTAAAATGATTGTGCGAAGTGGTCTCCTCTTCACACACACTCTCTCTCTCTCTCTCCTCTTTGCCTTCGACCTTTCCACTTCCCTCCCACCGAATCTCTATATCTCTCTCTCTCCGTCGGTTCCCGACCTCTCTCTCCGGCGAGTGCAGGTGTGGCTGAGGCGCTCTCTTTCTCTCTCTGTGGCTGCTCCCGACCTCTCTCCGGTGAGTGCAGAGGCGGCTGCCGTCTCCTACCCTAATTCTTTGGAGATCTTACACGAGATGTCAAGCGGCAATCGATTGATGACCGATCGATTCAAACTTTATTATAACGATGAAAATTTTGAGTATGAGTAGGATTCAAAATTTCTTGCTTTTTTGAAATTACCTTTGCAGTTTAATTAGTTTTCGACTTCAATTCGATATTTGTTTTGTTTTCTTTCGCGTACACCATTTTTGTTCTTTTTCCCAGTTGACGATTGCGTACCTGAGAAGGAAAAAATGACGAGCCAGAGCTCATTGTGAGATCGGCTGCGGCGAGATTGCTACTTTGTCAGGGGAAATGGGGCTAAGGGTCCCTCTGCGCCGTAGCCGGCAACGCACAGCTGAGAGGGACATCGACCCCCTCTCTGCTGTTGCAACTTACAATTCAGAATAAAATAATATAAAAAATAAAATCTATTGTAAAAAGAGGGGGTTGGCCCCATCCTCTACTTTCGGTGGCCTCGCTGGCATCGACTAAAAAAAGAGAGGCGATTACAGGACTTCGAGAAAAATAGTGAACGATGTCCCCGAACCATAAGCCCCTCGGCACGAAGAAGGTGCTCGACAGCACTATCGCTCCCAGAGGTAGTACCTCAACAGGAGCTTCTTGGCCTTTGGCCCTCTGTCCGGGAAGAAGCACCTCGAAACGACAACGTCGCCAAAGGCCACTGCCAAGAATAATAGCACGCTCAAGATGGCGTAGATGTAGTCCTGTACCTTTTCAGCTCGCCCCTTCGATGGCATGTTGTCCTTGTCACTCTCGTTGTTGAACAAGATTACATTATCAACCATCGAAGTCATGAGTTGACAAAAAAAAAGCCAAGAGTTGACGCCACGACGAGGCTGCCGGCCGAGATGCGCTCATTGATCAAGGGATTCTGTTTAATGGATCCTGGTCCGCGTTCCCTGACGGCTCTGCCTACGGACGTGACCCTTTCTCTTCGCCTAATAATTAGAACATAGTGGATAAAAAATTAGATCTTCATAAGAAGGATCAAAAGATCATGATATCATAATAATCAGGAGTCCTAATTGACCCATCATTGTAATCGTATGAGACCTAAATTAGAACTACAAGATAACATTATTGTGAGTCAGAGGTGCATAAATATAATAATCATCATCATAATATTGATTAGGATTTAGGATATGGATCAAGGGTCAAATAGAATAATAATAATGATAATAGAGTCAAAATCTTGCCCTAGTATAAATAGAATCTAGGCCGAGTCCGAGAGTAATCATCTCGGAAAGAATCATAAGGAACCTGAACTAGGTCAAGGTTACATACGTGTCAAGTTTACATGTTGGGTGAAGGGAGCACGACTCATACTACATCGGGATGGAAAACAAGTCGGGTTATCCTCAACCTAGACCGGGCTGAACTAGAGTTTGGTAGTTCTGGCCATGACAGAGCTAGGCCAAATTGCAAAGAACTCGGTCTGGACACAAGCTAATCTGAGCCAAGTTATAGAGATCTCGATGTGAGTTCTATAGTAAAAAAAATTTATGGATGTGTAGTAGATTTTTCGATAGTCCTTCCGACGACCTATATGGGTAATCCAGAACAATAGACATAATTATTCAAGTCAATAATCATGACCCTATCGATGAAATTAACCTACTTACACACCTTAGGAATTTCAGCCGAGAATATGACATGTCCTTCCTCAAACTTTGGTCATTCCCCTTGGTTTGGGTGCACAATTGTCAGCATCTCCTCCATCTGGTTTGTCTCCTATAGATGCGACTATCATCAAATTTGTGGAGAGAGATAGAAACATGGGCGAGAGAGATTTCGTGCGTGAGAGCAAATAACTAGAGAAAGGTTCTTTTGGTTTTATTTATAGGAGAAACAAAGTTAACATTATCTCGAATTCTATTTTTCTTTTCCTCCAAATAGTATTGTCCTTTTATTTTTTCTTTCTTTTCTTTTTTAGCTTCAACTTTATCACTTTTTATTAAATGTCTTGGGCGTTACAAATTATGTTTATTAGTAATAGTTATTATTTCAATTATCATTAACTAACTTTTGGTCATTATTAATTTGTTCCCGATATTTTATATTCATAATAATTATTGATATATTAATTGTTTTTAACTTTGATATACATATATAGTCATGTGAAAAACATTTTGAGAGCTAAAACAAGTTTTTTTTTGGAAGATACACTATGTATAATTTGGATTAAGTGTGGATGTTGTAGTTTTCTTTAATTAGATATTTAAAGAATATTCAAACATAAATGTTTAATTGTATGTTAAGTGAAAGAAGTTCTAAACTAGAAATCAAAAGTTGTAATCAGATTCAAAAGTTGATCCAAAATTCTTCAACTTACATGTGTCAAATATAACTATTTTACAAATGCTAGTTCAAGATAATATAACAAAGATAAATTAAATTGAAGCTTATTGCATGTCTAAAAAAAAGTAAGATGCTAAGCATCCTAAAATTGTTAATAATGGGAAGTGTATTGAAAAATATATGTGATAACACCTATCACAATACAAAAATATTATGTACGGAAAAATGAATTTGAGACTTTTCTATTTGGCGTGTCATGTTATGCACGAAACATATATATGTTGTGTTATGCTATGTGATTGATATTCGATATGTTTATCATTATTTGCAAAGAATGGAATTTCTCATCAAGAAAGTGTGATATCAAGTTGCGGTATGATATGCGAAGACATGTATGCACACAAATTGTATGTGAATGTAACACATGAAGTGATTCTTGTATTCGAATTAATGTATATGGTATCTATGCATAGTGTATGCATGTATTATGTGGATGATGGAATGGTTAGTTAGCATTGTTATTTTGATATTCTAGAAATGACTTTATGTTTATTAGAAATTTAAAATTAAAATTAAAGTGAGATTTAGGTTGTGTGATGCATTTTAGAATATGAAAACTATGATAGAGGCAACTTTTGTGAATTTAGTGTTAAACTATTTTGTATGCATTAGAGAAAAGTATAAAAGGCTGAAGTATATTTGTATTTGTAATTTATAAAGGATGAATAAAAAATTGTATCTCTTATTTAGACCCAAATTATTGTTTCATAGTTTTTTTAATTGTTTAGAATTAAGCATGAATCATGTGATGGTGAACTATGTAATTGTTGTTTCTCATGTTGTTTATTGACTTTTCTACCATTCAATCTTGACTCCTATTGATTAAGCTATAGACCTACTATGTGGGGTACGAGGAATATGAACATGGGAGACCATTATCTTTTGAGACATTTATATATGTCCATAAGATAAATAAAACAAGTTTCCTAAAAATAACTTGTTCTTATTTCTTACTATTTGATGATAATCTTCTTAATATTTGAGTTATTCTATCTTACAATAATATTCTTAGAACATAAGTTTTTCATTTTGCAATAACATCCTTAGGTCTTACTTTATATCATCAATAAAATTATTCTATTTTCTTTTATGACATCTATAATGTTATCTATAACTTTCAAATGTTTTCATTTTATATTTAGTCTGTCTTATTTAAATAACCATGATTTAAAGAATTTACTTAACCCTTTCTTTATGGCGGAGTAGTTGCTTATGTCATTTACATATGGATTCAATTTTATTAGAAACAACTAAATCATGCCTCTCGATAGCCTTTAATATCTTCTATAACACCTCAAGATTCACTTGCTCAAAAAAGCTATTCCAACGGTGTTATCTAATTTTACGGACTTACATGAGCCGAAGAGTTAATTACAATAAACCTTATAATAGTAGAAGCAATTTAAATAATATTCAATTATCTCTAAAGTACGGACATGCATCTATATAATAATAGGTCCCTATTAATGTCCATATCTATGTGCAAGCCAATCATTATAGGAGCCGCCAATCATTTCACTATCACCGTCATCTTATCATGCACGAATTCAAGTATAGAAAAAAAATCCAATTAGTATAACTCAATACGTTGAGTCGCTCATCAATAACAATATAAACCATGATAATAGTAATATCAATATGCATAATAATAAGCAGTATCAATACTATCATATCAATCAACTTCAATTATTAATTATGCACCATTCATCAATATTAAAGATTAATTAATTGTAATTATAATTCAATTAACTTTTAACATCAACCATAAAAATTGTAATCAATATATTTTCAATGATTTATCTTTTGTTTATTCTTCAACCATAAAGGCTATAGTTAAATTATTCTTTTACTTTTTAACTTTTTAACTTCTTAATTTTAACCATAAATACTACTTCAATCATATGGATTGTTTTTAGTTATTATTTATCATTCAAATTTTAACAATTAGCTTTAACCACAACAGTTGTTTTTACTTATCCTTCATTTTTTACATTAATTTAACAAAAAAGGACTATTTCAAGCATAAAGACTACTTTCATAGCTCTCCCAATTTTAGATGGCTTACCACTTTTATTTTGTTTAATACATGTCCATCTTTGCTTTCATTCATTTTAACTTGATTTATAATTTTGGATGCACAATGCATCACAACAAATCTATTTTTACTTCTTGACCATCAAAACTTGGAACGATTGGGGTGAAATTCAGGTTGGATCATCCAATTCAATCCACAATATTTGCAAAATACGATTTAGTTCTGACAAAACTTAGGGCCGAGCTAAGTTATTTTCAATTCAATTTTATTTTTCATCATCGAAACTCAAGGTGGACTGATCAAAATTCAATATGAATTTGTTTCAACCATCTGCTTTCAATTCACTTTATCAGACACTCAACCCAATTTCTATCCAATTTCGATTTGTCCATTAACATCCATGGAACCTAAGTTAGGGCATAATCGGAATCTAGTTTGAATCGTTATCAAATTATCAATCGTAGTCTCAAGTTTAAAGAACTTAGGCCACGTTCTTAAAAACTTAGACCGAGTTAGCTATCGAATTATCAATCATCGTCACAAGTTTAAAGAACCTAGACTGCGTTCTTAAAAACTCGGATCGAGTTCTCTAATTCGATCCAAACTATTCTGAGCCCTACATAGATTCCATTGAACTCGGGTTGGGTACTGTAGAATACAAATCGGTTCTATAGTTCTTCATGAAGTCATGTTCCGTCACAACTTTTCGACCCTATCTCGATGTGATTAATGATATAATTCTATTAACAATTAATTGATAAATCACATATAAGATAAGAGTTCATAAGGCCTACCCTACCTATCCTTGGATAATGTTCAATTACTTTTTCACGATATTATCTCGAAATCCACGCAAAACACTTGAACAATAATAACTTATATCAGTGCTTCGAAATCGGTCACTTTTCATTCTTTTTTGTCTTCTCTAATCATACCTTTAGTTCTTCTCAAATTCATTTTTTTTCAAATAAGATTAGTCTTTCTTTCTCTTCCAATTCTTTATTTAATTATACTTTTATTCCTTTTTAAATTATCTTTTAATCCATCAAAAATTGAGTTAGATTATTTTACTAACCTTGACGAAATTTTGGAGTGTCATAATCTAATTAAAATTTTACATATTGCTCACTACTATTTAACTGTTGCTCAATAATCATCCGTTATTTCTTCATCAATTTTCGTCCACTTATCTGACTGCTTTTTTCCATCGTTATCGTAAAATCAATAGTCTGAAGATAACGTGATTTTCTCTAGCATTCTGACATGTTATGACTCTGCAGGTGCACAAATAATTAATTTTGGCTCCAAAAATTTGGAAACAAAACTCAGATTACGTGATTTTGTTTTCTTTTCGACATATTAAATTTAACTTTTTTTTTAGATATTTTACCCAATTTCCTATTTTGCAGTTTCGGTCTCGGTCTCGTTCTTTTGACTGCAACTCGGCAATATCCTTGTTATGTTAAATCGAGCCGTACAAAACCCTGTCAATAGCTGCCAATCAATCCTAACCATCCATCGTCCCGTCCATACTTTTTACCCAAATTTACCAGAAGTCTTCCGATTGGACGGCCCTGATCTCTTGTCGAACCTTTTATTCCTCTCACGCCGTTGCTAGTTTTCTTACTCTTCAACTTCACCACTTACTTTCTTCGCCTCCAGAGAAACGTCGTCGGGATCGCAAAGTTTTTTCCTCCAAGTCTTCGTCCGCGTTAAGCAGACCGGAGATTTTGGGTTGTCTGTCCGGTGCCTGTGACGGCGTTGAAGAGTCTCCGGCGGGCGGCGGAGGGAGGGATGATCGCTTGGTTGTAGCCGTGCCCGGGGATCTCGAGTGGTTTGGGCGGTCGATGATCATGTCTTCGTCGTCTTCGGCGGCCATCAACTCCCAATCTCCCGGTCTCAAGACCTACTTTAAGACCCCCGAAGGCCGGTACAAGCTCCAGTACGAGAAGACCCACCCCACCTCGGTCCTTCACTATTCCCATGGCAAAGCCGTCTCTCAGGTAACCCGTCTCCCACCGGAAATTTTGGGATTTTTTCTTCTAATTTTGGTTGTTTCGATCGATCATTTGGTAAAGAAAAACTGACTGTTTTCTGTGTTCTGTTTTTTTTTCTTTCCCTCAGTTGACGATTGCGTACCCGAAGGAAAAAACGACGAGCCAGAGCTCATCGACAGCTTCTGCTTCGAGTTCTGGAGGAGTGAGGTCGGCTGCTGCGAGGTTGCTTGGTACGGGGAACGGGAGCCGGACGCATAGCTTCGTCGGGGGGAATGGGGTTAGTAAGACTGCCTCTGGAAACAGCAGGGTCGGAGCGTCCCCGAGCGCCTCAACGGGAATGAGCAGTTCACAAGCTTCTTTGAACTATGACGGCAAGGGGACTTACCTAATATTTAATGCGGCAGACACACTTTTTATAAGTGATCTTAATTCACCAGACAAGGTTGCTTTGCTTATATGATGGATTATGTTTACTTTGTGAAATGTGGTTTGATTGTCTGTAAAATTTTCATTTTCCAAGGATCCTATCAAATCCATCCATTTCAGCAATGCAAATCCAATTTGTCATGCCTTTGATTCTGAGGCAAAAGATGGTCATGATTTGCTGATCGGGTTGCATTCAGGAGATGGTTAGTTCAGGAGTCCACTTACACATTTACCTTTTAGGTTTCAGTTATTGCTACAATCATCTTTAAGAATTTATTTAACTAAAATCTACATGCATGCCATTTCAGTATACTCAGTATCATTGAGGCACCAACTTCAAGATCCAGGAAGGAAACTTGTTGGAGCGCAGCATTATAACAAAGATGGGTCTATCAATAATAGGCATGTATTATTCAGTCAAAAAAAACAAGTGAAATGCCTTGATAAATTAATATCAGTTGATGTTTGTAGTTCTGATTTTTTTTTAATTGCTACAATGGTTAACTTAACTCCGCCTATATTTTATAGCCGGTCCCAAGCCCGGATAAAGGAGGGGGGTTGTGTTAGGCCCCGACAGTCAGCATAAAATCCTGTCGAATCTTATGAACATGGATCAACGAATATATTGTGTTATTACTAATAGAGCGGAATGACGTCGTATGATCTATGTAGCCGACCCCACCTAGTGGGATAATGCTTTGTTGTTGTTGTTGTTACAATGGTTAACTTAGTAATTATAGTTATGCAGAACTCTTGGCTGATGCCACATCCTATACTTTTTGACATATTATTAATGGTTTTTCCAAAAAATGTATTTTGTTAATGATTTTTCCGAAGAATGGGATCAATACAGGCTTAAAACTGATTTGAGTTTCAGAAACCTGGTTGGTCAAATGTTTTTTGCTTTACCTTTTCATTTTAGTGTGAAATATCCAGTGTGATTTTAGCTGATATAGAAAATTGACGAAAGTTCAAGACTAAATGTTCAGATGACTAGTTGCAATTTCATGTCAACTTTGAGATTTCATTGCCAAGTTCCATTTTGATTTCATTTGTTCAACAGGATGGCTGGCATCTGATATGTGAGGAAACTGAGCATCTGATATGCTAATTTAGAAGCTCAATTTGTTCTTTTACTTCTTTGTAAGACTTTGGAGGACAGTCTTGAAATATTGCATAGTTGCTCAACTTTTGCTTTATTTCAATTCTTGCCATGGAGAACCATGATATGCTAATTACTACATATTGTTTCTACAGTCGATGTAATTGTATTGCATGGGTTCCAGAAGGTGATGGCTCTTTCATTGTTGGTCATGCTGATGGCAATATTTACTTGTATGAAAAAGTGGGTTTGATCTTATTAGCATAGTGTGATTTCATCTTCCTATCAATTGAAATTGATGCTGAAATTGGTTTGCCCTTATTCTGTAGAACAAGGATGGCACTGCTGATTGTTCTTTTCCTGCACTGAAGGATCAAACTCAGTTTGCGGTTGCACATGCACGATCAAGTAAGGTAAATAAGGATTTTATTTCTTTACTTTCTTTTATACTAGTTACAACTTAATTCAGAATATGTGTTAACCAACATGGTAAATCCACCTTATGCTTCTATGTTTCAGATTACACAAAATGCTGGAAATCTGTTATTGGAACATGACAGTTATTCCATTATTTTGATTGTATAAGTTTTTTATAACTATGCAACTATTGTAGGACTTTATTGTCCTGGTGAATGAAAATCTGTTCGCATATTCATGAATTAGAGGACATCTTATTGGCACAAAGTTACTCGGGGATGGGGAGATGTTTTAGACATCCCTCTTAATTTCATTGTAATTTTTATGCTTTCTTCTAGAGGACATGCATTTATTTTGGAATAGAGGTAGTTATTGGAATGATACATCTAAAGGTAACAGGATAAACAATAATTATCCTTAAAAAAAGGCAGCATAAATAATTGGCTACTCCCCTAAAAAATCATTGCATAATAAAATACAACAAGAAAAAAAGAGATGCAATAAAATACAATTGTAAAAAAAAGTGAAGAATTCTCTCTTGAAAAAAGAAAAAAAAGAATCTCAGGAAAAAAGGTGAAGAATGCGGGTATTTTCTTCTCTACTTATTTATTCATCTTGGCAGCTCACTGATGTTATTATATGGCTACTTGATTATTCAACAAGACTTATATTATTGTGTTGTATGGCAGAGCAATCCAATTGCCAGGTGGCATATTTGTCATGGTTCGATTAACAGCATGTCATTTTCAATTGATGGAGCATATTTAGCCACTGTTGGTAGAGATGGTATCCTTTGAAATGAAATAACTTGGATGATATTTTTTTCAACTATTTTCTGTTGAATGGTGTTTTCATTATGTCGAATCTCATGAACATGGATCAACGAATGCAGAATGACGTCGTATGATCCATGTAGCCGACTCCACCTAGTGGGATAAGGCTTTGTTGTTGTTGTTTGTTGTTGGTGTTTTCATTATGCGTTAAAGAGCTAAGCTGATTCTTTCAGGTTTTCTTAGAGTCTTTGATTATGCGAAGGAACAACTAATATTTGGTGGGAAAAGTTACTACGGGGCCTTGTTATGTTGCACCTGGAGGTACATTATGGCATTGCTGTTAGTTTGGTAAAAAAATACTCCTGATATTGAAAAATCAAAAACTTGTCTTCGCGACAGTTTCTATCACCAGTCCTTTGGATCCTCTGTTGATGGAATTATATGTAACACTGTGAAGTCTATTTTTATTGCTTTACCGAAACTTGTCTTTGCAACTTAGCATCCTTGATATATCTTGCATTGTGAATTCATTTTTTCTTGCATCCATTGACTTCAGTATTTTCTAGCATGTTATGAAGGCACTTTGCATGGAATTTTGATTTGTTGTAGATGCAGTGGTACACATTTGGTGTCCTTACCAATGATTTGCATCATTAGCAACATGTTTCATTGTGAAATTCTCAGCAGTTATGATATTAGAATTTGTTGGCTCACGAAAACTTGATTGCATAACTCTTTTTAATTTAGTCCGGATGGAAAGTATATACTGACGGGTGGTGAGGATGATCTAGTGCAAATTTGGAGTACAGAGGAGAGGAAGATTGTAGCTTGGGGTGAAGGACATAATTCATGGGTTAGCTTTTTCAGCTGTGTAGTATCTCTTACATTGGCCTTCAACTTCAAACAATGCTGAGAAGTCAATTTACAGGTTAGCGGAGTTGCATTTGATTCATATTGGTCAACACCAAATTCAGAAGGAACAGGAGAGAGTGTCATGTACCGTTTTGGTTCTGTCGGTCAAGTAAGCTATATCTTTACAGAAATTGGAAACATGTAATACATCATAATTTATCTTCTATCGATATTTGTCATATATTTTACAGGATACCCAATTACTTTTATGGGACTTGGTTATGGACGAAATTGTTGTACCTTTGCGTTACCCTCATGGTGGTTCACCAACCCTGAGCAGTGGTAACCATTCTGCTCACTGGGACAATATATGCCCCCCAGGCAGCCTTCAACCTTCTCCAAGTATCAGAGATGTCCCTAAACTTTCCCCTCTAGTTGCACACCGTGTGCATGTGGACCCTCTTTCTGGCTTGACATTTACTAATGAGTCGGTGATCACAATATCACGAGAAGGGCAAATCAAGATCTGGGTGAGGCCCGGACATGGTGAGAGCAACCAGTCATCCTCTGAAGCAGTTGCAGCAGCTTCTAACATTAAGGAGAGACCCGCCGTTTCTTCACCGGCCAAGACCAATGCTTCTAGTTTTAAACAACCATCATCTGTTCTCTTTTCATGAGAACAGCCTGTTGCATGCTTCTTTCGCGTGCTTAGCACATCTGGAATTAATCTAATGGATAATGGCCAGTTGGGAGCTGATGAAGAGTGCATGGCATCAAATTCCTGAAATGTTCGGGTGCCGATGAAAGTTTAATGAGGTTTCATTTTATGTTCTAATATCTTGTTGCAAGAAGCTCCTATTGCCATTTGTGTGGCATCTGAGCAAATGATGGAATATAGTTATGTATAGATATTCCGAGCAAAGGTACATAACAGCTTCATGTGATCTTTATTACATCAATTAACTTGCCAATGTATTGATTAATTAGGAGGGATGTGCTCAAAATATGTTTCTTATATAAATCTAGGCACGACAGTTGGTCTCAGCTTAGGCAATTTTCTTCTCCTAGGTGAAGCACGAAGTTTTCGTTTTTTCAGTTCATGCAATCCTCGGTAGGGTTGTTATTTTCCGAACATTTTCTTTTTTTATTGACGAGAATGTGAAGATTGCTTTAATGTCATTACGTCCTCTGTTGACATGTGAATCATTGCTCAAATTGTTTTTGTCCAAAGCTAAAGGTACTTAACCGCTACTTTGGTACATCATCGATTTAATTAACTCATTGATTTAAATCACCATTTAGATTATTACTAATAATATTTAATTAACCCATAATTTAAATGATCATTTAGATTATCACTATTTAAAATATCAATAATATTATATTATAATGTTTGATAAGTATTGATAATATAAATAATAGTTAAAATAATTAAAGATCATATTATTAAAAAACTGTTAAATATTTTAGATTTTGATAAAATATTATTATAAATAAGCAAAAAATATAAAAGTGAATGTAGATAAAAAGAAGATGAGTCAAAATAAATAAAATAATTTAAAATTATAAAAACAATGAAGTTTAATAAATATTTAAAACTAAAAAAATGATTGAAATATTTAAATTACGTGATAATCAAAATAATTTGAAATTAAATTATTAATAATGTGATGAGTTCTGAAAATTTTAAATAAAATAATTGATAATTTATCTAAATTACCTAGCAATTCACTCACAAAATAGCAAATGGACGTGAATAAATATCAATGAACTTGATATGACACATTAAAATCAACAAATTTAATTTTGGAGGGTGTACGTGAGAAAGAACTATAAACTATGTTAAAAGAGTGTTAAAAAATGATGCAGTAAAAAAGGTTCACTGAACTTTGACGGCCTTCTCTTTGCACAACATATGCCACTCTTGTAAAACTGCAGATTGAAGAGCACGATGCTCCACTTCCTCTGCTGTAAGAGCAGACAAGGTAGAAGTTTCTTTTGGATTGCCATGTTCATCAACATCTTCCTTTTTCTTTTTCCCTTCTTCATCTTCCTCTTCCATTTTAGGAGGCTGCGGTGGTGGTTTGGCTGCTTTCAGGAGGGCTATCTTTTCCATTGAGATTCTTAACCTCTCTGCAGCAGCAATCTTCACCTCATCTTCGGGCATGTACTCGACTGCCCCATCCGTGATGTCATCTAACCAACCTTGCAGATCTGACCCTATTTCTTTTGTTATTGAAGCATCAGAAGCACGGATGACAAATTTGCAAATCATTGTCGTCGTTTCATCTCCTAGATCGACATTTCTGCTCACCTCACTGGCACCAAAGATCATCATTTCCACGAAACCACCAAACCAAGTTTTCGCAGCATAGCATAACTGTCAACATGAAGTAGATTCTAAGGTAGCAGCAGTTGGACGAGTAACTGTGCAAACTGTGTTGGCAGTATAAATCTAGTTGTCGTGTGAGCCTATTTGGTGTCAATGTAGAGTGGATGCAGATAGGTAAATAAAGTGAATATAAATAAACTAAAATATTTGGAGAATTACCTGAAATCCTGCCACCGTGCGAATGAAGTGTGAACAGACTTGATGGAATGGCTTAGATGAGAGTGACTTGAGTCCACTGAGGAATGGGGAAGCTTCATACTGCTGAGCAGCAGTGGCCTTGAAACCACTACCTTCATAAGTATATGTACCTGTGTACTCCAATATAGCCGGTAAGCTTGGCCATAATCGAAAATATTCAACTGGAGAACATTTATGAGGCAAAAGAAGTTCTGTTAGTGGAATCTTGTAAGGTTGACACCGTAAAATCACTGGCTCTCCAAGTTCAGGTTTCATGCTACGCCTCTGTCTCATAATCTGTGAATCTTCTTCTGCATAGTTTCCTTCATAATCCCCAGAAACACCACTTCCAAAGAAAGGGTAGTACAAAACTTGAACCCAAAGGGCACATCTCTCAAAGTGTGACACACCCACAGTAACACTGCTGAGAATTGGATCCTAGGATTATCAAGTTCCAATCATGACAAAGCAAAAGTTATTTCATGATCATAACGTTATTTTTTATGTGCATATCAAAAGATCTTGGAATGCAAGCAAACATTAAGAGGCACATAACCAAAACACATGATAAATATGATATTGAAAGCAGTTAATGTGGTAGCACAAAGAACAAAAAGCAGGAAACTCTGTAAAGGATCACAATTTATGCATGAAAGCAGATTCAAGCAATATTAAAAAAAATTAAGAATATAAGTTGAATCTGTACATCTTTGAGAAGAGTTTTCATTCATATCTAAATTAGTGTTTTTGAGGGATATACTTCACATACATTACAATGGAAAATTCCTGAAGGTACAAAAGTTATGATTTCAATATGGTCTACTTCACAACTAACTTATTTGTTCCAACAGAAAAAAGGAAAAAGAAAAAGAAGAATACCAACTACCAAGACATAAGGGTCCCTACACATGAAAATTTTGAACTTAAATTAATAAGAAAGTTTTAATATAGAAAATTTAAACTTAAACTTTAACAGAAGAAACATATGAAAAAGCTAAATAATAACCCCAAAACAAAACACGTATATATGTGTGCGTGTTTTGAAGAAATATAGCTTATATAAGAGAAAATAAATACAAAAAAGGAAAAATACAACTATTTATTTGGTTTGTTGTCAAGAAACGAATCGAATGCCCCGCACTCAAAGTGTATTTTACTTGCAACGCCCTTTTCGTTCAAAAAGTTTGTTCAACAAATTAGAGATGCCCCCTATAATGGTTGTTTTAACGGTTAAAGTAGCAACGGACATGGATATATAATGGAATCTTAGTCATCAAATAATTCCTGTTGCATGGTTTGTCTTTGAAGGATATTTTGCATAGTTATGTCCACATACTTGTTCATTCAGGATGCAGCATTAATAAAATTGGATTGGACAATGGAAAATGAATGCACATATAACACGCATAATGCATAAAATAAATAAGAAAAGATGATATTCGCGAGAGTAATAACAACCTGTGAGGCAAGATTTCTAAGTTGCCGAACTGCTTGAAGAGATCCATCCATAAAGTACAATGCTCCTGTTACACCAACCCGAATATCCACCCTGTTAAGTTCCAATTCCATCAAGTTCAATATCTGCAATAACTCATTAGGTTAGAATGATTGCAATTTGGATTACATAGTATCAGGGAATATGATAAGTTTAGTTAAGTGGATAACCAATAAAACTGGTTGGCAGCCTTTTCAGCTCCAACTTTTTTTTAGAACAACAACAACAACAACAACAAAGCCTTATCCCACTAGGTGGGGTCGGCTACATGGATCATACGACGTCATTCCGCTCTATTAGTAACTATATTCGTTGATCCATGTTCATAAGATTCGACAGGGTTTTACGCTGGCTGTCGGGGCCTAACACAACCCTCCTCCTTTATCCGGGCTTGGGACCGGCTATAAAACATAGGCGGAGTTTCAACTTTTTTTTAGAATAGCTCCAAAAATTATTTATCTAATTAATTTTGTTTCCTATATGCATGCTCATGTTCTTTTAGGCAAACATCCATATAGATGTTCATATCCAGGAGCATGAGATTTTCACAGCTTTTGCTCCTTGCTAAACTTTTTAGAAAGTTTTGCTACCTACTATTCTAACACAAATCTTCTTTATCAACATTTAAAATTTTGTCCATCAGAACACCACATGTTTTCATCTATTTAGTTCATCATTCTGCCAAACATTTGTATTCAATTTTTTGAGAGGTTGGGACAATCTCATGCATGTAGGCATTCACAATTTGCTACCGAGGACTATATTAAATCTTTTTATTTTTTAAATACAAAAGCATTACTATTGCATCAGGAGATATGCGATGAAGTACCAGATTTTTTTCAACATAACAGTCATGAATTTGATATATGACTTAATCATGAGCAACAACTAAGATCTTCAATCAACAATACAAACCTTCAGATGCAAAGTTATTCTTCCATCAGTTGAGTCTGCCAAGTGGTATGCTTCAGTATAGCATGGATCACTGCTACCAGTTAGAGTGTAGGCTTTTGGTGGTTCCTTACGCATAGTTGTATCAATGCCTTTGGTTAGGAGAAGGCTCAATTCACTGGGATCAGGTCTCCAAAGCTCTTGAATGGCCTTATGTACTAAACCTTCTAGTTTTCTTTCTTGTGCTGCAGATCCTTCAAAGAACTGAACGGTGAGCTTGTGGTGACTGAATGGGTAATCTCCAGTAGTGTCGCTAACACCAACCCATCTGAAAATTTTAGCACATTTGTCACTGATTAAAGGCATTATTCTTAGGATTTGCAGCGTAGATGACAATAAGATCCAAATGTAAGCAATATAAATTTAGAACTGATATTAAAATTATTTTATAAGATAGAACTGATACTTATACTTCTCAGAAAAAATAAAGCAACTGACCTGCTTTCGGGATGGTTAGTGATATACTTTATCATTTGCAATATGAATCGACTCTGATGCTTGTTCACAGAATCAGTCACTGTGCTACCTCTGAAATCTTCAAGCTCTTTGCTCAAAAGCTGACCTGCCCTTGGGTTCCGTACTCCAAGCCGTTGCATGCAAATAAGTACAGCTTGCACATCCTGGAGCCTGTTTGAAGCAGTTGCAGATGAATCTGTATTGAACAATACCTTGTGTATGTTTGAAATGATTATGTTTAATGGATCTTCTGGATCATCAGCCAGAAGTGGATCCAGACCTTCCATATCGAAATGCTCAGCGATTGCCCAAATTAAGCGAGCACATATTCTTGGTGTATGCACCTAATAAGGAAAAAGGTTTCAGAGTTAAGCGCCAAAAAAAAGGGCTGAAGTACGAACCTAGAAAAGTCTGAAGTAACATCCAACAACAAAAAAAATACTCTTGAAAAAAAGTGAATCAACCAAAATCATACAACAAGAAATGAACAAAAAATTCCCAGTTGAGTTTCTTTCCAGTCCATTTACACACTTTGTCTAAATCTCATGTATCCTTAGAAAGAATAAACGAACTGATACAAACTTTTTTTAGGGGAACTGAAATGACTTCCTGGATAGCTAAAAGAAATTTAAAGCATCAGTATGATTTATTGATCACAGTATCTTGAATATTTAATCAAACACAAGGAATACTACTACCCAATCAAGGATAAGATGGACCAATGGAGGTATTGTGTTGAGGACAGAAGACGAACTATTAGTATCTCTTAACAGAAACATGACATATGATGGACCGACAAAGACATTTGCTGGATGCAGAAGATGAGCTGCTAACATCTCCTAACATAAACATGACAGAAGACAAATATAAGTGTAAAACAGCTTATTAATTTGCACAGTTTTCAATCTCTAAGATAATCAATTTTCTTTTTTATATCTTTTACTACCAAAAAATGTCCTGCCGGTTCAGTCTTCCAAAAAAGTAGATGTTGCACTTGTTAACATAGAAATGATGATACAGACCTCACGAAGATCTTTTATAAGTTGTAACTGCAGATTGCGTAGCCGAGTCTCATTCAAAATCTGATCCTGAGAAGCACCGGACTTTATAGTTTTCACCCCTCCTCTTGTATCATAAATGTGACATAGTCGGACTAGCAACTTCAAATAGCAGTCTATGGCATAAGTTCGCCCATCACAATCCCATAAAATACAAGGTCTACAAACTTCCACAACCTCCAAGGCAGACTCTGTCCAATTCAATGCACCATAACCAGTTCCATAGGCCAAAGCCCCGATGACTCTGCTCTCAGTACCCAAATTCTTTTGTTCAGGCAATGGAAGAGATAACTGAAAACAACTTTCTACCAGAGAAGCAACCAGCTCCTCTCTAAATAAACTTTTACTTGTTACACTATTCAAATCATCTTTAATCCTTGTGTCCTCAAAAAGTGAAGTAACATCAGTTCCAGGGAGGGGTTTCTGGCCTCGCCTCACACTTTCCTTTGCAAAAAGATCAACACAAAGAGCTGTGCGGCAGATACAAGCCAGAGCGTGCATCCTATCTGATTCTGCCCTCAGATTTCTCACCATCACAAGTAACCTCTTAAACAAAGAAACCTGAAATGAGAATGAAAGAGAATGTACTGAGTCCCTGGCAGACGCCCTCAGAAGAGAAAGAAATGCTAAGAAAAGCAAAGAAATGTTCCTCCTTTCTAGTGTAAACAAAAAAAATATGTACATAATTAAAATTAAAATGGAGACATGCATTAGCAGCATATATGTATGGTACAGTCTGTCATAGGCAAAATTCAATTTATAGTTCTATTATTACTTTCTCTAAGGGAAAGGAAAATCAGCAATTCTTGTTGCTGAAAGTACTTCAAGAGAAAAGTAAGTTCTAGGACAATTGTTTTTTTAGAAAGTACTAAGAAAGCTGCTCTGAGAAGTGAAGTCATTTTTCTGTGTTTTATTTTCTGTGTTACATCATAGAAACCAGAAAGTGCCCTCCTAAAAAACCTGCTATTGGAGGAAGACCTCCTAGGGATAAGAGACATAGGGCTGAAGAGAGAGTCAGAAAAGGATCTTTCGTGTACAATCCTGCATAATCTTGGATGTTATCAATTACTGGACAAATTTTGGCGGATGGTGCAGCTACATTTGGTGAGGAACTTGCTTTAGGAAATTCTGGGACGTTGAATTGAGAGAGTCAAGAATACTCACTATTTCTTAGATTCACGATCAAATTCGATTCAATGGGATCTTTCAATATCTTTTTTTCAATTCATACTCCAAGAAGGAAATTATTTTCCCAATTTAACTCTGCATTTCAAATTAATATGAAATGTGTGCTCTATTGACATAATTTCGTTTGGTATTTTCTTTAACACTCTCTGGACTATAAGGTTTACAGTGAATTCCTGTTAATGATTTTTTTCCTGTGTAATTGAATATAGATGGAACAAGATCTTTTATAGGAATCATCTGTAAAGATGATTCATACTTCATAGAATTGAGACGATATGCATAATTATAATAACATAGCTTCCTTTTGCAATGGTGTAACTGAAAAAGGAAGATCTTTGACCTGCATGCTTAGATCCAGGAGGTGAAGGTTGGTGGCGACAGCTCTAACGATGCTTTCTCTAGCAGAAGAGAACTCCTGCCGGTCCCAAAGCGTAAGAATGGCAATGATTGATGCTGAAGCCCACTCTGGTTTCCCTCCCGGGACATCGGCCAGAGAGAGCATATTGATCCCCACCTCGAAGATCAGTGGCGGATCCAGTGAGCTCAAGAATGGCAGTAGGTGAGAGACGACGTCCGACACTCCCACCAATTTCTCGGCGCTGGATGCTAAGGAGTCTGTCGTGCTGCTGCTGTTTCCGTCGCTGCGGCTACCCCCGGACTTCGACAACTTCCGGAAGACTTCGACCGCATCAGAGGCGACGGCTTTGGCCGCGTACACGAGAGGGAAGACGGTGGATCGGAAGCCCTCGATGGGGAGGACCAAGGAGCGGGACATGAGGGCATTGCGGCGGCGCCAGACGATGTCTACTGCGTCAACGACCCAATTGGAGCGGATTGCGAGGGAGTTGTCGCCGTCGACGAGCTTGTCCCCGGCAAGGCGGCTCATGCGTTTGGTCTCAAACTCCTGGAAGAGGCGTCCCACGGCCTCGATGGCGGTGCGGGCGACGTTGTCGGAGCGGTCGAGGGCGGCCTCAGCAATGCGGCGCCACCAGACGGAGACGCGATTGAGGAGGCCGACGTTGGCGTCGCAGAGTAGGACGAGGTCGTCGCGAGCCAGGACGCATCCGAGGGACTCCACGGCCGCAAGGCGGAGGGAGTCGGCGGGGGAGTCGAAGCAGGCTGCGATCTCCTTGTGGGCGTCGACGACGATGCGGGGAAGAAGGTAGGAGGGGAGGGCGGAGAGGACGGAGAGCGCAGCTGCGGCGACGTCCGGGTCCGGGAAGTCGAGGTCGGAGCGGACGGCGGATAGGACGGTGTCCCAGAGGTCCGGAGTGAGGCGGGTGGCCCGGACGAGGTCGAAAGCGAGCTTCTTTGAGACGGCAGAGGCTGGTGAGGCGATGATCTCATCCACCGCCGACTTCGCCACGGCCGACACGTCGCGCCCAGCCGCCGACTGCTGCAGAGCCTGCAGCAGCGCCCCCGACTGCCGGAGTGCGTCGTTGGACCGCAGATCCGCCTGGATCTGTGCGATCAAGATATCCATTTCGATCTCCTCTTCCTCCGCCTCCTGATGCTGCGATGCGCTGCTAATTACTACTCGGCAGCATTGAATTGGATTTGAAATGGGAGCAACAAATTGTGCGTGATGGGAGAGAGAGAGAGAGAGAGAGAGAGAGAGAGAGAGAGAGGGAGGGAGCAAATAAGATGGGTTTGGGTTCGGTAGTATTAGTAGGTAGTATTTTTGTTTTCTTTCTTTTTCATTTCACATGAACTATTTTTTTCTGAACTTTTTCATTGAAATTTGTAACTTTTTAGTTGTTAGTTTTTTTTTTCTCTAAGAATTCTTTTTTACTATATCGATATTTAGAATAATCTGTATAAATATGTTGTTGATATTTGATCTTGTACAAAAGTTATTAAACTCCTCGTCAAAGTTGAATAATGTCCTCTGGATGACTTTTTTTCCATGCTCAGAAAATTATATCTAATTTTAGGGTGCTTTTTTCTACCCCTTTTTGTCTGTAACTTTACATGGAGTTGATAAATAATTACTTAATATAGTTTATGTTAGAATCACCATTATGACATCAGTTTTAAATGTCATAATTTAAGATTTTGTATGTACATAATTTATACGAGAATAACAGGGAAGCTTATGTAAGTGAAAAATGCAATCAAAATACTGGGGAAAAAAAAATAAAAGAATCACGCTCTAACTTGTTCTTTTAAATCCCTTCTTTAGCATGATATATTTTAAAAAATAAGAAATAATAATCATCACAAGAAATAAGTTCATTAATTTCATAAATCTTTCTTAAACTATAATCAATTTTTCATGTTTATCGAGATTTTCAATGTCCCTTCATCAATTTTTATTTTTTATTTATGAAAAAATCAAAATATCCTTTCATAATTTTAAGTTTTCATCTATTTGCATCACTTTATTTCAAATTACATGAAAGGCATTTTAGTTTTTTTATAAATAAAAAATAAAAAAAGTTCATAAAATTGAATTTAAATATTTCACATGAAAAGTTCATGAAATTAGCCTTTAAATATATCCAATTCTTAAGAACCTAATGATCTAGCATAAAAATTTTAATTTGATTTTGACGTTTGAATGCAATTTTTTTTGTGAAGACGAGAACTCAACATCAAAATCAAATTATGTGACATAAAGAGAGAAAAATAATTAATTCTTTCCTCGATCAAGCATTCAAAATTTTGAATTTGAGTACTTGAGGTATAATTCTACATCCAAATGTAGAAATAAAATGTTCGACCATATAAAAGTTATACTAGTGATAGAAAAGATTAAATAACCCACCTACAATATGCCCCTCAAAAAAAAAAACAAAAAAACTCACGTACAATATAACTCTTGAAATTTTAAGATTTTTTTTTTGGGTGGGCCATATATCGTCAAGTTGTTTTTTTTTTCTTTAGCTGAATATGCTTTTTTTTTCAGAATTTCCCAATTTCCTTAGTAGGAAAAAATAAGCTAAGATTGTATCTACGAATTGATGCATGACTAGGAAACTGATAGACTATAAAAAATGCAATAGTCAATTGGTGTCACTTTTCATATATTTTTGGCGTAAATTGACCGTGTACAATTAGAAGCATTCATCTAATTTATTGTTTATCTACAAGTATATACTTTTAATGTTAAATACGTGCTTCCCCTCTGATTAAATATTTAGATTAAAAAGAATTTAATATTTTTTTATTTAAAAGTTATATTTATATCTTAAGTTAAAACTTTAGAAATAAATAAGAAATAAAACAGAAGAAATAAGAAATCACTCTCTAAATTGAATAAAACAAAGACAGACGGTAATGAAGTTATATTTTTAGTAGTCTTAAGTTCGATTTTTAAAATTATTATTTTAATTAAAATTTATTCTTCTCCTTCGAAAATTGGATGTTAATAATTCTCTGGCTGGGTCTCCATCGAAAGAACAAAGACATCGAAATGTTTATAACTTTATATTTGATCACTAATGTGGTTTAAGAAGTGGACCATAACTTTCGACCACTAACTTTACATATTTAAATATGAAGTCGCAACAGTTCCTGTCGTCGGAAACGTCACAGTTCTTTTCTAAGCCATGAATGTTTTGTCCTATTTCCAAGTCAATTCCAAGTGTCGTATTGCCTTTGTTTCTTAAACGAAACAAATGAGAGGGAAGACGGCGCAGCTGCTGAATCGTGTCACAGAGTGTGCAGAACTGCGGGGGGGAAGAAAAGGCGGCACAGGAGGGGCAGAGGGAGATGGATGAACCGCTGGCCGAGGACATCTGCTGCATATGCCGTGAGAGGTTCCAACATCCATGCCAGGCCAACTGCTCCCACTGGTTCTGTGGTGATCCATCCTTTTTTTTCTTTTTTGCTTCTTTTGGTTTCTTTTTCAACTTTCAAATGGATCAGATTGTCGTGGTTGACGGCGTACTCCTCCTTGATTACATGTTAACTTTAAGACCGAAAGAACTGATTTTTCGGTAGATTTTCTACTTGTCAATATATTTCACGAACGTAAGATGAATGAGTAATTGTCTCTGATAGGATGTGCTGTGGGCAAAGCTACAATTTTGTTTCGGTCCAAACTCCTCCTTGTGTTGCCACCAAAGTCTGATCTTTACGTGCTGCGATGCCTTAACTGTGAATATGTGTCCTTTTTAATCAGTAGATTCTGATGACTTTGTTTCTTATCTTATGTTTCAATTTCAGGTAATTGTATTCTTAATCTTTGGCGGCATAGTTTTACACTTCAGCCATGCAGTTGCCCGTTATGCCGGCGTCCAATAACTATGGTAATACCATCTGCTGCTACACAGCAAAATTCTGAACAAGAAGTTAATGAAATGCTGGATGGCATTCGAAGGTACAATAGTCAGTTTGGGAGTCGACCTAGAAGCATTAGTCAGGTAAATTTCCTGTGCGATATGATACGTATTTGTATACTACGTCCTTATGTAACGAGCTTTTAGTGTATTCTTTGTGCAAAATTTTCTCTTCCTGTTGAAGATTTCTCAATACCGAGCGCTGTCATATCCCTTCACTGCTACTTTATCTTGAATCATACTGAGCATGTAGGTTGACAGATAGAAAAGACAACAACAAACGTTGAGCAACCACGAACAGCAAACATGGAGTTGATCAGAACACATGTGGAGAAATATAGGAAGATATAGATACAATTGACAATTAAGTGGGAAAATTAATTATGGAAAGCATGTCTGTATAATTTTAAATGCACAACTCTTATCTGCTCACCACTTTCAAATTTCAATCATGGCTAATTCTGGGCAACATTCATGTAAATAAGGTTATAGATAAAATGATTGTATTACTTCCGCATGGTGTGAAAAGGAATCCATTTCGAAAAGTTGTTTTAAACTGATAGCTTGCATCATATCACTTATTTTTTCCTGGATTGAAAGGTGTTACAGGTGATCCTTTTCTTGAATGTCACAAGTGATCTGAAGGTGAAATGAAATTATTTCAGCTAATTTGTACCTTATAGAAACATTACCTCCTTCACAATTTGATTAAAAAAAGCGCACAAAGATGAAATATTAGGTTATAATTAACTTTTATTTTGTTATTTATTCATTATGATGTATTTGTGATGCTCTGCCCAGTACATGCAAGTTAGTTTTCAAAATTAGTAACTGCTGTGCCACCATTGAGGTTTGCCTTTCTATCTTTGATATTTCTGTAACCAATATGCTAACCCCTATTCATTCTTATTTTTCCTATTATGGCAGGATGACTACTTTGTCTAGTCATCATTTTCGTTCTAAACAAAGATGTATTATCCCCATAGACTCCATTTGTAAGAAAATAGAAAAGAAAACCCTAGCAGTTCAGTTTTTCAGCATTAGCAAAATTATGTAATCTTTTCAATAGAGATCGGCAGGCATTCCACTTCTTGTACCCACCATCTTTCTGACATTTATACGAGGAATTACAACTAGCATTTCTTGTTTTCAGCCTATCAACTAAGCATGTCTTTTTGCAGAGGTTCCAGGACCTTCCATTTCTTCTCTTCAGGCTATTGATGGAATTCAGGCATCCTCGAGCATCACTTTTAAGCTCCTTTCTCCAGGCCCGTCTTGTCCTTGAAGTAAGTGCATTTGATGGCTGTCTGTTTCCAATCATTCGAGAATTTAGTTGCATCTAGTATGAAAGTTGACTAGTTGTTGTACTAGTTCATGATATATGCGCATGTAATCAGACACCTCATCTAAACTTTTGATCTATTAATATATTCATTGTAAAGGTTGCGACTTGTGACCATCATCAGAACCTTTTTTTTCCTAATCCTGGGCAAAAATGACAAATTTTCCTTTAGTTGTTGTAATTCTGGTCATTTTGGTTTTGCCTTGATGTTCTGTCAAGTAATATGGAGAAAGTAATTCCCCGGATAACCATTTTAGTTAAAGAACTATCCAATCATGTTTGGCTGATAGACTTCAAATGCTCCCTTATAATCGATTTGGTTCAGTTCAGTTCCTGCAGTAAAATAGAAAACTCTTAATTTCCAGCTTAATACTCTGGTGGAGGTACACCCTTGCATATGGGTACAAAAGTCATATGATTTAATTTCCAATTTTGACTTTATGAATAATTCAGACATTAACCATAACTTTGCATGAACTAATCATAACCTAAATATGAATAAACCTGGAATTCAAGTAATAGCATAACTATAATTTTCTTTTATATATTTATTTGTGATCCTTTTCAAATGGTCAATTTTGGAAATTAATCTTGGCAATTAATCAGGATGACTATAGTAATTCACTACACACCATACCCAAAATAAAAGAAGAGGAAGTATATCTTTGTATGCACCCTAAGGATAAAAAATACATGGGCACAACTTTGAAAAGAACAAATTCACCACATGACTCCCCCACCCAATGTGATTCCTTAATATTTTGCTCTTTTTTTCTTATTTTGTTACCATCCTTGTATAGCCGTTTGACATCCATAATACTGCAACTGTCAACACATTGCGATCTCATTTTTGAGCCATGGAGGCTGAGCTTTTTTTTTCTTTCGTTTTATTCATCTTTTCCATCATCATATGCTGAGAATTAGATGATGTTGGGCATATTGCGACTTTTTTTCCTCCGGACAGTTCATACATAGCTTCTAGAAATTTTGGATATGTAGCCGAACAGTGGCATAAAAGCAAGCCAGGAAAAAACTTGCGTCTAAAAGGTGGGAACTTTAATGTGCAAGATTGGAAACAATTCTGCAAGATTATCAGGTTATGAGAAAGACCACCAAATGATAATCAAACGCTAGGCATCCTGGAATCGACCACTGTTGCAAAAGATATTATATCAATCACACATATGAAGAATACTGAATGCAGTACCTGAAGATTTGCTTAAGAAACAACACCGGCTTTGAACTGTGAAAAGTCAAACTAGGATGGTGTAAACATTTCAGACGAGAAGAAAGGATGCTAACTGTTAAAGGATTAAGACAATCCATATATATCATAATTCCTCAAATGCATGAGGATTTGCTTTGGTCATTTTATTTTTTGAATAACTAAAATAAATCTGGTTTTGCAGGTACTATTTGGCTTGATATATTTAATCAGCCCAGTAGACCTTCTTCCAGAAAGTAATGAAACTTTCCATTATTTCTTATTGTCGACTAATATTTTATTACGTTTTTAGTTATCCAACTTATAGTTGATTCATCACAATACATATAGGAGTCTTCGGTCTTGTTGGCTTCATTGATGACATATTACTGCTGGTAATTGTGTTCTTCCACATTGCTGCTACTTACCGCAGCGTACTTCTGAGCCATTTCAGTAGACGCCGACGCATTGAACGCCAGTACGTCGGAGTCGGATATCAAGCACGGCAACCCATAGACCGCTAGTTCTATCCCACAGCTGGACTTGGGTTGCACTGTTGTAAATTTGCATTATCATTTTTGTAACAGCAATCATGTTGCATTTGTGACCTCGTGGAGTACTAAGAATTTGTGACTGGTCGCATAAACTTTGGATACTTGGCATTTTTAGCAGAGAATAAATGTGTGCCCCTGCATCTGTGATACTAGAAAAAAGAAAATTCATCCTTTCTTGGAAGCTTCAACTTCTCTTGTGCTCAATGAGTCAATCCTTCATTTCAGAATCTGATTGCTGCTGAGTGAGTGGAGTCGTTGAGCAAATTACAGTTATCTGCTTAAACTTTGTTTATTTGATTGGTCTTCGCATCATTGGAACAGCTATCCACACTCGTATGATCTATATTACTATATGCATTATCTTGATTAAGTTCCCTGATCATTTTGAAAACTATACAAATATTCATATAAATTTGAGTGCGGTTGTAAGGACTGCTCAGTATATTAAATGATTTATTAACATGAACCATTGTGCAAAAGTAGTAGATGCAGATAGAAAACAGCGTGCCAGTGTCTTGCAAGAGACCAGAAATAATCAAGATGTGGACAGGTTATCATATCATATAACCCTATCCTGATGAAAGTTTTTAACTGCAGGTTCCTGGTTTTGATATGTAATAACTTGATCAACCGAAGGATGAAAAAACTCTCAAAAGCACCGAAATCCGGAGGGCAGATTTGTTTTCTGGTTCAAAAAGCAAAAAAGTAGACAGATATATCCTTAGAAATAGAGGTAGTTGGGGAGTAAAATGGACATATGACAAAAAGGTGCAAGAAGATGGCTAAAACTACAAAAAAATCATCTTTTCTTTCCCACCTTCTTCATTCGGCTGAGGGTGTTTTCTCACCTTGGGGCTATTGTTTTGGTGCTTTAGGAGCTCCACAAAGGGGAGAGGAAGTGCAAGGTGCAGCCGGATTGGAAGAGGAACTACGTTGGAAAGGAAAGGGAGCTAAAAAAAGAGAGGAAATCTCTAATTGCTTAGGGATTAAGGTAAATAGGATGAACCCATTCCTTATCTCATTCTAGCCATTCTTAGAATTAGAATGAGATGTGATTTGTGTTCTTGGATTGAATTTGAGCATTTCTGTGATGGATTTCATCTTTCTCTCTTGCCATCGATTGTGATTTATGAATCTTGTATGAAATATGGAAGGAGCTTAAGATTGTATGTCTTAAATGCAATGTGGCTTGCTTTACTCGGATTTACTCATGTTCATGAACTCTAAATGCATAGAACTTGTAAGGTAAATGCATAATGAACCTTGGTTGGTTGTTTTGGCGATAGAGGCTTGAAACGATCGATTTTATGGTTTTCAGGCATAGACCGATCGACCGCGCCTGGTTGACCGCTCTATAGTAAACAATGGCCAGCAAGACCACTGATCATGATCGATCGATCATACGGTCGACCGACGAAGGGTCAAAATTCGACTGGCAATGCCACTCGGTCAAGTGGATGATCAATCAGTCTGGGGTAAACATCGACCAACAATGCCACTAATCATAGTCACTGATCATGACCGGTCAAGTACACGATCGACTGGTGACATGGCCGATCGAGATTAAAAAATTTGTTCTGATTTATCATTTGATCGGCCAATGGACTGGCCAGCTCAACCGACCGATAGACCGGTTCGAACCTAATGCATGATTTTGATGATGTAACCTAATGATTCTTTTATCAATTGTTTATTAGTTGACATTATGCTATGTCATATCATGTTTCATGCATTTATGAATATGATTGCCATTATATTGATTGACTCACCTAGAATTCAACTTTGCATGCTAAATCGTAAAAGTAAAATGAATCATTGTATTGAATTGGACCTATTGTGGTTGAAGCTTGGCCCTCGGCAAATTGGATCGAATCATTATTATATTATTATAATATATTCATGAGAAATGAATGCAAGTAATTACTCGGATTGGCACACCTTTGGGGTGTCAATTGTGTGCGAGTTACCCGACTTGGCCAACCATCATGACGACGAGGATCCAAGTACCATAATATATCAAATAACTCACTAATATTGTCTGTAAATGTTTGAAAAGATCGCATGAATCATGATATCGCTAGAATTGTTTGTTATCGTTCATGGGCATTAAATGTTAATGCAATCATTTATCGACTAGTCAGTGATTGATATTTTCATGGGGCATTTGCGGTGAATAATGCCATCAGACTTATTGTTATCAAATGGAATCGAATCATTCATGAATGTTTTATCGGCATATTTTATAATGTTCCTTCATCATGTTTTTATCATTTTATCACAAGTTACCATTTTTTTATGGCCCTTATATACAATTAAAATTAATGGGAGGTGGACGTGTCGTGAGACTGATTTCGGGAGGATGTTACATGATCTCAAATTGCAAACAGTGTGACACTACTGCTGATGCCAGGAAGTGTTGGCATGATTCTGGTGGAATTTGATTATCCTCTCCAAGTTAAGATTTTCCTTATTGGGTGGAGAATTTGATCGACTGAGGTAGAAATAAGAGCAAACTTGGAAAACAAGGTGAAGCGGAAACTTGCATTGCGTGCACTTCCTCTCTCAGAGTTTCCGATTGTTAATAATGTCTTGAATCTGAACCCAGTTGATCCCCTACATAGTCAGACGCTTCAGCAGAATCTGAACCCAGCAAAATTTTTAGGGTATTCTGTTTGTGATTCAGATTTTGATTTATTTCCTTATCACGAGATAGGTGTCCTATTTTTAGGAGATTTATTTAGAGTCTCAGTCCGTATGTAATTCCTCTCATTTGTTAAAGGGAGTGCCTATATAAACTCCTTAGGAGTCTAGACAGAGACCCATCCTTGTAATCATCGTTATTCCATAACAAAGAGCCACCGCCGTTTTTCCTCCTCGCGTTCTTCTGTATTTCGTGCGATCCATCTCTCCCGCTTTTCGTAACAAACTGGTATCAGAGCCTTAGGGTTTGTCAGCGATTTTCGATCAGCAGGGAGATGGCGTCGCACAACGTGAGCGTGGAAAAGTTCAACGGCAGAGACAGTTTCGGGTTGTGGCAGATCAAGATGTGGGCGCTTTTGAAGCAACAAGGAGTCTGGGCGCCGCTCTCAAACGTGTCGAAGAACAAGCCAAAGGAGGAAGACTCGAAGGGCAAAGAAAAGGAGATCGACCTTGCAACTTTGGCGACACAGGAGGAGAAGACGCACTCGATGATTCTGTTGTGTCTGGCGGATGAGGTGGTAATCGAGGTCGCAGATGAAGAAAAGGCGGCCAGTCTATGGTTGAGACTCGAGAGTCTATATATGACGAAGTCTCTTACCAACAAGTTACTGTTGAAGCAACGTCTGTTCTCTCTCTGCATGCAGGAAGGTACCCCTCTGAAGGAACATCTTGATCAGTTAAATTCTTTGTTGATGAAACTCAGAAATATCGATGTTAAAATCGAGGATGAAGATGCTGCCCTAATTCTGTTAGTTTCGCTTCCTCCATCATATGAAAATTTCGTTCAGTCTATGAAGCATGGGGAGCATATGAGGTGCCACTCTACCGCACCAATGCAGGTTATGAAATAATAGATGTTCCTCCGCCGTTTGGGCATAGGGCATCTGGAAATTCTGCAGAGACTCAGACCGCGGGTTTGATATCGACCGCAGAGAAGGGACATTCCTTGAATTCAAAGAAATCCAAGTCGAAGAAGAAGAAAATCACTGTGAAAGACATATGTAATTACTGCAAGGAACCAGGTCATTGGAAGAAGGATTGTCCGAAGAAGAAGAAGGCCTCCGTCGCTGCGGTGGCACAGGAAATTTGGAATTCCGAAGATGATTTGGTTCTGGCTGTTTCTGATCACGGATGTCTGACAAATAGTTGGATTTTGGATTCGGGGTGTTCCTATCATATGACTAAGAATAAAGAGTGGTTCTCAACTTATCAGAAGATTGATGGTGGAAACGTCATTATGGGCAACAATGCAGCCTGTTAGATAGTTGAGATCGGTTCTGTGCAGATCAGGACTCATGACAATCTTGTGAGGACGCTGACAGATGTCCGCCATGTTCCGCAACTGAAAAAGAATTTGATATCACTTGGAGTCCTCGACTCTAAAGGGTGTCAGATCAATGCTGCTGGAGGCATCCTCACGGTCATGAAGGGTGATGCTACGGTTCTGAAGGGAGTCAGACAGAAGTCCTTGTATGTATTACAAGACAAGACAGTCTCTGACGTTGATGCAATGGCTAGTTCATCCGAATCAGATAGGTCCAGGCTGTGACACATGCGGCTTGGGCATATGAGTCAGAACGGGATGAATATCCTCAGCAAACGAGGTCTTCTAGGAGAGAAGAAGATATTTGAAATCAACTTCTGCAAGCACTGTGTATTCGGCAAACAGCGAATGTCTCAGTTTGGCAAGACAGTGCACAGGACGAAGGCGACACTTGACTACATCCACGCCGATTGTTGGGGTCCCTCTCGTGTTCCATCATTAGGAGGTGTGAGGTACTTCCTATCTGTGATTGATGAATACTCGAGGATGACTTGGGTATTCATGATGAAACACAAGAGTGAGTCCTTCAAGGCCTTCAAGCAGTGGAAGGTTCTAGTGGAAAATCAGACGTCGAAGAAAGTGAAGCGTCTTCATACTGACAATGGTTTGAAATTCTGTTCTGCTGAATTCGACCAGTTCTGCAAAGATGAAGGCATTGCCAGGCATCACACAGTCAGGGATACTCCACAGCAGAATGGAGTTGCAGAACGAATGAACATGACACTTCTGAAGAGGGCAAGATGCATGCTCTCTAACGCTGGCCTGAATAGAACATTCTGGGCTGAAGTTGTTAACACAGCTTGCTACTTGGTTAATCGAAGTCCGGCGACTGCGATTGATCTCAAGACTCCAACTGAGGTATGGTCAGGAAATTCTGCTGATTATACTTGTTTGAAAGTTTTTTGTTGTCTAGCATACTATCACGTCAGTGAAGAAAAGTTGGAGTCAAGGGCCAAAGAAGGGGTGTTCATGGGATATGGTGCAGGAGTGAAGGACTACAGAATCTGGTCTACAGAATACAAAGTCATCCACAGCAAAAGCGTGACCTTTGATGAAGCATCAATGCTTCAGTTGAAGGTGGAGGCTGAAGAGAATGTCAGTAAACAGGTGGAGGTTGAAATCACTCCAACTGAGGATGATGTTGAAGGATCACCTCAAAAAGCAGAATCAGAAAGTGAAGAATCTGATGAGCAACCTGAAGAGGAGTCAATTGCTGTTAGACGTCCTCGCAGAGAAGTGGATCCTCCTAAGCGATATGGTTTCGAGGACATGGTTGCTTATGCACTACAGGTAGCTGAAGAGGTGGAGTCCCTGAAGCCGTCCTCTTATAGGGATGCCATCACATGTGTCGAATCTGGACAGTAGATCGCTGCTATGGGTGAGGAGATGGAATCTCTTCACAAGAATCAGACGTGGGAACTGGTCAAGTTGCCTAAAGGCAAGAATGTTGTTGGCTGTAAATGGATCTTCAAGAAGAAAGCAGGAATTTCAGGAGTTGAAGGTACGAGATACAAAGCACGACTGATTGCTAAATGTTATAGTCAGAAAGAAGGTGTGGACTACAATGAGATATTCTCACCTGTTGTCAGACATACTTCTATCAGGGTGCTACTTGCTCTTGTAGCACATCAGAATCTAGAGCTCGAGCAATTAGATGTGAAGACTGCTTTCCTCCATGGAGAACTTGAAGAAGACATTCTTATGAGCCAACCAGAGGAATTCTTCATTCCAGGAAAGGAGAATCAAGTTTGCAGTTTGAAAAAATCTCTGTATGGCTTGAAGCAGTCTCCCAGACAATGGTATAAGAGGTTCGACAGCTTCATGATCAGTAAGGGATTCAGTCGAAGTCCCTATGATTGCTGTGTATATCACAAGAAGGTGAAGGACGGCTCCACCATCTATCTGCACTTGTATGTTGATGATATGCTTATTGCTGCTAGAGACATGACAGACATTCAGAATCTGAAGAAGCTCTTCAGTGCATAATTCGACATGAAAGATCTTGGTGCAACATAGAAGATTCTGGGGATGAAAATTCTAAGGGATCGCGCACAGGGTAAACTCTTCTTATCTCAGAAAAGTTATATTGAGAAGATTTTATCCAGATTTGGAATGTCAGGAGCGAAACCTTTGAATACTCCATCAACTGTAAATGTTCATCTTTCTGTTGTCTTCGCACCAAAGTCAGAAGCAGAAAATGAGTATATCTCCCGGGTTCCATATGCTAGTGCAGTTGGAAGTCTGATGTATGCCATGATTTGCACAAGACCAGACATTGCTCATGCAGTCAGTGTTGTCAGCAGGTTCATGAGCGATCCAGGAAAGGAGCACTGGCAAGCAGTGAAGCGAATTTTTCGATATCTGAAAGGAACATCTGATATTGGCCTCATCTACAGAAGTGATAAAGAATGTTTGGTTGCATGGTACTCAGATTCAGATTATGCTGAAGATGTTGATGGAAGACGATCTATGACAGGCTATGTCTTCACTTTGGGTAGTTCAGTTATTAGTTGGAAGGCTACACTTCAGCCATCAGTTATATTGTCCACCACAGAGGCTGAATACATGGCACTGACAGAAGCTGCCAATGAAGGCATCTGGTTAAAAGACTTAGTTGGAGATCTCAGATTACATCAGGAGCAGGCTATAGTGCACTGTGACAGTCTGAGTGCAATATGTTTAGCCAAGGATCAAGTACATTATGAAAGAACCAAACACATTGATGTCAGATATCACTTCATCCACACTGAGAAGAGGATCAAGGTGAAGAAGATTGGCACTGAAAATAATCCAGCTGATATGTTCACCAAATCTGTTCCTCATGGCAAATTCCAACACTGCTTGGACTTGCTTAACATCAATACTTGGTAATAGTTCCGAGGTGGGGCTGGAGGCGGCGTGGCATGATTTTGTGTTCTCTGAAGATGATTCAAGTCAAGGTGGAGATTTGTTAATAATGCTTTAAATCTGAACACAGTTGATCCCCTACATAGTCAGGTGCTTTAGCAGAATCTGAACCCAGCAAAATTTTTAGGGGTATTTTGTTTGTGATTCAGATTTTAATTTATTTCCTTATCACGAGATAGGTGTCCTATTTTCAGGGAATTTATTTAGAGTCTCAGTTCGTATGTAATTCATATCATCTGTTAAAGGAAGTGCCTATATAAACTCCATAAGAGTCTAGACAGAGACCCATCCTTGTAATCATCGTTATTCCATAACAAAGAGCCGCCGTCGTTTTTTCTCTTCGCGTTCTTCTGTATTTCGTGCGATCCCTCTCTCCCGCTTTTCGTAACACCAATGAAGGTTAAAAATGTCCAAGCACACAAAACACCTCGAGGATGTCTGTGCAGAGTTGTCTAGAGGTGACAATTGATCTAATTAAGGGACATCATTTATAGTGTGAGGTACATAAATATAGCTGAAGTAAACTTGACTAGAGCCTGAAGCAAGAGAAACAACTAAAGAAAATATCCTTGGAATAGTTATGCTGCACAGTTTGCTTTCTTGTACACATAAGATTGTGCAAAGTACAGGTAGATTGCAAACTCGACAACACTGAGGCCTGCAAGAAGCCAGTAGAAGTAATCAAGATGCGAGCAGTTTAGGTTGTCGGAAAACCAGCTTTGTCCCCGCCTTCCGGTTATATAATTGATCACTGATACAAGCAAACCACTGATGAGTTCCCCGAAACCGATGATGCTCAAATAGAGAGCAATGCCGAAGCTCCTGAATGCATCAGGGGCCTGGTCATAGAAGAACTCTTGCAGGCCAACCATGGCGAACACATTGGTCAGACCCTGCAAAATGTACTGTGGAATCAACCACCATATGCTCATCGGTATCACAGCCATTGGCAGATCAACAAGTCCGGATTCTCTAGCAGTTTTGAGCCTCTTCATCTCCACCAGCGCAGCCACCACAATCGTGATCACTGAGAGGATCATCCCTGTTCCAATTCTCTGGAGCAATGTGATGCCATTTGGCTTCCCGGTGAGTCTGCCGACCGCGGGCATGACAATTCGATCGTAGATAGGAACGAAGGCCACAATGGTGATGCCGATGAACCCCTGCAGGGATGCAGGCGGCACTTGGAATTTTCTCCAAATTCTTCTATCCAAGGTGCTGCCTTGCTTGGTGAAGAATGTGGACGACTGAGAGAAAACAACACCAAATGGCAGGCATGTCGCCCATACTGAAAGCAGCCCAAGCCATCCCCTTGCTTCTGGAGAACAACCATCTTGTGAACAGTCAGAATAAGTCCTGCCAATAGTGCACTTAGAATCATGGCAACACCTTTGTTCAGACAGATAGAAAATTAAGAAGTGGGCTTACTTGTTGCAATCAGACGCATGCAGAAGTAGCGGGTTTGAAGCTTCCTCACCAGCCGTGGTGTCTGGAGGTATCTATCTTACACTGTTTTACGACTTTGATGAGCACACTAGAGATCTTTGAGTTATTCTCAAGGACGTAGTAGCGATAAGTCCTGGAACCGAGGATGAACATGGCCAGGGCAATCGCCATGAAGATGCATGGGATTCCAAAGCCAAGGACCCAACTGATGTTGTCCTGGACGTAGTTCAAGCAGACGCTCGTGATAGTCCCACCGCAGGAGATGCCAAAGTACCACCAGTTGAAGAAGGTGCTCCGTGATCTGCTCTCCTCCGGGTCGTGCTCGTCGAACTGGTCGGCTCCGAACGCCTGGACGCAGGGCTTGTGGCCGCTCTGCGCCAACGCCACCAGGTACAGGGAGAAGAAGAAGATGGCAGTTTGGAGCTTGGGCGGGTCGCATGCGCCTGAGGACGAGGTGGCGGAGGCTCCAATACTGCATTGCGTTGAACGCAGACTTGGGAGCACAGAAGACAAGGTTAACATCCCTAATCCCTGAGATTAATCTCCATTAAAGATTAATCCCAACGGATGCTGCCGATCGAACCCGCTGCCGGAGTTCACGATTCGTAAGCATATTTATGGATTCTTTCATTCTATTTTTATCGTTATTTAGGTGTACTTCATGATTGTTGCATTACATGCTTCTTTTAGTTCTGCAAATTGCAATTTCCTTCGTTTTCTCTTTCGTCAAATTAGTCCAAACGCATCCACATCGTCAGGTTTGTGGGGGAAGGTAAACGTATTTTTGTCCTTAATATGGTGGAATAAATCTCATCTCCCGTATATTAAGTCCCTTCTAGCCATAAGGTTGAGGTTAGATATAATTGTTCATCTGGAGATTTCCTTAGAGGCTCCATGACAGCTGAAGGAAGCATGTTTTGAGAATAGTTGCATACATCATCAAACGATATTAAACATATTTATTTCAATTCTAAAAACCAGATGGGCTGTGGGCTGATTATGATGATGGGAGCTGGCCAGCATGCTGCACCCACAACAGCTTTGACATTAACAAGGTGCTTCATTGTTTGTTGCTGTGCCAATTACCTCCTCTCAGTACTGTTTAACCAAGATTTGATGTCGTCATTGCATATTGCAAATAGTATAGGATTGTTTTTTTGTTTGTTTAATTGTTACTTGTATTTTAACTCCGCCTATATTTTATAGCCGGTCCCAAGCTCGGATAAAGGAGGAGGGTTGTGTTAGGCCTCGACAGCCAGCGTAAAACCTTGTCGAATCTTATGAACATGAATTAACGAATATAGCGAAATGACGTCGTATGATCCATGTAGTCAACTCCACCTAGTGAGATAAGACTTTGTTGTTGTTGTGTTGTTGTAAAGATAATTGTCAACAAGAATTGAATATGTCAAAGTTTCATTTTGAAAGAAGAGCGAATATTGCTTGCTGGTTTTCAGTGCGGCAGCACATGGCACCAGTTCGGGCATGCTACGTGCCGCCATTGTCACAGATCTCTGGCATACTTTTCTAAAAAAAAATTTATGACAGTAGACAGATGTATTTAATTAGGTGGTGGTGCTGCTGCTGCTGCTGCTGCATGGTAATGAATGCATGGGGTAGATGGCAGTATGTACCAGTAGGTAGAGGAGCGAGGCGGCGACGATGGTGCGGTACCGGCCGAGGTAGGAGTCGGCGACCAGAGCGCCCACCAGGGGAAGCATGCAGGAGACGCCCGTCCACACGTTCACGGCGGCGGCCGCCGCCGCGGTGGACTCGCCCAGTGGCCCCGTCAGGTAGCTGATCAGGTTGATGCCGATGCCGTAGTACGCCGACCTCTCCGCTATCTCCGCTCCTGCGCGCTATTTTTGATTCAACATGTTGATCGATCGGTGTTGTGCATGCATATAACAATTTGCAGGTATAGGCGTATGGGATTAGTGCATAGATACGGTACCTATTATGAACACAGCAGATCTCCACCTGCCGGAGCTGAACCGGGAGACCGGACGACCGAAGTAGTCGACGGCGCCGTCGACGACGCCGTCCGTGCCCGATCTCATAGTCAATTCCTTCAGTGTTCTTCGGCAGGGCGCTTGAGTGGGTGGAAGGTGTAGTGTATATATATGGTTATGAACTACGAAAAGCTGGGAAATATGCAGCCAATTACATTGATAAATTATATGTTCGACGTCATTTGCATGCAGATTAATAATGGAGACTGCAATTGGGTGCAGTTACTACTCTACATGTGTGCTACATGCCGATGATTACGCAGATAGCTGTCGGATCTCCACGTAGCTCACTTTCTTACATGATTTAAGAGGCCGTAAGATGAAATCAAGAAACCAAGAGTTTTTTTCGAAGTTTTTTTTTTCCATTAGGCTGATGAGTGATGACCTCCTCTTATAACCGATCGCAAAAGAAGAGTCTGTGAATAAGAATAACGCAGATAATAAATTATGAATCTTAATCGATATATCATAGAATACTTAAATTATTATTTATTATATCAATTCCTTGGTATATGATCCCTGATGCTTAGAAAGATAGTGTCATGTTGATGTTGGCGTAAAATCTGTGGAAGTTTACTTGTAAGATAATTTTTTCTCCTAAAAAAAAATGTTACATCAGATCTTTAACTACAAGAAAATATCAAATTTCCGAGGGTCTAATTCGTCGTAAATTTCAAAAAATCTTCGAAAATATCATTTTCCAACGCAAAGTCTTTTCAACGGAAATCTTTGGTCCACTCTGATGGTTAGAACCATCGGTAGTTCCAAAGGGTATTTTCCGACGGGAGAGTGGTCGGAGGTTTCGACTACAAATTTGTGACTGTAGTCGTAAAAAAATTCCTCCTAAAAAATAACGAGATTGATTTAGCTAATAGACAAGTTGGATTCTTTCAGAAAATGCTGTCACAAAACAATTCAATTGCATCTAATTGATAATTGACATCAAATTGTATTGGTATTGATATCAAATTGAATATTGATTATGGAGATTAAGGCTATGATATTATGTCATATAAATATTATTTAATTTCTATTAAAACTATGATATTTTATTTTAAAACTTCTGTGTGCTATGTTATATTATTGATCACTCAAAGTTGAAGGAGAGAATTTTATTAATATGTTATATTATTGATTTTACACATGACCTCTTGTAGCATGTGATGGTGGCGTGCATTTCATAAGCAAAGAAAATAAAAACCAGTTGCAATAACTTATTTGCACAAGAAAGCCACAGAATAATGCTGTCATTTTGAGTTTGAAGAGTCCTTGTCACAACAATTTCTGACCCATTTATTGAAGAATTCAAGAGAGGTACAAAGTAGCCCAAACATATGCCTATTCATCACGCAATGCACTATGAAACTTGGACAACAAATAAAGTAAACATATAATATAAGTAAACGATAAAATCGTTTAAATAAAATAGTTACTTAACATTTGCTTCCTTCTCTTTCATTTAATGATATCAACTAAATAAATGTAACTATCATCTTCATTTTCCTATATTCTCTTATGATCATTTTCTTCTCATTCGCTACTTTCGTTTTCCTCAACAAATTTTGAACCAAAGATGCCTTAAACTTTACAAAAATCTCTCCTAATATTATTATATAAATCTGCACAGAAGTCCACGTCAAAGAACTTATCAATTATGATATAGATATATAATAATTCAATTGAATTACATATAAATAAATTCATTTTCATTCTAACTAAATAAGTTTGTTTATCAAATTATAATAAGTAGTATTTTCTTGAAATAAAAGTAGAAAAAAGTGTTATGTAGTCGAAAAAGATAGAAACGTGTAAAAAATATATCAAAATCATCATGCCTTATCAAATTTAATTACTTTTGTATTTCTCATAATAACATTCTCCTCATCTCCATCAAACTTTTTTATGGCATAGGCACATGCTCCCCTCCTAAATAGAACATAATTATTATTAATTTAGTATTTTTATTAAAAACAGAAACTTTTCCCATATAGTAGTACCACGGCTTCACAGGGAATTGTTGAGAAAAGATCAAGAGTGAAAATGAAGCATTCATGTAGCTACAACAAAAGTAAATTCTTGTCATAACTAATAATCAATGAGACTCATATATGCATACTCATTTGTGTATATCTACTTGTAGTTAATATTCTTTTTACTTAGTTTAATATCACAAAAAAATATTCATATTAAAAGACTTGGGACTTGACTTCATGCAAGAAAAAAGCTTCCAATATTATGAATAAAAAAGTACCAAATAATTGAAAGAGTTAATATTAAGATTTTATTAGAAAAAAATAGTAAACTATGTCTTGATTACTTGAACAGAAAATATACTTTAATTGCACTAAGAAATGGTACAAGGAAATAAGGGAAGAAGAAAATTAACACATACAAAACTTTTGACAATCATTGTTGGATCGTAAATGAAGAGTTACATCTTTGATTCAAAATAAGCAGTGAAGAACGTGAAAACCATGTCAATTAAAAAGAAGCCATCTACAATGCAGTTGATCATGATCAATATTTTGTAAGGTGGAGCATTAAAGAATATTGTCCGGAATGGAAATATCCATATATAGTAAATAGCCAACAGCACCACAAATATTTTCGAGCACCTGAGAAAGAAAAACAAAAGTAGTCAATTAGTTCTCAAAGCACCCAAGAACAACTCTGTAATGGATGGAAAAAGATGTCAAATCATATATAAAACTCGTAAGAGTGACCAGTGAGAAAAGACATTACATTTATTGTCGATATTTTATAAATATATTAGAAAGAAATACAAATAAATTTTTTAATAGTACAATTGCATCTTTGATAGGTTAAAGATATTTTTTTAAGATATTAGACTCATATATGTAGAAAATATTCTTTTTACGTAGTTTAATATCACAAAAAATATTGATATTGCAAGACTTGGGGCTTGACTTGATGCAAGAAAAGCTTCCAATATTCTGAACAAAAAAAGTATCAAATAATCGAAAGAGTTAATATTAAGATTTTATAAGAAAAAAATAGTAAACTATGTGCTAATTACTTGAATAAAAAAATATACTTTAATTACACTAAGAAATAGTACAAAAAAATAAGGAAAGAAGAAAATTAAAACTTACAAACCTTTGACAATTAATGTTGCATCGTAAAGGAAGAGTTGCATCTTTAATTCAAAATAAGCAATGAAGAACGTGAAAACCATATCAATTAAGAAGAAGTCATCTACGACGAAGTTGATCATTATCAATATTGTGTAAGGTGGAGCATTAAAGAATATTGTCTAGAATGGAAATATCCATATAGAGTACATAGAAAAAGTAGCCAATTAGTTTTCAAAGCACCCAAGAATAGTGGATGGAAAAAGATGTCAAATCATATAGAAAATTCGTAAGAGTAAACATTTATTGTTGATATTTTATAAATATATTAGAAAGAAATACAAATAAATTGACCAATAGTACAATTGCATCTTTGATAGGTCAAAGATATATTGAATTTAAAAAAAACAATAAAAATGATAAAAATATATTGAAATTGTTTTGAAACAATATTGAAGATATTCTCTACTGTTTCATTTTGGCTAATGACATCCACAACAAATTTAACATATTTGATTTTCATCATAGTAGTTGGAAAAATAATGAGACATCAAATTACATTTTGCTATTGATAATTCATAAATATATAGAAAAGAAAGACAAATAAATTTACAAAAAATAAAACTGCATCTTTGAATAGGTAATTCAAAATTATATTGAAGTTTTTTAAACAAAAAACAATAAAACATGCACTAAATATTTCATGTATCTTTATTTTTATTTTGAAGTAAAAGTAGTTGATTCTTATGTCTTTCTCGAGTTTGCACATGGACAAGGAGAGAATAGTTAATGCACATTATTTTCTACATTTTTCCATATTTTTCTTCTCACCTTGAAAAGAGTGGATGAATATTTATGATATGCCAGAGCTTTATAATTTCAAAGATTCCTAACTGCATAGAAACATTTTTCAAATACTAGTACCACAAAGTTTCACATGGGATTGTTGAGAAAAGATCAAGAGTGAAAATGAACCATTTATGTAGATATAACAACAAGTAAATTCTTGACATAATTAATAATCAATGAGACTCATATATGCACATTCGTTTGTTCATATCTACTTGTAGCTAATATTCTTTTTACATAGTTTAATATCACAAAAAATATTGATATTGGAAGAGTTGGGGCTTGAGTTCATGCAAGAAAAACTTCCAATATTTTGAACAAAAAAAAGTATCAGATAATATTAAGATTTTATTAGAAATAAATAGTAGACTATGTGTTGATTACTTGAATGGAAAATATACTTTAATTGCACTAAGAAATGGTAAAAGGAAATAAGGAAAGAAGAAAATTAAAACTTACAAACCTTTTGGGAATCATTGTTGCATCGTAAACGAAGAGTTGCGTCTTTGATTCAAAGTAAATAGTGAGTAACGTGAAAACCATGTCAATTAAGAAGAAGCCATCTACGATGCAGTTGATCATGATCAATATTTTGTAAGGTGGAACATTGAAAAATGTTATCTAAAAAGGGAATATCCATATAGAGTACATAGCCAACAACACCACAAATGTTTTCCAACACTTAAGAAAGGAAAAAAGATAGACAATTAATTTTCAAAGCACCCAAGAACAACTCTGCAGTTATTGGAAAAAGATGTCAAATCATATAGAAAACTTGTAAGAGTGACCAATGAGAAAGAAAAACAAATAAATTTACAAAAAATAAAAATGTATCTTTGAATAGGTAAATTCAAAATTATTGAAGTTTTTTAAACAAAAAACAATAAAAATGCACTAAATATTTCATGCATCTTTATTTTTATCCTGAAGTAAAAGTAGTTGATTCTTATGTCTTTCTCGAGTCTACACATGGACAATGAGAGAATAGTTAATGCACATAATTTTTTAAAATTTTCCCATATTTTTCACATCTTTTTGTTCTTGCCTTGTAAAGAGTGGATGAATTTTTATGATACGCTAGAGTTTTATAATTTCAAAGATTCGTAATTGAAAACAAACTTTTCTCATATACTAGTACCATAAAGTTTCACACGGGATTGTTGAGAAAAGACTGAGAGTGAAAATGAAGCATTCATGTAGTTATAATAACAAGTAAATTCTTGTCATAACTAATAATCAATGAGACTCATATATGCACACTCGTTTGTGTATATCTACCTGTAGTTAATATCACAAAAAGAGTATTGATATTGAAAGATTTGGGATTTGACTTCATGTAAGAAAGATAATCGAACGAGTTAATATTAAGATTTTATTAGAAAAAAATACTCCCAATAAAATCTTGGCACAAGAAGAACTTGGCGCCCTACGATCAAAGTGTTTATGGTCCAATGTTTTGTGCCAATATGAATATCCTTGATCAATTTGGCTCCATAAATTTCACTCCTTATGTGTTTGGTTCCTTAGATTTCACTCCTTATGAATTTGGTCCCCAATATGATAAAGTATGAGTTTGGCTCCCAATAAACCTTTTAGCACCCTAGCTTTGGCTCCTTAGATCCGTGTCAATTTGGCTCCTTAAATATTTGTCCCCTTCGGATTTAGATGAGTTTGGCGCCTTGCACTAAAAGCTCGAAGTCATATAATTCATTTGCGTCTAGATTCATCTAAGCCAACAATTTTCCTTTATCCTTCCAATTAATTAAGCTAACGAAGTTAATCCTCCCATAGTTATAATACTTTGAGAACTAATAGATAGAATCAATAAATCCGGAATTACGATTAAGACAGACTTAAAATGATGCATGCAATAATCAAATTTTAAAAAAATTAATTAAAATAATAAACTAAAATATATTGTATTTTGCATGCATCATAATCAAATTAAATTGTACCACAAGAAGAAATCAATCTATGATTTGCATAGTTTGATGTCATAAACTACATGAACTCAAATGTCTAATCATGATCATTAGCATAGCAAATGCTAGTGTAAAAAAACCCAAATGCAAGCTTTTGGATGAGGGATCCGAAGGACTTACCTCCGAATGCGATCGAGAACACAGCAGGCAGTAGGTGATGGCGGCAAGCAGCGCGGTAGGAGGCTCGACGACTGCGACGACGACGAGGATGATGATAACGATGACGAAGGTGGTTAGGAAGGAACAAGCGGCAAGCGGTGCAGCGACTGCGATGACGTCGACAATGATGAGGATGATGGCGACGATGATGGCGAAGGCAGTGAGGAAAGGACAAGCGACAGGTGGCGCCGCGCAACGCGACGACTACGATGACGTCGACGACTATGAGGACGATGGCAACGACAACGACGAAGGGAGGAAGGGGACGGTTTACTAAAAAGATTAAAATAGAAAAGAGGGGTTAGGGTTAAAAGTAATTATTTAGCGTCACAAATACACAAGACACTAAATAGATGCCGAATTGGCGCCGAAGTGGAAAATTGACTTGTGACGCTAATTCGACACTATTGTAGTGCCACTAAAAGAATTCAGTTAATATGACAGGGCTAAGGAGACATTGAAGTGACTCTAAATTAGTGTCACAAACTGGCGCTGTAACGCCTCCAAATCGACCCTCGCCACGTGGCGAAGACCAACCTGGAGACGCTATGACATGCTATAACTTTAACCATAATATTGATCGTATCTCAGTCAAGAATCGAGACACGTCAGCGGAAGAATAATAAAATAAAAGAAGATAATAGGAATATGCGGAAGTCTAAAAAGTGGCTACATCATTCCTAAAGAATATAATAAGGTTCGACATCATGAAGCTATAAATGCGGAAGGAAACTAATAAGTCATGTAGTTCATGTGTTGTCTTGTCGTCAGAGCTTCGTCACCACACACCTACTCCACCTCGTCACCACACCTACTCCACCTCGTCACTGACTTAGTCCTGTGGAAATCAGACACAGGGGAGGAGGTCCTCCCGTAAGCTTTATAGCTTAGTGGGGAACCATATGATATACAATACATAACATGAATAGAATAATCATAGATAATTAATAATTCTTAACTTGAACTTGAAACGGTAACATGGCAGCATCATAGATCATAATAAGAATCAGAGGATATCATAAATCATGAGAATCAAATGATGCTTAGTAAACTTGAAATCATGCATACTTGAAAATCATAACGATAACTTGACTTGACTTGAACATGCTTCTTGATCTTGGTTATTAATTAACAATCATGGTATCTTTAGGTGCCTTTAATCCTTGGGGTATGCCCAACAAACGATACGGCCTTGGGTGATCAAACCATGACCAAGGGAGCGACCCTTATCTTGATGCACTTGACTTGGACTGACAATTCATTATTAATCTTTCATCTGATCTTATTAATCGCTTTGAATAACTTGTAGCTCTTTGTTCTTTGTTCAATGAATATGATGAGATCAATAAGAAAATAAATCAATGAGAGAATAGATCTTGAAAAATCAGTGAGGGGTCTCTGTAAGGTCAGGAACATAGGATCAGTTGTACATAGGCAATATTCATATTTAAAAAGATAATTAATTAATAAATCTAATAAAAGGTTCCTGAAAATTGGTACGAGGTAAATAAAAAAAAAGAGTTCATGTTGGAATAATAAGGCAATAAATAATGTTCATATCAAAATAAGGGAAGGCTTATGGGTGGAAAATCAAGGGCTGATGTGGTCGGGCACGACCATGACAACCTAGTGGCACAGTCGTGTCGATCTGAAGCACGCTCGGGTTCTACATAGGTGGTGGCACGGGCGTGCCATAAGAGGACATGACCGTGATAGAGGGTGAGATCGGTCGACCGATTCAAGAGTCGGTCGACCGATTATCTTGCGTTCATCTAGGTTAGTCATGGCACGGTCGTGCTGGAAGGGTGGCACGGCCATGACCGGTTGAGCACTTGGTCGACCGGCATCGGTCGACCTTTTACTTAGGTTTTGTCGAGTCATGACACGAGTGTGTTGGCAGGGTGGCATGGCCGTGTCGTTTCCAGCCGATTTCAATGCGAAAATTGCATGTACTTTTAACATACCTTCGCCCTAACCTAATTTCTACATCCTAGCAATCAATAAGACATAAATAGAACAAACAGAATTAATTCAAACAATAAACAAATCAGGAATCAAATAATTCAAACAAGAATTCAATAATCAAATCAAATAAGAACCCTAGGAAAACTTCTTGATCCTTTTCATTTCGAAATCAATTAGGGCATGTATTAGGACAATTCAGAGGTCATACAAGGTGATTTCGATTCACCCACCTATTAAGCGCGATTGATTTATTTTTCCCATCGATTTGTTACTGTTCCACGACATCTGTGCTTCGGCGTGCTCCTTCCTTATGGTACTCCTTGGCTGCCACAAATCAACCACAAGGAGAGAGATCTGAGGGAAGTAGGTAGTACATGGGTAAGAGAGAAAGAATCATCACCTTGGTTGCTACTTGAGGAGGTGCATGCATGGAGCAGTGGACATGGAGGGATGCACATGGTCCCTGTACGTGAGGAGAGATAAGGATGAAGAGAAAGGATGATGTGCTTTTTGTGTGGGGAAAAGAAGATGTGCGGCTGATGAGAAAAAAGGGGTTTTAGGGTAGGTTAATTTAAGCTATGATTAATGGGCTGTTAATCAAGCCCATTAGTTTATGTATTTCTCTTCTTTTTTTTTGTTGTTACATTATAACCTCCTTAAAAGATAATTCGTCCTCGAATTTTGCATGAGGTGGAGGATTTACTGAGAAAATACGAGAACTCTTGGCACATTCCCAACTCGAACTTTCATGTTACCTCTTCGTCTTGGTGGGACACGAGGCTACTTGGACTGTGGGTACATGTTTATTCTTTCGATGTTGTACCTTGCGTTCATAATATGAGTCTAACGCTTGACCAAAGTGAGGTGTATGGCTAGATTATAATCTTGGCATCCTAGCGGCGATATTTCTCAAGATTGGAAATGTGGATTGCCTCATGTATTCCCTTAGAAGAAGAAGATAGTGACAACTTATATGAAGCCTCAACAATATTTTCAATTGTCCACATATCAAGGGCTGAGTTTTCCTCACTTGCTGAATTACCCTTTTCATAAGAAATAGTTTTAGCATAACTTATCCACCAGTCTGAAGGCTCTAATCTTGTCTGTCTTTATCTACATAATTTTTCTATCTATCTTGTGCAGTCTGTAACATCTTCCCTATCTTATCCACCATTTCAACATTCTTTGAGTACTCCACTACTTCTTTCACCTTCTCTATACTCAAAATATTTTCTTCATCCACTTCACCCAATGAGTAGGTGAGCGATAGTGTCACCAATACAAAGTTCCAAATGATGTCTTGACGGTGTTCGAATGATAATGATCATTCCAAAGGAATTTGGTTCAACTTAAAGGATCATATCTATTAACATGTATTTCTTATTCTACTATCCTCCAAGTATATAACATTTTAACTACCAGAGCCAATAATCTCCCTAACAGGAGTGTTAGTGGACATTCTTATCATTATTTTCAATCGTATTAGTAAATTTGAACTTAATGAGCAAACACTACATCTACTCTTCTGAAATTACATTCAATTATAATTTTTCACATCACATATACTTACTATCATTTCATATTTGACCTATCCCCAACCTATGTTAATTATATTGATCATACTCCAACATTGTCTTGGGTCTTTATACCTACCATTTATTATACTTTTCAACATTCTATCCCTTCCTATGAAATATTTATATTTCTAAATCATTTAACATTTGAATTAGAAGAGAAATTTATCACCATTTCATAGCATTGTAAGCTCTAAAGATTAATGCATATGTGAGTTAAATTACAATATAACTACTAAGCCGATATACGTTTGCCCTCCATAGCCATCGATTCGATATACCTCTGAAATCCACGGCCCTTGCTCTATCATCCATAAGTATTCAAGCTTCAAGGTTAATAATCCATTTGTATTCAATGAAAATCAACGTTTATCGTCGTCTAATAACAATACTCTAGTAATGTAATACGATGATAGTCATTTGAAGATATAGTCACTTTACCTTCAGTTTAGATCAAATGTTATGAGGCATATAACAAAGTACTAAGATAGATAATTGTCGATTGAGAATATTTGGAATTAATCAAGAGTCTTACAAATCATTTGAGGGTGAATCATTCTTGGTATAATTACACTACTTGAAATAAGGTGATTCATTGATCAGCGTCATTCGATATCCCTCCTATGACTCGATCAGTTGTATTAATACTTTATTCGATAATTTGATCATGGGGTTGTTTTCATCTTTAATCCTCTCGGTCTTACATTGCATTATCTTCAATTGATCTTTTTCTTACAATGCCATATCATATAATTTCATAGAAGGCTAATGGTTACACATTACCACACCGAGTATTTTTCTTCTTGAGTGGAGTATCTTTCAACTCCATGCATAAGGGAATGAATCAGTATAATAATCATAGGGAAGTTAAAACACTCCGAATCACTGTTAAGATCGAACGATATCTACGATGAGGGGTCGATCACATAGTACAATCTAATTCTTAATGAACAAAATGATTTATGCACACTATCTAACATAAGTCCTTAGTAAAACATCATGAATGCAAGTAAACATATTGAACGAATTCAAATAATTAGACAGGAAACAAAGCAACCAACAAAATACAAGACAAACAATCATCTTTCTTCTTGCATATCATTTCATTGTCCTTTGCATTGATAGTATCTTGTAGCACATGTAAAAGGTTCGGGATATCCTTATGGTTGGAAAGGAGAACCAATCCAAATATAAGACATGATCAAATCATGAGTGATTCACTTGATTAAGATAAAATCCTAAATATTTTTCATCATATTGACGTTGAGGCATCTTAGAGAATGTTTTACATCTTAGAGGACATTTTATGTATTATCTGATGGCTTGCTTAACCCATTATTTAAATATATATAGGTTTTATTTTTCCTCTTGAACTATCAATCATGATTATGTGATTAATTACCCTATACGATTTGGACATTATTATCAAAACTAATAAATATATCCATAGTCAAAATAAATCAATTGAAAATTTATAGTTCACTTCATAATCGTCCTTCTCAGGTGCATAACTTGCTTCTCTAGTAACTTTGTAGGGGACTTATAAAATACCTCATGCATTACCTTAGCCCCCCGTACTTTCTTAAATTTGTTCACTTGATTTTTTTTATATCTTTTAATACTTAATGGTTGGGGCTCCTATCTTCCTTAAGCATATCTCAGTCAAGAGACTTTAAATCTTTTCGAAATTTCCCCCATTCATTTAATCCTTTCATGCATTGCTTGTTCTTATATAATTCTTTTATTTTTTCTTGTATCAGCCATATTAGTATATCTTGGAAATATATTTACACTACAATGATAGGTAACTCGTTTTATTAGTAATATATCTTCATATTATGGTCATTTCAATTCTACTATATACTAAACTAACTTAATTAAATTAAATCTATTTACACACACACACATTATATATATATATATATATATATATATATATATATATATATAAGGATACTATGCTATATGTGCATATGCATATGAGTATGCTAGATCTAAATGTTTGATTAAGTCAGAAGTCACTTACTTACTGAAAATTTCTTCTAACATTTATTCAAATCAATGTGACCTCTGAACCTTTTAAATTTCTATATTTGCCCATCCTTACATGATTCTTGGACAGCTCACTAATATTTAGATGTCAAACCAATATTACATAATTTGAACATGATTAATAATTCTAATTCCTATTTCCAATATAAGAAAATCTAACTAGAAATTTGTATAACTAATTTGGATTTGCTTAGGACCTTTATCAGCGTAATATAGGGGTCATACAAAGTCTAAGGCACAAAAAGCGTTATGGGTCCCTACTTATCAATATAAACATATAAGATAATTCATTAAACTCCTATCTTGGTAAATCAATAGAATCACATGAGTCATATCAATAACTCATAACTTAAGCATGCTTGGTTTCATATCATCTCACACCTACTTGTTGTGTGAGGCGAATCTTTTGTTTACTTCTATAGTTCTCTCTCTTTTTTTTATATCTCTTTGCAAATGTTATGCCTACTCATTTTCCTCTTCATACTGCTGCAATCAGTAGAAGAAGTCCATGAGTAGGACGGTCATGAAAGAGATAGAAAACAAGAATTATAAAAAACAAATTTGTTTCTTATATTTTCATTCTTTAGATGTCTGTAGAACCGATTCTTCATGTAGATAATAATCATCTACATGTTTATTACTTATTCTTTTCCCAATTCTTTATAACCTTTATAACCCTTTGTATAATTACTAACACAATTTAGGTTGATTCTTGTCATGCAAAATAACCTCCTTAGGAATCAACCACTCATATGAAATATGTATCAATACATCAATAAAGAATGACACAAAGCAACAAAGGTCTTACTTGTACTTTACGGTGGAGGGTGTGGCGACTGCTCGGCGAAATCACATGAACCTTTACTATACTATCTTATACAATAGGACGTCAAGAGAGTCCTGACTTTAGGCTCTGATACCATAAATATAACGCTCGCAAATCGACCCCTGCCACGTGGCGAAGATCAACCTAGAGACGCTATGACATGCTATAACTTTAACCATAATATTGACCGTATCTCAGTTAAGAATCGAGACACGTCAGCGGAAGAATAATAAAATAAAAGAAGATAACATAAATATGTGGAAGTCTAAAAAGTGGCTACATCATTCCTAAATAATATAATAAGGTTCGACATCATGAAGCTATAAATGCGGAAGGAAACTAATAAGTCTTGTAGTTCATGTGATGTCTTGTCGCCAGAGCTTCGTCACCACACACCTACTCCACATCGTCACTGACTTGATCTTGTGAAAATCAGACACAGGGGAGGAGATCCTCCCATAAGCTTTACAGCCTAGTGGGGAACACATGATATACAATGCATAACATGAATAGAATAATCAAAGATAAATAATAGTTCTTAATTTGAACTTGAAATGATAACATGGCAGCATCATAAATCATAATAAGAATCAGAGGATATCATAAATCATGAGAATCAAATGATGCTTAGTAAACTTGAAATCATGCATACTTGAAAATCATAACGATAACTTGACTTGACTTGAACATGCTTCTTGATCTTGGTTATTAATTAGCAATCAGGGTGACTTTAGGTGTCTTTAATCCTTGGGGTATGCCCAACAAACGATACGATCTTGTGCGGGTCAGTGGGTGATCAAACCATGATCAAGGGAGCGACCCTTATCTTGATGCACTTGGCTTGGACTGAAAACTCATTGTTAATCTTTCATATGATCTTATTAATCACTTTGAATAACTTGTAGCTCTTTGTTCTTTGTTCAATGAATATGATGAGATCAATAAGAAAATAAATCAATGAGAGAATAGATCTTGAAAAATCAGTGAGGGATCTTTGTAGGGTACATAGGCAATATTCAGATTTAAAAAGATAATTAATTAATAAATCTAATAAAATGTTTCTAGAAATCGGTATGAGGTAAATCAGGAAAAAGAGTTCATGTTGGAATAATAAGGCAATCAATAATGTTCATATCAAAATAAGGGAAGGTTGATGGGTGAAAAATCAAGGGCTGATGTGGCCGGGCACGGCCATGACAACCTAGTGGCACGGTTGTGTTGATCTGAAGCACACTCGGGTTCTACATAAGTAGTGGCACGTGCGTGTCATAAGAGGGCACGGGCGTGCCATAAGAGGGCACGACCGTGATAGAGGGTGAGATCGGTCGACCGATTATCCTGGGTGTGTCTAGGCTAGTATAGCACGACCGTGCCGGAAGGGTGGCACGGCCATGACCGGTTGAGCACTCGATCGACCGGCATCGGCCGACCTTTTACTTAGGTTTCGTCGAGTCATGACACGGGCGTGCCGGTAGGGTGGCATGGTTGTGCCGGTAATTGCACGGGCGTGCCAAGAGATGGCACAGCCGTGACAACGGCGGATTCCAGCCGATTTCAATACGAAAATTGCATGTACTTTTAACATACCTTCATCCTAACCTAATTTTTACATCCTAGCAATCAATAAGACAAAAATAGAACAAACAGAATTAATTCAAACAATAAACAAATCAGGAATCAAATAATTCAAACAAGAATTCAATAATCAAATCAAATAAGAACCCTAGGAAAACTTCTTGATCCTTTTCGTTTCGAAATCAATTAGGGCATGGATTAGGACAATTCAGAGGTCATGCATGGTGATTTTGATTCACCCACTTATTAAGCGCGATTGATTTATTTTCCCATCGATTTATTACTATTCCACGGCATCTGTGCTTCGGCGTGCTCCTTCCTTGTGGTACTCCCTAGCTGCCACAAATCAGCCACAAGGAGAGAGATCTGAGGGAAGTAGGTAGTACATGGGTAAGAGAGAAAGAAATATCACTTTGGTTGCTACTTGAGGAGGTGCATGCATGGAGCAGTGGACATGGAGGGATGCACATGGTCCCTGTACGTGAGGAGAGATAAGGAGGAAGAGAGAGGATGAGGTGCTTTTTGTGTGGGGGAAAAGAAGATGTGCGGCTGATGAGAAAAAAAGGGGTTTTAGGGTAGGTTAATTTAAGTTATGATTAATGGGCTGTTAATCAAGCCCATTAGTTTATGTATTTCTCTTCTTTTTTTTTGTTATTACAGGCGCGCTAATTAGAGGCTACTTTGACGCCGATAAGTTAATTTTTATTTTTTTTTCTAATTAAACTTTGGAGAAAATTATATCCATTAATTCAATTCTCATGATTTATAATTAAGGATATAAAATATAATTTATAGATAATTAATATGATAAGAAAAATGGATCAATTGATAGATAATTAAGATATCATATGATATATGTTGTATATATTAATTATATTGAAGTACATGCGTATATATATGTGTAGGTATTAAGATTAGATGAACTATTTTTTACTTATATATTTAATATTTATATTAACAGATGTATATATAAGTAATTATATTTCCTAATTATATCAACATATAATTATATTAACATATATGTATACCTAATTATATCAACATATGAATCTATACACACATACGTATATATCCACATAATGATATCAACATATATGTATGTATGTATGTATGTATGTATGTATGTATGTATGTGTGTGTGGGTGTGTGTGTTTGTGTATAGCATAATTATAACAACATATGCATACACACATATACATGCATAATTGTATCAGATATGTTTATATTACCTAATTATAAGTTTATATTACCTAAATATATCAACAAATACATATATATACACACATATATATATAGTATATATACACACACACGCGCACACACACATATTATATATATATACATATATATATATATATATATATATATGTCAAACTATAGTATATATAGGTAACATATATAGTTATACAAATTAACATTACCTACTTAAATACATATCAATATATGTATATATATGACTTTCTATTTAATTATATGTGTGTGTGTACTTCTATTTATGTACATTCAATGAATTTGTTAACAAGTTTGTGCCACATTAGCATAGCAAATAGCTACGTATTGAAGATAGCATTTCTCGTATTCTTATACTTATATACATACATGTATATTTGTATTCATATACTTCTATGAATACATAACTAATATATAGTTATTTTATTAATCAATGTAAGCATTAGCATCTCCCTAGCATCACATTAGCGACGACAAAAGATTGCAATAACTTTAGCGTCACAACGGGCGGCCCCTAATGCAATTATTTTATATAGCGCAAATACTAGCAAGAGCACTAGGTTGAATCAAGTAATAAAGAGTGAGAAGAGTGTAGGACCCACGAGAACTAGCCTATCTTTTATCTTATTTTAGTTACATGAGGAAAAAAGATAAGATTTGATTTAAAAGAATTAAAAAAAAGAAGATTAAAAATGATTTAGTCTAAAGTCCTAAAGTAGATCAGAGATGTTCATATAAGGTGAGAGTAACAATATACTTGAATGTAAAATTTGAAAAAAAATCCAAATTATCTAATGGAAAGGATGCCAAAACATGTTGTAGTTCAGGGAATGAAATGGTAATTAAAGAAAAGATATTGACAACCTAATATTAGTATACCAGTTATAATCATGTGATCTATCTAACCATTTTCTTTAATTTACTAGACAATATCTTAGTTTTATAGCAAAGAATGATGACGACGAAGGGAGGAAGGGGACGGTTTGGTAAAAAGATTAAAATAGAAAAGAGGGGTTAGGGTTAAAAGTAATTATTTAGCGTCGCAAATACACGAGACACTAATTAGATGCCGAATTGGCGCCAAAGTGAAAAAATGACTTGCGACACTAATTCGACACTACGACAGCGCCACAAAGAATTCGTTTAATATGGCAGGGCTAAGGCGACATTTAAGTGACTCTAAATTAGTGTCACAACCTGGCGCGCTAATTAGAGGCTACTTTGATGTGGATACGTTAATTTTTTTTATTTTTTCTAATTAAATTTTGGAGAAAATTATATCCATTAATTCAATTCTCATGATTTATAATTAAGGATATAACATATAATTTATAGATAATTAATATGATAAAAATATTGGATCAATTGATAGATAATTAAGATATCATATGATATATGTTGTATTACATATTGAAGTACGTGCATATATATATGTGTAGGTATTAAGATTAGATGAACTATTTTATACATATATATATAATATTTATATTAACAAATGTATATATAAGTAATTATATTGCCTAATTATATCAACATATAATTATAATAACATATATGTACACCTAATTATATCGAAATATGCATATATACACACATAAGTTCATATTACCTGATTATATCAACATATGAATCTATACACACATACGTATATATACACATAATGATATCAACATATATATATATATATATATATATGTGTGTGTGTGTATGCATGTATGTATGTATGTATGTATGTTTGTGTGTATGTGTTTGTGTGTATTACCTAATTATATAAACATATATGTATAGCTAATTATATCAACATATGCATATACACACATACTTGTATCAGATATGTTTATATTACCTAATTATAAGTTTATACTACCTCAATATATCAACAAATACATATATATACACACATATATGTATATAGTATATATACACGCACGCACGCACACACATATTATATATATATTTATATTTATATGACAAACTATAGTATATATAGGTAAAATATGTAGTTATACAAATTAACATTACCTACTTAAATACATATCAGTATATGTATATATATGAATTTCTATTTAAATATATGTTTGTGTGTACTTCTATTTATGTACATTCAATGAATTTATTAACAAGTTTGTGCCACATTAGCATTGCAAATAGTTACGTATTGAAGATAGCATTTCTTATATTCTTATACTTATATACATACATGCATATTTGTATTCATATACTTCTATGAATACATAACTAATATGTAGTTATTTTATTAATCAATGTAAGCATTAGCATCTCCCTAGCGTCACATTAGTGACGACTAAAGATTAGCGCTACAATGGCGTCACAAGCCTTGCGACACAATAACTTTAGCATCACAACAGGCGACGCCTAATGCAATTATTTTATATAGCGCAAATACTAGGAAGAGCACTAGGTTGAATCAAGTAATAAAGAATGAGAAGAGTGTAGGACCCACGAGAACTAGTCTATCTTTTATCTTATTTTAATTACATGAGGAAAATAGATATGATTTGATTTAAAAGAATTAAAACAAAGAAGATTAAAAATGATCTAGTCTAAAGTCCTAAAATAGATCAGAGATGTTTTGACAAGGTGAGAGTAACAATACACTTGAATGCAAAATTTGAAACAAATCCAAATTATCTGATGGAAAGGATGCCAAAACTTGTTGTAGTTCAGGGAATGAAATGGTAAATAAAGAAAAGATATTGACGACCTAATATTAGTTTACCAGTTTTAGTCATGTGATCTATTTAACCATTTTCTTTAATTTACTATACAATATCTTAGTTTTATAGTAAAGAAACAACGATGATAAAAATCATAATGTATAAGAAAGCAAAAAATAAAAACAAAATAATTTTTTTGCGATTAATCACATACAAAATCATTTTATGATAGGCTAAATGATATGCATGTGGCAAAATTTTATGATAGGCTCAAATCAGATGGCCTAACTATGTTATCTCAATATTAGATAGAGAATGTTCAACTAAATCAATCTCTAACTAACTTTTGATAAGATGCTTTCGCAATGCAATCCTATCTCAAAAACGTCTCAACTAAGTGAGTTAATGACTATAAATCTCCAAATCTCAACCGAGTAAATACAGATCGGATATGAAATGCTTATCAAAAATAGTGAAAGATCAATCAATCGAGAGAGGTCAAAAGAACAAATCTCGATAATACCAACTGGTTAAAATTGAATACTTAGAAAAAAGCATTAAATTCAGCATACATATTCAGAAATTTCAAAATAGTAAATCTTATTCAACAATTTAACAAAGTCCAGCATAAATTGATCATAATTAGAACTCTATTACATAAATAGAGAAATTATTAGGATTACATTAGAGAGATAAAAAAATAGACTAAAAGATATAAAAAGGAGAAATAATCTCTTCAAAAAATATTTGAACTCTTTTGAAAGAATCTCCACCGAGTAGATAACTAGAGGCTCTCTTTTTCTACCATTGCAATGGATTTTGAATTCTAAACTTGGATGATTAAGTGACGTGATATGGACCCCATTTTATAGTAAAAAATGCATCTACCCTTTAAAAATCAACACGGATCGTGTCATCAATGATACATGCCGCATTAACCAAAATATAATTATTTGGCTGAAAAAATATGACGAAATTAATAACACAGACCGTGTTATTAGTAACATGGGCAGTTTTATATATTGTTAGAGTGATTTCTGCCTGATCTATTAGATTTTGAAGATATGGTGATTGTTGATTAACATGTACTATGTCGAAAGAAACTGTGTTGCTGGCAAACGCTTCGAGCAACGCAGAATGTGTTAGATGGATAACGTGGACTATGTTGGAACGACGCAGACCGTGTTGGCTGCTGCAAAAGTAAAAAAAATAAAAAAATAGGCAATTTGATTCCTTGAAATGTTTTAATTAGAAATGAGGAAAAGTTTATATATGTAGAATTAAATTATGAAAAATTGACTGAATGATATGAAGCTGGCTTGCATGAACTGGCCATCCCACATGGAGGGCATGCTCGCGGAGGGCCTGGAGAAGCAACCACTGGACGAAATCACAAAGATGATTGCGGCCATGGGGATCAATTGTGTCCGGCTCACATGGTCCACGTTCATGTTCACGAACGAGACCATGGGGAGGCTCACAGTGCGGCAGTCCTTTGAAGCCATCGGCCTCGTGGAATCCATCGGAGCCATCGTTGTCAACAATCCGACCTTCGTCAATCTCACGCTCATCGAAGCATACAAGGCAAGCTTTCTTCCGAATTTAACTTTCTGCATTGTCTGATTTACCTTTTTAACGAAGTCGGCGCTGTCTGCAGAGTGTTGTGTCCAACCTTGGCGAAAACAACATCATGATCATACTGGACAACCACGTAAGCAAGCCTGGCTGGTGCTGTGCAAACACAGATGGCAATGGCTTCTTTGGCGACAAATATTTTGATCCCAGCGTTTGGATCGAGGGACTAAAAAACGTGGCTATGACCTTTAGTGGATCCAAAGCCGTGGTAGGAATGAGCCTAAGGAACGAGCTCCGAGGACCTCGCCAAAACACCACTGACTGGTTCACCTACATGCAGAAAGGCGCAGAAGCCGTGCACGCGGCGAATCCAAACGTACTGGTGATACTCTCGAGTTTCAACTTCGACAATGATCTTAGCTTCCTCACGCACAGGCAGGTCCAGCTGACGTTCCAGAGAAAGCTCGTGTTCGAGCTGCACTGGTACGGTTTCTCCGGCGGCACTTCATGGAGGAACGGCAACGCCAACGACGTCTGCGGCCGCATCTCGGCGAGCGTGGGGAGGAGGGCGGGCTTCCTGCTGGACCAAGGGTGGCCGCTGTTTGTCAGCGAGTTCGGAGTGAACCAAAGAGGCAGCGACGTGAACGGCAACAGGTACTTCGGCTGCATAATGGCAGCCCTGGCCGACTGGGACGTGGACTGAGCGATATGGACTCTGCAAGGCAGCTACTACTTGAGGCAAGGCGTGTATGGCCTGGACGAGACCTACGGCATGCTGAGTTGGGACTGGTGCAGGCCGAGGAACACCACATTTCTTCGCAGGGTTAAATCTTTGCAGCAACCTTTCCGAGGTACGCACTACTCATTGCACTCCTCGATCGGTGCAGCATTTCAAAATGACGATTTCAAGGAAATGTTAAGACACGCGAGCAATTAATCGATGGTACATGCAGGTCCATGTGTTTCTTACTTTCCACCATCCACGGTCATCTACCACCCACTAACAGGCTCTTGCGTAGTGAAGGCTCAGATGGGCAGCAAACAGCAGCTCGAGCTCGGAGAGTGCCATGACACCAACGGTTGGAGTTACACACTGGGGAAGACATTGGAAATGAAGGGGACGGGTCTGTGCATCATGGCGCAGGGAGATGGCGAGCGAGTGGAGCTCGGCAGCTGCAATGACCCATCTTCCAAGTGGAGTTTGATCTCACAGTCCCAGATGCACTTGTCAACCACAACTAACATCAGCGAAAATGGCAACAGTACAGTATATGGGCAACTCGCACGAAGCTATTGAGTACATTGTACATAAGTTAGAATTCGATTTACCGTCGAGTTCATCTAATTCAGTTAAGTCATTCCGTATCACAAAATTGACAATGACAAGCGAAGATTTCAATAACAATTTTCTGCATTTCTCATTTATGAATCGAACTTGAGACCTTGATTAAACATATAGGAGTCTGTTTACTACTCCATCTTGTTCGTATATGTCAATTTTTTCTGATCAATAATCTCAAGTTCAACAAATGGTGGAACATATTCTCTTCGGTTAATGGAATTAATATAAGGAAAACAATCACAAGGCATTCTTCTAACATATCATTTGACGAACTAATCGAAATCCTTTTTGTTTATACTTTAATACCCACTGAGTTGACGTGCGCTTTTGATCATTCTACTAAACAATTGGACCAGACGGTTCCCCAACTATCAAAGCAAGATAAATCTTAACCGTCATGCTTTTTGAGAGAGAAGCCACAAAGCAGCTTTATTCCATAACATAAACCCAAAATTTGAGGTGCTTCCTTCCGTCAACTTCTTCTTCCTTCCATATCAAGATTTGCATGAGATATGTAACTCAAACTTATGCCTTTCCCCTTACCCATAATCCCATAGTGTGAGGGAGTTTTGTACTTCGGAGTGTCTTGCGGATTAGATGAATTTTGAGTTGGAGTAAAATTCAAGACATTATTAATATATCTCCATCATGAATTGAATCCTCGAATAGATATCTAATAACATATTCCACTGTCAATCCTAATATTGGACTACTGCCAACTCTTATTGTTTAATAAGTTCAAATAATGTTGAAACTTGCTAATAAGAACTGATTTGGTGAACGTCTCGGCTAGATTATTTTATGTGATGACCTTCCTCATATTGATCATCTTCTTAATATATATAAAGTGATACTTGATGTCGATGTGCTTAATTCTTTCGTAATGTACTTGATAAGCATATTGCACTTAAACCATCACATTACACTATAGTCTAATCTTAGTATAATCCAAAATCTTCAACATGGTGCCTTACTTAACAGCTTCTATCAATCATAGAGTGTAGCTTTTCAACTGATAATAAAATTATCAATAGTGAAAACATAACTATGAGTCTAAATAACCTACAACCAAACACCCTTTGCCACTACTGGGAGGTCAATGTCGGAATATATGCTTTACTGCTTGTCAATTTTTCTTTCTAGGATTGCTCATGAATCTAGTGACCACACAAACCACATGGACAATATCAAGTCTTGTGCATAAAATAGCATATGGCGCATGCAGTTTACAATATATAATTAGGCTTGCATTTAAGTTTATTTTGAGTAATTTGATCATAACATGCATCCATTTTTATATTTATTTCATTAAATTCTTTGAAGTAGAAATCTACCTCTAGTTTGTGTTATTTTGTAGAACATATTGATGAGAAACGACAAAGAGATAAAAGAAGAATCATGCAAAATGGACTCAAGTCTGTTTCTAAAAAACAAAAATATGATTCTCATGCCTTGTGATACACTTGTCATGGTCGTTATAAGGCTATTTCATGGATCAAGACCTAACTCTTAGGGTTCTCACAGAGTTGTATTACAAGGAATTATGATCTCACAAGTCTTGAAATATTAGTCACGACCGTAACAACAGATTTTCAGGCATTAGCTACACCATTTCACGGACCAATCAACCTTACATGAGTTCATATGTCTTGAGAATTTTTATTGTATAATTATTTATGTGTAGTAGTTTATTTAGAAAATAAATTGTCACACAATTATCATAATGATTCATTAAAAATTTCATAAATTTATCATATTAATTAATTATATAAAATTCTGTCACAACTTCATCAAAATAATTAATAGCGAATCATCACAAGTTTGTCACAAAACGTCGATATAAATTTTGTCATAAGTCTATCACAATCATAATCGTCACAAAATGATCACAATTAATTATTACTTATCTGTCATAAAAATCATCACAATATATATATCGTCATAAATTAATAGTCAGTAATCCATAAAAAATCATCATATTTGTGATGGAATACACATTTTATTAATTATTTCATCACAATTATTTTATCTTAGCCATCACAAATATCTTTGTGACGAAAATAATCCGTCACAACAAAATTTATGGGTAAAAAATTAGTGATGAATGTAGATTGTCACAAGTCTATCACAGAAGAGCATCTGTGACGGAATACACTTATGTTGTAATAGAATTATCCGTCACATATGTCTTATTTATTGTAGTATTAATATACCACATCTAATTCTATACACACTCGTTATTAGACCTATGCCAATTTTTAATTTCACAATAAATCATTTAATTTAACTAAATAAAATCTAAAATCAAGTAGTCCACAAACTATTAATTACTTAACTCAAAAATTCAAATAATTAAATCAAAAGCATTAAACATAATTAAAAATTGATCAAAAGAAATTCAATAATAAAATAAGTGTTCACAATATTTTCCTTCAATAATAATCTCCTAAAATAAAATAATTAAAAACATGGAGTTCATCCTAAAATTGTAGAGAGATAATAACAAAATAATAATAATAATTGGAATAATTACACCAAAAATACATCAGGGTTGTCGAATGTCGTTGGAGCGTCTGGAGCAGTTGTCCAACTCTCTTTCTTTCTCGGTCGAAGCCTGCAGACTCTCGACACACCGTAGAAGAAAATCAAACTTCAAAGCACCCACGTAATGGATGATTCATCACGTATTTATAGGTGTAAAAAGTGCTTCATGTTAATTACGGTTGTTAATATCATCATGCCCTTTTTCTAATCTCGGTCAAAATGATAAATTCTTCTTATCTTCACTCACTTCTATACGTTATATGTCCGATTATTGACCAATAAACATCGGTCATGTAGGGCGTAATCTTTATCTCATGCCAACCCCAAGGAAGTTGGACGTAAGATTTTATCCAATTAAATGATAACCTCAATTTGGCACCCTAGTTGTGCTGCTTCTCGGCGAATAAAACATGTGATAAGATCTTGGGCTAAAAATTCATTCATCCTTATATCGCCTAACAAACTCCTTTTGGCCGCCAAGTTTTATACCACCTTAATGATAGTGCTACATCTCGCCCGTAATATTTCTCTTGTTTGTTTCTCAATCGATAACAAAGATAAGTCTTCGATAATGATAACAACTTGTCGCCCTCTAAATTCTTCCAATTATGCTTTACTAAAGCCTTGGATAAATGTCACCCAATTATGCTTTTACTCCTTATCTCATTTGCCGCTGTGACTGAATTAATCCATCCGATAATCCACCATATGACGTTAATTCAGCTTTCCTTGCAAAAATAATTATAAAAATTAAGCAAATTTCTTCTTAGTTAAAATATCCTAAGCATTAATAACCAAAATCGATAAATCCGGAATTATGACTAAAAATGACTAAATGGATGCATGCCATGATCAAATTACAGAAAAATTAATTAAAATAATAAATTAAAATATGTTATATTTTGCATGCATGAATTGAATAATAGTCAATTTAGTATTTATGAACATAGTTGTTATACTTAATGTTTTTCCTTAGATTTGAATGACTTATGAGTTGATTATTAACTAGGTAGTGCAATAAATTCTTCATAATTTTTTGTTCGAATTGATTGTTAACTTTTATGTTGAAATAATGTATGTCATAATTTAATAGAACCAGGTGAAATATTAGATTGTGTAGTCTATTTAATTGACCCGAGCGGGCGACTAAGTAGTTTAGGAATTACAGCACATAATACTTTAATTTCAATTTAATCAAGGGTAGATTCGGATGAAGTACTTTCATATTACTATTGTCTTAAGATAGTTGATTTAATTGCTTAAGGAGATCATATATATCTTCAGTGTTCATAATCCATATAAAGACTGATTAAATTTATTGTTACAATTAGTTTACAAAAGTTAAGACTGTTCTAATCATTATAAACCATCTTAAGGACCTATGCATTATTAGTTTTAAATTTTTGTCTTTCTATATTTTTATTTTATGCACACTTTTATCCCAAATTGTATGTCATCTTCTATTAGCCTCTGAAATTCGATAGATAAATAAAATAGTTCATTGTGGGATCGACAGCCTTTACTCTTACACTCTATTACTTGAGCGACTAGTACACTTGCTTATTATATCGTTATTAATTTTCGCATCATTCAATCACTAGGCTATTTTCAATAGTTGTAGATATTCTTTGGATTGATGTTCTTCTTCGGCTTGCCCTTCTTAGGATTCGAATGATGTTCCTTCTCTTTTATTGTCATCACTCCTATGGTCTGAATCTCCAAAGTCTTGCCAGATGATCTATGTCGAAGTTCATGGTCGAGTGTGTAGACTTAATTTATTGTGTCTCTTCCGATAATAACAGATTCAACAAAATTTTTGTATAAAAGACACCAACAGAAGTAGAACAATATTTCATCAATTTTTACATCTATATTTCGTAACTCCATCAACAAAGTATTCATCTGATCAAGATAATCTTTCAGAGAGATTTTGTTGGTTAGAAACTTTGTCATGTAGAAATATCAAGCTCTGACTACTAGTCGTCATCTCTTCATTGGTGACTTCAATAATCACCTAATTCGTCAAGTATAACAACATCAGAGTGCATCTTTTCCTCCGGTGCTACCAAATCGTCAAGATCAATGTCTTTTGCTTTGCCCTTCGAAATGTTCACGAGCAACGTCCACACTCTTGTTATTTCAGAAGTGTCCGCAAATATGTTGTTTCATAATGTAGGACTTATGGAACATAATGCAGGAGTTATGGCATTTCACTAGATGCCTTACTGATTTTAAATGTACTCAATGTTGTAACAGGCTAATTGTGTGGACGGGGCAAACCTCTCTCGGCAAGCACTTTTTGATATTTTTTTTGGGGTGAGAACCTACGTAACGAGGTTCTTCAAATTTTGTATCACTAACCAACGAGTTACTTTTCTAAAAAAAAAGTGGCAATTTTCTGAAACAACAACCAAAATCTAGTTAATTAGCGCAACTAACAGTTTAATGTACATACACACAAATATATATATGTTACATGAGAATATGAGATCAAGATTGGCGAGTTCAAATTTTATTTAAACTCGTTTTGAGGAAACAGATTCATATCATAAATTTGGTACCCAAATATTGAAAGTTTAAATATGATATTATATATTTTAATTTTTAGGAAAACCTATCTTCAAAAAGACGAGGATGATATGAATCACAAAGTTCAATCCACAGTAATCTCATTAATTTTATATGCAATATATATATATATATATATATGAATATAAAATTATTAGCATGTTATTATATGATATTTATGTATCTTCTTACGTACTATCATTTTATTGTCAGCGCATCTTCATCCTATACCAAATATTGGTGTATTATGATAATATGTATAATATTATAAAATTATAATTTAAGTGTTGTAGTTCAGAGAATGAAATGGTAATTAAAGAAAATATATTGACAACCTAATATTAGTATACCAGTTATAGTCATGTGAACTATCTAACTATTTTCTTTAACATATTGACAGGTTAAGTAGATCCTTGTGATCCAACGTCTTCACCTGATCCTAAATCAATTCATATTGGATTCGGAGCTTAAATATGTGAAATCCTGTAGTTTATTTGACAACTGTGCATCAGTGTTCCAGTACTGTTCCATTTTTATTTTCTCTACGAAGGAAACACAAAGACAGATATCATAAACAAAACAAAAACAAATTGTCAAGAGTGTAGCCAATTCCCATGGATCATGGTCCCATGAGACTGTAATTAAATCAAAAGGCCTCCAAATTAACGCTACTAATTAGAAACAAATCAAGCAACTTCGAACCATAACGTTATATACGGGTAGAATGACAATGTAACCAAAGATGTTTCAACGACAGTACTCATGCAGAAAATAAGATAGAATTAAATGGCAATTTCCTGAAACAACAACCAAGAGCTAGTTAATTAGCACACCGTGCTGTCCACGCAAGAAGCAACGGAATTATCTGCACAAATGCATAAATAGCTTTAATCTAACAGTTTAATGTGTAATTAGAGCTGCACGAGCACATAATTCTTTAGATGGAATGCTATGGCATGCATATAAATATAATATAAGTACCTTAATCTTCTTGCACTTGTATAACTCAGAAAGCTGCAAACACTGCAAACAAGAGAAGCAAATTAGGCAGACGCACAGACATAGGCGGAGGCACACGTGCAGGCACTGAACCTATAAAGCTATTAATAGTAGTCACAATAGCAGATATCAAGTATTACCTTGGTGGTTACTATCACAAGTGAGATTGGAGATGATGGAGGTTCGGTTCCCTACTATCAGCGCATTCTTATTAACATATTTACAGCCACATTAAAATCAGTCTTCTTATTTGTATATTACTTTTTTCTTATTTTAATTATATTTTATTTTGTATCACATACTCAAATATATTTGGATTTCATTATTTTGTCATCTAATATTATAATCCATTTGTTCCATTTTTTATTTTATGTGATTGTGTCATTCATAACAAATTTATTTTATGCAATTATTTCACTTAATTTTAAAATAATTAACTCTTTCTTATTTGTATCACTTATATTACTCAATTGTTTTATTACTTTTTATATATGGGGATATGAAAATATTAATTAAGTAATTTTGCATGTTTACTCTACATTAACATGTTTAGCTTCATTATTATGTTTAGTTATTTTAATTTATTAGGACAATTTTAACTTAATGTAAATATTTTATAGTTAATTATGTCATTGAATAAATATTTTAAAAAGCGATCTCCTAATTTTGAAAACGATGAAACAAGTGAAAAAAATTTGAGTTTAAATACTTCAAATAAAACATCATATTTTTTTTAATAAAATCATAATTATTTAACTATTTATTCGTCTAATATTGAAGACATATGATACAAATTTGATTATTTTATGGGTCAAACGTTAATTTTATCTTGATAATGAATCCGCTTAAATTTTTCCTGACTCCGCCGCTGCACATAGATGTATTCCTTTGCTCAAGTAACCAAAACACCTCCTCTTCTTCTTCTTCTATTCCTCGTTGTCTGTTCTCTGCAAATGATGATGTTGATGACGACCGCCAGCACAACGGCAGCGTTCCCGCTGTTCACAAATTCTAGGTGGATCATCGACGGCGACGGGCGACGTGTGAAGCTGGCGTGCGTGAACTGGCCATCGCACGTGGAGGGCATGCTCGTGGAGGGCCTGGGGAAGCAACCACTGGATGACATCTCTAAGAAGGTTGTGGCCATGGGGTTCAACTGCGTCCGGCTCACTTGGCCAACGTTCATGTTCACTAACGAGACCTTGGGAAGGCTCACCATGCGGCAGTCCTTCCAGGCCATCGGCCTCGTGGAATCTATTGGAGCCATGGTCGTCAACAATCCGACTTTCGTCAATCTCACGCTCATCGAAGCATACAAGGCAAGCTAATTTTCTTAACTTGGTCAAAAAAGCTCCATCATCTCTACTGTAATTAATCAAAACTCAACACTTGTTAGTCATTATAGGATGGGCCTTTCTTGTCCTATATCGTCATAATTATAAGTAGTTTCTTACTCCGATTACTGCAGTGTGGTGTCCAACCTTGGGGACAACAACATCATGGTCATACCGGACAACCACGTAAGCAAGCCTGGCTGGTGCTGTGCAAACACAGATGGCAATGGATTCTTTGGCGACAAGTATTTTGATCCAAACGTTTGGATCGAGGGACTAAAAATTGTGGCTACGACCTTTAATGGATTCAAAGTCGTGGTAGGAATGAGCCTAAGGAACAAGCTCAGAGGACCTCACCAAAACACCACCGACTAGTTCACCTACATGCAGAAGGGCGCAGAAGCCGTGCACGCGGTGAACCCGAACGTGCTGGTGATACTCTCGGGGTTCAACTTCGACAATGATCTTAGCTTCCTCACGCACATGCAGGTCCAGTGATCACTAACTAATCATACTAAATTTTCACTTCATTTACACTTAATTTCATATGTACCAAGCCTCTAAAATTGTCTACATTTGGTTAATTATGCCTAGAATGCATACATTTATCATTTCTGCATAACACCAATCTGCACTTGGTATTGAGCTGATTTCACTAGCTATTTTACTCCTTGTTTAATTTTTATTTATAAACTTTGATGCTTGTTGTTCTTGCTCTTCTAGTAGGTATTACAAGACTGCAACAAGCTGGAAAAGGAGGGGGACCACTGATTAGTTGTCCAAAAAGTAGAGGAATCTACTAAAAATTCTGCTGGACAGGACAAATGGCACAAATCAAAAGCTTTGGAAGTTTCTGATTTGCATCAAATGGTGATTAAGGACCATATACAAGCTGAAAAATCTGGAGCAAAGGGGCGAGCCTCCATTAGCAAGGGTTGCTGGACTAGGGAGCTAAGGAAGGAGCTGAAGAGAGGCTGCTACAATCTGATTTCCCGTCGACAAATTTTTAGTCGACAGATTTTTACCCTTTTAATTTCATAATGTCTTGCATTGTTATCTCTTCATGTTTTGTGTCAAACTTTATATCTATGAGGAATTAAATTTCAGCTCTCCTAAGATAGGATAGTAGTCTAATTACATATTATGGATGGATTTTGAACAATTCTGATTTCCTTCTCTGATATTGATACTATTCTAATTTTCTAATTTATGTGGAATCTATTTTGTCATTGTGAGATCTTAATTTTATAGGCAACCGAAAGGTTGATTTATGGTTTCTTTCTTGTTCAGAAATGAATCAAGATGGAATGATGAATTCTTATATTTCTATTCCAATATATGATTATGTATTTAATGCATTAATTGAGTCAATTGTTCCATAATTATGAATGTTGATTAGTTGTGGTATTAATTTTAGATTTACTGATTTGTCAAATCTGAGAGGATTTCGGCAACATCAATAAGGTGCTAAATCTTGTGCTTAATGATAACTTAATATCAGTGGTGATCCTTTTCTAATTCAACCTAGCTAACATTCATATGAGAATATGATAATTAATCCTTATTTAATTACACTGTGAGAATATGAGAACAGTCATATTTCAAGTTGAATTAGATTTGACTTGCATTGCTGCAATTGTTCCAATCCATCCATAGCTGAACTAGATGAACCCCATTCTTAGGAGAATTTCTCATTAGTTGATAATCCCATCTTAAGTTTTCAGCTTAGTAATTAGATTTCAGTCCATATTAATCACCAAAAATAGCCTTTGCCTATTCATGGTTTAATTTTGTTTTTACCTTTTCTCCATTTCACTATTTTAACTACTTAGTCTAGGATTAATCTAGTCTAGATAGTGAGTCTTTAACTCTCAAATCACTGTGGATACGACACTTGAGTCTACTACATCTGATCTGTGCACTTGCAGGTAGAGTGAGTTGAGGAGTTTGATCACATTTCATAAAATTTCATTTTATCTCAATTCTGGCCTATAATTTAGCAATATCACACTCCACACACTCACAACCAAGTTTTTGGCGCCGTTGTCGGGAATTTAAGGCTAATTAGATTAACTTTAGATAGTTTAGATTAGTTTTAGACTAGTTATCATTCCCATTTTTAACCTAGTTTTCAGTTTTTGCAAGTTATCATTCTGAATTCTTCATTCTTGTCTGATTTTCTTTCTTTTCTGAATTTGATACTTCTGATTTCAATTTATGCATGATTCAGATAGTCAAGAAGATCTATATTTGTCTGATCCTGAACCTGAGAGAAAATTCAATAGAAGAAGAAGATTGCAAAGAGAACAAAGAAGGAGAAGAATTTTTGAAGAAGAGATCAACGATCAAGCCATGGTTGCTCCAAGAACATTGAAGGACTGTTATTCGCCTAGTAATGTCAGAGACAACGAGTGGATGGAGCCATTGCGCCTGTTGTCACCTTTGAGTTGAATCCAGCACTAGTTACAATGATTAGGGAGCACCAATTTGCTGGATTAGGGACTGAAGACCCAGCTACATATTAATAACTTCAAGGAAATGTGCAGCACAATCCATTTCCACAACACTCCTATGAATGTTGTGTACACGAGATTATTTCCCTTTTCACTCAAGGACAGAGCTAAGATTTGGTACAAGTCCATCACACCTTAAGAAATTATAACTTGGGAGTCCATTGTGTAGCTGTTCTTATCTGAATTTTTCCCCCCTAGCAAGACTGATAACTACAGAGATCAGATTGCCAGATTCTACCAATTGGATCAAGAAAACATATATGATGCTTGGCAAAGACTTCAAAGTCTATTGAGAACATGTCCACACCATAGATTTGAAAAGTGGCAACTGGTCAATTATTTTCTTAAAGGACTGAACTATCCTAGCAGAGTAGCTTTGAACACTGCTGCAGGAGGAATTTTTGCCTCCAAAAACATTGATGAAGCATACCAACTGATTGAGAACATTGCCAAGAACCATTATTTCCTTACCCATGATAGAACAAGAAGGCCACCAGTTGAAAATCAAGTGAACAATTTGCCTGTCCAGATTGAAGAAGTCCTGCAAAAGGCTTTATCCAAGCTGAATTTATCATCCAATGTGAGCAAGGCATCCAGTTCTGAAAATAGGTGTGATGTATGTGGAAATCAAGGGCATATGACTCAGAGTTGCAATTTAATTATGCAACAATATGAGCAATCAATTGACCAAGTGAATGTTGTGGCAAACTATGGAGTGAAATCCCTGTTAAATACTACACTCCAGAGAACAAAAATCACACATATTTGTCATACAAGACCAATCACTATCAGGCATCTCCAATGTAGAATTTAAATTGGCAGCCCAAGATTTTACCAAAGAATCAATCACTTCCTTATAGTCATCCTCCAAATGTCCAAATACAAAGACCTCCGTATGAGCATCCAGTTCAAGCCTCTCAGATGTCAAAAATGGAGGAGTTGCTGCAAACAATCCTTAAGAAGCAAAAAAAACAAGAAGAGGCAATGCTGAAGTTAACTACTGAATTAGAGACCTTGAGTGCCCATAACAAAGCACTTGAGAGCCAAATTGCACGACAAGCCAGCACCTCAGTTAGGCCACCAGTGTTTTTCCCAGGACAACTAGAAGTCAATCCCAAAGAGCAAGTGCAGATTGTCCAGCTCAGAAGTGGAAGAATTATTGAAGAACCAATGAGACATGTTGAGGACAATTCAGCTAGAACAAATACAAAGATTGCAGAAAAGCCAGCTGAAGAAAATGTGGTGGAAAACAGAAACAAGAACCCTCAGAATGAAGTCAAGGCTAGAATTTTTGATCCTGTGCCATTCCCAATATGTGCTGATTACTTGAATGAAAAATATACTTTAATTGCACTAAGAAATGGTACAAGGAAATAAGGCAAGAAGACAATTAAAACTTACAAACATTTTGATAATCATTGTTGCATCGTAAACGAAGAGTTGCATTTTTTATTCAAAATAAGTAGTGGAGAACGTGAAAACCATGTCAATTAAGAAAAAACCATCTACGATTCAGTTGAACATGATTAATATTTTGTAAGATGGAGCATTGAAGAATGTTGTCTAGAATGGAAATATTCATATAGATTACATAGCCAACATCACAAATGTTTCTCAGCACCTGAGAAAGAAAAAAGTAGTCAATTAGTTTTCAAAGCACCCAAGAACAACTGTGTAGTGGGTAAAAAAAATGTCAAATCATATAGAAAACTCGTAATAGTGACCAATGAGAAAAAACATTACATTTATTGTCGATATTTTATAAATATATTAGAGAAAAATACAAATAAATTTACCAATAGTACAATTGCATCTTTGATAGGTTAAAGATATATTGACTTTTTTAAACAAAATATTAAAATCCAATAAAAAATAAAAAAATATATTGAAATTGTCCTCAAACAATATTGAATATATTCTCTACTATCTCATTTTGGCTAATAACATTCACAACGAATTGAACATATTCGATCTTCATCATATCAGTTGGAAAAATAATGAGACAACATATTACATTTTGTTATTGATAATTCATAAATATATAAGAAAGAAAGACAAATAAATTTATAAAAAAATAAAAGAATAGGTAATTCAAAATTATATTGAAGTTTTTTAAACAAAAAATAATAAAATATGCACTAAATATTTCATGCATCTTTATTTTTATCCTGAAATAAAAGTAGTTGATTCTTATGTCTTTCTCGAGTCTGCATATGGACAATGAGAGAATAGTTAATCCGCATTATTTTCTACACTTTTTCCTATATTTTTCACATTTTTTTGTTCTCCTTGTGAATATTTATGATACGCTAGATCTTTATAATTCCAAACATTCTTAACTGCATAAAAACGTTTCCCGTATAGTAGTACCACAAAGCTTCACACGGGATTGTTGAGAAAAGATCAATAATGAAAATGAAACATTCATGCAACTATAACAACAAGTAAATTCTTATCATATCTAATAATCAATGAGACTCATATATGCACACTCGTTTGTGTATATCTACTTGTAGTTAATATTATTTTTACTTAGTTTAATATCGCAGAAAATATTAATATTAGAAGACTTGGGGCTTGACTTCATGCAAGAAAAGCTTCCAATATTCTGAACAAAAAACTACCAAATAATCGAAAGAGTTAATATTAATATTTTATTAGAAAAAAATAGTAAACTATGTGTTGATTACTTGAATGGAAAATATACTTTAATTACACTAAGAAATGGTACAAGGAAATAAGGGAAGAAGAAAATTAAGGCTTACAAACCTTTTGACAATCATTATTGCATCGTAAATGAAGAGTTGCATCTTTGATTCAAAATAGGCAGTGAAGAACGTGAAAACCATGTCAATTAAGGAGAAGTCATCTACGATGCAGTTGATAATAATCAATATTTTATGGTGGGGCATTAAAGAATATTGTCCAGAATGGAAATATCCATATAGAGTACATAGCCAACAACACCACAAATATTTTCCAGCACCTGAGAAAGAAAAAATGTAGTTAATTAGTTTTCAAAGCACCTAAGAACAACTCTATAGTGCACTAAATATTTCATGCATCTTTGTTTTTATACTAAAGTAAAAGTAGTTGATTCTTATGTCTTTCTCGAGTCTGCATATGGACAATGAGAGAATAGTTAATCCATATTATCTACATTTTTCCCATATTTTTTACATCTTTTTGTTCACACCTTGTAATGAGTGGATGAATCTTTATGATACACTCTATAAAATTCAATATTTAATTTTAATCAAACTCATTTAAGACAAATTTATTTAAATTTTCTTCCAATCTAGTTCAAATAATTTATTTGTTACTTTTGGAATGATTCAATATTTTTTTCTCAAACATCAATATTCATTATTATCAATTAATTACGAATCATTCGTCACACGAATTCTTAAGACTAGTATACTTAAAAGGAAAATAAATATTATTTTTCAATCAAAATAAAATACTGTTCAATATCTAAAAAAATAAAAGACCTAACTAATACCGGTGTCCCGTTAGGAGTGCTCATCGGATCGGGTCGATCTATTGAATCCGATTATCCGACTCTAACTAATTCGAGTCGAGTTATGGTTATGTGGGACCAAACTTGACCCGAACCCAATCCGACATATCGGGTACAGATTGGAATTTTTCAACCCGATCCAATGATCCGAATTTTTTATTTTTAAATTAATTTTAGTCCTATATTTGATTTAAATATTTTTAAAAAATCAAAATAAATCATTTTACTATGAAATAATATTCCAATACTCAAAAAAATTATTTTGTTTCTTAAAATGAATATTAAATAATATTTTTGGATTTAAATAATATACAAAAAGTGAGAAAAATTAAAAAAATGACCATCCGACACGACCCAACCTAACATGAATCACATCAGGTTGGATCGAATTTCCTATCCCTAAGGTTATGACCCGATCCGATCAAATCAAATTTGATCGGATGTCAAGTCAAGTTTGTTCACGAGTCGGGTTGGACCCGTGAACACCCCTAGTTCCCGTTGAAAAATTTAATTCAATAGGGGCGTTCCTATCATGATCCATCATCTTATTTAATTATTAGTACTGTTATCATGAATAAAAAATGATCTTTTAAGTGAACTGAAGGCGAGTTAACTAAGACAATCATGATGCCTCATTTGTTAAACTAAGCGAGTTAACTAAGAAACGGAAGCTTACAAAACGCCCTTGGGATTTTTACTTTGCTTCCACTACAAATACACTCTTATGAACTAGGTATCAATAATTATAAAAAAAATATTGTTATTCTGGAAGTTTCTGTCAACTTAATAACATGAAGAAAAATCAGATTAAAGTACCACCTTCAAAACTTACTTCTATAAGTGATATAATACAGTAAAATTTGTTTCAGTCTTATTGGCTGTTGCAAAACAGTGAACCTGTTGAACGACAAATTCAGGTGTGAAGTAATAATTATTTCAAACTCTTTGGGGCCTCATTCTTCTGTGATTGTAGAATTATTACTCTGCTTGGGAATGTTTTCAAATGGACTTCCTTTGTTTCTTGCTTCTTTTTCTCCATTTAAAGTCATGAACATTTAGACCTTCTGTGAAACAGAAAAATAAATAAATGGAAAAAAAAGATTAAGTATAATTTGTAAATTTTCAATTTAATGAGTGAAAAGATAGGAGACCTCCATTTTATCATATTTTACTATGGTAGTTTAACAAGCAAAGGAAGTGAATACTAGAGAAAGGAAAGACGACTAACATTACGTCTCCACGCCCCGGCGACACAGAGTTCAGCGACCTCCGGTGGGGCACCTTGCTGCCACCTCGCTCAACCAGGACATCCTGAATACTAGATTAGTGGTCCCGGCCTATTGCTACTGATGCTATCGGGTGGAGCCAAGTAGACAGCCAGCTATCCCACTCCCTCGCCACCACGAGATGGAATAATCAATGATGAGTAGTCGGTCCGGGGTGACTGTCTCCTTGCTGGAAGACTTGATGATGAGGTCGCCTTGGTGGCAGCGGATGTTGGTTCCACGGTACTCAGTCGAGGCCCCCGACAACTATCCGTTGGAGTCAGCGATGTCCTCCAACTTCACTTTGTAACACGAATGCCCTCCATCTTTTAACTTGTTTCACCCGATGCCCCTTACCTATAATCGGCGATTTTTCTGTCACAACGCTGACATGATGTTGACATCGCATCTCTCTCCTCTCCACGTTCACATTACTGGCAATATTAAAAAAAATAAAAAATGCCACGTGGAGTCACTGGCACAGCGAGCGAGGGGGAGTCGCCCCGACCTCCAACGAGGCTTTCGCCGGCATGCGCAGGTGGCGGGTCGCCCCCCTCCTCTGACCTCCGGCGAGGCTTTCGCCGGAGGGGGGCGACCCCCCCCCCCCCCACACACACACACACCTTCCATGCGCTCGCTGCGCACGCCGACGAACGCAGGGGGTGGGTGGGGGGTGGGGCGCCCCCCCTCCCTGCGACCTCCGGCGGGGGGCGACCCCCCAGCCCACTGCGCCACGCCGACGAGCACAGGGGAAGGTGGGGGGTCGCCCCCTCCCTGCGACCTCGCCGGAGGTCACAGGGAGGGGGCGACCCCCCACCTGTGCGTGCAGACGAAAGCCTCGCCAAAGGTCAGGGCGACTCCCCCTCGCTCGCTACGTCAGTGACTCCACGTGACATTTTTTATTTTTTTTATTTTTTAATATTGTCAGTAACATGAATGTGGAGAGGAGAGAGACGCGATGTCAGCGTCATGTCAGCACTGTGACCAGGAAATCGTCGATTATAAGTAAGGAGGAGCATCGGATGAAACAAGTTAAAAGATGAAGGACATTCGTGTTACAAAGTGAAGTTGGATAGCATCGCTGAGCAAAGTTGAGCAAACATGAAAATCAGAGGGCATTGGGTGTAATTTATCATAAGACATGCTAGTGCATGGAAAAGTTGTGCCAGAAGTCCGCCCAAAATGATCCACGAAGCTAATAACCTATGATAGAGCTTTCTTTGGGAGCCAATACAGCAGGAGAATGCATTAGTGTCAAAGGCCACCAAGGTATATCACATGTGGTAAGAACAAGAAGCAGCAATCATTGAGGGTTAATGGCACTAACAAGTGAATAGCATGTTAGAGCATTAGGGGATTTTTTTTTTTTGAGAGGATAATATTAGATTAGGATTAATCTCTTGCAACGACTCAAGTTCTCACGATTGTAAAGAGTTTTCTGACAAAGTAGAGAATGAACACTAGAAATCTCAGCAATTACAAACTAACACGTACAATACAACATGTATGAAGAATGCTAGTTCATCATGATTTCCACTTGCCATTAGCTATCAAGTTTGTACGAAGTCTGATAAATATGTAAAATAAATATCTGATATTCCCATTACTTCCATATCAATCCTTAAAAAACTGTGAACTCCTTAAATATCCAATTTCTCATCATCCTTGTAAAGAGTTTTCTTATAGATAAAATAGAATGAACACTAATTTATGTTAGTTTACAAATCTCAAGATTTACAAACTAATGTTGATGAAGTAACAAAGAGTAGATGTCCTAGTTATTTGTTGTGTTTATTTTAGATAAAAATATTGATCACCTTATGGAAAGTTACAAGAGACTTGACAAATTGTTAACATTTTATTTGATTCAGTGCATGAAATATTACATCACATGTCCACAGCTCAGTTCCTCTGGCTTGTTAGTGCAGTCTACGGATTGTTTCAACAGTGTTATCGTAGCTAATAACAATATCACCTTGGTACACTTCAATCCTGCAAGTATTACATCTTCCACAAAAACAATAAAATTATTTTTTTTATTCAATTACGCAATACCCAACTATAAGAGCATGAGAGAGCACACACTTGTATTTTCATAGGGATAACTTTAGGGAAGAGGTTCTAAGGTAATAACCATCAACTTTAGCAACCATCCCTTAGTAAGACAGGTCAAGTGACATGGCTTCTATGTTTCTCATGTACAAAAGAAAGTTCTCTCATAACTAAGTCCAGTTTGTAACAATTGAGCTGAATCTGATGCATCGAAAGGAATAGCATTTTTATTGACTCTTATAAGTTTCATCTAAAAGAAGAAATAGATAATTACGCATTCAATCTATATGTGAATTCATTTTTGAGTGAGATAGATGCTACAGAGTGAATGGAGGATAGGTAAGTAGTGGATTTTGTATGTACCTAACCTTTCAGTTTTTGTTTTGGCTTGCATACACACAAGTACATATTACAGGTTTCTGCTTCCTTTATATAAGTTTTTTTAGAGGATTTATATGGGATGGCTACACCAATCTAAGTAGTTGTCATTTCCTTCCTAAAAATTACAAATGGGAAATGGAAAGAAACCTTTGTTGCGGACTTAACAAACATCTTTGAATTTATAACATGTCAAATTACAAAAAACCAGGTCATTATGTAGAACTTAGAAGAACAAACAGAATACAAGATATGACTACTTCGAAGAAAATGGGATAAAATTAGAACAACACAAACAAAAAAGAAAAAATCAGGTCTCAGATTGATATTCTAAGAACAACAACAACAACAACAAAGCCTTATCCCACTAGGTGGGATTGGCTACATGGATCATACGACGCCATTCCGCTCTATTAGTAACCAAACCTTTCGGTATATTATTCACCAATAGATCTTGCTCTATTAGTTCGCCAAGTGTCCGCCTTGGCCTCCCTCTCCCTCTTTTAATCGGACTCCAGATTATTTGATCTACTCTTCTTACTGGCGCATCTAATGGTCTTCTCTGAACATGACCAAACCATCTCAAACGATTCTCTACCATTTTCTCACTAATAGGAGCCACTCCGACTCGTTCACGTATATGGTCATTCCTAATCTTATCTAATCTTGTATGACCACACATCCATCTCAACATCCTCATTTCGGCTACAAATTTTTAACGAGTTGACAGGATCAATATTAAACTATCTAGTTATCACATGGCATGTGATAAAGTCAGGGAGTATATAAAGGACTTCAGCGAAAGAAAAATAACACTACAAGTATCTTGCAGTCTAAAACTTTGCCTTGGAAAATTGAACAAGTTGAATGGACACATTAAAAGTAAACTAATGGTGTTATCACTCACAGCAATTTTAATTTTGCTTGTGATATCAACAACTTTCACAGAGGCAATTTTTAAGCATTGCATTATCACATTAGACAACTCCCTCTCCACAGCCTTTTGAACAGCACAAATGTCACCATTTGCATTTAGTGTAGCTGTCATCCTTCCCTCCAATAACAACTTCTTCCTTACAAGAAGGATCAATTGCCTAACAAATACACAAATTAGGACAAAGTGGATGTCAGGAAAAAAGTTACTAAAACAATGAAAAAAAAAACATATTATTCATCATGCCATGATGTTACCTTCACCAAAGAAAGCAAAAGCAACAGTTAGAGGAAGATGATGGATTATGAAGGGAAGAGGTTCCTGGACCTGTTCAAAGCATGACACGAAATAGGGAGGTGGTTATATGGACAATAAGTACACAAGAAAATTATTTACAAATAGCGCTTAAAGAATGGGTTTTCCAATATGCATAGTGTTCTGCCTAAATAGCAAACTCGCACTCGGTGAAAGATAGTCAAATGTTACCCATGAAGGCTATTAGATGATAAAAGCTAACCCACATGGTATCATATGTATGAGAACATAGCCATAAAATGCAGGAATAGCTGACCTCAGGATCATGCACAACAATACCCTGATTGTTTTCTCCTATGCATTCAGGCCTCCGAAAAACCACCAGAGCACCCAAAGCAGCAATATTAACAGCATCAATGAGATTCCTGATTCACCAAATATAAAATGAAATGCTGAGCCCTCATACAATACAAAATTGAACAACTGCAGCAAAGCAATTGACATTTATTGTCTACCCTCTGTTATCGAGAATGTGGAGGTCCACACGAATTGTCCATACTGATTTTCCAGAAACAACAAATAAGAATTCCATATCCACAGCTTTGCTTTCCTTGAAAAGTAAGACAAAATATATCATAACAAAGAAAGATTAATGCCAAACAGTTATAAAAGAAAACACATACAACCTGTTGAATAATAAAAAAAATTGCATATATATCAAATGTACTCACCTAAGACCATGATCTATAACACGTCCTAGTTCAATAGCAGATTCTCCTGGTCACCCTGCCTCAAAAGATGGATCAGCCATTGGTGAGAAGAGGGAACTCTGTGAATACAGAAAATGTGCCTTCATTTGGCCTGTCTCGAAAAGCTTGGACTAATTGAGCAGTAACATAACCCATCACATAAGTCTGGCCAAGTAACACCATTGAGGAACCATCCCTACACAGAAAATAAAATGTGTTAGCCTACTGTAACTGGGAACTGGCATTGTGACAACAGAACAATAGTTTAAATTAGTAATTTGTAGACACTTGGAAGCTCATTATGTATCTATCAGAGTAATAATATACCGCATATATGTGTAACAATCAAGTTTCCAGAAACAATAGTGAAAAACTACAAGTTGTAAAACAACCATAAAACATAATAAACAAGAAAATTTAAAAAGTCGTCAAAACTAGCACATTGGCAGAGGAATTCTCAATGCCACAGCTGTGAAAAGGGTTACAAGCCACCAGCATCCACATTGGAGGAACAAAAATCATACAAGAACACAAACTACAATAAGAAGAACAATAGAGAAAGAAGAAAAAAAAAACATCGTACATAGACATCAAAATCGCATTTTGTCCATGCCGAGAAGATTAACGGAAAGAAATTGCAAGGCCCCACAGTCGCATCTCCTCATTTAGTCAACAGATGCACAGAAAACTGGAACGAAGGCCACCCACACCACTAGAATTAGAAAAAAAAGGACAATACTCAATAAACAAGAAGGTTTCTAAGAATCTAAGCACCTGCCGAACTCGATGGTGAGCTGGTGGTAATCAAAGGGCCGACGGCCGTCTACGCGGAGGTCGGAGGTGAGGACGACCTCAACAAAGCTCCTCTCCTTGGTAGTCATCCGCCATGTGTTGGCCAACCTCTGCTCCATTTCCCCGGCTTCCGAAAACCCTTCCAAGCTTCCAATTATTTGGAATAGCCGGGAATTTGGAAGGTTTTTGGGGGAGAGCGACCATAAACCCTGAACCCTGGTAAAGGACCGGGATTCGAAAAAGACGACGGAGGGTTAAGGGGCTTTCTGTATGGGCCCTTTTGTAGTTTTGGGCCCATCATAAAGTTAATGGTCTAGAGATTCTAATGATATGGATAAAAATCATTTTGGGCCGCACTTTCGCATCTGCTGCATATTTTTTAAGTGATATATTTTTTGTTTCACTAAAACACGTAGAAATATTTTGTGGAATGACTTGTTAAATTTATTTGGTTGTGTGTGAAAAATAGATTCGATTTTTTTTTCCATTTGACATATGACAACGTGAAGTATTTTATTGGGGTAAATATTTTTTTTGTCCTAAAAGATTTCTTGTATACAAGACTTCTATTAGCGAAGAAATTGTTAGCTAAAATTGTTCTAATCGTCAAATTATCTGGAAACTATTTCAATTTCAACAAAAAAAATTTGATCCCATTGTTTCACTTTCTTTTCCTCTTTGTAATCAATTATGGATGTATTCGATGGTCCCAGCATTTATTTGTGTACTTGCAGTCACCTCTGACGGTGCTATGTTTTTTTTTTTCCTTTTTAGCTCGTAAATATATTTTTCAATATTAATAAAAAACTAAACAAGATGATGATGATGGTGGTGGTGGTGGTGGTGCTTGCAAATCTTGGCTACATCACCTCCACATAGTGCATGTATCAATCAAAACATTTTATATTGTCATTGTTTACCAATAAAAATGCAATTCCCAGCAAAACAGATAAGAACTATCCTTCTCCCAACAACACTCATGAATGAAAGAGTGCTGTCCATGCTCTCAACGAAACCATCTCACAACATGAGAGAGATATTGTAGTCAGTAAACTTATGATCGTCTTGTCTTGCAGTGATTGTGATTGAACAATTGGTGAGCACTGAGAAGCACACATAATCCATAAACAATGTAGTTAGTAGCTAGAACTGATAAGAACAACTCATAGCCGCTGCTAGCAAAATTCCACAACATTCCAGGGGATATATATTGAACAAATTCTTTCCATGAAATTAGTATGCTGATTAACATGAGCAGACCAGAGATCGATCTGATCACTACAGAATCCGAGTAGCTGGGAGGTTTATCTGAACTATTCTTGAGATTGTCTATATATCTAAAAACTTTATGGGCACTTGAGGCTTCTGTCCTTTGGTCTTCAGGTTGGCATAGGTTCCTGGTGGAACACACTGATACTGCAGGCAACATATGTTCTTCATCGACGCCTTTGCGCATCTCCTCGCGTACGAGAAATCGCAATCTGGCATGGAAAGAAATCAGTTTAACACATTCTACTTCCAAATATCAAAAGTTCATCATAGTAAAAGAAGAACAACGAAAGCGAACCTTCAGCTTTAGGCCACCATTTTTCTTTCTTGTTTCAGTGTGCATTCACTCTGGACAAAGAAATTATATATATGCAAGTGCCTTCATGTGACAAATGTTTGGTTTCATGTATTAATTAATTAATTAATCCATTCCATGGATTTATATGAAATCTCATCATGAAGAGCTAAATGAATGCACTGACTTCAGGCTTGTTGGCCCCGCCACTTCTACAATCTGAACTTTTTGTACCAACAGATAGCACTCATTGATTGACCAAAAAACTTTCACTTCAATAAATATTAAATTAAGGTATTCCATAGAATAACATATTATGTATGTCTGTTTCTTTTAATAAGTTGAAGCTTTCAAATAATGACTTCATACATGCTTGTGGCTTGATAATTAATTTATCGAACCAGATCTCTAGATATCTGAAAGACAGTCTAGAACAGAATTAATCATGTCATGGACTCGTTTCCCTGACTACAGTCCTATCCCAGGGATGCTTCTGCAATTGTCTCTATGCATCAGAAGCAAAAATTGTCTCACGAGATCAGAAGCCTATATATATACATGAATTCAAAAGAAAAGTAGAAATGATATAGTGGCTTTCTCGGAACAACAACAACAATAAAGAAGCCTTATCCCACTAGGTGGGGTCGGCTACATGGATCATACGACGTCATTTGTTGATTCATGTTCATGCGATTCGACAGGATTTTACGCTGGTTGTCGGGCCTAACACAACCCTTCTCCTTTATCCGGGTTTGGGACCGGCTATAAAACATAGGCGGAGTTGTAGTGGCTTTCTCGGAAAAAAAAAACATTAGAGCTTCATGAGTTATACATGGAAGGAAAGGAAGAGAACAAAAATAATGCATGAGAGCAGCTTCTTCAATCTACCATTCACTGTTGCAGACATGAAAATATGTTGAAGGAAACATGGACTTATAAGATTTATAGACAATTTGTTTCCTTCAACGCATTGCTTTATCTGGAAAGATCTGGCTTAATTTCTATATTAGTGAATTGAGTAAAAGTTGAACAAGCAAACTACCTAGAAGTGAACTTTCTTTTACCTTGTTCAGCTTATTTAACTTCCTGTTGGGTGCAAATGATGCATTTTTTTTTGTACCTAATTGGACATATTCTCAACGGAGTGCAAGCGATTGATTGCTCTGTGGATGGTAGGTGGTATCATTGTTTTATCAGCCCATCCAAGCTGGCAGCTTTTGGTGCAAAGATATGGATTTTAATGGCCTCCCTCCATTCCCTTGTCTTCTCTCTTTCTTTCTGGTTCTGCGCTCGTGTGGGGGATCACAGCAGAATTGCTGATGGTTCTTTCCCCGGAATGCAGGGATGAATTGAAGGCTGGTGCAGTGCAAGCATGGCATATACTGCTGCCGATCTCTTAAGATCTTTGGTTGCACCTGCATCACTGGTTGTTCAGCACAAATAAACTGGTGCATGAAGTGTCCCTTTCATTTCCAGTGTTGGGTTGGAGCTCTCACTCAGAGGGACATTAATATCCTTGAATACTATCTGCTCGAAGTTGACAGAGGGCTTGCTAGGTGACAAATCCAGAATCCTCTTCCAAAACGTTAATTTCGTGTAATCAAAATAAACGTATCAACCAATGTTTTTAAAATCGGATCGGTCATCGTATCGATATTGTTCGATCAATGGATTCGATCGGATTAAACTAAATTTTTTATTAAAATTATATTATTATATTACTTTAAGAAAAATATATTATAAATGAAAATATAAAAGGTGATAAATAATAAAATAAAAATCATATTAGTCATCATTTTAAATTAATCAAATAGTAATAAGTTGTTTTTATTTTTAAAAATTATTTATTATTTATTATTTAATAATTTATTGAATAACTTTATTTTTTATTTAAATCTTTCTTTATTACTATCTTCCCACTTTTTATTGTATAATTTGAAATATAATCTATTTCCTTTTTCATATTCATCTATAAAATTTAATATATTACTTATATTTTAATTTTTTATATAAATTATTTAAATTTTATCATCTTTTTTTAAATTTATGATAATTTTCTCTTTTATTTAAATTTGACTTTATTATTACATTTTTACCTTTTATTTTCAAATTCAAATTTAATTTCCTTATTACTAATATCATTTTTTGCATTCTAATCTCTTATTTTTCTCCTACTCCTATTCTTCCATGGTTCCACCATTAATACTATAATATATTATTCCTTATTTTTCTCCTACACCTATTCTTCCACCGTTAATAATATAATACACTTTCCTTTTTTTCTATTAGTTCAGTTTTTTATTTTTTTAAAAAAAATAGATAGAACCGATTTTTTGATTCAATCTGATTTTGACCGGATTGACCCGGTTCAATTCGATTTATTTACATTCTGCATTTTAATACGGATCGGGCTGATGATCAGTTTGCGGTTGAATTGATATCACATCGTAGAGGATAGAGAATTGATATATAATATAACTGTTAATCTTGTAACGCCCCGAGACTCACGTGACTATCACGTGCTCATAGTCGTCCCAAAGGCGCTACGCAATTCTATATAAATAATTTTTTGCGGAAAATAAACTCTCTTAATGCGGAAATAAGATCGTCTAACAATATAATATCAAGGAGCTGAAAATGTCCATGACTCCATCATCCTAAATATGCGGAAAATAAAACTAATCCAATAATCTATTAGGACTAAGTCCTACACCATGTGCAACATCTCTGTCACTGAGCCTGACCACCTGCATCACCATCTTCTATCATCTCACCTGCATGAATCCAGATGCAGGGAAAACACATGAGTATACAAAAATACTCAGTACGTAGGATCTAACCATAACAATAAGTAGATCAATAGTGCTCAAAAATCAATAATCAATAGAGCACATGATAAGACGATATAGGAAGAGCTCAATAATAAAATAATATATATCAATAAGGCCATGAATCAATAAAGAGATCAGGTAAGAGATCAAGGGATCGATCAATACCAATTATCAATTATGCCTGATCACGATGACATCAATTCAATTTAACAATTTTTCATTGTCAATATTTGTGGTCATCGGTCAATTACCAATTTCTATTATATTCAATAGGCGGAGGCAAAGCCAATCACGCCGAAGTCCGAATAACCAAGGTTCAATTCAATTCCATTTCATTCAATTCAATTCAATTCAATTCAATTCAATTAGGGAGGGCTCAACCAATTATGGGAAATTCCATGTCTCTTTCATGTAGGTCAGTGGGGGATCAGTGCCACGGCAAGCCATCCTCCAATGATAGCGCTAACGATATCTTCGTGATGGCGGGGGACCATGGTCATCATAGGATAGTCATAGCTTCCTTAAAGGATGACGTCTCAAACTTCTAGGTACACTATCTGCCACATACAATACTATAACAATAATGGCCCAAGGGACTTAGAAATAATCGAAGAACATGGAGACCCAGCAGTTTTCATCTTTTATCTTGTTTAACCTAAGGACTTGTCTTTAATAATTTACTTTAGATTAGACAATGACCCAATCAGGAAAAAACTACTGGATCAATAACATAATAAATAATAGGAACTGATATGGTAACGATAAAGATAAATCTCAAATCAAATCTAATAAAGGTTTGATGAGGTGAGATCTGTTAACAATATAATTTGAGAACAATTGTAATGACTATTCAATTATCTATACTATAATATCACAATTTTACGTTTTCTATCCCCAGAACCCGGCCCGCGTCGGGTGGAACCTGGGCCGTGTTCGAAGGCAATCAATATCACCTCGGCCAGGGCAAACCCGGGTCGGGTGTATGGTGAACTCGGGCCGGATCGGCCGGTTCACGTCCAATCAAAAATGCGTCGCGACCTGATTCGAGCCGAAGCCTGAACCCGGGCCGAGTTGGTCAACCCGATCCGGTTCTGAATCCAACTCGGTCTGGATTCAACCAAATCCGGGTCGGGCACAGTAGAACTCGGACCGAGTTCTACCATCGACGGAAAAGTGCATTCCGACGCGACTTTCCGACCATCATAACCATGCCATACGATATCTAAACCATGCATACAATATATCAATAGAATCACAATATGAAGGAGAAGGGAATAGGGTTCCATGTCATGGAAAACCGACGACATAGGGATTCCCCCTACGTACATAAAGTTGGTTGAAAAACCAATCGAATTTCCTTCTCTGAAAATCTGCACTAACGCCGAACTTTGGCCGACGATTGCTCTTTGTCCTCGCTCTGAAACTTACGGCCACCACCTGAAACTTCTTCTCCTATGCGCAAGCTTCGAAACCAGCCGCCACACATTCTCGGGGGTGCCTCGATTCACGTGCAAACAAGAGAAAAAAGAGGGCTCGTGGGCAGAATTATGTTTGGCAGAAAAAGGGGTTTTCAACCATCTTTAATGCCTATTTATAGGTGTAAATTTGCACTATCAATTTTATTAGGCCTTGGACTCTTTTAGAATCAATCTTGACCATCCATCATTAATTTATCACATCATAATATCTCAGATTTAAATTAAATATGAGATTAATTAATTTTCCTTTCATAACTCAATTAAATCTAATCTCTCTCAAATTCCTTCTTATCTCTTTAACCATCTTATCTCATAATTTCTATCCATTTCGGAATTAATTAATTCTAGAATATTAACATTGAGATTTTCAGATCCATTAAATAAAATAAATACCATTTATCTATTTTTCTAAAAATCTGGGTCGTTACATCATAACCTCCTTAAAAATAAATTCATCATCGAATTTGCTTAAGGGGAATTACATCAATCTATTTAAATAATTCTGAAAAATCCTTCCTCATTTCATCTTCCAATTCCCATGTAGCATCTTCGTCCCTATGATGTGTTCCTGCTACTTTCACCATAGGTACCATCTTATTCTTCAGATGCTTAGTCTGGTACTCTAATATCTCTATAGGTTGTTCTGCGTATGTCAGGTCCACATTCAAGTTTGGTTCTTCCATATTCACTATATTAACATCATCATGCTGATACTTGCGCAGCATCGACACGTGGAAGACGTTGTGCACGTGTCCGTAAGATGGCGGTAGCGCCAACCTACAGGCTACATCTCTAATCAATGCAAGTATCTCGAATGGACCTACATACCTAGGGCTCAGCTTGTCATTCTTGCTGAATCTCATTACTCCCTTCATTAGGGAGACTTTCAGCATCACACGATCTCCAACCTTGAAGATTTGTTCTCTTCGTTTCTTGTCAGCATAAGTCTTCTGTCTGATGAATGCTGCATTCAATCTTTCTCTAATGAGTCGGACCTTTTCAGCATCCTCCATGGTTTGCTTTAATATTTCTTCAGACAAGAACTGTCGTCCTCCTACCTCACTCAAACAGATAGGGAACAGCACGGTCTTTCATACATGGCAGCAAAGTGTGCCATGCCAATACTATAGTGGTGGCTGTTATTATATGCGAAATCAATCAGTGGGAGGTGAGTGTCCCAACTGCCACTCAAGTCCAAAGCACATGCTCGGAGCATATCTTCCAATGTTTGTATGGTGCGCTCAGACTGCTCGTCTGTCTGAGGATGGAACGCTATGCTGAAGTTCAATTTCATTCCAAAGGCACCCTGAATGCTCCGCCAAAATTTCACCGTAAATCGTGGATCTGTATCCGACACAATGGAGACTGGCACTCCATGTAGTCGGATAACCTCCTTAATATAAATGTCCATCAGGCATTCGACGGACTGCTTCCATTTGATGGGAATGAAGTGGGCCGCTATGTTAAATCGGTCCACCACTACCCATATCGCATCGTGGCCCTATTGTGTTCTTGGAAGTCCTGTAACAAAGTCCATCGTTATCTTTTCCCATTTCCATTGTGGGATTCCAAGTTCCTGCAGTACTCCATATGGCCTTTGATGCTCAACCTTCACTTGCTGGCATATTATGCACTTTGCAACGTACTCTGCTATGTCCTTCTTCATATTGTTCCACCAGAAGGTTCGTTGCAAATCTTTATACATTTTCGTGCTTCCGAGATGAATGACAAATTCTGATTTGTGGCATTCATCAAGCACCTATCTCCTTAATCCATCATGGTCAGAGACCCACAAACGTCCCTTGTATCTGACGTCTCCCTCTGAGATTGAAAAGTCAGTAGGAATCTTTCTACACAACTTGAGTAGGTGGTCGTACTCATCATCATTCGGTTGTGCCTTTTCAATTTTCAAGATCAACTCCGGTTGCATGCCGAGGTGTGCCATAATCCGCACACCATCACTACTGGTCACTGGACTGACTTGTATAATACAGTCGATCATATTCCAGCGACTCACTCTCAGGCATGCGAGTGATTCTACCCACTTCCTACTGAGTGCGTCAGCGACCGAGTTTGCCTTTCCCGGATGGTAGCTAATGGCAAACCCATAATCCTTTAGGAATTCTATCCATCTCCTCTGACGCATGTTCATATCATGTTAGGAAAAAATATACTTCAGGCTTTTGTGATCTGTCAAAATCTCAAACTCTTCACCATAAAGGTAGTGCCTCCAAATCTTGAGGGCAAAGACTACCGTTGCTAGTTCGAGATCGTGCGTCGGGTAGTTTTTCTCGTGTTCCTTCAATTGCTTTGATGCGTAAGCGATGACCTTCCCATGCTGCATCAAGACGCATCCCAAGCCGGTACCACATGCGTTGCTATACACCACATAACCTCCTTGGCCTGAAGGTATGGTCAGAATAGGCGCCATCGTCAATCTTTTCTTTAACTCTTGGAAGATGTCTTCACACTTCCGTGACCACTCATATTTGACGTCTTTCTTTGTGAGATTTGTTAGTGGCGACGCGATCTTGGAGAAATCTTGTATAAATCTCCGATAATATCCTGCCAGTCCGAGGAAGCTCCTGATTTTCGATGCGTTCTTTGGTTGCTCCCAGTTGGCAACTGCTTCCACTTTGGCAAGATCCACCGATATCCCATCCTTGCTGATGATATGTCCAAGGAACATGATCCCTTTCAGCCAAAATTCGCACTTTAAAAATTTGGCATACAACTTGTGCTCTCGAAGAGTCTGTAGTACAACTCGTAGATGTTCCTCATGTTCCTCCGGACTCAACGAATAAATCAAGATATCGTCGACGAATACGATCACAAACTTGTCCAGATATGGCCGAAACACCCGGTTCATCAAATCCATAAAGGCTGCCAGGGCATTGGTCAGCCCGAACGGCATCACCAAGAACTCGTAGTGGCCATATCTCATCCTGAATGCTGTCTTCGGCACATCGTCATCAGCTATCCTAAGCTGATGGTAACCACTTCTCAAGTCGATCTTCGAAAACACCTTTGCCGAAGATAATTGGTCAAATAGGTCATCAACTCTCGGTAGTGGGTACTTGTTCTTTATGGTGATCTTGTTCAATATCCGATAGTCTATGCACAGTCGCATAAATCCGGCATTCTTCTTCACGAATAATACCGAAGCGTCCCATGGGGAGACACTCGGTCGGATGAATCCCTTATCCAATAACTCTTGGATTTTGGTCTTCAATTCCAGCATTTCTGCTGGAGCCATTCTATACGGTGCCTTTGAGATAGGTGCAGTACCCGACACCAAGTCGATGCGGAAGTTGATCTCCCGTCGTGGTGGTAGTCATGAAACATCATCCGGAAAAACGTCCGAAAATTCCTTCACCACTTCAATGCTATCTCGATCTATCTCAGCCCGGTCCGTCTTGACTACACTTGCCAAGAATCATCGGCATCCTTTCTTCAGTAGCTTCTGGGCTTTGATAGCTGATACCAGGACCTTACCCAGCTTTAGTGGTACGCCTCTGACAATAGTCTGAGGTCCTCCTGGTGCTCCGATCATGATCTTGTTTGCTCGGCAATGTAAATAGGCATCGTGGTAGGACAACCAGTCCATGTCCAACACCACATCGTAATCCCTTATCGGAATGATGATTAGATCCGTCGAGAAATTCTTGCCTTCCACTTCGACTGACACATGTGGTATGTACCTTTGGGTGACGATGGACCCCAAAGGTGTACCGATGTCGAGTGGGAATCCCGTTGTTTGTGACTTCATACTTAATAATGGAATGAATTGCTCCGAAATAAAGAAGTGTGTAGCTCCTGAATCAAACAATATGTTAGCATGAACGTCATCAATTTTAAGCGTACCTTGGATGGTGTCGTTTGCTCTCTGCTCGTCCGTCGGCCGCACGTTGTAGACTCGGCCTTGCACCATCTTCGGTGGCCCATCATTGAGCTGAGGAGGTGGTGCAGCGCGCCTTGGTTCCTTACACTCTCGGGCGAAGTGGCCCACCTTGCCACAATTCAGACACGCACCCGTCTTCCGGTAACACTCACCGGGATGAAATCGATGGCATAAGTCGCAGGTCTTCTGCTGCTCCCTCCTCTCGGGATAGGGTCTGCCCCTATTCCGGTCATTGCGACGACGATTGTCATGTCTGCCGCCGTGTCTGCGATCCCTATTATGATTCTGGTGCTACGCTGATTTGTCGGTGCCTGGTGCTGCTGTTGAGCTCCTGCCTGGTCGCCATCCTCCATATAAATGGCGAAATCTTCAGCAAATTGGAGGGTCTGACAGTTCCCTCCTTTAACTCTTTCCTTGAGGCTGGGCTTCAAGCCATCCACCCAACGCTTCACGCGATCCGATTCAGTCTGTTACAGGGTAGAGTACCTTTCCAAGTTCAGGAACTTTGTCAGGTACTGCTTAATTGTCAGGTTGCCCTGCTGTAGCATGAGATATTCCTTTTGCCTCCTGCCCGTCTCATAGGCAGGGATGAATCTATTTCGGAAGACCTTCTTGCAGTCCTCCCAGGTAATATGATCTTGGCCTATGAACACGGTCAGCTTACCGGCCTTCCACCATTCTTTAGCTTCACCCTTCAACTTACGATTGGCGTAGAGCAGTTTGCGGTCCTCACCGCAGTCCATTTAGAGGAAGATCTGCTCAATCTCCTCGATCCAGCTCTTCGCGTCCTCGAAGTCGCCCTTCCCGTCAAACTGAGGGAGTTGCAACTTCAGGAACCTTTCAACTGTATCCTTCCGATCCTGAGCAGGCTGCCATGTGTAACTCCTGGGTGAGAGTACGTAGTATGAGCAAAGTGAGGTCCATGAGGCACAGACCCCTGCCTCAACTGTTCCTCCTGAGGTCCATTGATCTGAGGGCCTTGGATCTGCGCTCGCTAGCTTGGGAGGCATGGGCATGTTGGAGAGCCCGTTGCGATCCACTCCTAGGAGCCCGTGGGACATGATCCGGAAAGGCCATAGCAGCTGCTCCAATACAACAAGAACAATACAATTCAATTAATATGAGCTTTATAATGCATATCTCAATTCAATACTTACTTGACCTTACTTGATGGATGCAGTAGTTGCCCATGATAGTTGCACATGGACTTAACTCTATCTATTTGAGACAGTTAAGAAGTGTCTCTCCTTAGGCTCTGATACCTTTTATAATGCCCCGAGACCCACGTGATTATCACGTGCTCAGAGTCGTCCCAAAGGCGCTACACAATTCTATGTAAATATTTTTTTGCGAAAAATAAACTCTATTAATGCGGAAATAAGAACGTCTAACAATATAATATCAAGGAGTTGAAAATGTCCATGACTCCATCATCCTAAATATGCGAAAAATAAAACTAATCCAATAATCTTTTAGGACTAAGTCCTACACCATGTGCAACATCTTGTCACTGAGCCTGACCACCTACATCACCATCTTCTATCATCTCACCTACATGAATTCAGATGCAGGGGAAAACTCATGAGTATAAAAATACTCAGTACGTAGGATCTAACCATAACAATAAGTAGATCAATAGTGCTCAAAAATCAATAATCAATAATGAATAATAATCAATAGAGCACATGATAAGATCATATAGGAAGAGCTCAATAATAAAACAATATATATCAATAAGGCCATGAATCAATAAAGAGATCAGGTAAAAGATCAAGGGATCGATCAATATCAATTATCAATTATGCCTGATCACGATGACATCAATTCAATTTAACAATTTTCCATTGTCAATATTTGTAGTCATCGGTCAATTACCAATTTCTATTCTATTCAATAGGCGGAGGCAAAGCCAATCACGCCGAAGTTCGAATGACCAAGGTTCAATTCAATTACATTCCATTCCATTCAATTTCAATTCAATTCAATTCAATTAGGGAGCGCTCAACCAATTATGGGAAATTCCATGTCTCTTTCATGTAGGCCAGTGGGGGATCAGTGCCACGGCAAGCCGCCCTCCAATGATAGCGCTAACAATATCTTCGTGATGGCTGGAGACCATGGCCATCACAGGACAGTCATAGCTTCACTAAAGGATGACGTCTCAAACCTCTAGGTACACTATTTGCCCCATACAATACTATAACAATAATGGCTCAGGGGGCTTAGAAATAATCGGAGAACATGAAGACCTACAAGTTTTCATCTTTTATCTTGTTTAACCTAAGGACTTATCTTTAATAATTTACTTTAGGTTAGACAATGACCCAATCAATGGAAAACTACTAGATCAATAACATAATGAATAATAAGATCTGATATGGTAACGATAAAGATAAATCTCAAATCAAATTTAATAAAGGTTTGATGAGGTCAGATCTGTTAACAATATAATTTAAGAACAATTGTAATGACCATTCAATTCTCTATAATATAATATCACAATTTTACGTTTTCTGTCCTCAGAACCCGGTCCGCGTCGGGTGGAGGCCGGGCCGTGTTCGGAGGCAATCAATATCACCTCGGCCAAGGCAAACTCGGGCCGGATGTATGGTGAACTCGGGTCGGGTCGGTCGGTTCACGTCCAATCGAAAATGCGCTGCGACCCGATTCGAGCCGAAGCCTAAACCCGGTCCGGGCCAATAGGAATCCGGGCCGGGTTGGTCAACCCGATCCGGTTCCGAATCCAACTCGGTCCGGATTCAACCAAATTCGGGTCGGGCACAACAAAACTCCGGTCGGGTTCTACCGCCGACGAAAAAAGTGTGTTTCGACGCGACTTTCCGACCATCATAATCATGCCATACGATATCTAAATCATGCATACGATATATCAATGGAATCACAATATGAAGGAGAAGGGAATATGATTCTATGTCGTGGATTCCCCCTACGTACATAAAGTTAGTTGAAAAATCAATCGAATTTCCTTCTCTGAAAATTTGCACTAACGCCGAACTTTGGCCGACGATTGCTCTCTGTCCTCGCTCTGAAACTTGCGGCCACCTCCTGAAACTTCTTCTCCTATGCGCAGGCTTCAAAACCAAGCGCCACACGTTCTCGGAAGTACCTCGATTAGCGTGCAAACAAGAGAAAAAAGAGGGCTCGTGGGCGGAATTCTATTTGGCAAAAAAAGGGATTTCCAGCCACCTTTAATGTCTATTTATAGGTGTAGATTTGCACTATCAATTCTATTAGGCCTTGGACTCTTTTAGAATCAATCTTGGTCATCCATCATTAATTTATCACATGATTTGCACTATCAATTCTATTAGGCCTTGGACTCTTTTAGAATCAATCTTGGTCATCCATCATTAATTTATCACATCATAATATCTTAGATTTAAATTAAATCCGAGATTAATTAATTTTCCTTTCATAACTCAATTAAATTCAATCTCTCTCAAATTCTTTCTTATTTCTTTAACCATCTTATCTCATAATTTTTATCAATTTCAGAATTAATTAATTTCAAAATATTAACATTGAGATTTTTAGATCCATTAAATAAAATAAATCTCATTTATCTATTTTTTCTGAAAATCTGAATCGTTATAGATGTTGTGTACCAACCAAGGTTTATCCATCATGATTAAAAGGACTACGAATTATCAGACTTTAAATACTTTGAAACATCTTTGATAGTAATTTTATGGTCGTACATTATTGTTCTGTTGGATGCACCTATATGTAGAGACAGATGGAGGAATGCAAGTGAAGAATTATCTCTTCTAATATATGAATTCTGCAAACTTTCAAAGCAAATGTATCTTGCACCGCATCAGCATCAGTGATATATATATATATATATATATAGAATCCGGAGACGAAAGGAACAGCATAATAATGGCATATGCTTGATATAATAATAAAATAAAAGCCTCCACAAACAAACAAACAAACAGAAAAGAAGAGATCTAGTTAATTAAGATAAAATATTTCATGCATTTGAATATTAATTATGAATGAAATGGGCTGTTTCAGAAGAATAACTAAAGACTTCTGAACTTTCAAACGGCAACAAAGAATAATTACGTGGGCAAAATGATTAAGTAAATATTTTGAATTTGAACTTTTGTTAACGTAAAAAATTTTCATTGAGAACTTCATGTGCTATAATTAGACATGCTAAAATTAACTAAATTCGATGATGAATTAAAACTTTAACATATGGTAAACATACATAACTTTTAAGATGGGTTGGATGATGGGCACAATTACTTAAGTCGCAATTGAAAAGAAAAAGAATAATTGAAGAGGCACCGGTGAAGTTTATAGCATTCTTTTGTCAGAGAAAAGAAAGGTGAAGTCCTGTCATAGCATAATCAAGCTTATAACATGAGTGATCATATCAAGCAATTCGTGATGGTGACGACATATATTCAGAGATAATATTAGTTGAGGGAAAAGGAAGCTAGTGCCAACTTTTGTGGTGCCACCATTTTTTTGGAGAAATTAAATAAAAGATATTTAAGTAGTTAATTTCGAAAATAGAATTTAATTGGAGATAATATTAGGGAGCTAAAATAATAGATAAGGTAAGACTTTGCATTGGAGTGGATTGCAATTTAAATTTTGATTAGAATGATTTCTAGTGGACATTTAATTATACTAAATTTTAAATTTATTAGGAGATAAGATTTTAAATGATTGCATTAAAGTTAACTAAGAGTATTAGTTAAAATTAAACTACAATTAAAATGTATAAATAAACCATAGGTGCCGTTTGGTAATTAGAGCTAATGGAACTAGTTCTTAGTTCTAGTCGATTTCATCAAATGACATGATATTTGACGGAATAGGTGCACCCTAGCTCGTCTTCATTTTTTTTTCAATTTTTTCTTGATGTGATAGTCCTTTTTTTTTTCAACTCCAATTTTCTTTTCTTTTTAGATTTTTCTCTCTTGTCTTTCTCATATAAAATAATTTTATTTCTAAAATATAAATATTTGTTATAAAGGATTAATACAATATTATTTATTACTAATTTCATAAAAAATTAATATTTTGTTAAATATAATTTAGTAAAAATTAATTTATTATATTTAAATAGCATATTTTTTAACAAAAATATTTTTAATAAAAAAACTAACTTTGACTTTATTTTTTATTAATTAACAAAAATATATTTTATATTTATGATATCTATTTTTTATTCAAACACTTACTAAAATTAATCTATCATATATACTTTTCTATCACATCAACTATCTAGTTCATCATCATTATGCTTCACTCCATTCAAACACACTCGAACTGATCGGTTAATTATTCACGTGGAACTAAAAAAGAATCACGACTCCAATGTCAAACACAGCCTAGAAGTTTTATGCTTTTCTTACATACAAACATCATTTTTCTCCACTTCCTCTTTCCTATTCATTTTTGCGAAAACTCAAGCAAAAGACTGGGCAGTCAAAAGGTGACATGATGAGACGGTGATTAGAGATAGTTCGACATAGACTTTGAATTGTTATCCATATAGTTTAGATAAAGAATTGATATAATTGTTTCAAAAGTAGGCTCAAAAGATGCTTTGAAAATGTCTTTGGGTAAACATATGAAACTCAACTCAAATTTGTTATGGCCAACTCGAGTTCTATAGAGCCCAGTCAAGATCGAAAAAACCCAGCCTAAGTTTGGAAGAACTAAGATGAAGTTCTGAGTCGCAGACTCGAGTTTTGAGAATTCGCGTCGGTCAAATAGTATGATTTTTAGACATACAAATCAGATTTTGATTAATTCAAGTCAAGTTTCGACAACAAAGATTGAGAGAAAATTGGAAATGATTTAGCTTGGGTTCTCAACAAACTTGCCATGTATTTTATCGATCAAGAAACATAAAGTCAATAGATGAACGGAATCAGAGTTTTCCAAAGCATGGGCCGAGATCCAGTCACGTAAAATATATTTGCTGATATAAATTATATGAATCATGATTATTATCATTATTATTATTATTATTATTATTATTATTATTATTATTATTATTATTATTATTATTATTATTATTATTATTATTATTATTATTTCTAATCATATTATTATAATTATGACCATATTATTGATTGTAATGATGTTATCACTAAAGTAAAAAGGATAAAAATAGATGTCTTAAGTAAACAAAATAAAAGTAAAAAATTCTAGGTCTGATTACTTTGGCGCTAATTGATAATTGTTGAATTAAATGGGGAGGATATCATAATTAAGGAAGCAATATGCTAACCTCTATGAAAACTATGAGTGTCCTATTGCCAGCCTTTGTTCCTCATTGTACAATAAATAATCGATATAGTTTGTTGCGAATACAAACTTGTCATGTTTTAATTATTTATTATATTATTGTTTCATAAAAATAGTATGATATTTTTTTAATAAATCTTTGAGAACTCTCCAATTGAATCAATAAGATCGAATAAATTATCACTTTTACATAAAATCAAATTGTTAATGAATTCATAATTGACATTGAGATCAAATTGATAATTAATCATGAATATTTTTATATCATTAATTGACCAATAATTGTTATTGAATTGATAATTGATCACAAATATTTTTAATTATTAATTAATAATTTATAATTATAAAACTTTTACATAAAATCAATTTGTTATTGAATTGATAATTGACATTGAGATCGAATTGATAATTAATCATGATTATTTTTAATTATTCGTTGATAAATAATTTATAATTATTAATTGACATCAATTGTTACATTGATTATTACCTAATTATAACTAATAAATTATTATGTTTTTATATTAATTAATGTTATTATCCACTCAATTGATTTCTTTACAATTGAGTGTATGATTATCTTTTGGACCTACTTATTAAGTATTTCATACTCATAAATCATCCCTTGCACTTGTATTTAGCAGTATGATATAAAATGATGTGGGAACTGACTGCTGTGTTAAATATAAATTTGCACTGCAGAAGTGTTGGCCTTATTTAGTCTATTTAGAATTGAGTGTTAACTTTTATTCAAATTGTGGACTCATAGATAATATATTTTGAATATTCAAATGATGATATTTTATTTTAAAATCTTTCTCGTATTTTGATATATTGTAAAAGATGATTTATCAAATTGTAAAACATTTGTATATTATAAGCACGTGTTTAGAGCATTACACACACATATATATACATATGATTTAATTCACCTCATGAGCACCCACTTGTTCTGGAGGGATGCTGAGTGCATTTGAATCGTTAATCCACTAACTAACTATTCAGATGCGCTCAACATACATATTCTTAGGGTGTTACAACTTTGGAGTCTGATTAATAATGTTATATGTTTCATGAAGATTAACTTGCAAGATCCGAGCAATCAAGCTGTATTCTTTCTCCTCCCTCCTACTAAGTCACTACACAAGCTGGAAAACTCAGCTTGCAATAAGAACTTGGAGGTGAACTATTGAGAGAAGCCTCCCCACTCCTCCGGTCCCTCTTCCCACTCCTTGGTGGAAGGGGTGAGATGACACTCACCACCATAATCAATCAAGTTCTTGACCCCTCCAAGCATCTCACTTCTAAGCCCTTTCCTCCGTTTCCAATCACCCCAACACGGTTGTCTTCTTCCATTAACCCCAACACATTGCCGCAACCAATCCTTCCACTACCAAACAACCCAACGGCGTCGTCTTCATCCTTCAATCCCAATCCACTGCCACAATATGATCTTCCTCTACTCCATGAATCCTTTTGATACCCACTCACATACCCTCTCAAGTGCAAAAAAAAAATCACGAGCATCAAGTTCTTCTTGGTCTAATGTTGTCAGAGGTCCCCGTCCTCGACCTCCAATATCGATCTCCCCTCAGCAGGTCATTACCGAGGAGGTGGAGGTACCCCTGGCAGATGTGTGTGATCGTGCCGAGGAACTCACCTATAGTCTTGTGGATTGCTTCATGGGTTACAATGGAGACCTCAAAATGTTGAAAGAAGAAATTCTTTCTCTTTGAAACCACAAGGAAACGGTAAGAACTATATAACTTGGCAATTCGTTCCTCATGTTTCTCTTCTCGTCCATGCAGGAAAGTCTTGAAGTTTTAATAAGGAATCTGTGGAACTTCCAATGATGCACCATACATGTTAGACAAACTACGCCTTTCTTTAGGTCGTCATATGGATCCAACTACCAGATCTACCATATGAGCTCTTCATCTCGGACTTCACTACGGCTTAATGTTGCCGAGGGGGATTGGAAAGAATTTGCACCGAAGTAGGTATCAGTAATCATGTTTAGCAGGTTGTGGGTTCACCTCTCGGACGGTACCAGGTACCTCTGAAAGGTTCTATATGAACATTTACTAACATTATGCTTCAAATATGGTAGAATCGTCCATCAACTGGAGGCTTGTCAATCATGGCCGAAGGAGATGTCAGAGAACATTGCGGAGGCTCATGCAGGTAAAGTCTTACTCTTTGGTCCTCGGATGCAGGCTCCTCCTTGTCCTTCACGTGGCTCGATGATGCTCGACGGTGAAGTTCGATGGTAGCAACCTGCTCGACCATCAGCCTCTGGTTTCTATTCACCATGCAAAAGTTCACTCATATAAATCGGTTCGAACCTCTAACACCATCACACCTTTGATCCATGTGCACGTGGATGATGGAAAATGCAACGATACAAATCTGAGGGATGATCTTCATAACCTAACAAAGGTAGCTAACCATTACTCACAAGTCTATGTCCATGGCTTACCTCTGTCTATGTAGGTGGCTTCCCAAATGTCAAACATAATACCCTCATCCAACGTTTGCCATGTACCTTTCGCACCATCGTAGCTGCATTGAAAGTCAACTATCATGCACCTATCTGCATACAAAAAAACCAGCTCTAGCATCGAATCCACACTATTCTCACTTACCCCCATCCAAAGATACTCCTCAAGTTACCTAGCCTCTTGATAACTCAGATAACCCTAACTCAACCCCACTTACCCATGCACAATATTCTACAACCATTCTTTACCCTAGGCGCCATGGCAATGGATCTCCGATCTCGGTTCCTCCTGAACCAAGAATTTATATTAGAATTTATATTAGTTAATATATTATTATAATTATATTTTACTCATGAACCAAGAATTTGTTTTAGAATTTGAACCGAGTTTAGTCAAATCATGTTATAATATTTTAAAATTAGATAAAATGATGGTAAAATTATAATATATTATTTAAAATTAAATAAATTTAACATATTATTATCATTATATTTTATTTTAATCGGATCGGGTCCTGGGTCAGGTTTTTTAACAATGGACCCGGTTCCGACCCGAAACCGACCGGGTTTTCACCATCCTAGAACCGGTCCCGGTCCGATTGCATACCGGGTCGAGAATTTTTTCCGAAAAGTCGGGTCGGTCCGGTCCGGGTCGACCCGGACCATGCTCACCCCTAATTGTGCACTTGTGTAGGATGTTACAAAGCAATTGTTATCAATCGGCGGCACATCCATGCTGTCTCAAAAGTGGAGAAAGAGAACTTCAACATCATACCCCTAACCCACACGGAACAAAAAAAGGGAGTGATTGGGGGCGCGCGCTCAACCCCCAGTATCATTCCAGAGGAAGTTGCCAAAGGTCTTTGTTGGAAAGGTAAGTTGAAATCCCCCAATGCCATCGCTCTACAACAAAGGGAAGTTGTCAAAGGTCTTCGTCGGAAAGATAAGTTGAAATCATAAAAAATATATCTTGTAATACTAACTCTTTGTCACTAGTGTTGCAAAATACTAGAGGTGGCTCGGTAGCCCTACAACTTAATCAATGAAACTAATCTCATCTCATAGAATTGACATAAGACAATAAGAAGTAAAGTTTCGAACCACCTTGTTGATCTCGTCCGTGAACACAAACCAAACCTCCCCGTTCTCCAAGAAGCTGACACATTTCTAGAGTTCTCAAATACCATAGCTCACGTCTAATTGTAAGATAAAAATGTTGTGCTTCCTTAGGTACGTCCTCCTCTATAAGGATTATTCTCACTTGGAAAAATACCGACATCAAGTAACAAAAATTTTATCCAACTCCCAATTCTTTCATGTTGTTATCTCTTTGGACTCTTTCTCATTCCTTCTTACATGTATATATGCTAGCACTATCTCATATGTCAAAATGAAATTATGACAGGACTTAACTCAAATTAATGCATTCACTTTTTCATAGGCTATAGTAGTGACTTTAACACTTATATTAAGCCCATGGACAAAAAACGGGGAAGACATTTCAAACTCACTAAATTTATTACTACACTCAATAACTTAATACAAATACATAGTTTATTTGCATCCCTCTTAATGATGTCACATCTGTTGTAAAAATAGGAGGGATCTGTCCAAGTCTAGTGCAGACTTGGCCATGTACTTTTGAACTTTCATTGGCTCATTCAATTCTCCTCCCTAACTCTTCAAACTTTTATCAGATGCATATATGATCACAACCCACTCCTCTTCGATACATATTCCTGACCTCACAAACCACATTCCTTTAAATATGAATCATTTTTGCTAGAGTATCTTGAGGCACGATAAATTGTAAAAAACATGGGATAACAAACCAAGAAATTGCCCTATACAGCAAGCTCTTCTATCTGTTAAAAGTAAAACTATTTTGTGAATGATCTCTTTAGGCATGTTAGAGAATAGTGTAAAAGATGTTAAATAAAAAATTTTCTCTCTTTAGACCAAAGATGAGAAGTATAATTTATCACACCAGAGCTTCTTAGTCTTAGTTCACTATATCACCTGTATGTTGCACTGCTCAGACAAATGATATTAAAATAGTGATCCAAATCTAAGGTCAAATGGTTAAGCGTGAGGGACAATAACATATTTTTTTTTCATCTCAGCGACAATTTAATCCAGACTTTCAAACTATTCATAGGCACACTATCACTTCTGATAAGGAAATCCTTGATGCTTCTATGGACCAATACCACGATCTTTGGCAACCCAACTCCCAAACTATAATTCCTCCTAGTTCCTTACCTGATTTTCCAAAACTTGACTCCTACCATGATAAGCTAATCACATTTGTTACTAACTTAGAAATATACATCACATTTTGTTCTCTAACTCCTAGCAAGGCCCCGGAGTTTGATGGCTTCACTTTAGAATTTTATAAAAAAATTTGAGGACATTGTTGGCCCATATGTAACCTCTGAAATCACGTCCTTCTTCAAATTGGGCAACTACCAATTGAGTGTTCATATACTTCTCTAGTATAAACTCAACCAAATATAAACCTATATCACTTTGTAATGTTATATATAGGGTTGTAGCTAAATCATGGCATCTCACATCAAGCCTACACTCACCAATTTGGTAAATAATTGTCAATATGCTTTCCTACTTAATAGGTCAATATTCTAAGACAATATCTTACTAACCCAAGAGGTTGAGTAGTAAGGCACTATAAGAAATTTGCCATATAGCTGCTTTAGCGACGCATCTAGGAGTCTTGTAGTGAGGGCAGAAAGAAGGCTATGTTAATTAAGGTTGATATGTACAAATGTTTTGATAAAGTTAGCTGGAACGCCATTCAAACTACACTTACATGTATGAATTACCCTTAACATTTACAAATTACATCATGGCTTGTGTTAAGTCACCACTTTTTACTTGTCACATTAATGACACTTCTTCACAATACTTTAAGAGCTATTGTGGAATCAGATGAGGTAATCCCTTATCTCCACACATGTTTATAATTATAACTCAAGTACTCTATTCTCTTATGAAAAATGCAATGGCATCCAATTCCCTTACTCCATTTCAAATTCAATCTTTTTTCCTATGTTATATATGGATGATCTCCTAATCATGACTACCACCACTATTAAAAATTGCAAGTTCCTCATCTCCATTCTTGACCTGTATCATAACATGAACAACCAACTTATTAACCCACAAAAATATGAAGTATACCTACTCAAGTTCTCAAGTCACTCAACAATAGACGTGTGCTCTCATCTCATACAAGTACATCGTTACTGCTTAGCAATTTATGATTGTAGAAAAACATCCCATCACATTGATGGTTGGAAAGCTTGTCTGCTGAACTCAGCAAGCAAAACACCACTTATCAAATCTGTACTCAACTCAAACCCTAATTATTCAATGGATCTATATATATTATTGACAGTTTTTAGATACATTGGAGAAGTAGGCTAAGGGCTTCCTCTAGTTCAAAAATGAAGGAAGTAAGGGTGTATACTTGATTGATTGGAACACTGTCCAACAATCATTAAGGGATGAAGGTCTTGGCATTAGGAATGTCCATTTTTTCGTACTGCCCTTCTTGACAAAAGGGTTCTCTCTCTTGAATAACCATAATTCGCCTTTGGTATAACTTTCTATCCTTAAGTATGGCAATATCCATTCATGGACCAATGCCATCCCCTGCATCCAAACCTCATGGTAATGGCGTTTGATACTAAAGGCACAAACTGAGACCAGACTGAACTTCAAGAAATTTATTGCTAATAAGTGTAACACTAACATCATGTTGAACCCATGGATTTTGTTTCATCTCTTTAATATTGTTGTTGACCTATATTAATGTTGAAACACCTAATGATAATATGTATGGCAGTGAGTTTATGTTAGAAGACAGAAAATGAAATGTAAAACTACTTAACTCATACTTTAGTGAACCTATAATCACATACATCCTTTCCATTTTTCTTTCACCTTACACTACAAGAAATTTATTGATTGGCGACGCAGAAAAGTTGACGCTAAGGCAACGCTAACGCTTGGCTAAAAACAATAGCCACACATTAGCGTCTAAATGACGTCGCAAGGTGGAGACGTCGGCTTTCAGTGGCTATTAGAGTCGCAATGGCACCGACGACAAATGTGACACTACTAGCGCCACAAAGTGACGTTGTTAACATGATGCAAAATGTGTACTCGCGAGGAGTTTAAGAGCGTCGCTAATCTGATGCTAAGTTGGTGCTGCATTTGGCGTCGATAATGAGATGCTAAGGTGCCGCTAAACTTCTGCTAAGCCTGACACTAATTAGACGCTAATGTAACACTAATGTGATGTCGCATGTCGTCTCTACTGTGACGCTAATGTAACGCCAATTATTACGACGCTAAAGTGACACCATTTGCGATATATTTAAAATAGCGTCTAATATTGTGGCGTCCCTAATACAATGCTAAGGAGACACTAAATACAAAAAATTTTGCCCAATTCCAGTCATTTTGTTCCCTTCCCGTACCATACAAGTTATAGATTGCATATATAATGCATTCTTCGCATTGATAACAATAATAGTAAAGCAAAGCACTAATAACCATCACAAAAGTACTAAGAAGATAACAAAATGATAAACAAAATCGTATGAAAGATATATGATACAAAAATTTCTATCCTAAATTGTTATCATCATCGTTGTCGTTCTTCATATTCGACGTCGACGTACTCGGTCCTTGATCTCATGGGGACTAAGTCTGAGGCTAAAGCATGGTCTGAATAGCCTGCAAAATAGGAGCCAAATGTTGAGGAAGCTGTCGAGCTAGCTGCTCCAAGATGAGTCCCTAAAGCTATCCAACGTGAGCTCAAGTGCGGTGGATGAACTCAGAGCAGATGAGTTGTCTGCATATCCTTCTCTCATTCTAGGAACCTGAACGGTTGTGCCTAGGCCACACCGGTATCCTTCTCGTATCGTATTGGTCACCTCATCCCAAATAGCAACGTCCTCTACAAAATAGACAAATTATATATAACATTATAAATCATATAAATTATATAACATAAAAAAACATATAAGCATACAAAGTATTATAACATTAAAAACGTGAATCGTTTTGGAGATACATTACTTGGTAGCTGAGTAATAGGATTATCTCCGTACTTCTCGAACATCTTTTGATTATATGCATCCTAAAAAAATTAAACATTGAATATTTGAAAAATCATCTACGCTAATGTGAACAACCAAGTGAACATGTAATGATATTTACCAGAACTCTACGAGCAGTGAGTGTGATCAAGTCATTGGTCTTCCTGCTCTTATGTGTGGCCACGTAGGCCACACAAAAGTCTACAGTACTATCTTGTTTTTCCTCTTGCAATAAAGTTTCAAATTTTATAAAATAAATATAAGATAAAAGTTTGATTATTTCATTTTGTATAGACATCACCATACGTCTTCGATGCTCATCAAATCGCATGGAGTCGCCTGTTTGGATGTGCGCCTCGAGCTTCCAATGTCTGTTAACTTTGGCCTTTGCAGACTTTCTTTTGCCATTTTTCATCCATCCTATAACAACATCGAATACTTAGACTTTATAAAATTATAAATTTAAAAAAAAAATAATTCAAATATAAACTTATCACTTCTTACATAACAACTCCCAAACTAGGCGTCTAATATATCTCGGGCATCTTTGTATGTCCTGCTCCAAACTGAGGTCGCTGAACGTAACGCCTTTGCCAAACTTATATAGTTATATAAATACAATGTGTCTTATTAGCGTCGCAGCCTATGTGATGCTAATTAGTGACGTAGTTGTCGACACCAAAACAACTCAAGATGTCTGCACCCATATCGACTCCATCATTAGCGTCGATGTAGCATCGCAGCGTTGTGACTAAAATACTGTCGCGCTCGATGATGCCAATATCAAATACATCTGTTAACTTTGGCCTTTGCAGACTTTCTTTTGCCATTTTTCATCCATCCAGACCGGAGAGCCAATATCAAATACGTCTCTTATTTTTCTCCCATTATTTTTCTTCTCTTCCTATTCTCTCACCATTAGTACTATAATATATTGTCATTTTCTATTTGTTTTATATTAGTTCAACTTTTTATTTTTTTGAAAAAAATCAAATTGAACTAGTTTTTTTGTTCAACTCGGTTCAATTTGATTTTTTTGACAATCCAGACCGGATCAATGGTCGATTCGTGATTGAATCGGTCGGTCCGGTCCGGTTTTAAAAATAATGGTGCAGTACATGTAATAAAATGGTGATTGGCTCAATGAGGGGTCTAACCTTTAATCCATTTCTTTCAATCCTTACTTGTATTCTCCTTGTGGGCTTTATGGCGGCACCATAATGACATCTAATTGTATTCTAAAGCAATGTTATAAGATCCGGCCCGGCCATTGACCCGAATTGATCAATGGGTCAGGTCGGACCAATTGGATCGGGTTGAATCGGATGGTCGGGCCTAATAATATAAATTAATAAATTAATAAAATAAGTTAAAGAGATTATTATAATATTATTAATGGGTTCCTACCTCACTCTATTTTCTATCTTTTACACCATCAGATCTCCATCCAACAATTTGTGATCGAATCTCTCAAATAATTTATCATAATTGGATGAATATTTGATGGTGAAGAAGATAGGGAACAAGGTGAGGTAGGGAACACCTTCATTTTATCCATTGTTAATATATAATATCTTATTTAACAAGAAATATAAAATATAGTATAATAAAGTTAAATTAAATAATTTAAATTAAATAATATAATAAATTAACATAAATTAAGTCATCAATATAAATAAAAAATTCTTGTGAGGCAGTTATACATAAAAAATATCAAAAAATTTATATATGTGACAAGAGGACATTAAAATATAAATTTCAAGCAAATATATATAATATGTCTAAATACTTTAATAATTTATTATGTTTTAATTTTTTTGTTATTTTAGAAATTGGCCCAACTAGGTCAGTCAAACTCGTCTGGTCTGACGGTTGAACTCGAGTTTTGACCGGGTTTGACCGAGTCAAAGTGGGTCAAAGTTTCCCAAGATTTCAATCGACCCGTGGGCCGTTTTAAGCCCCGGACACCAGTCCGACCGGCCGGGCCAGGTTGGGTCTGACAACATTGTTCTAAAGTGGTAACCGTTCCAATGATATGGGCTAGGATTTTAACTTAGCATGCAGTGTAACGCCCAACATAAAAAAAAGTAAGAGGAAACGAAGAGAGAGCTCGGCTCTCTCTCTCCCCCCTCATCAATGGCGACAGCCGTTCATGGGGAGGAAGAGCAGGGGACGGAGGCCAACTCCTTAAAACCCCTCTCCTCTCTCTCTCTCTCTCTCTCTCTCTCTCTCTCTCTCTCCCCCCCCTATTTTCTTCTCCACGTGCTCTCACCCTTTGTTTTCTCTTCCTCCATCACCATGCGCAGCCAGAGGATGGAAGAGCACCACTGATGACATCCACAGATGCAGAAGGCGACGGAGGATAGGAAGGAAGGACCTGAGAGCGAACCCATGCGCGACGAACCGAAAAGCGTAGGCTCAAAGGTGTATTTTTGGGATCTGAGACATGGGGTAATTTCTAGATGATTTTTGCATGTCTTAGGGACGGATTAAGGGTAGTACTCATACATCACTACGAATAGAAATGATATCTTGATCTTTGAGAAATTTAGACTTTCATGTTCTGATAATCTAATGAAGGTCGAGTAGTTAAGATGGACTTTATGCTATGATTGATATGATGAATTGTTTGGATTGTTTGATGCATGTTATGATTGATAAAAAGGAGGATTCTATTATGTAACATAGAAAGAAATTAATGTAAAATAGAAAGCAACATGAATTTGAAAGTTGTCATAGTTCGATAGAATGATTTTGATCTTGTTTAAAGGTTTATCATGATAAATACCGTAAAGATCATGCTATGATTTAGTTTTTGTATCATACTAGTTGTGAGATATATGCTTTAGACGATTGATCTATGTTTTTTTTATTGTTAAACTAATTGAAAATGTAAGGATTTTCGCAATGACTTGTGATTCTGTCGAACAAAATCATTTCGGGCATCCGATTCAGTTCAATAAGAGTATAACGACAACCATATCAGATGACCGAAACTCGATCGGTCAACCGATATAGACCAGAATAGAAATTCGAAATCCTTTCGGATGATCGAATTGGAAAATGTCGAGACTCGTTAATAGCGACGATAATTAGTCGATCAACCAAAAATGTTTCGGGCGATCGATCTGAATTATTTCGTCGGAAGAACTTCCAATGGTTGACAGAAAAGTCTAATCGACTGAGGAAGAAGACACTATTCATAGAGGACGATCGGTCCAATTTTCTCGTGATCGAAAGTTCGAAAGAATTCTCATGTGAAAATGGACGACCGAGGTACCTCCCTCGATCGACCAATAAGATTAGAATGGAAATGTTTTCATAATCGGAGCGATGACCGAACCGGATTCATCATTGAGTCGCGATTAGACTAGTCCAACCGGGTTCGACCGAATTGAACCAGATTTTATTAAAATAATATTATTTATAATAATTATAAAGATATAGTATATGTTATATGATATAGTATATGAATATTGTACTAATAACTTATTAAAAATATTAAAAAATAATATAACATAAATTTTATTAATTAAAAGTTTTATAATGATAATATAAATAGATTATTAATAATTTAATATCTACTATTTAATGATGATAGATGTTATATTAATAAATTTTATCTTGAATTATCCTTATTTCTTTTTTTAACACTTTCCTTTTTATTTCCTTTATTTTATGCCCTTTGATAAGTTTCTATTCTAATATTATCCAATTTTAAATACTTGCCTTTTTATTTCAATTCCTATTTAATTGTATACATATGATACTCCCTCCTCTTTAAGTTTTCTTATATTTCCTTTCCTTTTTTCTCATTTAACTTTCCTATTTTTATCCAACTTTTACTTTTTTTCAAAATCCGCATTGAACCGGGTTGAACTAGTTCAACCAGCCGGTTCAACCAATTTTGCCCAGTTCAATGTCAAAACGAAGAACTGGCCGGTTCAACCAATTTTGTCCGGTTCAATGCCAAAATGAGTTTTAACACCAAATCAGATCGGATCATTGGCTGGTTCACGGTTGAACCGATTCGATTTTAACAACATTGTAGAACGGACATAGAATGGTCGACCGCTCCCTTTTCAATCGATTGAAGAATAATGATAAACGGGCGTCCGCTCTTTTCTGGACGACCGTTGAATGGACCTAAAGCATATGACCGCTCGACTTTCGAGCGTCCGATATATGGTAAAAAAAATGATCTAAATCAAACTCCTCTGATTTGATAAACTTCTGTCCACCTGATTGAAAAACGAATGATATGAACTTAAAGATGGAATGGAGGTATAGCAATGCTATATATGGCGTGGATCGAAAGAGATGTCCATGATCGATAAAGGATTACCCTTTGCTTAACTAGATAGGAGTTTCTCCCTACAAATGTTTCCGTCTTGCGTGAGGTCATCTTGCCCGACAGGGCTGGCCATGACACTAATCCCCTATTTGCCACTATGGTCAAGATATTGCACACTCATGTGCCTGCAAATCTGCAATGGTATTCCCTAAAATTAAAGAGCTCTTCCAAGTTATGAACATATGAAAGGATATGAAAGGACATGAAAGAACATGCATGAATGAAAGAACATTGAATGGCCAAAGATGAATGGAAGGACTTCGTCCTTATGAACAATGAACATGAATGATGAACATAAATTACAAAAACGATGGACATGAACCATGAACATGAATATGAGAATGAAATGAAATAAATGAACATGTATTCATAATCCCCTTATAGATTCTTCACTTTGATCCATTCCCACGTGTGATTTATATGTTTACATCATACACTTTTCTGATGGGATTATCTGATAACCTATATGGATTCACACTTAGCTTTATGCTAATGGTTTAGCTTCCTCCCCTTGTGATGCCCACATGTACATGATGATGATGGGTGATGTGTTGATGTGTGTGGCGATAACAGAGTCTAGTATAGGTCGTGTGTTCTTACCTTATGTCAAGTTGTAGCTTTATTTGGATGAGACTTATCAAGTTATGTGAGACTGTAGACTTTTCTATGTTTAATACTAGAACATTTACTTTTGCCTCATATGAGACATTTTGAATGTACTCCTCTCTTTAGCTTCCGCATGCAGTTTCATACAGAGATAGTTGGTCGTACAAGTTATCTATTTAACTTTCGTACTTTTCTGTTATTGCGTATTATTTTAGTTTTTCGTTTACGTGTCATTATTCTTGACTATCTAGATCAACAAAAAGAGTCAAAGAAAAATTAAAAAAATAATGATCGAGAGGATAGAGAGGTTATATGCAAAATATGCAGAATATGAGAATAGCCATTGTACTGAACCACCCCATTGGACACGCACGTTGTCTGTTGAGAACTTTGGATAAAGATCACTAGGGATGGCTCCCTTTGTTATCGTACTATAATTGGTACTGTGCGAAATTTCTTATACGATACACCGACTATAATCTTATTATTGTAGGCACCATCAACTACAAGGTTTCGTCTTCACCTCCAAGCCGAGGGACAGAGCGCTCTTCGGGGCCTGAGGACTGGCCGGCAACTTGGGTTACAAAATGTCATTTTGGAATCATATTCTGCACTCCTGGTGGATATCATTAGTGGCAAATGCAAAACGTCACGGCGATTATGGTCCTTAACTTATGAACTATTTACTCACATCAATTTTTTTTTGTAAAATTTAAATATGATTATTGTCCAAGAACGGTTAAATCGGGTTGATCATTTGGCTATCTTAAGAAGAAATGTTAATGTCGATATTTTTTGGAAGAATAATCCTTCATCCAACATATTTTGTATTATGACCATATGGGTCACCTTATTAGCTAATATATGAACTTGTAGTGTAACGTGGTTCTTAAATTTATCATCGTATATAATTAATTAAATTTAGGTGTTTAGCTTTTTGGATGGTATCAGAACAAGTTAATGATGGCAAAAGAATTGAAAATAAATAAATGGACAAAATTTCTCCGGTTCTACAAGAAGAAGAAGATCACAATTCACATGGGAACGCATTAATTAAGAGGAATCATTTCTGCCCACAGACGTGGGATCAACTATAGAAAAAAAATGTCCTAGGAAAATTATTCAAAAAGAAGAGGTAGATGATGCCATAAACCTTACAAACTAGAAGAACAAATATTGTAATAAATATGTCATCGACCTGTTGAACATTAAAATCCTGTCAACAAAAACAGTATATGTGGGGTAAGAAAATTGACTGTGGATATTGATTCCACCTTAGTTCCTCAACAAAAAAAATGGGGAGAAAAAGACATTATTTTATGCATTAGTTATAACATGCATGCTAAACTACATATTATGGTGAAATGTTTAAAGAAGGAAGGGGTTGATTTATTTAAATATAGATTGATGGGTGCATGTATTATTATGAAGATAATATATAGATATATGTGTTTAAAAAACTAAATGCTTTCTACATATAATTTATATGATCCTTTGGTAGGATCTTTGTATTATTACTCAGTCTTTTTTATTAAGAAAAAGTTGAGTGGAATGGAAGGAGGTCAAAGAGTATTAGCTAGCTTTGATAGTTACCACCCTCCTTAGCTCTATTATAAGCTTATAGGTCTATTTTCAGATATATAGCTGTCCAATTCAACTTTAGGCGTTGGAAAATAATTGTGATTCCCACATGCTTCTCTATCACCAGATTGGTGCAGCCCAGTGAGGGATGTCTCCTCAGCAAGCGCACCACTCTTGGTCATGGCATGGCTGTGTTATATATTCCCTCAATTAAGTTGTCACCATCAAATATCATCTTAGCTTGTTGTCACTGCCACCACCTCTCACCCCCTTAATATCCACAGTTTACATGACACCTTACCCGATCTGTTAAAGCAGACAATTCAGCTGATGGAAAAAAATATTTATTTACAGCCTTCAATTTGGGTTCATGTGCATCTATCTATCTCTCTCCACCCCACAGCAGGCATCATGCAGGCAGTAGCCATGATTGCTGGCTTCACGGCCACTGTGCTGTAAGAATAGTATAAGAAAAAAAGAAAATGAGAGAGAGACTATGCCAGCAATTGCAGTATTGCATCATGCTGAAAACAGTTAGATGATGGTGCATCAGAGTTCCCATCAAATTGCTCATCATCTTTCCTCTTCTCCTCATTTTGTGGTACTCCAAGGCATCATTGCACCATGTTATCTCCTCAATCATTATTCTTCGAGTTCCATTATCATGTCGGCTGGACGCAATAACTTTTTTCCTTGCCGTCCAACCTGCCACTGGAACAACTGGTCTTCCCTTTTGTTGTGCATGCAGTAGATTAATACAGAAGTCTTTGTATCCTTGTGCGGATTCATTAATTGTTATTTAGTGGCAATAATTAGCATAGCCAATCATCTACACGAACCTGTCCAACATATAGGACCCGAGAAGAAGTTTAACTTTTATCAGTGACCACAGGAAGTTGTCAGGAACAGGCTTGAAAACGATAAAAGCAATTTAATCCTAAAAGGAATCACTTACATGAAAGTTATTATAAATTTTTTTGTGTTAATCATATAAGGTCCAAAATCCATTGAATGGTCGCTGAATAACGGCCAAGATATCATGTTACTCCCTGTTGTGCTTCAGTTCTCTTCTCATTCTTGGTACTAATATGATCAAAGAGCAGTGTTATGTTGTGTGTGCCGTGCTAGTTTACATCTGCTTCATCTGATTTGCTGACCCAAGTCTTCTATCGTCCAAAGGACAAAAATTTTGGTGACAGCCAACTTTCTAGCTAGAGGCATGCATATTGTGTCACAGATCTCTTGTGCTAATTAAACACTTGGTTAGTCAGGCATGAACAAGATACTATTCCATCAACAAAAAGTACAAGCCTGCCACATCATCTCACTAAGGCACTTGACAGCTCGAGCTATATAAGACATTGCAAACTTGATGCGACAGAAGCTCCTATATTATAATATGCATCTTGGGAGCTAGACCTCTTTCTTATTTCTAACCTTGTTAATTACAAGCAAACTTTTAGATGTTGTGTCATAGTATCCCCACTTTCAACATATATATGAACCTCTTTATTAATGATTGCACTGGTGCAACACATCATTGCTTGTATAGTGAAATGAAAAAAAAAACTAAGCAGCCTTTGTAAAGTCTAATGGTGGTTGCACTTTCACATGACTGTCAAGTTGCATTGCACATTCAATTACTGCTTGATTCAATACTTATATCATCTCAACATAATAGTGAGAGAGTACCAAGTGCATATTGCAGACATGTATGCTGCACATATTACATTGTGTGGTTGTGTACACTTCAAATTATTTTTTTGCAATCAGCCTTATTTCTTTAATATTCAATTATGGTTGAGTATGACAATCAGCTATATAACCTTGAGACCTTCACTGTCCTTCATTCTCACTGGAGCAAGCCCTACCAGATCAACAAAATGGATTCAAAAGAGGACTTCTACGTGCATCCATGGCCACACTCGCCCCCACCCCTCTTAAATATGTAACCGATATCCAGCTTTCTAAGACAGAAAGGAAAGTAACAATTTTGATCCTTCCAAAAACCTTGATCTGATTTGAAAACCAAAGCTTGGCGATTTGGTCCATTCCCACCCCCTCTTCTGGCCCTCTAGTGGGGTGAGGATGCATTTAATCCAGGTGACAAACACAACTGATAATATTTATAGTCCTGAGCTAGTGAGCTGTATACATAAATTGGCATGACAATGTTGTTGCACTCACTCGGCTTATTTCAGCACTGCACCACTAGAAACATTTCAGAAGCACAACACAGAGGATACTGTTACCATCCTACCCAATTGATGCATTGCTTTGGTTTGAGCTGTGAAGCAGAAGGTTGCTATCTACCATGTGCAGCTATTACTCTCCATACTGAATTTTCTGTGACCATCATCAACAAGCCTTGCAGCAGCAGTTAGCAGCAGCAGCAAACACCTCTTTTAAAACTTTTGGTCCCACAACCCTCTGTTTCCCTTTTCTTGGACCTTGCATCATCAGATACCTTTGTTTCTTTTATTTTCTCTTTAATGTCTGAGCTTTACCTTGGATTAATTACTTTTTGCTTTTTTATTGTGCGGCGGAAGTGATTATCCTTTTTAAGATCTCAATAAATCTATTCATAAGGCTGATTAGTTAAAGTTGATTAGTCAATTTTGTCTTCACCTTTAACCCAATGATTGTTGTTATAGCAAATTAAGTGGAGCAGAGAAAGGGACAAAGTTTGAAGTATTGAAAGGAAGAGAGACTGGCAGATCTCAGCAAATACATGCTATTCAACAGACATTTCAAATCAGACTTCATGCCTCATGCTACCTAACATAAAAAAAATAATTAATAATTGAGTGGATAAGAGCCTCCCTATAAATCTTTATGACAAAGCCTGACGATTTATAGAAATAACAAAACCTGTGATGAATCTTTTCAGTACGTTTTTTTGTGTAAGGGTGATAAAAAAAATTTTCTTGCATGACAAGACTGAGGAGAAGTAAAGAAAGTCTGGGCAGCATGGAATAACACCAATCTGTTTGCTATCTCAATAGCCCTATCAAACAATTCTGCTGCCTCTCTGCATTAGCAGAACAATTCATAAACAAATGAAAAGCTAAAGGCAGCAACAAAGAAATCACAGATCAGATCCGCTTGCTGGTTATTAGCACTTGTCAAAGGCATCCTTTTTTTTCTCTCTCTCTCTCTCTTATATGAAAGTATTTTCTTTACGTGTAAAGCTTGGTGTGACTAATTCAAATCAAAGTTGAAACGTTAAAACTTTTATCTTTTTGAAAAGATTAATTATGAAATTTACTTCTTTTTTCCCTGCTTATTGTGAAGTCATACATCAAATCCAAAAATTCACCTCTGCAATCTTTGAAACTTGTGGAATAAAGAAGGGTTAGTTTCCTCTGTCCCCCACACTCATGCACCTGTGTAAAACCTCCACATCATCAAAGGGTCCTTTTACCGCAGTAATAATGATTCCAGAATCCCCATGAAAACAAAGGGAGGAGGAGGGCGCAGAATGCAAAGTGCAAAACAAAAGAAAGCAAGAGAGAGAGAGAGAGAGATAGAGAGAGAGGAGGGAGCAAAAGATCTAGCCTCACCTGTTGTACTCCTTTTATCTACTGCTTTGTTTGGTTTGTTAGTTGTTACCCCTTCGATTGCTCTGAGAAAAGCCCTCCATGCTGCATTCCTCTTTTCTTTTCTTTTTTCATCATGCCATGTGTGCTTGTTGGCTAAAGTGAGAGGATGATCCCATAAAACAAGAAATCGCAAAGCAAGAAAACACAGCTTTGCAGCATGCACAGATGAAAGCTACGTAGACTTCGGACGTTGTGCCAATTTTCAGATATCATTTACTGCGATGTCTGAGTCTTAAGGATGCTATCATAATTTTAAGTTAGCATGAAGCTTTCTTGATTGTACTAAGATTTGAACTCCTTTGTAATACTGAAAAGGATCCAAATAGCAGATATGATCTGTGTTCTGTTAGATATGAATCGTGTCACTAAAAACACGAAGTACGAAGACATACAAACTGTACATGATCGAGGAGATTCTCTTGCCACCACAGAGTGGTGTTCTTTTCATTATTTTATGTGTAAGCTATATGAATTATACAGCCGTTCAAATGTTATATATATTGGCCGTCCTCAAGAAAACTATCTATAATAATATACAACAGATTACAACATCATTATTTATCTATTGAAGTCTGCGTGTCAACACCAACCTTCAGTAATCAATTACCTGAGCTTCAAGTGATTGATAAGAAACTTCTTTTCGAGAGTTGTTTTTTCTTCGACTTTCTCACATTTTTGTTGTCCCGTGCTCAAAGAATCTTTGTAACATGTACATGAAAATTTAGATATGAGTGGGATTGGATGGTGTGGGGTTAAGGAAGGGGTCATTATCAGGAATCCGGATATGGAGAAGATAACAAGGGTGGTCTGATAGATGAACAATAGCACTGATGTCTTTGGTGAACAGAGCTCCCCATATATGAAACACCATCAGATTTTTGTATGGCTTCATGCCTCTCTTTCTTTCAATCTTTCCCATTTGCCTGATATGAATCAGGGAGGGAGGAGGTGGTGGAATTGAGTATCTCATCAGCATGTGACTCAGGGCTTGAGCCCTGGCTGACACAGGTCTTGTGCTACTGTGAAGACCAACCAAAGTGTGGGGAGAGAGAGAGAGAGAGAGAGATCATAAAAAGGATTGGCTGGATGATAAGGTTTGACATTGAGACTACTGGGAGTCAACAAAAGGATGGCTTTGTTAAAAGAATGAGAAGGGGCATGCAAGTGCAACAATAAAAGGAAGAAAAAAAAAAACGATGTCCAGAGTCCCAGAGTTGTGTGATTGGGTGGTGGCCATTGTGTGAGAGAGGAGACCTTTAAAATAGACCAATTGGAGTGTGTTTACACTGGTGCAGTTTGCTTTGCACCATAGGCATTTGAGTGGAATGATTCGTTAATTCTTGATCTCGTAGTTGGAGAGAGAAATAGAGAGAAGGGTGGAGGAGAACTGGAGGGCATTACTGCATAAGAAAGAGAATGGTTTGTGGGTTACATATTATTTCTTAAAGAATGGAGCAAGTGGGGCAACCTGGAGTTGACTGGCATATTGAGGCTTCTACTGCTTGGACATTAATTAGCACAATTATTTTTATTTTGTAATCTACACTACAAGTTTATTACTTTTCCTTTTCAACTTTTTGTTTGTTATTTTTTCTTTTCTCATTTCACCTCTCTTTCAAGTTTCAAATGGAGATATTGGTGTTGGGATGAGCTGTCATCAGCATTAGATGCTTTTTTTTTCTCTGATCCCCACCTGCACTGTCTGGCTGCTGCTGTTGATGTTGCAGTTGCTGCAGTTGCAGCCCGTATTACCTGGGGGCAGGAACCAGTGGGAGTGGTGAGAAAAAGGCAGAGGAGAGAGAAATTGAAAGATAGAAGTGGGGACACAATTGAATGCCACAACTCCTGCCCTGCTGCATGTTATGTAAAACTGTAGCTTAACAAATGTAATACGTAGCATGTAATCTATTTTCCCCATCCAAATTCGAACGATAAATTGAACATATAACTTTTTAATGTGACAGGCAGCGATGAATTTCCTGCATCCATTAACCCATCTCTCTCTCATACACTCCTTCCAATCCTGCTTTCTTGCAATTAGATTTCCTAATCATCAAGACAGTAAGGAGTACTTGCCTTATTGGGATTCGAATTGGGATTGGGGGTGTTTGTTACGTTAAAAATGAAATGGTTACTGAGGAGCGTGCTGCAGTGCAGTTAGATTTCCAATTCTCTCTCTCTCTTTACTGAGCTGGTCTCTATAACACCACCAAGTTGGCCCTTTGCTCATCATTCCTTCCAAGGCCCCACGAGTGGGCTACTGCTCCTTTCCCGGTGACAAAGAAAGCAAGAGGAGAGAGAAAGAAATGGAAGCAGTGACTAGTTAGTACTGTGAGAGAGAGGGGAGGAGGGAGAATAATTATGCAGAAGCGAGAAAAACAAAGAGTGCAACAATTAAAGGCACATATGAGAGTGAAGAGAGGAAAAAGCTGTAAGCTTTAGGTTTTAGGATCTGAAGTTAGAGGCATATCAGAAATACACACATGCACTCCTCTTCCCTGCCCTGACTGCCTCGATCTTAATCTCTCACCACCTTCTTCTCTCTCCAGTCTTCCCGCGATTTGCTTGGGTGCTCTCTCTGCTAGACATGTTATAACAAAAACTCTGGGTGACCTTCCCTAATTTCCTCTCTTTTGCTGGGCTCTCTTTGCTTCACTCTCGCCCACACCACGAAGCACAAAGACTTATACACGGAGAGAGACAACAGTCCATCAGAAGAAGTGGAGAGAGATAGAGAGAGCCCCACTGCAGTCTCCACCGAGGTAGGCAGCCGGGCCTCACTGCACGTGTTCAAGTGCAAGGAAGAAAGAGAAAAAAACGCGAACTTTGTGTTTTCCTGCATCTGCTCTTTGCATCTCTCTCTCTCTCCCCCTCTGCAGAAGGGAAAAATATGGATTTTTTTTTCTTTTCTGTTGCAAAGTGCAAAATAAGCTGCCAACAAAGGGAGAGCTGTCAAAGATGGAATGAATGAAGATTGAGAAAAAATATTGGAGGAAGGGAGCAAGAAATTATAAAAGAATTCAACATTGGAGATAAAACAGACAGTTGCAGAAAGGAGATGGAGCAAAGCGACCACAGACATGGTCAAGGAGGAGGCGGGAATAGAGGAGGCGGCGGTGGCGGAAGTGGTGTTCCGTCGAGAAGTAACAACAGCAGCACTGGAACGAATAGCAGCAGGAGCAATTCCGAGCACCACCAGCTTCATCAGTTCCACCAACTTAATCAGCACCAGGCGCCGCAGCAGGGCAACAGTGGGCCGTCGGCGCTGGAGCTGGTCCCTTTGGAGACCCCGCGAGGCGGGCCCGGTGGCGCTGGAACCAGCTCCTTCATGGGCTCCGCCATGCATGGCCGCGTCGACGCCTCGCTGGCCATATCCACGGCAGCCGCGCAGCCCGACCGGACCCCGTCCTCCACTGCCGGGGACCCCTCTAAGAAGCAGCAGCAGCAGCAGCTTGCGGTCTCGGCGCCGGCCCCGCCCAAGCGCTCCTCGAAGGACCGACACACGAAAGTGGACGGCCGTGGCCGCCGCATCCGCATGCCGGCCGTGTGCGCGGCGCGCGTTTTCCAGCTGACCCGCGAGCTGGGGCACAAGTCCGACGGCGAGACGATTGAGTGGCTCCTCCAGCAGGCCGAGCCGGCGATCATCGCGGCGACTGGCACCGGCACCATCCCTGCTAACTTCTCTACCCTCAACATCTCGCTCAGAAGCAGCGGCTCCACGTTGTCCGTCGGGCCGGCGAAGTCTGCGCCTCACGCCTTCCACGCGCTCGCTCTCGCCCACCACCATCATCGGCCAGACTACGAGGAGGCGCAGGATGCCATCAGCCTCTCCCACGGCGCAATGTTCGGCTTCCATCAGCTCCACCACCACCATCCTCATCAGCATCAACTGCTATCCTCCGACCATATTGGGCAGGGAGGAGGTGGCGGGGACGACTCCGGCGACACGTATTTAGGGAAGAGGTTTAGAGAGGATCTCTTCAAAGATGAGCAACAGCAGCAGCCGGCATCGTCTCAACAGCAAGGAGGCGGAGGAGATGGTGGCGGTGGTGGCCCTTCGTCCCCGTCCTCCGCTTCGAAATCCATGAGGACCGACGGTCTCCAGTTACAGCGGTCTCAGCAGCAAGAAGTCGCCGCTGACGCCACCGGAATGGTGAGACCGCCTAGCGTCCTTCCTGCGGCGGCAATGTGGGCAGTGGCGCCGAACAGCGGGGCCGGAGGGGCCTTCTGGATGCTTCCAGTCTCCACCGGCACGGCAGCACCAACGGCGGCCGCCGTAGGTGGCCCAGGACCGTCCGAGCCGTCCATATGGGCGTTCCCGGCGGGTCCAGGACAATACCGCACAGGCATCACGGGCGCGGGCGCCGGCACGATACAGGCGCCGCTACAATTCATGTCGAGGATCAATTTCCCTGGAGGCGTCGAGTTCCAGAGCGGCCGCGCTGTGCCGCTGGGCTCGATGCTGTTGCAGCAATCTGGCGGCGGCCCGCAACATCTCGGTCTGGGGATGTCGGAGACGAACCTGGGAATGCTTGCGGCGCTGAACGCGTACAACAGAAGTGGAAATGGTGGCGGAGGCTCCGGTATCAGCATGAACTCGGAGCAGCAGCAACAGCACCAGTCAATTGAGCATCACCAAGGACACGGCCGGCAGCAGCATGACGGGGACGGTGGAGACGGCAATCAAAGCAATTCACAGTAGATGAAGAAGATTGGAAGCAAGGAAAAGAAACAAAAATAACCCGAAAAACAAACCAAAAAAAAAAGATAGAAACAGATCGTTTGATCTTCTTCCTCCCGCCATTGCTCCATTCAAGTTACCTACTTGTTAGTACTGTTTATGTGATGCTAGAACAGAGAGAGAGAGGGAGAGAAAGAGAGAGAGAATTAAAAAAAAAATGAGAGCTTTAAATTCATCAAACGCCAAATTGTACTGCTTTTCTTTAGTTATTTTCATTTTTTTTCTTTCTTGATTTTACTTCTTATTTGAGTTGTGAGCTTTTGAGTGCTTAGAATCCTTTTTAATCAGTGGGTGGCTGGTGATTTTTTTCCTTCTTTTGTTCTTGTTGTTGTGCTAATGAGTTCTATTATCAGAAGCTTTTTCTTTAATCCAGAAAGGGTCACAAGGAAGAGAGAGATTGCGTAGGGATCTAGATCAATTTGGCTTTTGCTAGCAATAATTCTTTATTTTAGGAGATGAGAGAGAATGTTAATTAAGCCTGTTAGATCACGTAATTATAATTTTTCTTTGGATAATTTATAGTACGGTCCTACAATTTTGTCATTTTTTTCTTTCATCTTTTGCTATATTTAGCGTCTTGTAATTTAATAATTGTACCTGTCTGATATAATCATTTTTTCATTAACTTGTCATTTTTGGAATATCAAATATCATGTTGTTGTAATTTTTTTCATTTTTTTAAACTTCTTAATCTTTCGTATTCTGATAGAATAAATACAAAATTTTATTCTACAATAAGAACTGCGCACATATTTTAACATAACGACGTAGCAAAATATTTTAACGTAATTAAGTCGATCATATCACGAAAATCAAAATAAAAAAAAGATAACTTATACACGGTCATCCAATTTTCTCATTGTATCGTCTATTGATCTTTCTAAATTTATGGTCTTCTAATTTTAATTATTATATTATTATTTTGTCAAGGCCGTGTTAAGAGTTTTAGAGGTTTAAAGCAACATTATGTTGTGAATATATTTTTATTCTTAAAATGTTAGTTTACTAATTCAATCTACACAATCTTTAATATCTGAAGTCACTAAATGAACAATAAGTTTTATCTTCTCCAGTGAGAACAAATAAGATTTGCATGTGAAGAAAGTTTGGAATTTGATTATAAAGATGGAAAAAAATTGTTGAGAACTTATGATAAATGTATAACTGATGAGATAGATAGTATTACTAACTTAATATCATTGTTATTAAATAAATAACATAGTAATTATGAAAATTTGTAAGGCCTCAAATTATTGGATGTTGGCTTTTGTTGACTTCTCATCTATGTCAGCACCAGGAAATTATCTAAAAATTTGTAAACAAATATCACACAATATAACAAATTTTTTCTTGTTATGTGCTATTTATTTTAATATTTTAGATGACCATAGAGATTTCAAAAATCGATCTCGAACTATTAAACTCATACTTGAAATGCAGTTCGCTGCCTCTGCCTTTAGTTGATTTGAACATATGTATGTGCGCGCGCCTTGAACATATATATTCCAAGGTGTAATATCCGAGAGCTTTGAATTGGATTTCTATTTTTACGTCGCAAGGGGTCTCCATCTCGGACACTGATTCGGGCATGCGTTCTGTAACAAATTTTTATGTTGCTTTTTTCCCGTATTCTCGATGCAAGGGAGTGCCTGCCGGTGCCAAGTGGAGTGGAGTGGAGAGAGAGAGAGAGAGAGAGAGAGAGAGAGAGAGAGAGAGAGAGAGAGAGAGAGAGAGAGAGAGAGAGAGAGAGAGAGATATGGATCTTTCATTCAGAGGATGGAAAGAGGCTGCTTTCTCTCTCCTAACAATAAAGAACGCAGACGTCCTTAATCCTTATCTCTTTTTTTTTAAATCCTTATCTCTTTATTTGAGGGAAGGCAGTCTGAGCCATGAACTTGCATTATCACTCTTAGCACTTGTATATTTTATATGTTCGAACGATCTAATAATATATATATGTGTGTTATCGGATGTGTCCTGCTAATTCTGCAAATTAATGGGAGTGAAGTGGGTGATGATATATTCTAAAGTATAAACGTGGTCCCGCCCACTAAGAACAGAAACAGTGGATCAATTTTGTGCACATACGAAGACAGGAGGCAGAAAGATGCATGCGGATTGGCCTCGTTCGAGTGAAAGAGACCTGACGGCTGCGCCCACTTCCTCCCCCCTTCCCTACCCACTTGTATCTTAACCAGTGGGGCTGCAAGCAGAGCTCCACTGAGCTGCTGATATGAACAGTAACCTATAGATTTTATATTGTATATTTGAGAGAGAGGGGGAGAGAGAAAGAGAGAGACCTGTCACTTTGATATGCCTTCGTGGGGTGTCTTTGATGATAGATTTCGAGGTGGACTACATCAGATGACCCAAAACGGGTTCACTTATGAAGCCGGTCGGGTTGCTGCGTGTTCCACACTGTTGCTCCTGCACGCCCTCTGCCTATAAACAAAGATAAAACCAATAGGGGCATAGGGACACATTGTTTATTACATCACTCGGCAGTTTCATCTACCTGTATGATGTATCACATGTGGTAGACTAGGCATGTTTGCTAGATTTGACGTGCGAAAATTATTGAGGAGAACAGGTTTTTTTGTTTCAGACAGATGTATGCACGATGCATGATTTCTGTTTTCAGTGAGATGGTTACCAAACTCTTTCTACACGAGAAACACAGCAGCTTTGAAGGTTTAACAAACGAATAGATAAAATGAGTGTGTAAATTATAAAGATCTTATCTTTCCGTCATTATATGCGTGAATTCTGTATAGTGTATACTTAAACAATATATAGGCAGTCAGTAAGAAAGGACCTCAATGGGGCTTTACCACAAGTTGAGGTAATACATAGAGATTAAGAAAAAAGAAAAGGTAATACCTGCAGCATGCTGCTGTCTCTCGTGTACAGAACCAGCCAGCTCTGTGCCGACAAGCCGTTGATTCAGCCACTATCTTAAACTGAGATTGCAAAGGACTCCTATGTTGAAGTTGGAGTCTGTTTCTTCTGTTTTGAGCAGTAAAGCTTCAACGATAATAATAACAATATGTGATGATAATTCACTTTTTGCAGAGAGATAAAAGTATAAAACCAGATAAGATAAGTTAACGTAGAGAGTTGGGAGTCATTTGGAGGAGTCACGGATCCAACATTCGATGCTTTTACATTTGGCCTTTATGTTATCTTCTCTGGATCTGCTGCTCCCCTTTTAGCCATCAGGGGGGCTCGTACCCTTCTGATGGCCAACACGTGGTAGTCAGACGCGACCCATCACACCCCCTCCTTTTACTTTTCTTCACTTGTCAATTACCTCCGGTCCAGCGGCAGACGTGAAAGAAAGGGGTGAGGGAAATATGAAATTAACTAGTCAAATGACAGGTATTTTAAAGATAATGTGGTCCTCAGATGATTTCATCCTGATCACCCTCGAATTGAGTTGCAAGTTATTGGGAGTACTATAATGATCACTGACAAAAGAGCACAATGACATTGTTGTCCAGTCTGGAAAAAAAAAGATTATTAGAAAAAGTTAGGTCTTCAAGACTAGGTCTGTCAGCCTAAAATGTATCAAGCACCTTCATTAGGCATTCTGCTGAAGCTAAACATTGTGCTACTAAAAGATGTTGAATGTTCAGGAGAGGTCTTTGGATTTTCCTTACAAGCACTGTTTGAGCTCCCAGAAATGTTGGTGTACAGAATCAGGAGTCAGTGGAAAAAGAAACTGGTCATCGGAGTCTGTGCCACCTTGAGACCGCCATTTTGATGGTTCATCATACAAATACAAACTACAAAATTCATCCTTTTCTTTCCCTAATCATATACAAAGAAGACGGCAATACAATGGACCGCTATACAAGATTAACATCAGGTCACACAAGAGGGTAATTCTCGCTACAAGGCAAATAGAGAGAAGGATTTTGATACCTGTAAATATCAGATAAATATAGCCATGAGAGGAATAAAGCTATGGATTGCCTTTTGTTAGGCGAATTGTTAGACGATGGGCAAAATCGTATACTATAAATTGACCGAATGCGATAATGATCGGATGAGTTTAAATCATTGATATTTTAATTACTATATGATACTAAATTTAATGGAGGATCACAATTGTTTTCCCCTTCATTGTCATCCACTCCCCTCCATTATCCCATATTGCTCTCTCTCTCTCCTATTCTACTTCTCCAATGATTGCAGTGCTAAATGTGTGTGCAAATCTTGTAAATACCCTCAGAGGAATTGCTAATGCGATTTTTTCCAACGAAATTTCTCTCCAGCGTTGACTAGGTAAATCGAATTCGTACTAATATAATTATAATATGAAAACCAAGATTTGATTAAAATATGTTTAATATTGTTGATCTATTTCCATATGATTAAAATATATACAACATTCTGTTAATCCATTTTATAAGGATTAAAATGATATTTATATCTTATTTTTTATTTGTTAATCTGACCAAAAAAATGGGGCTCTTGCGCGAAGGTCGCGTAGATCCGCCGAGTCACTGCGAAGGTCACGCAGTCGCCGTAGATGCTTGCGCAGGCGTGACGGTTACCGCCTCGTCGGATTCTGCCAGTGAAGGTCACCGCTGGACGCACGAGGGTCAACGGCGCCACCGCCGGCCAGGTGCCCCTTGCTGCTGCCACGAAGTGAGCTCGAGCGCAGCCTTAAGGTGATCGTCGGACTGGAACGACCGCCATCGTCACGCGGTCGTCGCGCGGGGAAATCGGCAGTCACTGACGCTGCACGGTCGTCGCCGGCCGCCGCACGAACGACTGCCACACGTGATTGTCGCGCTGCCATGGTCATGGAGGTGGGGTGACGCCGTCACTCGTCTGGTGCCGACCGATCGGCGTGCACCGCTAACGGGATCGTCGCGCTGGCACGTCCGCCACAATTGTCGAGCGGGCATGACGACCGTCAACCGCCGCTGCGCGCCTCTTGCGCGTCGACACTGCGACCACCGTTGATCGCCTGTCGTGATTGTCGACGCTCGATCGTCGGGCGCCGCGCGATTGACGCGCGGGTGATCTCGGCCCGCGATCGTCGCGGGTGAAGATCGGGCGCCACTGCCGCTGCCGCCTCCGCCTCAAATCGGATCGGCCGCCTCTCCGCACGAACGGCGTGATGTCATCAGCAGCCGGAGGAGGGGTATCGCCACCGTAGGACGGAAACTGTCGCCGAAGAGCGATCGTCGTGCCTGCGGGTAGACACCGGCCATAGACGCCGCGCGAGCAAATTGGCCGCTGCCTAACGCCGCCAATGGCACGTTTGCTGCCGTCGTGCGCAGTGGATGGCCGCCTGCCGCTTGAACCGGAAATAGGGCAACATATTTGTTGCCCTAGTCCTGGTTCGATCCAACTGCGGTGCGGTCGGACCCAACCACTGTTCATCAGACCAAACAATAAAAAAAAGAGAAGAATGGGCCTAACTGTAGATCCATTAAGTGGGCCTAATGCCTTATCCATTTGCAATGGGTTCCAAACCATTTTTTTTGTTTGACCAGACTTTTGATTTTATATATTTATTTTTGGAAAATAAATAATTATTTCATAAAGTCTGAAATAAAATATTTTTGGTGACAGATTAACACATTTATCAATTTAAATTATTCTTTTAAATTTAATTTTAGACATATTAAGTAATAATTTTGAAAGGTTCAAAATTTATTAGCTAAATATTCTAAATTGAATAATAATTTGGAAGCCCAATATGATTTAACAAAGCTATTTATAATTTTAAAATTTTTTTTAGGTAAATATATTGATATTTTGAATGGTAAAACAAATTACTTTGAAATTGAAATAATATTTCTTTGGAAATTTATTATTTTAGAATTATTAGTGATTTTAAATGATTTAAAATTTCTCATATTTATTTAGATAAATTTAAATGTCAAATTATGAATGATTCAAATTGTTAGATGAATGTAATTCATTTATGCATCATATTGTTATTTGGACAAAGAGTTTGTGATGTGCTATGAATTGTTGTAAAATTGAAAAAGAGCTCGCTTGCATGTTTTCTATTTTTTTATTAAATTTTGTTAAATGTATAAGAAGTCTGCGTGCTTCATCATTCATGTAAATATGAATACAAATTACACATAGAGCAAGGAGGAGATAGAGATGACTTTGAGAATGCACGTTTTTTTATTTTTTAAGTGGGTCGAAAGTTTTGAATAATTTTTATAATTATGAAAATTAGTTATTTTGATAATCGGAGGAAACAAAAAAGACATGAAACATAAATTATTTGTGCCACCCCACCTTTTGGAGTCCTTTATAACGCTTATTTTTTGTGACAATCCGAGCGAGGACCATGGAGAACCGACCGTTTCTATTTCGAAACTTTGCCCATTTTATTGAATTTCTTCCGACCATTGTTGCGATTCTTGTGCAAGTGGACAGTTCACGTAGATCTCTACGACTCCATAATTTTCATTTCGACTGATTCCCGCCAGACTCTCATCGACGACCATCAGAAGCCTTCTTTTTATTAGGTTCTTAAATTTGTTGTCCGACCTCCTAAAATCGAAATATTGAAAAATTATGTTGTCGTGATCTACAAGAGGTAAAAATTTCACGATGATCTGATGGTTGGATCTTCAACAATCTCCATTAGAATCCCATGAAAAATGAAGAAGCATTATTCCCCCAATTTTAGAATTTGAGAATTGGAGTACATGGTATATTAATCTTTTTATATTATACAATAGTATAATATAGTATAATTTGTGGTATAACATAGTTTAATATAATATATAGTATAGTATAGTATAGTATAGTATAGTATAGTATAGTATAGTATAGTATAGTATAGAATAGTATAGTGTAGTATAGTATTCTATAATATACTATACAATATATAACATATATTGCCAAAAGAGCATAAACTAATGTCTACTTAGTGTCGCAATCCTCCAACGCTAATATAGCGTCTCAAAAATCGACGTCAATATAACACAAGAAATTGGCGCTACTATCGCCTCTTATTTTAGCGCCGACTTAGCGTTGCAATCGTTGTGACGCTAAAAATAGCACCGAAATAGCGTCGTGATGGCGCCTCATTTAGCGTCGACATCCTTTGACACTAATGCGATGCTAAATTGACATTATAGAGAGGTAGTTAGCGTTGACATCTTTTGACGCTAATGCGATGCTAAATTGACGTTATAGAGAGGTAGTTAGCTTCGACATTTGTTGACCTAATGACAACGCTATTGTGACGCTATTGACGTCTATTTAGCATTGCGTTGTGTGGCTACGCAAATTCGCGTCGCTATTCGACATTTTTCTTATAGTGAATGTTGATGTACTCTTTCTCCTCAAGCTCTCCTTCTTTACTTTTCCTCTATGATATGGCCTAGTGGCGGATCATCCCGTCCTTGTCTTTGCACGCTCTCGTTAGTATTGTAACGAGGGAAAAAGCCAAGGAAGGAGCATAACTAATATGGAGGAAAAAGAGGAATGAAATGGGTATAATGGAGGCCGTCAAACTTCACCTTGGTTGTTCCTTTCCCCTATGGTGCCCTAGTCTTTGTGCATAATCAATTGTTTCTGGAGGTCATGCAGGTCAAATGGAAAGGGAAGCGAAAAGATTACATTAGGTAAAAGAATATTAATTAATATTAATTATTAATCATTGCGTCAAAATTTGTTTTGATGACAAAATATTTGTTATAATGATAGGTATTCCTAGAAACGTCTTGAGATTTGTACTGTATGACTAATTTTTTTCTTTAATTTTTATTGATGTACTTATATATAATAAACTTTTATATTTGCAAAATCTATCTATACAATTTACAATAACATGTGATTTACGAGCCTCCAATTATAAAATGATAGACTCTTATCAATGTCCATATGCATATGCATGTCAATTATTATAGGAGTCACCAATTCCCTCGTCATCGCTATCTACTGTCTTGTATGAATTTAGGTAAAGAAAAACATCATGAGTATAAAACTATTTAGTACATAAGATTTACAAGACAATAAATATGCTTAATCGAAAATGAAATAATTCATGAGAGATTAATTTAACAGGCAATGCAATAATCAATTATCAATGTCACAATTTAACAATAATAATAAATCAGTCTTATCAATAAGTAATGAAATATCCACATCAATTATCAATTAACAACTTTCATAATCAAATATCAATTCAATATCAATTAACAACTCTATCTCATTCAATTTAGTAATCATTATCAATTCAATGTTAATTATTCCGTATCATCCATCAATTGGTCATATGTTCGCGAAAGTCATATTTAACAACTAGCAATTCAATTAACAATTATCAATTTACTCATCAGTTTCAAAGGCCATAATTTATCTATCAATCACCAAGGCGTAATTTAGTTATCTATTAGTCCGAGGGCACTGGCGCGTTGAATCTGTAATAATAATATTACTAGCATGTGTATTAGTCGTATCAAATAATAAAATAGATAATAAAGCATCGAACCCATGAGGTACTATTCTAAATCTAATTTATATTAATAGTCCACTAAGAGAAGAAAAGGTGTTGTGATGTAAAAATTAAAAATATGTGTGCACAAAATTAAGTGATAGAAAGTAAAATGAATTTGATGTTGAGCCTTAAGATTATGGATGACTAAGAGAAGGATAAACTAACATGAACAATGACGATGATTGAATTATAATAACGATAAATAGGTTCAGCTTTTAAAATGGACCAGGATCACCTAAGTTAATGGCATCTACATTCAGTAAGTCAAACTATCTTAACTATTGTAAAAACTTAGTACCACAAACGCTGAATTAATCTTTAGTTAAATAAGATTCTAAGATGCATTAAATTGTACACCCTAAACTAACAATCATCCACGTTGGATAAAACGAAATCTAGTACAAATCCTGAGTTACTAGATTCATGTTATGATTGCTTCAACTCCTAAGTTAAAAATCGATTTGCTAAGAAATATCAAATTCTAAAACTAACAACCCCATACTTGATTTGCAGTCTCACATTAAAATATAATAATTTCAGTAAAAAAATATTAAACACAACAATCGTAAAAAACAAAAGAAATCAAAATAATTATATTAATTCATATCTAATCAATAAGTTCATGCGGTTTTCTCAAATTATAAAAATCTCTATTATAAAATAAATCGAGCATAAAAAGTATGAGTAAAGAGCACTCAAGTGTAAAGTAGAGGAGAAAATTCTTGCTTCTGATCTTTGGAATGGTCACGAAGCACAGTCTTCTTAAAAAAATTCTTTAAGATTGAAATTCATCCTCATCAACAACGCATGGCTCCCAAGTCTCAAGCATCTTATTCTTTCTCTCTCGCTACCTTTATTTATAACATCTAGGCGTTATGAGAGTTTTCGTAAAATTTTGATTTAATTGAGAGTCTCCTCATGTCAAAATAAAGAAAATTTGAATTAGACTTCATTGGACATTAAAATAGAAAAATAAATCCACTAAATATGAGCAAATATGTTTCCAAATGATCATTAAGTCTTATGGTAAAGTTTAGATTTTATCTGCAATTAAAATTTCCAAAAACATCAAAGAATTATCAAAATCTAACTTTGTAATGCTCCGTGACAATTTTGTAACATCCTAAATAGTGTCCATATTGATTTAAAAATAGTTTTTTTCACACCCCGTAACCAAGATTTCATGATCCTAACAATGTCTAATTTGGAATAAAAATTATCTTTTCATAGGCCGCAACATTTTGATCACGACGTCTCGGTTCGAAGTGAAATTGCACATTTAATGGGCTGTTACAACTCTATAACGCCTCTTATATTACAATCATTACGAATTTGTCATGACCATTGTTATTATGGCCGTTATTAGTATATCACATTCTGTTATATTCAAATTTTAGTATTGGTAGCTTTTAATAATTTCCAATTTTTAGCTTCATTTTGAATCCGACTTAAGTGTCATTTTCTCTAATGACTTCGGTTCTTTTCTCATGACTTTTTTATAATAAAATATAAAACTTGGGTAGATTTTTATTTTTATAAAATTAAAGAAAATAAGTTCATAAAATGACCCATGTTATTGAAAAATGAATTGTAATATAATTAAATGCAAGGCAAATTATATATTATATTTTGCATATCATGCACAATCCAATTATTCATAAGCCATGAGAGTACAATTTAATTATCAATTAAATCTTTAAAGTTATAATCAATTCTTTCAAATGTAACATATCATTTTTAAAATAACACCATGCTATTTTTATGTAGGTCAATGGGGAATCAATTCATGGTAGAGTCAATTCCATTCAATAAGTTTATATATGATGAGGGGCGAGTGATCACATCCAAAACAAACATAATATTCGTTATGGTTGGGTGTATCGATTCTTCAGGTGCGTACTATCTGTCTCATTTAATTTAATTATCTATCAACCATAATAGCACAATCAATCCTGATGAAGCAATCAATTGACATGATCGCCAGATTGTCATGTGCGCCACAATAATTACACATAACGATTTCAATCAAATATCCCTCTTACATACATGTATTTGTTGCAATTAGCATGTTGATGTTGCGACCTAATTGCCAAATCATCATGTGCTTGCCAACATGAAATTAGCATCTTTTCTAATCGTTGATTCACACCATGACACCTTTGTCTGCCAACGAAGTCATGTGCTATCAACCAAAAAATGTCATGCCTTGGTGTCTTCTCTGGATATCACACGCTCAAGGAAACAAATGTCGCGCTTACCTTTTATTTTTATGATAAAAATTCTTAATTCTATCATAATTATGAATCCTTTATTCATTAAAACCTACCTTTGGATCTCAATTGAAATTCAATCCCTAATTTAATATAATCACAACTCCTTCTCCTATGATTTATCCTTCTCAAATTATTCCTTTCAAAATTATGATTAATTTAGCAAGTTAATAAATTGCTCTTGATGAAATCTTAGGGCATTACATTAATTGCCCCATGACTTAGATAAAGAATGATTCAAATTTTCAATTAGAAATTAATTTAATAATTATGGTAAGTAGATAAAATCGGATGTCTGATTTTTTTCAATATTTTTAGAACTAGACCGACGACTGGACCGGATTGATTATCGGGTTGTGGCTGGACCGGTCCTATCAGGTTCGATCGGATAGCACTAAATTTTATTAAAATAATATTATTTATAATTATTTTAAATATATAATATAGTTATATGACATAGCACATGAATATTGTACTAATAACCTATTAATGAGATTAAATTAATATAATATATTTTTTATTTATTAAAAAATAATGATAAATAATAATGGTTAACTAATAAATATAAATATATTATTATTGATTTAGTATCTATTATTTAATGATGATAGATACTATATTAATAAATTTTATCTTAAATTTTTTTATTTTTCTTTAACATTTTTTCTTTATTTCCTTTATTTATGCTATTTAATAATTTTTCATTTTAATGTTATTTAATTTTAAATACTTCTATTTTTATTTCAATTTCTATTTAATTTTATACATATTATTTTCCCTCCTTTGTAACCTTCTTTATATTCCTTTATTTTTTTCCTTTTTAACTTTTCTACTTTTATCGTTTTCTTTTATATTTTTTTTTCAAAATATGAATCGAACTGGTTCAATCAAAATTTTTTTATTCAATATCAAAATTAATTTTGACATGTGATTGGTTAACGATTGAACTGATAGATCCGGTCCGGTTTTCATATTATCGAATTTTTTTTCCCTTTTTGAAATCGTGGGTCTGACAATTGCATGCAGGATTGAATTGGACTTGCGCTACGTACTGTTCCAATTTTATTCCATTAATTTTATGTACGATTGATGGAGGACCATACACTTTTAATATCAAATTTGAGTTGTCGTCTTCCACCACGAAACATGTGAAACATGCTATGTGCGTAGCAAAAGCTCATGACAACAACGATCATGTAACATATACTTTACATCCAATTAATTGCGAGTTTTTCATAGGAACATGTCTAAACTTTTGTGCATACTCTTCTCCAGTCGTAATCTTAGGTTTTCTCCTCGAGAATCACATATATAATTTATATAGCAAGTTAGAAAATTAAGTATATGCATCTACCTAAAACAAATTTAACCAACCAACGGTGGTTAGCTAGCAGAGTTGAGTTTTAAACGTTAGTTAAGTATTAGTAGTTTCAAGTTTGAGTCTCGGAATTATTATCTTGGTCAAAGAATAAATCATTATTATCCTATTTTTTCGATTCCGAATTAATCGAGTGTTAATAATTTCGGACACCAAATATCTCTGGTAGACTCGGATTGACTTAAAAAAAACCATGCGGACACACGAAATTCTATTACAATATCAAATGTCTGTCACAACATGTAGATCATGGAGTTGAAGAAATAGTAACAACTATATATATATATATATATATATATATATATATATATATATATATATATATATAAAGGATATGCTCGAGTTGATGCTTGTTTTATTGTTGTTCATTTTTTTAACAAGATAAATATGAGCATAAACTTTCTTTTGTTTTTTTTACGAACAAAGGGGTATATGACTAAAATATTGAACCATCAACCATATGCATCTGCAAATTTTAAGAAAAAAATGTAACACTGAAAAATTGTTCAGTCTTTAGAGTTTCATCCATGAGATTAATTAACTTAATCTAAAAATTGTGGTGATAACAAGAAAAAAATAGGATAAATTGCATAAAAAGTACAAAATTTCATTTTATTCTTAAATGTAGCGTGAAGTTTTATTTGTGTAAAAGTCATGAACTTTAATTTATTCTCAAATCTAACATAAATTTCTATTTTTTGCATAAAAGTCATGAAATTTAATTTAGTTATCAAATTTATCATAAAATTTTATGTTAAAAATTTAAATTGGTTATAAATATAGTTTATTATATATTTTTATTAAAAAATAATAATTCTGATTAATTTAAAAAATAAAAGGAAAAAATTAAAACAATTTTTATAACTTAAGTTTTAGCCTATTATAAAATAAGAATAAAATTTCAACCTATTTTTTAATTAGATTAATTATAAAATCGGCTAAAAATTAAACTCGTTTACTATCAAAGTTGTTTTTTTAAAATATTTTTTCCTTTTATTTTTTTAAAACTTATCTATGTGATGATAGGCGAATTATCGTTTTTTAATGAAAACATAATAATAGGTTATATTTATGCAAATAATTTTAGACTATATTTGAGAAAATTTTCATGATTTTTTATGCAAAAAAACTTATTTGTGAATAAAACTAAACTTGTAATACTTCCGGCCCAATCGAGATATTATTCGCTCTATGCTTTTGGTCCGCACGAATTTATAACGTGTCTTGATAAGTAAATTGATAACTAGTCCTTAAACTTCAAGTCGTTCCTCGATGAGCGAGGTCCGTGTTGATCCATGACTCGTGTTTTCTACATGATGTTGCCTCTAATAGACTAATACCATTACGTAATACCCTCGGTCCAATTAAGATATTGTTAACTCTAGACTTTCAACCCGTACGAATTTAAAACGCGTCTTGATATGTAAAGAGAGTAGCTAATGATCATATTTTATTCATATAAAATTATTCAATGAGATGATGTTAGTTCTTAAACCTTACAAAACTTCACATTTTTTATGCAATTTACGAAAAAAAAAAGGTAGACTTCCAACTACCCATAATTTTTATGCACTAATTAATATTTAATACTATGAGTGCGAAACAAGCAATAAACGTTACGATTGAATGCATTATTTTATAAGTCCACTTGCTAAATGATGAAGCGACCGATGAGTCGATGACACATCCTCGACAGCTCAGCACGAATACGTCACTGTCCTTAGTTTAATTGAGGTGATGAATGGCAGCTCATATATACGATGGCATCGCATTAATTATATTGACTTTGTCATTTGTTTTGACCGTGCGATATGTTGAACGGGGATAGAAGAAAAACGAATAAAAATAAATAATTTTTGGAGTTTCGATCCACGTTGTCAAACTTGGCCTCGCTCGACCGATCAGATCGGTCGGACTGGTTTTTGAAGTTTAAAATGATTCATGAATTACTCAAAATTCAACCGGCGATTGACTCATTTTGATTCAATTAAAATTTAAATTATACAAAATTTGAGTTCGAATATTTGTGAATGCAGAAAATTCTCGTTAAAAATCTTACCTGTAATAGCTAGACATACTGTCCAGGATGACACCAAATCGAGCTCAATGATAAGTTGAAACTCCAACCGGTGGCGTCAATTGAGTTGAACGATCGACGCCGTTTTTCGAATACTAGGGCGGCAATAAAAAAATTTAAATTATACTGATCAACCAACGGATTTGAGTGGCCAATTGGGTTAGACAATTTTTATTTAAATAAATTATTATTTTTAACTTTGAATTTCAATTCTCCCATCTTTTTATTATATTATCAATATTTTAATAATGGCACACTCATAAAAATAATTATTTATTTATTTATTTATTATTATTATTATCATCATCATCGTCATCGTCGTCGTCATCTTTCCAATTATTACAAATATTTTTCAAATTATTCAGATATATACTCAATTAAAATAAAAAAAATTAAATACGGTGCTAACATATCATACTATTAAAGTAATAAATTTAGTAAAATATTAAAATTTATGTTGTATTTCTTAAGAATAACGCTTGATTTGGTTCATTATTCATTTGAATAAATCATTCTTATGACTAGTGAAATTATTATGCATTGACTTATATTTATTACCTATGTTAATTTTATAACTATGTTATTATTTGTTATATATTAATTTATAATTATACTACCGGTTCGACCTATTCGACTTCATGATTGGTTGGGTAAGTCTTACAATATTAATTTTGATTAGGAGCATATTTTGTAAAACAAAATTGACTCATAGAAACCAAGAGCTCAATGAAGAAAAACTAAGAAAAATTGTAATCAATTTATTTCATAAATTCTTTATTTTTTTATGACTGTTATGATAACTTTGTAAGATTGAAATCTCCATTTTATTTCAAACATATGCTCTTATTTGACATAGTTAAAATGGATGCGCAAAATTAACATTTTACTTATAATATTATACGCATTAAAAATTTAAAATGTTGAATTTTACTTTGTTAATATTATCTTAATGTTAAATTTTTTGTTTAAAAAATATTATAGAGGTTTGGGGGAAAAAATGAAAAATTAGTTCAGAGTTTTCTATTTCTCAATGAGTTGAATACTTGAATTCACACAACAACCACATGAGTTGGGAAGAATCCTTTTTGCTGATTCAATAGGGTTCATGTACCTAAAAATCACTAATTCATGGTTTTGTAACAAATATAGCTGATCCCTCTTTCTATCACCGGAAAAAAAAAATAGTGCAGGTTGATTATTTAAAATAATAATATTACGAAGGAACCGGATCGCTTCAATAACAAAAAGAACACGTGGATGGATTGTCAAATATTATTTTTATCACAAATTTATTAATATTACCAACTAATAATTAAGTAATCCAACGTGTTTAAAAGAAAGCAAAAAAAAAAAAAACCTTCAGATAAATATTTTCCCAAAATTAAAATACCAACTTTATCTCTGGTGGACACGTAAGAAATACCTGATCAATTCGAAAAACTTATTCGATTCGAAAAAATCGAAAAAAAATAGAAGTCCTAATATAATTTAGGGATAATTTTTAATAAAATTAGAACTTCATTCAAAAAAAATTGTAGGGTCCGTGAAGCCGTATTTTATTTATAATTTTTTATTTATATAATTAATGCATATATTATCAAATTTTTTATTATAAATATAATATTTTTTATAAAGTTTTGTACTTTTCTATCACATCATTAAACTCTAATTTAATAATTTTAAAATTTTAACAGTATCTTTTATATTTATATAAAACTAATTTTTTATATAAATTTAATTTAATATATATTTTTAAAAATATAATTATATAAAAGTATGTCTCTGAAAAAAATTATCCAAAAATATTAATTTTCTAGAGGGTATTTTTATTTTTCAAAATAATTTTAAAATAATTTTTAATTTTAAAATTTGAGTAAAAAAATAATGATTTAACTTTTTTAAAACGAAAACTCGACCCGAACTATTTTCCCAACCATGATAGAGGAGGATGCGAACTCGACCCGAAACGCCGGAAACCGCCACAACGCCCCAACCGACCCAAATCTAATCAAACGATCGGGGAGTCAGGAACAGATATCGTACGGCTCAGACTCGCTCTTTCCAAAGTACGCTCAAGACGAACGGAACGGCCATCGGCTGTCGCTGTCTTCTCCGATATCCGCACCAGTGACGTCATTTCCCAGCCGTGTCCTACGTGGCCATGATCTGCCACGCGCACGTGAATTTTAAATTTTTGCTTCACGGAATCGCCGGCTTCGATTGAGCCTCTCGACTCTCTCGAGCGTCGCGCTCCTGGACGGCGATGCGATCAGGGCCGTTCGTCGAAGTGACGTGAGCTTTACGCCGCTGGATTTTTATTTGAAGCCGGGGCCCAATTTCTCGAATTCAAACATCTCTTAAAATTATCAATTATTGTTTAGTTACTTTTTATTTTGAATATAATATATATATGGATATAAATAATATAATATATTCTCGATCGAATATATATATATATATATAAGGAATGCAATAGGAGACGCAGCACGTGGGTCTTCCTTCATAAATGTTGGATAATGTGGGGTCCACGCGTAACGTGAAATATAATGGACAATTAATTTTCCAAAACGGGATATTAAAAACTCTTACCTTAACGGGATATTAAAAATTCTTACCTAATATGAGAGTCTGAGCGGCAATTTCCTCCTCAGACAAACAAGCCATTTAAATTAAAGAATAAAGATTATGTGAAATAAAAAATAATTTATGGATCATTGTTGAATGGCACGATGATTTATAAATAAGTACTATCAAAATATATTTAAATAAATACATATTTATGAATTATTAAATCACGATCCAACGATGTATACAATGATGGAGCGAGACCAATGTTTCAGGCCAACTCTATATATTTTATGATATGTTAAATTTTTTTACCTAATATATATATATATATATAATTATATAGAGATAAGAAAAAAATTGTAAAGACTATGACCCCTAATAAAAGGTCACGGCTCCATTTTCATACGTATATATGAGTTATTTTTTTTACTATTTTCTTTAAATTAAGTTTAACACGAGATTGGGAGAAAGATTTTACCTTATTTTCTACGCTCCTCTTAATATGTTAATATAATATAATATATATAATATAATATATATAATTGTGAAATTTCCATCGAAATTTCGTGTCAATGTAATGAGCCAGCCAATACCTGGCAACCATATTCCACTAAAAGACGTTATTACCCGTGCCAAACTTATGACCACAATAATCAAATAAATAAATAAACGGTGTAGTTGGATAGTAATGTGACGACCACCCAATAATAATAAATTGCGGGCCAAATGATACATCAATTGAATAATATTTTTTAGAGAAAAATACCATCAAATGTATTTTTTTTTAATTTTGTCGTACGACTAGAATTATAAGTATTCATCATAGCTTCATGTCATCGCAAAATGCCATGAGATGCAATATTTTCAAAATCGGATCGGACTCATCATCGGGTCGCAGTTGGATCTATCCGATCGGGTTTGATCGAATTGAACTGAATTTTATTAAAATAATATTATTTATAATAATTATAAAGAGATATATAAATTTTATGATATGATATATATATTGTACTAATAACTTGTTAGAAATATTAAAAAATAATATAACACATTTTTTTATTTATTAAAAGTTATATAATGATAATATAAATAGGTTATTATTAATTTAATATACATTATTTAATGATGATAGATGTTATATTAATAAATTATTCTTATTTCTTTTTTTCAACATTTTCCTTTTTATTTCATGTCCTTTGAGAATTTTCATTTTAATATTATTCAATTTTAAATACTTATCTTTTTTTATTTCAATTCCTATTTAATTATATACATATCATATTATCTCCTCTTTAACCTTCCTTATATTTCTTTCCTTTTGTTCTCATTCAACTTTTCTATTTTTTATCAATTTTTTAAATTTCTTTTTCAAAATATGCATTGAAGCGGATTGAACCGGTTCAACCAGCCCGATTCAATGTCAAAAATGATTTAGACACTTGACTGAACCGGATCATCGGCCAGTTCGCGATTGAACCGATCGATGCGGTCCGATTTTAATAACATTGATCGGATGTATATATACGATTGAAATGCACAACATATATATAGCTAGTAAGATCACAAAAGGGGTTCCAGGTATGCTCAAATGTCCTCTTCTTTTCTAGTCAGAAGTTTGAGTTCTTACGAGCACAAAAGGTTAATTAAGTGTACATGTCATGACACCATGTATTTCTCTAATGTTATTATACATAAATTATTATAAGCGAGAGAGAGAGAAGAATCACACACGTTCACTCTCAATTGGCTTTTGTCTCTAACGGTTGATTTTTTTTTCTTGTAGTGAAAAAAATATTAAAAAATTTAAATAATAATAATTGTGTATAGTATTGGTTTTAAAGGCATAATTTATGTAGGAACTCTCAAAAGAATGTGTGGGTGGTTAGGGTGGAACCAATTGGATGCCTCACCCACTGAAATTATAAATAAAAGTATTAAATTGGAGCACAAGTTTGATACCTATCTTCAATTTTTTTAATTATTTCATATTATTTATTGTCAATACTATTTCTGGTTTTAATATTTCCTCTATCTTCCCAAGATTAGTGCCAATATTTCTGCCTCTAATATTTTTTTTATACTTTGTCACGCCAATACATTTATATATTTTGTTTTATTTATAATATTACTAAATTATTTTCTAAAAATGATTAGAATTCAATCATAAAACTTTCCACTTATATCTCGCATTATAATTTTTCCCATCTCACTTCAGCTCGTTCCAATTTTACTATATAGTTTTGGTTTTACAAATTTAGATATCGATTCTTGAACATCAATGTGGATAATATAATTAATAAAAAAATATTATACAAAAATCGCTTCATATGTTGATTAAGGTGCACCAATGAAATACTAGTATTTTTTTTTAATTTTGAGAAAATAAGGATTATATATTAATGAAATCTTCAGATATATAAAATGGAGGAAATGGATGATATTCGAAGATAAATTTAATATAAAAAAATATCAAAATTATACTCTTCAATAAGTATGATACATTTGAAATGTCCAAAGTTTTTAGAAAATAAAATAAAAAAATGTTCAAATGTTACTATCCTTACCAACTTGTTATCTAACCCCCAACGTCTCAATTATTTGAGGAGTTGTAATGAATATATAAAGTGTCAAATAAGTTGACTTAAGGTTCATGACATTATTAAAATATTTTTTTAAAACAAAAATATAATTATAAGTGTTCAAATAATTTAAGCATAAGTTGATTAGTCATTTGCTTCGATGTCAAAGGATATTGAAAAGTCAAGAGTTCAAATTGGTCAAGTTTTTTACTTTAAATAATTTTTTTATTTAACGATCACATGGAAAATAGTGGGCAGGAAAAAGAAATATTAGCTGCCTAATCTTAAAGATAATCCGCCTAAGTGTTGAAAAAGAAATGGTTACCTCATGATCTAAAAAAAAATCGGCTTTTGAGTGTTGAAAAAAATGGTTACTTCATGATTTAAAAATTATAGATCACACCAATAATCCCCTACACGAGATTTTTATGAAAAGTGTATGCGCAAAAATTAGAGGCAAACCAATATTATAAGATCTGACCCGACTATTCATCCGAATTAATTAACGGGTCAAGTTAGACCGATTGAACCAAATAATTGGATCGGATAATATAAATTAATAAAAAAAATAAATTAAAGAAATTATTATAATATTATTAATATATAAAATTTTATTTAACAAAAATATAAAATATAGTATAATAAAATAATTCAGATTAAATAGTATAATGAAGTAACATAAATAAAAAATTCTTATGATGTAGTTATAAATAAAAAAATATTTAAAAAATTCTATATATATGATAAGAGGACATTAAAATATAAATTTTAAATAAATAAATATATATATAAATAATATGTTTAAATATTATGATAAATTGGTTTATGTTTAAATTTTTTATTTTAGAAATTGACCTTTCCGAATTTTTATTTTTTACGTTAAATCCATCAAGTTGACCGTTTGAATCCGAATTTTGATCAGATTAATTGATCTTTCCGTAATAGAAAGGGATATAAAAGTATATATATATATATATATATATATATATATATATGCGTGCAAAACAGAAAAAAAATAAGCTAAAAAAGAGCAGAGCATTAAAATGGAGATTACAGATGCATGATAACTTTTATTCCAAAATTAGCACAAAATTAACCGGATAATTATTTTTCAATGGATGATTTGCTTGCTCACAATATATATGATATTCCATTGCCATTTTTATCCTTTTCGAAATAACATGATAATATGAATATCCCTCAACTCAATTGCCAATGTTGGGAAGATGAAAACAACGCCCACGCACACGGCGAATAATGAGCAGAAATAAATGTCATAATTAACTCCAACTCAGACATCATTAACGCAATAATTCGTGACCACCTACGGATTAGGATTAGGATTGGGAACGGAACAAGGAAGCCAAAAGAACCAACCGGCCGAGTCGTACAAACGCAAACCGAACCGGGTCGTCGGAACTCGAAACGCGAGGGAGGGAGGGAGGGAGGGAGGGAGAGAGAGAGAGGGGGAGGGGGGTGGAAATCGGAACTTGGGATCGATCTTCTTCTATAAATCGAAAGATCATCGTACATTGCTCCTTTTTTCCTCTCTCCTTCCTCTCTCCCCTATTCTCCCATTCTTCCCCTCGGAGACCTACGCGGTCAGTCCTCCTGCCTCTTTTCCCGATACTTTCTCTGCATTTCTTCAGATTTTTCTGCCACGTTCTTTGATAAAAGAATGGCTCCGTTTCATTTTGTTTTTCGTTTCGTTTCTGAGGCTGTTGGGGGGCTTAAAGTTTGGATCTTTTGGCTTGTTCTTGTTGTTTCTGTCGGTTTCAACAGCATTTTGGTGTGAGATCCGCGGCCTTTTATGTCCACTTTCATGATACTTTCTTGTCTTTGAATCTTCGGTTTGTCGCCTCTCGTGTGCCCACCGTGGCTCTCTTCTGCGAGATATTTCTTAAAGACGGGAGTTTTCCCTCGGCAATGTGTTAAAAGGTGGGACTTTGGTGCAGATCTCAGAGGTTTGGTTCGTCGTTGGTCGAAGGAGCGTAAGGCAGCAGTCGCCGGCCGGCCGAAAGCAAGGATGCATAAGGTGGCGTCGCACTGTTCCATTGTAGAGGCCGACGACATCGACCTCTCGCGGCTGGATGACCGTCCGAGGATCAACATTGAGCGGCAGAGGTCCTTCGATGAGCGATCCCTCAGCGAGCTCACGATCACGGCGAACCTGCGGGCGGTGGATAGCTACGAGAGCATGTACTTTCCCGGCTCTCTGGACACGCCGGCATCGTCTACGCGGGGTTCGTTCGAGCCGCATCCAATGGTCGGGGAAGCTTGGGAGGCGCTGCGGAGGTCGATCGTGTATCTCCGGAAGCAGCCCGTTGGGACGATAGCCGCCTACGATCATGCTTCTGAGGAGGTTCTTAACTATGACCAGGTAGATCATTGCGTCACTCTTTGGATGTTTGCGAGGATCTCTTTATTTATTGATTTTTTTAAGAGAAATCAGAAGAAAACATCTACTATCATATAATATCGCCCTGTTAATTTGTCACTTCTGCCGGCATGGAGCCTGACACTAAAGAACTTACATTCCATTTGTGGGAGTTGGATCTGTTCAAGTAATCTGAATACATTTGTTGGTAGCAACAGTCAGAGCTTTATGATTCTAATTTTATTGTTTTGTTAAATTAATTGGTTTGCTCTTATATTGATTTTTTGGGAATTGCCTTAGTATGTAAATTGGAAGTATATGCACAGAATCACCAATTTATAGCCAAAATATTCTGTCCTGTAATTCTATTATGTATAGATGAAAAACCATAGCAGGGATTCTTCAGACAACTTGTAGATCTCCTTAACAAAAGCCAAAACCATGTAGAGGTTTCATTTTGATATTGTGATTTCTTCCAAATTGCAGGTGTTTGTCCGGGATTTTGTACCAAGTGCTCTATCTTTCCTAATGAATGGAGAGCCTGATATTGTTAAGAATTTCCTCTTGAAAACTCTACATCTCCAAAGCTGGGAAAAGAAGGTAGATAGATTCAAGCTGGGGGAAGGTGTGATGCCAGCAAGCTTTAAGGTGATCCATGATCCTGTTAGAAAGACAGATAATTTAATTGCAGATTTTGGCGAGAGTGCAATTGGAAGGGTTGCACCTGTTGACTCTGGATTTTGGTGGATTATTCTCCTTCGAGCATACACAAAGTCTACAGGAGATACATCCCTTTCAGAAACACCAGATTGCCAGAAGGGGATGAGGCTTATACTCTCTTTATGTCTGTCAGAAGGTTTTGACACATTCCCAACATTGCTCTGTGCCGACGGTTGCTGCATGATAGATCGTCGAATGGTAAGTTTATCAATATCTATTTAAGTAGAAGCCATAATGGACATTTGTGTGTTTGACTTGATTTTATATTATGTGCCCTTCCAGTTATTAGCCGACCCCACCTAGTGGGATAAGGCTTTGTTGTTGTTGTGCCCTTCCAATTATGTAAATGCCTTTTCGATTGAAAGAAAATTCAATGGTATGTTTCCTTGTAAAACAAAACACTGTTTCCAATGCCCTAAATATTTTCTTAGATTTGTTGGATTAATTGTGTCAACCAGAAAATTTGTGAATATTGGTTGACTTCTCAACATCTGCACTTTCTAGGGAGAACTCAGACTAGTTCTTTTGAACATCAGGCAGCAGCCATAAGCCCATAACTCATTTCTAAGTTGCAGTCAATGCATAAAATATGTTTGTTTTGAACCCAGTGCCATGATGTGGTTTTGTAATGCTTAAAATGATGCAGTTCCTTCTTTGTGTTGCCTATAAAATAATGACTTACTGTTCTTTGGAATTGACATGATTCTATGGTGTAAAACCAATATCTTCAGGGTGTATATGGTTATCCAATTGAAATCCAAGCTCTTTTCTTCATGGCACTAAGATGTGCATTGTTGATGCTCAAACCTGATGCAGAAGGGAAGGATTTCATAGAAAGAATATCTAAACGCTTGCATGCCTTGAGTTATCATATGCGAAGTTACTTCTGGCTTGATTTTCAGCAACTAAACAATATATATCGTTACAAGACAGAAGAATATTCTCATACAGCAGTGAATAAGTTTAATGTTATACCTGATTCCATCCCAGATTGGATTTTTGATTTTATGCCAACTCGTGGTGGTTATTTCATTGGAAATGTTAGTCCTGCCAGAATGGACTTCCGGTGGTTCGCTCTTGGTAATTGCATTGCAATATTATCATCCCTTGCCACCCCAGAGCAGGCTGCAGCGATAATGGATCTAATTGAAGAACGTTGGGAGGAGCTTGTAGGTGAAATGCCCCTAAAGATAGCGTATCCTGCATTAGAGTCTCATGAATGGAGAATTGTGACGGGTTGTGACTCCAAAAACACTAGATGGAGTTACCATAATGGAGGAACATGGCCAGGTTTGTGCTTTGACTACTCTTTGGTCTTGTTATTCCGGTAAATCAATTCTCGACAGATAACTATTTGTGTTCACTACCACATTTTTGGTCCGACATAAAATAGACTGAAGAAAGTGTACGCTTTTACTCGAAAGATAGCTAATTGTGTTTATATCTATTTATGATTTCAACTATTTTTTAAGTCAGGTTTAGAATTATATAGCCTCGTATTCCTGATGGAACCTTTATGTGTTCTGCAGTTCTGTTGTGGCTGCTTACTGCAGCCTGTATAAAGACAGGTCGACCACAAATCGCCAGACGAGCAATTGAGCTTGCAGAGAGCAGGCTCTTGAAGGACAGCTGGCCGGAATACTATGATGGGAAACTCGGACGTTATGTCGGTAAACAAGCAAGGAAGTACCAGACATGGTCCATTGCTGGTTATTTGGTGGCCAAGATGTTGCTTGAAGACCCCTCCCATATCGGAATGATATCTCTTGAAGAGGACAAGGCAATGAAGCCTATAATGAAAAGGTCAGTTTCATGGACCGTGTGAAAAAGCACCATCTCAGAAAGGTTGGAGACCTTTCACCATTCTTTTAACGGTAGCATTCCAGGGAAATTCTTATTCAGGTGACTTCGTCCTTCATGGGAACCCTGTATGTACAACAATGTAAGATCTCCGTCGTCAAGTAATGATGTCGGAAATAAGATAGCTGTTCATGCTGAAACTCTTGATCGTAGCAAGAAAAACTCTGATTCATCTGATTTTGATAAAATTGCAGTAATTGTTATATTTGGTTCATGTATTTAGTTTATGATCATTAAACTCATCTTCTTTGTTGATTTCATTTCATTATGAAAGAAAGGATCTGGTTGTTGTTTCTCTTCTCTGCTTCTGTGGTTCCTCCCTTGAGCGCCAACATTCTTCAATCTGGTATATGTTCTTCAGTGTTTAGAATTGCTGTAAAATATGAAGGTTCTTCTGTAAGAAATAAAAGATATCAAATTTCACCTAAAATAAGTCTAGGGGTGCAATGAGGCATTCATAATCCATACCAAGATTAGCAAGATTTGGATCTATCTTGTTACTAAGTTACCAAAAGCTTTGAAGTTTTACCATATAGTAAGACCTCTCAGTCTTTAAGATCTTGTGTAAAATCTAAATTTTGAATTGGTTTCTCACATGCAATCATGCATGGATTTTGTGTTGATTCTGTTGAAGACAATTCTACATAGTTTCAAGTAAAAATAATTTATGCATGACATTTTATTTTTATTTTATTTTCTTCGAATATATGAACTGTATGTGTTTGAACAAAATGCTTTGTCAGTGTCTTTCAGAGGATAAGATATGAAATCACAAAAAGAAGGAAAGAGTTTTAATTACCTTGAAATTTACTTGTAATCTCTTTTGGATAATCTCTTATTAAATAGCCAAGATTCGTCTGATTAATGAAATACATTAAATGCCATTTTATCCAAGTTACAACGACAAGATTAAATGAGAATCACATGATAAATTTAACAAGGTAAATATTTTACACAAGCGAATTTATTGTAGGATCAAATTCTACAATAAAATTTTGAATTTAAAAGAAAAAAAGGATCAATATCAAGAATGTGGACATTTTTTAATCATATTATCTATTGCTTCAAATGCATATTTTATTTTCTTACATTATATACATATATATATTATTTTCTTACATAATATATATATATATATTATTTTCTTTTAGTATCTTTTGAATCGATCCATGAGTATGTACTTCCATATTTTGAGGATCTGTTAGTTAGATCTAAAATAAAAATTCAAAACGAAAAATCACATGATAATTTACATTCATGCTAATTGTTTTTTTCTCATTATTCTGACAAATAAAAGTAAAATTCTTTAAAATTTAAATTACGGTATTGGATTGTAATTTGAAACAGGGACATAGATGATTAAATAAAATGGATATTTTAAAAGAGATTAAAAATTTCATTGTTTTAAACTTTTGAAATATGAAACAAAAGAGAGCATGAAAATGAAATAAAAGCGCAATAAGCTGTTACGAGTTGGAAAATCAACAATAAAAATGTAAAAAAAAATGATTGTGTTATTTTTTTTTAAAAAAATTATTCAATTAACAATCTTTCTTATTAGGTGTATGATGTAGCAAAAAAATATTAAAATCATAAAAAACATAATGTTATTAATGTCCCTCTTCGCAATCTCAGAAACCTCCCCAAACAAACATTCCAAATCCAAATCCAAATCCAAAGAAGTCATCTTTTTTGACCCCTCATCTTCTTTCCACACTATATAAATAGGTCCACGCCTTCACGGCTCCACCAGGTTGCTAGTTGCTGCCACCACCATTGCCATTGACAGAGTTGTTACATATAGCCCTCCTCCCCCCTTCCTCCCTCCTCCAATTTGACTCACCATTTTTAATTTGACGCGCAACTTTAATCCAGACAGAAAGGTCAGTCTTTCTTCACTTTAATTCTTCAATTATGTGATTATTCTGATAGTTTTGGGTGTAAAAAAAAGTAGTTTTTTTTTGCTTTTTAACTTCACTTGATCTTGCGAGCACAAGATTGTCTGTGACGGTAATTTTTTCCCCTCTTGGGAATTTGGATCTGATTTAATTCCCGTTGTTCTTTTACTAATTGGATCCAACAGAAACCTCCCAGAAATGATGTTTTCTAGAGTTTGTTCAGGTTTATGGGGAAATTTGAGTGGAGATGATATATTACCCTACAGATCAGTGATGGTGTAAGGTTGCCGAGAAATGGTAGCCGGGTTTTAATAGCTGATATGTAATCGGCGTCTTTTACTTCAGAGATGCTTCTGCAGAGCTGATCAACTCTCCATTTCCGGCATCCGAACTGTGTTTGGTATCACGCTTGTTCAAATTGGCGTCTTTGATTCCAGTTACTATTTTCCTTTTCTCTCAGCCTGGATGTTGTGGTTTAGGGCCAAAAGGATTCACCTTCTCTTCAGCCTCTGGGTTTCAACTCTGCCAATGTTTTGATAGTTCTTTAATAAACTTGTGAAGTATAGATATGAAGAAGTTAATGGGAAGGAAATATACTATTAAAGTTTGTTGTCCATACCATTGAAAACTAACATAATGATGTGTCTATGAATGCTTTCGACGATTAGATAGGTGATGGAAATTGGACGTGAAGTAGGTTTTCTGTGTTGAATGACAGAAAAGTGAGAAGGACCACTTAAGGCCAAGGGAGTATAGGAAACACCTCAAAGAATCAGCATCTGCAGCATCTGTCAAATTGCTGATACGTCTGCTTTGAAATGTGACAGAAGATGCCTGCAGCTACATAAATACTTGCTAGGGTTTAGGATTTGTCAGCATAATGGTAGGGTGAACATAGGGAGCAGACTGAACCCTAACAAGGCTACCTTAAGTATTGAGCATGGTTTCATAATTCTGTTTCATGATACAGAAAATAGTTTCATTAAAGGCTACAGATGGATTAATATCTTTTTCAATGGTATAATGGATGATTATCGAATATGAGATACCCATAATTTGTTTGAAATGAACTTCAGCTCTCTGATAATTGGCCGTTACCATGTTTATTTTGCATAACATTGAGATACACTCACTTCAAGTCTTAAAGACTCCTTAGTGTCAAATTTTCGTTTCTTTTTGTTTAAGGCCTTCTATATTGAATTATTGATGACTTCCTGTTTGCAATCAAATACCTTGGTGAAATGTGAAAGTAGGCATCATATGTCAATGCTATGTGATCTTTTGCTAATAATCAAATATCATCTTTGAGATTATCTTATTACTTGTCATATTTTATCTCTCGCAGTTACCATCCACGTTCACCTATTGTAAACCATGAGTTTAGGATGCCTTGCTTGCCGCGTGGATAGTCCAACACACTCATTCAGAAGTCACTCTGTCTCAAGTTCAGACAATGATGGTCGATGTGCGGCAGTCATAAGCTGCTTGACTCGAACATCAGCAATGATCTCTGCGGGCAATAACACAATGACATCTAAGGTGACTCCAGCCCCCCTTGGTGGAAGCAGTCAGGGTGTGCCAGGAACACCGCGGCTTATACGTAGTCATGCTGTCACAAGAGATGTAGTGCGTGACTGGAACTTCAGTGAGATTCTTCTCGGCCGCTGATGTTGTTCGTGGGCAAAGTCTGTGCCACAACTGCATTCGCATCCACCAGAAGTTCTGACCTTTGTGCATACCATTTTAGTTATCGGCCATTTTCCCATTGGCCTTGTATCTTTCGAGTTCTTTTCCTCTCAACTTCTCAATAAGAATATTTATATTGCAACTTATTGGAAGATCATTTGGTTCTGTATGGACATGCCCTGTCGGATGAATTGATAGATAGCTTATTCATCTAAGGAATCAATGTGCGGATGTGATCCTTGTTTCTGTTGTCTGAAGAAATTTGTGAAGCTCGTCCACTAGTTGCTTATTTGGTCAATGGCAAAGATATCATGCTTGAAAGTTTTGTGATGGCACAGACCTTAAGCTCTTTCTATTGATCTTACCAGCCTGCCATTGAAGAATTTAAACATGGCATAGTTGTTCACATGCCCTTGTTTTTTACACTTCTTTCATTGCATTAGATTGTGTTTGCTCGACGTTTTTAAGTGGATTATAGGGTTTTTATCGCGTTTGATTGTTCTTATCTGTACTTGATCTCAGCTTTTGACCCTTCTTTTTATTGCATTAGCTTGTGTTTCTTTGGCAATTTTTTTTCTTCATTTTCTTGTTAATGTACAAGATTGACAAGTAAATCCTGTTCTTATAATTATTTTTTGAATTAAAAATCAAATATTTTATTCTCTTCCGGAACTCATTTTTCAGGTAAAAAGTAGAAACCAAAGTAGAATCACATTGGTATTTCCATCTCTCCAAAGAGAGAAAATTCTGAAATACTTCATTTATTTTATGAGATACAATTTGTAATTTAATTTTCAAACTCATCCTATAACAAAAATATTTTTTTTCTTCTTTGTTGAAGAGTAACTTTTCTTTTAAGAATGTAATGCCCGCAATTGCCAACCAATGTGTTGTGTATGTGTCTGGAAGTCTGGACTCTGGTGTGGCAATTCTGCAATAATGCGCACAATCGAGGCCTTCAACATAAACGAAAAAAGCATCCATCTTTGAGCCGGAACGGTTTCCTCTCGGTGGACTCGTCGGGAAATGGATCACGCGCAACCGGTCGCCGCCGATGATGAGGTCGGATCCCTGACGCCGGCCGCCGCTTCCGCAGATCCCCTCCTTGCGCCCGTTTCCGCACCCCTTGGCGGCGGCGGCGGCGGCGGTGGCCGCCTCGACTCGCCCTCGGACCTCGTCTTCGACGTGGACGCCCTCCTCCTCCTCGCCCGGCGCGGCCAGTGGCGCTCCCTCCTGGACGCTGTCGCCCTAGCGAGGCAGCGCCACAGGCCGCACCTCCTCCCCCACCACCACCTCACTTACCTCTCCCTCTCCGTCCTCGCCCTTCACAAGTTACGCCGCTTCTCCGACGCCGCCGCGGAACTCGACTCCGCCGCCCTCCACGACCTCCCCTCCTTCGAGGCCTCCCGATTCCGCTTCGGATCCTACGAGTCCGCCTACGATCGGACCGGCGCCGCTGGCACAGACGGTTCCATGCTCCCCTTCGTCCTCCGCTTTCTGCACGCCGACCTCCCCCAGCGTCTCGGCCACCGCCCCGTCTCTCTTGACCGCCTCTACGCCCTTCTCGACTTCGTCCGGTCCAAGATCCAGGTTGCGACCACGGAGGCCGCGATCGAGCAGTGGCGCCGGCGGGAGGCCTTCCTGGCCTCCGCTCTCTGCTGCAATCACGTTGCCCACCGCGAGTTCGAGGTTGCCCTCTCACTCATCCGGCAGCTTTTGGAGAGAGATCCCTCTGATCCCGTCCTCCTCTCCCGCCTCGGCTACATTCAGCTCCAGATTGGCGATCTTGGAGGTGCCCGGGCATCATTCGCTCTCGCTGCGGATAGCGTCCATAAACTGGACGGTGAGAAGGAGGCGGCGGTGGAAATGCAGAACCTTGTGAGTAGAAATAAGGCTTTGGAATCCATAGTAGCGAAGGATTATTCGGCTGCTGTGAGGGAGTACGAGGAGTGCATAGAACGGGATCCAACGGACGTTGTGGCTGTGAACAACAAAGCTCTGTGCTTGATGTACTCAAGGGACCTCTCGGACTCAATCAAGGTACTGGAAGGGGCGTTGGAGAGGGTCCCGACCGTAGCCTTGAACGAGACTCTAGTGATGAATTTGTGCAGCATGTATGAGCTCGCGTATGTTAACCACGGGGAGATCAAGAAGAGCCTTAGTAATTGGATTGCTCGGGTTGCTTGTGATGATTTTGATTCTTCTTGTACCCGCATATGATAGAACCGAGGTACTGTGTGCTTGCAAAGGCTGCATACCTGTTCCTTTTTGTCTTTGAACTTTCTAGTGCCACTGTATGGAGTCATATAAGATCTTTCGTGGACTGTCGTCTGTTTCTTAGAATTGTATTTCTGATCAAATTTGCATCTACTAGTTCATGCTTTGAGAACAAAAATGATGTGCTTAAATATTGTGCAGTCTTGAAAGCTAGAATGGCTTTGATCAGAAAAAAACAAGGTCCAGTTCTCCTTGATAATTATCTACAACTTTCTACATGGAAGCATTATTATTTTTTAAGTGTATTCCCAATACACCACCATAGTAAATCCGGCGATTAGCAATTCTAGTAAGACACATTGGCTGATTTTCTTATACTTAATAGTGTAGTGTCTCCTAACACTCAAAAACTCTGAAGATTGGATTGTGAAATTCATTATATTGAAGTTCACCATGCTCTTCACTAGGCCACGAAATCTAGAGGTAGTAGATTGGAACATTGCAGGTCATGTCAAGAAATGGACATGTTATGCCTTTCAGAGAACTCATTGCATATTTTTACGTCTAGATACCAATACCAGTTGGAGAAGTCTGTGTACTATGATATAGAACTTTGGTTAGGACTAACCTTCAAACCTTATAATCTTACTCAAGATTTGACCCTCATATGTTTCCAAAAAAAAGATTTTGATCTCATGGTTGAAGTTGAGTTATTTCTTTTCGTTTTTGTAAAGTCCGATTAAGTTAGGTGAATGTTGATACCTTAATGATTCTAGATTTCATGGTTGTAAATTAAATCTGATCTTAGATAGTAGAAAATGATGATGATGTCAGGTTGTAGATAATGATATCCGATGCTGAGAAGTGGGAGAAGATTGTGCCCAGAAGCCTCTTGATACTTTGGCTAAATGTTATTAGAATGTTTCTAATTTTCCCTCCATTTTTTTCGGATATTTTATTTTGAGTTTACGAGTATGAGTATGCAATTTTGGGATGCAATAGACTTTTGTATTCTATTCCTCTCAAAGTTGGGTTGAAGGAGAAAATGAAAAGTTAGCGTGGATGCATTATCATGATATTACAAGGACTAGCCAAAAAAAAGATACTACTTTGAGGCCTCCTGGAACTCTTTCCTGTACTTTTTCGTCATTACGTTTTCTGACTGGGGATTTATTCTGGTTAACTTTGTAGCCTTGTTTTAGGAAATTGTCTAGTCTCATAGGAATGAGTGGGTCGGAATAGAACTCTTCAAGGTGATGTGTCAATCATTTGAGTGGCAACCTTGTTTTGAACTTGCTTCTCTCTGCTCCTGTTGGTTATTGCTTGGCTTTTGTATTGTTCTAAATTCTAACTGTGTGTGAGTGGATAATTTCAGTACTCCATTCATTAAATAGGTAATCTAGTCGGGCTTGCTCTGAATGCTTCTGATGAGCTGAGTCTTGGATTTGATGTCTCATATGTAATTCACAACTGATTGTCAATTATGAAGTGTGAATTAAGGAAGAAAAATGGAGACGCACCAAGGAATTGAAGTGTATCTTCCACTTACCTGTTCTGCCCTTCTAACTGTTTGAGTTACTAATTCATTTCATTACATGATTAGAAGCTCGTGATATTTGGTATCACAAATCTATAAATTTGTTAGGCTGACATTGATTTTTTACTTGTTGTCAGGCTGCTATTGACGAAGATGAAGCGTGGATCTTGCTGAATTCGTTCTATACATTGTTTTGAGACACCCGGTGGTTATAGAGGAAGAGGTTCTATTCTAATTATATAGACGTCTTCAACATTGTGTAGATGATTGGTAAACACTCATGAAAAAGAACCATTGAGGAGATTTCCTTGTTGGCGCCTTGTTCTTTTCAGTTTTTCTTCGCAGATATCTCAATTGTTGGCACCTCGTTCTTTTCAGTTTTTCTTTGCAGATATCTCAAATGTCAGAAACTCTCACGTCTCTGGTCACCAGAGAATGTGTCCTGCCGGGAAAAAAGAATTACCCGATGTGTACAGATATACTATCTGGAAACCCTTTAACATAATAGATTGCAATATTTTCAATTCCAAACTGGTCACAGGGTGTAGCGATTCTCCAATTTTTAAAATTTACTAACCCAAATGAATTGTCGAAGTTCACTTGAAAAGATGCTCGTCCAAATAGTTGTTTTCTCTCAGCACAGGAGAAAAAGAAAGTTGTTATTTTAATCTTAGGTAAATTTGCTTATATATCAACATCCTCATAATAACAAGACTAACGGCGACACATTTCGCCTTTTTATTAAACCCTTGTGAAAAGTTGCACCACCTAACAATCTTCAGCTTATACATGCACATTTATTGTGCCATGATTAAATCGAGTTCCATTTGTTTCATCACAGATGCCAAATTACAACAAAAATTAGGATTACGCCCCGTGGCAACTCGAACGATGCTAATAATTAGACTGCAACTGGCGGCTTTATTAGAAGCACGGCTTCCCTAATCTTCTCCACTGCTTCCTTCAAAGTAGACAAAGAAGCTGCATACGAGATGCGAATGCATTTGTCATCTCCGAATGCATCTCCTGGAACCAGGGCAACCTGAAAACAAGATACACATCCAAAGATTAAGTGTATAACACAATGTAGCCTTCGTATTAGGAGATATCGCAACCATCTTACCTGAGCTTTCTCCAACAGAAATTTACATAAAGTTTCTGAGTTCAGAATGCTGCCAAATCCTTCAACCTCAGACCCGTAGTAGGAGCTGAAATCAATAAATAGATAGAACGCCCCCTGCAGATGCAACAGCGTTATGAATCTAGATGTACCGATAGATATGTAGGGCCAGAATATATGTTACTTTACCTGAGGTTCAGATATTTTCACACCCTTAATTTCCTTGAAACTTTTCACCAAGAAATCCCGTCGTTCCTGGAATGCTTTCACCATTGTGGCAACTGCTTCACCGCCAGCATAGCCTAGGTTCAGAGCTGCGAGGCCTGCTTTCTGGGAGATGCTACTAGCTCCTGATGTAGACTGCAATCGACACATCGTGTCGAAAAATCGTCAGCCTCAGAGGTTGGTCTTAAAATAAGAAATATCAAATTCTAATCAAAGATAATAAATGACACTTGGGTCAGCACCAATCATCAGAAGTTGCAAGTGTGACCTTGCCTACACTAGGTGCTTCTCATAGAGTAACGTACGTTTCAAAGGTTATCCTGTGAAATATAACATACCTTGGATAGGATTCATACGTGCTATTTGTCGGTCTAAGGAAGATCCTCAAACTTCTCATATAGTGTTATGAACTTATAATTCCTAGATATTACGTAGATACAGTGATCAATAAGCTGACAAATTCATTAACTTCGATATTGCAAACACTTCAAATAGTTGGGACTAGTCGCTTAAATAACTGAACAATGAGTCTTCACTCATGGATAGTTATGCATAAGATCAGGAAATCTCTTGCTATTTTTAGAGGATTGCTCCTCTTGTTGATGCAAAAGACAAACATAATAATTATTTAAGGCATAATGTTCAACTTGGCAAAACCACAGGCTGTCATATTAGTTTATCTGGAACTGTGTTCTGAGAGGTGAATTCATACAACTGCAGCACTTCATAACGCACATGTCAAGGGCAAGAAAATTTGGTTACATTTTCTTGATCACAAATTCTTATGGTTTTGTCTGGATAAAGGGAAGGAGAAAATTACTGGAATGAGAAACTACCTGACTTTGGATCTTCCCACATGCTGATACAAAATGCTTGGGGGCAGCAAGATACCCAAGTCGCCAACCAGTCATTGCAAAAGCCTGTAATAAAGAAGGAAAATTCAATCTTAGCATGATATACACGTCCACTAACCTCCTCATGTCATTAGAATAAACTTTTCAATCAATATCTTTTGTTGCTACAAGGTTCTACATGTCAATGAACTGGACCAATAGAATTACACAAATAATTATTTTTCTCTTTACATAAGAGATTCTGCTTGTAAAAAGAGATTCTTCTTGTAAAAAAGGAAATACATATATCTTCAACACAAAATCTATGGTGATTTATCTTCCTGAAGTGCAGGGATATGCTTAAGCAGCTACTCACCTTAGAAAATCCATTTACAGTCAAGGTTCTTTCCCACATTCCAGGTAATGAAGCAAAACTCGTATGCTTTGCTGGATGGTAAATAATATGCTCATAAATCTCATCAGATAACACCTGTAGTTATAAGAAAAATGATTATCAATTCCATTTGTCCACATGAAAGAATCTAAGTGTTCAGTTTTTTTTGGAACAGTGGATCTGCTGTTATGAAGGCTTACCAGAAGCCTTGGGTGCTTCCTGACTATGTCAGCAATCTCCTCAAGGATCTCCTTGGGATAGACAGAACCAGTAGGATTGGATGGGGAACAAAGGATTATCAGTCTTGACTTTTCATTCAGTTGTGAAGCGAGAGCCTTTGGGTTCAATAGGAAGTTATCTGATATGCTAGTAGGAAGTATGACCGGTGTTGCATCAGCCAACCTAGCCATTTCAGGATAACTAACCCAGTACGGTGCAGGAATGATAACCTGTCCAAGAAGGTAGAAGCATTGAAAAAAATAAGAATACTTTGGTTGAGGAGTATTCTATTCAATCACTTCAAGATGAAATACTTGGATCTATTAATTGAGAGAAATCATGCCATTGATTTTCGACTCCATGCAGTATATAAATTACTGAAAGTTCTCTACTTTGGTTTTCATTATCTCATAATGATTCAGCATTCTCCGTGAATGAAATGATAGATGATTGTATACAGAATTGAGAGCAACCATGAATCAGATAAAGTTGACAAAAAAGATCATTCATTTTGGCAACATGAGAACTTCGAGCCTGACCTCATCCCCTGGGGAACAGACAGCCAGCACGGCTTGCATAATGCACTGCTTTGCACCATTACTGACCAAAATCTGATCAGGAGTATACGTCAATCCGTTCTCCTCTGCAATTAGAACAACATATTCAGCATCCAAAGAATTTCAACCCAGCAGAGCAGAGCTGCTTTACAGTGCCAGAAGCTACTCAATATTATCGACCTTTGAGCTTGTGACAGATTGCCTTCCGGAGCTCCAAAGTTCCAGCATTGGGGGTGTACCGCGTGTACCCGTCCCGAATGGCATTAATACCAGCCTGCAGACGAAGCCACCGAATCAGTAAAACTCGAGACCAACCAACTAGATCTCGAGACACGATTCAGACTACCAGGTGAAAGCACAACACCGACACAAAAAGGACAAAAAAGGAAACGCATTGACGGACCTCGGAGATGGCGGCCGGGGTGTCGAAGTCGGGCTCGCCGGCCGCGAGTCGGATGACGGGGACGCCGGCCTGCACGAGGGCCGTGGCCTGGTCGGTGATCGCCATGGTCTTTGAGGGCTTGAGGGAGTTCACCCGGGGGCTCACCGTCAAGTCCAACCCCCCCGCCGCCGCCGCATCCCCGTTCATCGTCGCCCTGACCGAGATCGCGCACCTCCTCCCGCCGTTCCAGGACCTGTGTCCGCGCAGCGCAGATCGAGGGAAAGGATGAGAGTTCGCAGGGAACACGATGAGTGAGAGAGAGAGAGAGAGAGAGAGAGAGAGAGAGAGAGAGAGAGAGAGAGGTAGGTACCTGAAGGAGAGGGAGGACGGGGAGGCGGAGGAGGAAGAGGAGAAGGAGGGGAGGAGACGTCGCGAGGAAGTGGGGGCGGAGGAGGACAAAGCGACGGTGGCGGCCTCCATGGCTGGCGGATATGGACGCGCGCTCCCGCTGCGCTTTCGAGTTGTCCTTGTTTGGTGGAGGCGGATCTAATCGTTTGGAGTTGTTACTTGTTAGGTGTAATATAACAAGAACGGTGAGGGGGGCTGCGGTGGTAGTTGTAGTTGCAGCACAAATGTGAGTAAAAAAAAAAAACAAGTCTTTAGACTCCAAATTACACACCAAACACACTCGCGCCACCAACCTCAATTTTACTTATTTATTTTCCTCTCAATTTGACCGAATTTTTTTAATAAACATTTTACATGATCGAATTTTTATGCGTTCCGAATTCATAAAAAAAAATGTTCGGTGTCCAGAACTATTTACGCATGATTAATCCAAAATGAGGATGAATGAGTGGTAAATACGCATAAATGAAACGTGGAATTAATAATACCGCTTGGAACACAACTCCCCTAGTGATTGTGCCAACCAACATTTTACATCATTTTTTTTACTTTAATTTATATCACCTGATGCAATCAAAAGAGGAAAAGAAAAAAAAACATTTGATCTTGCTAAGACTTATTACCTCACTAGTTGCTACCTTACTTGGGAACTATACCTATCATTATTTTATCATGCTAGTTTAAGATTCGGTTGCCCGAATACATCTGTATATCTTTTCAAAGAGGCATAACAAATAAATATATGTGATCCGATTGGGGGGGGGGGGGGGGGGGGGGGTAGGTGTTAAGATTTTCCATTAAAGTAGCTACCTCCTGGTTTGCTGATTGCAGACCTTATTCAATGTAGAATATTGTCAAAGGAGTAGTAGAAAAGACAGATTAATGTTGGGTGGATCAATTTGTAAAAAAAAATATTTGAGTGCTAAGGAACAAAATTCACAAAGCTGAAAATTTGGTCAGCGAATTGAATTAAGAGTTAGATAGTAACATCAGCAAGCTCAGATCTTAAAGATATGTACGCTCTTGATTGGATGAGGGGCAATTTTAAAAAGAAAAAAAGAAAGTTGAAATGAACATCATTCAAAGCATCAAGTACATGACAGACCAACCTTCAAGGGAAGAATTATTTGGTGCGTGAAACGGGAAAGAATCTTTCATGCATAAAATCGTGTAATTTTTCAGTAAATGTGTGATTAATCTGGACATTTTTTTTCCAGCCTCCGGTATGGAAAGCGGTGTTCATGATCCAATTCGCGTAGCGTTAATAGTTATGCGTGAAGGTCGACCCATCATCGAGTTTAACTAATTCAGTATTGATCGTCCCGCATCGCATATCTAACAATGACAAGTGATGCTTCTAATATGAATTTTCTGCATTAATCACAATTTGAATTCAAGATATTGCTTAAGTAAGGAGGAGCCACTTACCATTTTACCCCACCCTTATTGGTTTAATCTGAACATTCTGTTACAAGGAAAAAGAAAAGGTTGGATATGTAGTATTAGACATTGTTTCCTTGTGAATTATCTTCCAAGCAGAAATCAACATTCATGCCGTTTACTAGACAATCATATTCATAATGTTTCTTACACCATCCTAGCAGAGTTCTCTGTCTAAAACCTATAGGATCATGCAGGACAATTGAAGAGGTTTTTCCCAGTTGCAATGAAGAGATATAACTCAAATCATGCATCATATATAATTTGTGAAGTTCCATAATCTCATAGTCTCATTGCAGTAATTCTCCTATATATGATTCACTAGCTGAACTTTTTGTGTTTCATTCGCAGAGGCTCACAATTGGCAAATCTGCAAGTTTTTTTTTCTCTCTTTTTCTCATAAGATACATTTTAACTTTTCAAGCAATTATGGGAGTAAAAATACTCGTTCGTTGGTTTCAATTGTCAAGTCTACGATATACTTATATACATTATATAATTGCTGATTTATTCTTTAAGAATAGTTTGACGTTTGACAACTGAGAATTGGAGTTCCTTCAAGTTTCATGTAAAGTTGAACTGTAGTTCTTGTTAAGTTCTCGATGAATAATTAAATTATTAGTTCGAAGTGTATTTGGACGAAGAATTAGGAAGTTATGTGATAGAAAAAAGTAGATGTAATAGTAATTTTTGGTGGGTTTTGAATTAAAAATATTTATTATAAATATAAAGTATAATTTTATTATTACAACAACAACAACAAAGTCTTATCCCACTAGGTGGGGTTGGCTACATGAATCATACGACGTCATTCCGTTCTATTAGTAACCATATTCGTTGATCCATGTTCATAAGATTCGACAGGATTTTATGCTGGCTGTCGGGGCCTAACACAACCCTCCTCCTTTATCCGGGCTTGGGACCGACTATAAAATATAGGCGAAGTTTATAATTTTATTATTAATAAAAATAAAAGTATAAATTAAGAATTTTTTATAAAAAAACTTTGTTCAAAAATATATTATTTAAATATAAAAAAATAATTTTTAAATTAATTATATATAATGAAATATTAAAATTTTTAATAAATAATATTATATCAATCCTTTATTATAAAAAAAATATATATTTAATAAATAAATTATTTTATAAAAGAAAGGTGAAAAATGGAAAAAGAAAAAAAAATTGAAAAGAAAAAAAAAAGAAAGGTCTGTGATGATTATGGAACAATGAAATTGGGACTCTGGTGCTAGAAAAAAAAAATTTTTTTCTCAAAATTCCCTCCTGCGTATGATCTTCTCTTCTCTTTGATTTTGTCTCAGAGAAAACAATGGCAACAGACAACCTCCCACATTCTCCATCATGTGATGCATTTGACATCATTCACTTTGGTTGTGTGCCAAGACAACAATGTAAATATCTATAAATCCAGCACCATATCAGCTTAATTCAAGTAGAGAATAATAGAAGTTGAACACTTCATTCACCTGTGATGTTTTACCAGTCTGCTGCAGGCTTCACATAGTACACGAGGATCATATAAGCGATTAGCATTTAGAGACTTGCTTTTTGCAAAATTTTCCCTCCCATTTAGTAACAAGTTTCAAGTTGGTTGCAGCAACAACGCAGAGATGATTGCACGCCCTGCCCCCTCTGCAATTATCAAGAGATGGAACTGAGCTCCAGTTCGCAAAAGCATATGTTAGGATTTTGAGATCAAGACAACCATCATCCACACAAAAGCAAGCATCTGAGTAACTCCAGGTTGCTTGGAATAATCAAATCCATAATTGAATGAAATCGCAAACTTATGCAATGTGACATCTGAAGACAAAGATAACAGGAACAGGAATATCATCAAACTGACATGGACAAGCCATTTTAAGATAGGGAGAGTAGTGTTGTACAGAAATGTTTTCTTCATTAATGTGTCAAAAAAAATGTGGATCATGTTACAATCGACAAAATGGTAAAAAGTTTACAACATAAGATATTTGGAAACAAATGATCCAATCCTATCAATAATTGTTACAAATCATGGTATATATTTCCTTCTACTTTGCTCTGAAGTGGCCCTGTGCAGCTCTGGTGGAACAGGACAGTTACTTTGTGCAAGCATGTTCTTCAAGTCAAAGAACGTATCACTGTCTGCCGAGGTCAATAATGTCGTAGCCACGCCGGTCTTCCCTGCGCGACCCGTGCGCCCGATGCGATGCACGTACGCGTCAATGCGCTCCGGCATGTCATAGTTGATCACGTGCGCGACGTTGGGGACGTCGATGCCGACGTCCGTCGCCACGAGAACGTTGGACCTCCTGCTCCTGAACTCCTCGAGGCCGACGTCCCTTTGCTCCTGCGTCTTCCCTCCGCGCAGGGTGGTCACCCGGAACCCCAGCCTCCCCAAGTCCTTGGCCCTCTGGTCCACGGAGTGTCTCGTATTGCAGAACACGATCGCCGTGCCGTCGTCGCCGAGCTCCTCGAGCAGCTTCCGTAGTCTCGGCAGCTTCTCGGACTCCTTCACCACGAAGACGCGCTGCGCAACCCGATCCGTGGCCTTACCAGCCGCGCCTACTGTGACGACCACGGGATCCCTCAAATACCTTCGAGCGAGCCTTTCCACGGCCGGAGGCATGGTGGCACTAAACATGTGCGTCGTCCGGTTGCTCGAGGGCATTGCACTCAGAACGCGCGTCACTTGCTGCTCCATACCCATGTCAATCATGCGATCCGCCTCGTCGAGGACGACGTAGTGGCACTGGTTGAGGACAGCGTATCGCCTCTCCAAGCAGTCGAGAAGACGACCAGGTGTTGCGATGACCACTTCGCACGCCCGTGCGATCCTGAGGCCCTGCTCCTCTATCGACCACCCCCCGATGATGGAGACGACCTTGATTCGGAGGTACCGGGCAAGTTTCATGATCTCGTCCTCAATCTGCTGAGCGAGCTCACGGGTAGGTGCCAGTACCACGGCGTACGGCCCTTCGGACTTGTTTTCTTCTGGCATCGCCGGGAGTCTCGCGATGTAGGAAAGCATAGGAAGAACGAACGCGGCAGTCTTTCCACATCCAGTCTCAGCGACTCCGATCATGTCACGCTGCTGCAGGCTGAGGGGGATCGCAGCCATCTGAATAGGCGTCGGCGTCTTGTAGCCAGCTCTTTCGACGGCCCTGAGGAGTTCAGGGGTGAGCTCGCTCTCCGTCCAGCTCCTCAAGGGGCGGGGCGCGCGGGAACCCTTGAAAGAGATGTCCTGGTCCTCCTGAAAGATGCGCCAATCGCGCTCCGTCATCTCCTCCAAACTCTTGTCCTTCCAGTGATGGTCCATGGGCATGTTGAAAGAGTCTGGAACAGCATCTTCACTAAGCCTCCGTTTCTTTTGCTCGCGACGGTCGACGCCGGCGATGAAGCCCCGGCCGAAGAGAAGACGCGCCTCGTGTGGGTTCTGGTACAGGGCGTCGGCGTCGCGCGACGTGTCCTCAACGTTCTCCCAGTCGAACGAGAACCTAAACCTCTGGCTCGGCTTGGGGATGACCCTCTTCTTGGCCTTCTCGGAGCCCACGTAGATCTCTCTGATCATTTCCTTCTCCCGCTCGCGTTCGGCCGCCAACTTCTCGTCGGAGGCACGCTCCTGGTGACGGTGCTGAATCCGCGCCCGCTGTCGGTCCGCTCTCATGGTGCCGACGGTGAATCCGGTACCAACACGCTTCTTCGATTTCGCAGAGAGGACAGTAAGAACGGAGACGCGCGCGCGAGAGGGGAGGGAGGGAGGGAGGGAGAGAGAGAGAGAGAGAGAGAGAGAGAGAGAGCGTGAGAGTGAACGACGAGAGGAGGTGAGGGAGAGAGAGGAGATTTAAATAGGCCAAGAGCACATTAATACAAAATTCCGAATCATTTATTTTTTATTAATACAAAATTAAGTTTAACATATTTTTTAAAAGAAAAAAACAGGACCGAATCATTGTTTAACCTATAATAATATATATCTTTGACAAATAAATATCATTTTGTTTTAAAGAAAGTAGGAAAAAATAAAGTAAAATTGTTGGAAGTCGAGTTCTTTAAATTTCACTATATATATATATATATATATAACACATGTTTATATATATGTGTGTCTTTTTTAATAAAATAAAAAAGCGTTATTTAATATGAAAATATGAAATGTGAAAATAAACAATGCAGTTTAAAAAATATGATCATTGTGGAAATATTATATCCACTATTTTACAGTTTTTAATTTATTTATAAAAATAACTATACAAATATGAAGGTGTAATGTCCATTAATTTGAAAATTTTCATTATATTAAATTTATGATTATGTTACTATGAAAAAAAAATTAACTCCACATAACGAATCGATTTGCAATTGTCCCTCCTACATGGCTTTACTAAGGCTCCATTTGGCAATGTAAAAAATAACGTTTAACGATTGAAATACTATTTCATCTGTTTAGTAGCAGACATAATCAAGTAGAATTTAACGTTTTGAATAAAAATATTGAAAAGCTACTTTTACTAGAGGTTTATATTTTTTTCCAATTTTATACTTATTCAAATGTATTATTTCTTTTTTTAATTTATCTTATTGTTTTATCATTTTTATTTTAATTAATTGCAAAATATTTATTTATTAACAATGGATATAGAAATTAATGTAATAATTAATATTTTCATATCATGTATGAACTATATAAAATGTATTATAAATATATTTTAATAATAAATTTACTTGTGAATTTTTATTTTATTTCATTGAGATATTAGATAATTATTTATTAAATTTTATAAAATTTGTATAGAGATTAAATTGAATAATTTATTATATGTCTAATTATATTATTTTATATTCATTCGCTAATTTCACTGCTAAGTTTATCAAACACTTATTTATTAATATCTTAATCGCTAATAATATCGAACAGATCCTAAGGCTATCTAACATTAAAATTAACCATGAAATTCTCCAAGAATAATAATTTAGTAGTTAAATATGGAACCGCGTAAACATTTATACTAGCCATATATGATGCCATTAATTAGAGAGCTTACTATGTACTAAAACAAATAAAGTAAAAAAAAAATTCAGGAGATTTTTTTTTAATTACAAACTAAAAATAACTAGATCTTGTACAGCTTTAGTTCGAAAATTAAAGGGGATTTTAGTTTCGGCTGTTATCTATAAATATGTTTCATTTGCATTTAGTGAAGAATTTGGACAAACAAATTTAATGATCCAAGTAGTGGATAAGAACAAGTAGGTCAGATATCCATGGTGCATACATATCATACAAGGAGGGAAGTCAAGAATCAAGATTAATGCTTTTATCGTGAAGTGGCGTTTGGTGTTCTTGGAAGAGAACTGTGAATTTGTAGAGCTTGAGAGAGATGTTGTAGACTTTGGAGGTGCAAAATCTATGCCCATAACTTGTTTGTATCTTTCAACAATTCAAACAAAAATGTATCTACTGCTCGTGCTGATGCCAAGTTTGTATAATGGAATTTAAGATCCTTGCAGTGACAAATATGTATGTAGAAAAGGACTCAAGTGACCAATAACTTGTTGATCACGATTTGACTTCGTCCAATCGACGCAAATTGAATATGCTAATTTGTCCTCTGTGTATAAAAGTTATGAAATACACCACATCAACGCCAACAACAATGCTCCGAATCAAAATAATGGAATAACACATGTATGTTTTACCAAACATCATGCTTCCCAATGCTAACAACATCAGGGGTTATGGCAGAAGAGAACTAGAAGCTTACAGTCTCTTTCATGTTAAACAAAGTTTAAGAAGGGTTTCAACTTGAATGCACCATCAGAGGAACAAATCAATCAAATAAGAAAACCCTTGTTTGCTCAATATTTGACAGTAACATTCGCCCCGGCAAAGTTGCAATTGGGTTGATAAAGCAGAGCAAGATAGGAGCAGAAAGAACCAAGAGCAAGGTCCAACATTTATAAGCATTGTCACCTTGATATGTAATAATCAGCGTATGCTGCCACATTGTGTATAGAGTTGACAAAACTTAAACATTTCCTGCTGCACCCTTCTGTTGATGTGCGGTTTCTAGACATTCCTTGGCTCTGTGAACCTTCGACTGGAGGTAAAAGCTTCCATTTTTGGCATTACTCTCAAACAAGTGATCGTATCTCTGCATGGTCAGTCAGGAAAACAATGAACTCAAAGTTTCTTTCTTATGTCATGATTCCAAAAGAGACTTCCAGAACACACAGGAATTACAAGACGACAAAATCAGTAGAAATCAGTCACACACACCATTGACATACTTGACATGATACCTTATTTTTATGGTGACAGCAGAAAGGTTGAACTAAAGATGATTGTATTCAGTTTGCTCAAAGAAATCCTTTATGGATTATGGAACACTATGAAGGGTCCACACATATGAATCCACTAGATTAAGATCCACTGATGAGTGAGATCAATGATGTCATGATGATTCAATTACATCATACAAAGTGTCACTTTTCAATTTTTCGAGTCAACTTTAAACATTAGGTTCACATATTCCTTTTACTCAATCCAATTATTCAGAAAATACATTATGTGCCTCATATTATAACATTTTCTTAGGGTATCATTTTATACTATTAAACTCTTATTTTGCTAAATGATAAATTTCTAATTCAGACTTTTGCATTGCAATGCAACTCTACAGAATAACAAAATTTATAAAGCTACTTCTATGGCGTGCTTGTATTTCGAACACAAACAATCCACAGAAGATAAGAACAAACCTGCAAAATCTCTTCCCAAGTTGCCTGCTCACTAATCCCTAGTATCTGGCGAGCTTCTTGCTCAGTCATGGCTTTACTAGTTCTGCGAATGTTGTTTATGGCTTCATTTGCTACACCAGTTTTGTTTGCATCTGCAGAATCAATCACGTTTGTAAAGAGAAGGCATAAGCACGATATTTCAGCATAGAGACAAGAAGACTTAAATTGACATCTGCCAAAAAAGTACAGAAGTCAAGGGATTATTTCAAATCCCAGAAAATGAAATTAATAATGCAATGACAATATAGAACATTACAAGGTAATGTACACAACATTACATATAGTGGTACCATCAAAACTAGAACTACATTTACCCGGAAGGAGACACTGAAGTATACATGTGCCCTCCAATCATTCATATATCGCGCAATCTTTTCAAGTATTTTTAACCTTTTAACCAGGGACGGAGCCAGCCTCAAATGTTAGGAGGGGCAATATAATTTTTTTTTTGAGGGAAAGGGGCAATATAAATGAAGATAATAATTTTGCATTTTTTATTAATAGTTAAACTTGAGAAAATAGTTGCTTATTGGTATATTTTTTTTTAATATTCATTAATATATGCTACTCTTAGAAGTTTAAGGGGGGCCAAATTATACTTTAACTAATAAACATGATGCAACTTGAAGAAATGATGGGGGGCCATGATGTAACTAATATATTTTTTATGATTGATTGTTATTCAACAACAACAACAACAAAGCCTTATCCCACTAGGTGGGGTCGGCCACATGGATCATACGACGCCATTCCGCTCTAACCAATTCGTTGATCCATGTTCATGAGATTCGATTGTTATTCACTTGAAGAAATTCACAACAATTAGAAATTTCTGTTGCAAGTAGGTCATAATGTCACCAAATAGATCCAGACATAATAATCACAACAAGACATATACTTAACATTAAAACTCACTTTGAAGTGCCTTTCTATATGCCTGTAAAACAGCCCTTCCTAATATTCCAGAACCCATAACGATCAAATTAGCCAGAATCCGTGCAGCCTGTAACAAGCAGAGAAGAAACTGAATTCCCAATAACAAATAGAAGATGACCTATATGATACACAGCTGCTTACAAATAAGAGTGCACACTTAAAGAAAAAGAGTACACATCCAAGAATAACAAATGTTTCCTAGAAGATAAAGCTCACTTTGGCAATTCACAACATTCAATATCATTCCTATGCTAAAAGATAAGACCAAATATCCTCTTGACTCTTTTCAACTGAAAATATGAAAAAGAACAGATATCAGACTACAGACATAGATTGCTTACCTTGAGTTATATTATTCTTACCACAATCAAAGATAATGGTGCATGATACTATGATTTGTAACATTAAACCAGTTGTTTATTAGTAGAAATGCTCTTTATGAAGTAATAGCTTCACCATGATGTAACAATCAATCATGTTTATTACAGTCGAAGGTTTAAGGATTACTAAAGAAGGGTCCTTCATAACTATTTTAAAATGTTTTACCAGTAGGTTTGTCTTTCAGAGCCGTACAGAAGGAAGATGCAACTTTCAATAAAATATGTGAGGCTCTACAGATATTGTGATTCCTAACACAAGCAACATATTCAGCTTAGCTTGTTTCTAACCTAACCAGGAATTAATTTTTCTTCAGCTAGTTAGGTTTGAACATAAGGTTCCTTCTCTTTTAATATGTTCTAAGGTTCATATCATAGTTTCATACTTAGTCATGTTATGTTCAGTTCATATATACTTCTGCTACTTTCTCCCCCTCAATGCGCAAGTATTTTTTCTAGATCTAATAATAAATGTTCTAAAGTAAGAAATTGATGTTGCAGGCTATAAAGAAGAGATTATGTCATCAAATTATCAGACACCATTGTTGCATCATGATGCTATACTTCATATCATGCATAAAAATTATCTTGCCCTAACGAAGGCATTTATGAATCATTAAGCATTCGTTCAATAATTCCTTTATCATTTTCGCCCAAGCATACGAATGCCCTAAACTTGTCAACATCAAAACTTTCCCACTTAACAATGAAAAATCGGATCACATATGAATTGAAATATCAACTTTAACCGAAAAAGTTATTAAACATCATAAGAAAAAGGGGGACACCCCCTTAAACTTCCAATTAATGAAGTGACGAAGCCAAAATATGAACGACGTACCATGGCTTCGATATGCAGACCAACGAAGGGGCAATCAAGATGAGATGAAAGGACGAAAGCCCTGTTAAAAAACAAGGAGCTGGAGGAGAGGGAAACGCTTCTTATCGCAGCGGCGGCGTCGCCGTCGTCGTCTCGGTGGTCGGCGAGCGGCGGCGGAGGGAGCGGCTTATTAAAGAGAGACGTAGAAAAGTCGGGACGCTTTGCGGGTCGAAGTTGCGGTCCAAATTGGAGTTGGGGTCGTGAAAGAAGAGGCGGTTTTGTAAAATTGGACCAAAGTTGTTCAATATTTTCTAAGTTAAATAGTATGAAATATGAATGATACTGGGACGAAAAAATTAATTATTACAAATTTTCGTCCCAAAAAATATTTATAAAATGATTTTTAACTTTCCGTAATTTAATTTATGATCATAAATTTGGATCTGTAGTGGTTCGTTTTTTTTTCATTTCAAGGGATAGAGGATTTTTGTTTCCATTTTTTCTCTTTTAAAAATTATACAAAAAATATAAATTCCTTTAATTATAAATTTATAAAATTAAAAATTATAATATGACAAAATGATTTTCACTGAATGTCTGATTATATATTAATAAAGGACTTTACACAACGTATTTAGATTAATACATTTCTTCGTCTTTTAAATTTTAAAAATAAAAAGGAAACTGTTTTTTATTTGGGCCACAAAATTCGCTTGAGCGCCTCCAGAAAACTGGGCCGAGCGATTGCTCGCTGGGTCCAGTTCTAAGCGTTGGCCTAGCTACGCTGGCAACAACGGCTTCCTGGGCCAAGTGCTGCCCCAACGAACAAGTTTTATTTTATTATTTTTGTTTTCTAGAATCAGAACAACAAAAGGAAAATATGAAATGCTAATTAAAATGACCTGTTTTTTTAAAAGGAATTAAAAATTAAAATAAGCTTTATTATACATATAATTTATAGTTTGTCATGAACGGACATACTAAGTACTAACTGCACTACTAGTAGCACTAATATTATGAATTTTTCTATGAGGAATTAATAAAGGGGATGCACATTCATTCCTGTTAAATTCATAATAAATAATAAAATTATTAATTAAATATTTCTAATTTATTTCGAATTTAATTATGATGAATGGATGTCTCATATTTGTTTTTTTTAAAAAACAGTACAACCATTTTATATTGTAATATGTATTTAAATATAAATTATTGTAATATTGTAATATAAATTAAATGACTCAACGCATCTGGAGGCCCATGTCAGAGTTAGCCGTTTGGTCGTGAAACCACCTTTTAAAATTCTCCCATAAAATACCAAAACCCCAAAGTTCCCCGAGATCAGATCGGAGCATTCCACTAGGAAGACCAAGGCGGCCACTAACCTTTCTTTTCAGGTACTCCAGCGGAATACAAAGAAAGTGGGTGCGAGCAAGTCAGGTAAGAAGATGAGAACTGTAAAAGTTACATTTCAAGATGATGACTCTATGCCGCAACATCCCCTCGATCTTAACTCATGAAAATTATATCCTAGAATTGTAGAGGTGCATATCGTAGTAAAGTACGTGATCGTCTTTCAAATTTAATTAGGAATCATCAACCTGATATTCTTGTTTTACTTGAGACGCATGCGACTGACTCTCACTCTGCTTTGGTTGTCCGCCGATTAGGCTCGGCCTGGTGTGGCTGTTGGAGCCTCAGCAGCGGTGCTGCTGGCGGCCTAATCCTGGCTTGGCGGGACCAGAGGGTTAAGGTGTCACCAATTGTATTTTCTGCGTCCTATATTCATGTTGTGGTCACCATTGATAACTTTTCCTTTCTTTTCACTAGTATCTATGCAAGTACGAATCATGTGCATCGCAGAGATCTTTGGTTGGAGCTTTCTAACCTCACAACTTTTGATGCACAATGGGTCTTACTTGGGGATTTTAACAATATTCTCAGACCTTTAGATAAGTGTGGGGGGCTACCTTTTCGGCCGACCCCCTCTTCCATGGCACTTCAAAATTTAATTCAGCACCATGGCCTTCTTGATGTGTCTTCTTTTGGGGCATCATACACAGTGTAATAATAGGCAGGGTAATACTAGGATATTATGTAAATTGGATAGAATTCTTGCAAACTCTCACTACCTCCAACATTTTTTATTCGAATACTCTCAACCTAGACATATTGTGGAACAAATATGGCATAATGATAATTCTGAATCTTCCCTCTTCCAGCTTCTGCAGAAAGTTAAAAAAGAAACCATTAAATGGAATAGGTTTGACCTGGGGAGGCTTGAGGTCAGAGCCAAACAAACCAACAATGATATCCAGAGATTAGAGTCCAAGGATGAGGTTTCTGGTTTATCACATCATGAGCACTCTCACCTGAGGGCTCTTTATCACAAACATGCTGCCCTATTAAGACAGATTAGCATAAAATGGTGGAGCAAATTAAGAGTCAATTGGATTAGAAATGGAGACAAAAACACTAAGTATTTTCATCTCAGTACAGTCATAAGGCATAAGCAGAACTTCATACACTCTATCCAAGACCCTAACAATCAGTCTCTTACCAGCACAAACAAGATCCTGGAATGTTTTACTAATCATTATAAGACCTTGTGGGCCCCACCTCCCAGTAACCCCAATCAATTTCCTTGGCCAATGCTCCCTTCTATTGATACTGATTGTCATCAGACTCTTACCGCCCCTGTCACCTCTGATGAGGTTCGGGGGGCCCCTCTGGTTTATGAATCCTGGTAGGGCCCCTGGTCCTGATGGATTCACAGTCGAATTTTATAGGCAATACTGAGAAATTATTGGTCATAAGGTCATCTCTACTATCCAAGATTTTTCAACCATAACATATTTCCATCTGATTGGAGCAACACTACCCTCATCTTCATTCCTAAGAAGGTTAATTCTCATATGATAAATGACTACAGACCTATTAGTTTATGCAATGTCATTTACAGGATTGTGTCCAAAATCATAGCTAATCGACTTAAGCCTACTCTCCCACCCTTGATTGATCCTTCACAATCTGCTTTCAGCTGGTAGAACTATTCAGGACAACATCCTCATTGCCCAGGAGATTGTTCATTCCCTTTCCTAGGACAGAAGAAAGTTCTTTATGTTCAAAGCTGATATGGCTAAGGCATTTGACAGGGTTTCTTAGAGAGCTATTGAGTCTGCCTTGCTTAGGATGAACTACCCTGCAAAATTTGTTAACTGGGTTGTTTCTTGTGTCCAATCTGCTAGATTCTTTTGTTGGGTGAATGGGGAGCACTCTCCCTATTTTCCCTCTCATCTTGGTATTAGACAGGGGGACCCTCTCTCCCTATACTTATTTACTATCATATCTCAAATCTTATCTTCTATGCTTAACATGGCTACTTCCCATAATCTAATTATTCCTTTTAGTATTGGCACTTTTAGCTTGAGCCACTTGTTATTTGCCGATGACATCTTAATTTGCTTAAGGGCTACTGCCAAGAATGCTAAGAACGTTCAAACCATCATGCATGCTTATCACAATCTTACCAACCAGTGTGTCAATACTGACAAGTCTGAGCTTTACTTTCCTGCAAAAATGAACTCTACTCATAGGAGAAAAATTATGCATATTCTGAATATCAAGCAAGGGCAATTCCCCTTCAATTATCTTGGTGCCCCTATTTCCTACAAGTATATCACTAGCAGGCAGCACCATGCCCTCCGGGACAGATGTACTCAGTGTCTTGCTAGCTGGAAAGGTAAGTTACTTAATATGGCAGGTAGATCAGTGCTTATCAAGTCGGTACTAAATTCTATTCCTATTCATACTCTCTCATCTGTTTATATCTCTCGTGGCTTGATTAACTCTTTGGAGAAGTACTCGAGATCTTTCCTTTGGTCTAACAAGGGTTCAAGAACAGGTATGCATTTGCTGGGCTGGAATATGGTGCAGACTCATCCATCTTTGGGTGGCCTTGGTGCCAGAAATCTTCATTTTATCAGATCTTCCTTGCTTGCCAAGAGAATTCAAGGTTTGCTCAATGGTGCTCAAGACATTTGAGCACGATTAATTACTTGTAAGTATGGTGTTCTTAAGCCATGGGCGGATAATTTCCAAAGGCATTCCTCTTGGCCCTGGAAGATGATTCTTATGGCAATGTAGGATATTAGATTTGGATTTAAGAAATTCATTGCTAATGGTGCCTCTACCTCTATTTTCTATGAGCCGTGGATTTTCAATGTTCCTTTGTCGCATATGCCTACTTATATTAATGTGCATGGCTCGTTTGATTTACTGAATGTTAAGGATCTCATGGTGCATAATGCTTGGAACATGCCTTTACTTGATGAGCTTTTTGACAGATCTCTTATTGACGCTATTACTACTATTCCCATTATCCCTAATACTTATTTGGCCGGTGATGACAGGTGGATTTGGTCTGCTGATCCGCATGGTGATGCATCTGCTAGTTCAGTTTATTTCTCCATGAGTCACCTGTCATCCCAGTCGTTGAGTCCTGATCGATCTGTTTGGAAGTAGTTGTGGAAAATTGTTGCCCCTCCTAAGATCAAAACCTTTCTTTAGAAGCTTGTACACTGTCGGTTACCAACTCTAGATATCATTTCTTCTTTCAATCCTAGCATTAACAGTAATTGCTGCATGTGTGGTCTGGCTCCTGAAACAAACTCACATCTCTTTTTTGAATGCTCCTATGCTAACAATCTGTGGACTCTATTTCAAAATGACCTTGATTACATCTTTGTATCTCGTGAATCTTGGAGCCAGGGTGGCTGGATTAGGGAAGGGCACGACCTGGATTCTCCTTCTCAGGCTCGGCTTTTGTCCATTTTTGCTTTCTCTTTATGGGGTATCTGGATTGCTCGGAATGTTGCTCACTTTGCTTCCAAACAAATTGTCATCTCGATTGTCTGGCGAAGGGCACCGGTGGGCTTTGAGGCCATCTACCCCCATGACCCAATTTGGGTCAGGTGGGAGGCTCCGCCGCCTTCTTGGGTGAAGGTTAACTCTGATGGGTCCTTCAGCAAGCCCGGTGACCCGGAAGGCGCGGGTTTTATTATTAGAAATTCTAATGGGTCATTTCTTATGGAAGGTGCTCTTCATTGTAGAGCAAATACTGTTCTGTGGGCTGAGGCGTGGGGAGCTCTCGCTGGTATCCGAAGATGTAGGGATGCGGGCATGAACCGTGTTTGGCTTGAGGCGTACTCTTCCAATCTTGTTGTTGTGATCAATCGAGAGTAAAATATATTCCTCCATCAGAATTCGAACCCATTGATCGGCGATGGCCGTTCCCGAAGAAGGCAAGGAGAGTGCATCACCTTTGCTGAAGAAAGTGGAGGACTGCCAAGATCGATGTGCTCTCCGTGCACAAGAAAGACAGCATCCTGAAGAACATATTCCTCAACTGACCTCCCAGACCCTACTCCGACCAAGGAGGAGTCGAAGAGGAGGGACTCCTTCGCCGGAGAGGCGTCTCCGATTATGAGTAGAAGGAGGAGTTTCGAGTCCTTATCGATCTGCGTCCGGATTGCCACATTGTGCTCGATAACCCTAGTATCATTTCCACCTGGAGCTCCGTATCTCACCGGGGGAGGATAAGCTTTCCGTCGTTGATACCTCTTTCCGGTAAAAGCATGATAAGTTTCTTTCAATATTGTCTGCTAATTTCTTTAGTTTATTTTGAACGCTTCTTATTATCGATTACTCTTTCATTTTTTTCCTTCATTTTGGTAGTTCATGGGACTTGGGTTTCGGGTGCCAAGATACCTCCAAAGGTGTCAATCAACTTGGTGGATAGTGATAGCTTGCGGCTTGGTGCCTCGACAAGGGTTTACAAACTACAGTGGGTGTCTGCAAGCCGTGCATTCAAGATGGAAAACCCATTAGCACCATTGCTAGAAGAAGAGACTTATAAGGTGTTGAACAAAAGTTCATTTTTTATCAACGTAGTTGGATTACACATTCTTTGGGCTGCTCTAGTAATTGTGTTTAGCAACAGGTTCCATTTCCTACGGGGCATAATTACGATTATTCTCTATTTGCTACCCTATATCTAGCCTTCTTATATCTGTTATGAGGGGAAAATGATTTCGTGAGTGTCAATTGATAGGACGATTCGAGCTATGCCACAACTGACACTACTGAACGACAGGATTCTGAAATTCCTTGGGTGTCTATCTGAAATAAGGTAGAGATAGTATCATTTCTCAAATTAACTACTTTTTTCATCGCAAATGCCTTCACTTCGCATAATTAGAAATCATGCCTTCACTTAACACAGTTAAAAATCTAAGTTCGTGAGTTCTCAGCACAATGTATTTAAACAAAGATATTGCCATATATAGTTGTCGTTAGAACTCACAATGATGAATCTACCAGGGTAGTGATTAAAAAATGGTTTTTGTACTTTCTTTCAACTTGATATATAATTGTATCATGGTTACCTAAAATCATGTTTAATAGGATCAGGCTGGTCAAGAGAAAATTGATGATTTTAGTGCACAATGGATTTAAAAGATGCCTTCATCACCTTCAATAATGGAATTCATGAACCCAGCGAGTATGAAAGTATTGGAGGAGGGCTCAATCTCCTCTTTGGCTGATCCAATGCTCGAGTGTTTTGGCTCTCTATCCCCACAGGCAGGAGCGAATCAAACTTATGCATTTGCATCATCTGTAAAGGAAGAACAATCTCACAAGGAGATTCTTAGCACGCGGAGCTCTGTGCATACTGTGCCTTCCAGCCTGTTATCAAGGAGTAAGACAAATTCTATAAGCTGTCTTAGAATTCGAACAGAAAGGAATCAAGAAGAAGATGAAAATACAATAGCTGGTATTGGGATTGAGGAAGGAACTGCGGAAGAGAATAGCACGGTTAGTGAGCAAGCTAAGATATTCAAAATGACGTTTACAAAATAATATCATTGAAATGCACAACCATTTCATTTATAGATTAATTATCATGCATCTTAAAGGAATCATATTGATGTTTTAAAATATTTAGTCTTCACTCATTAACTTTATCGATACTTTCATGAGTATTAATAAGTTTTTTTCCATATTTCATGAGCATTTTGACAATAGTGATACGATTGAATTCAGTTGCATCCAAAGCACAAAAGAAAATATTTTTTACTTTCCAATCTAGTTTGACAAGTAATATTTCACCTTCGGTGTATTCTGAAGATGATTTACCATGCAAATCAAAATAATTTTCAATCATGTCTCAAATGTATTAATGTCAATGGAACAAACATATGCTTGCATTCTAATTTTTCAATAAGCCAAGTTAAATGCACCAAAGATGAGGGGATGATTTGTCGATTGACCTTCACTTAGTGCAAAACTACATGATGTCATGGCTTTAATGATGTTTAAATCTTAAAACTAAGAGCAAACTTGCTCTGATACCAATTGTAGGATTCAAAACACCAAGAGAGGGATGTATTAAAAATGAATACGTCAACTAATTTTAAGATAAAATGAAAATTATTTGTTAACGAGGTTCGACAACCGCCTACGTCCCCACTCCAATTTCTCATGCCGAACCTCGTGAACAACTTGTTTGTGTTCTATTCCTACTAGTTTATCTTTCTTATTTGTGTGTTATCATGTTTTCTCGAAAATTAGTTTTAGTGGACATAATAATTTTTAAAACACTAATTCACCCCTCTCTTGGTGTTTACGATTCTACAATTGATATCAGAGCAAGGTTGCTCTTAGTTTTAAGACTTAAACATCTTTAAAGACATGGAATCAAGTAGTTTTACACTAAATGAAGGTCAATCAACAAATCATCCTTCTCTTTTTGGTGCTTCTCTACGTTGCTTATTGAAAAATTATAATGCAATCATATGCTTGCTCTATTGACATCTGAGATGAGATTGAAAATGATTTTGATTTGCAAAGTAAATCATCTTCGGAATACACCAAAGGTAAAATATTACTTGTCAAACTAGATTGGAAAGTAAAAAATATTTTCTTTTGTGCTTTGGATGCTACCAAATTCAATCACATTTTTACTTGTCAAAATTCTTATGAAATATGGAGACGATTGATTATTACTCGTGAAGGTACCGATAAGGTTAAGGAGTCTAGACTTTATTTTGAACCATCAATATAATTTCTTTAACATGCATAATAATGAGTCTAGAAATGAAATGGTAGTGCAATGATATTATGATTGAGTTGAACAAGTTGGACTTTGGTGATCCCATAGGATTACTCTTGACTTATGAGATTAGATGAAGGCGGAAGAGGAAGCAAGTGCTCCCAAGAAAAAAGATTTTGGTCTTGAAAGCAAAGAAAGATGAGAAGGAAAGAAATGAAGAATATGAAGATCTTGATGAAAGAAAACTTGTGATGCATGCTAAGAAGCTTGACTACCTTAAGTTTGCTAATCAAAAAAAGAAAAATGGTCTTGTGAAGAGAAGATCTTTATCAAACAAGTTTGAGTGCAAAAGGGTTAGACATTAAAAAAAAGAGTGCCCAAATCTAGTCAAGAAAGAAAAGGAAGGAGAATGCTAAGAAGAAAAAGAAAGCCCTTCAAGCTACTTGGAATGAAAGTGAAGATGGAACTAGTGGCTCCTCTAACTCCTCAAATGTTGATGAAAATGCGGACATATGTTTTAATGCAAATAGTCATAAGGTATCATCTAACTCATCCGATTTTAGAGATAGTAATTATTTTAACATGCATAATGAATTTATAATTTTTGTTGATAGATACTATAGTTTGAAAATAAAACTTGAAAGTTTGAAAAAAATGAGCTTTCTATCATGGTATGTGAAAATTGCAATTTGTTGAATGAGAAAACTTTTAGTTTAGAATTCTCGATTGAAGAGTTGAAAATAAAAAAAAATAATGCCTTGAAATCATCTTGTGAAAAATAAACTTGTATTATTGATTCTTTGAAAAATGAAATTCACATCTTGAATAGTGAACTTGAGAAATTTGCAAATGGTTGAAAGATGTTAGATGCAATGTTATCAAAACAAAGTAGACATTTTAACAAAAATGTACTTGGTTTTAGCTCATTTGATACTAAAAGGGATAAAAGAATCTTATTTGTTAGAGCATTGCGTAATTGAGCCAAGTCTTATATTATTTATTTTCATTGTGGATATCAAGGATATTACTTTTATGAATGCAAAATTATGAAAGAAATAAAATTTATAATTCTTTTACCCTAAGTTCATAATTAAGGCATCATAAACAATCATATAAACTATTTTCATAAATTGACCATTTAACAATACAAGTTACAACTTTCCAATTCACTAATTACTATTAGAAGTAATTCTATTATAATTTACATTAAGAATTATCACTAAGGATTTTTAGTATCCTTACCAATAAAGAAAAAGAAATCACTGACTAGCAACACCGCTCCGTACGCAAATCCCCGGCGGACAGCCACCTATCTTATTCAATTAATCATATAATGATTCTAGTTAGACACTATACTAATTCTCATCACTTTATAAAATTAAATTTTATGGATGTTTTCAGCCACTACAAAGATCTTACCAGAACAACAGGAGCACCAACTCTCATGACGCAGCGGGGGATTGCAAAGTGGAGGAGATTACAACTTTCGGACGAATCTCGAAAGAGATTGACGGTTCAAAGCACTATCAATAGCTTGATAAACTCAGAATCCACCGAAGCTCGGAATCCACCTAGAAATAAAACCACACAGGTTTAATGAATAATTGGATAATAAATGAACTACCAATAATAAAAGAGTTCATGCCTATTTATAGGCATTTTACAATCAAATCTAAACTAATTTAAAAGATAACAATACTAACTAATAGATTCTAACTAATCTAAAAAGATAAATATAACAACAATAACTAATAGAATATATTTTTATATCTCCTACATCAGTCTCCCTTTCTTCAAAAGAGTTCGACCTCGAACTCTAAAAATTGAATATGGAGGATCACACTTCACATTTGTGGTATTGTCTTCTTTCTCAACTTATCATATAAATCATTTAAATCTTTCACCACCAAATAACAACATATTGTCTTCAAATCTTGACTTGAAAATGCAATCCACATAAAATATTTGGTGTTGACAAAAAACTTTCATGCATATTACATCAATTTGAAGCATTTGAAGTAGATCTTTTTTGTTAGTTGACGAATTTAGTTCTAAGATTTCATCCACCTCTTGAATAAATTTATTTTCTTTTGACTCAGAAGAAAAATCTAAAATAACCAACTCTTCAGTATTTGGATGGATCTTGATATCTTCAATAGTATCTGGCATTTCTTCAATTAGAGTTGTAACAACTTCTAAAAGCAATTGATCTTCACAAGATTTTATAGTTTCTGAAGTCTCGGGCATTTTATTGATTATATTCTTCAATCGTTGTTGAACTTTCTCAATCGAATTCTTGATGTTCTTCAAATGAACTTGCACTTTTTGTAATAAATTTTGCATCTCTTGTTGATATTTGTTTGATTGCTGAAAAACAAGATAATGATATGATGAAGGCAAAAAATATTCGATGAGTATTTTTTTCAACTTTCTCCATGTCCGAATAGGTTGTTTATGATAACAAACTCGTAATTGTTTATTATCTTTCCACCAAGAAAGTGCTTTGCCTGTGAATTTGTTGGCAACTAATTTGGCTTGTTGAGATTTTGGAACATCCCAATAATCAAAGAAATAATTGACCTTAGAAATCCAATACAAAAATGCATCGATATCGAAATACCCATTAAATGAAGGTGGATCTATCCTCATCTTATTAGTTAAATAAAATTAAATGAAAAAAAGAAAAAGAAAACAAGATAAAAATAATGTAATTAACAAAATGATGAGAGAGAAAAGAAAGAGAAAGAAAAAAGATAAAGAGGTAGTTAAATAAGAAAATAAAGAAAACAAAAATAATGGAGACATTTTGGTTAGGAAGGAAAATAAAATAAAATAATAAATGGATAATGGAAAAGAAGATGAGCACCGAGACGAAGAGGTAAATCTCCTCGAAGGCTCTAATACCATTTGACGCAACGAGGGATCGCAAAGTAGGGGAGATTACAACTTTCGGACGAATCTCGAAAGAGGTTGACAGTTCAAAGCACTATCAATAGCTTGATAAACTCGGAATCCATCGAGGCTCGGAATCCACCGAGAAATAAAACTACACAGGTTTAATGAATAATTGGATAATAAATAAACTACCAATAACAAAAGAGTTCATGCCTATTTATAAGCATTTTACAATCAAATCTAAACTAATTTAAAAGATAACAATACTAACTAATAGATTCTAACTAATCTAAAAAGATAAATATAACAACAATAACTAATAGAATATATTTTTATATCTCGTACATCATCTCATAACCTCAAAATCAACCTCGCCGTAAAACACCCTCTCAATTCATCTTCAAAACTGAAATCATGCATAATGAATCTACTATTCTACTCACCCATCACAATAGTGTCTAAAAGTTCGCCGAAATGTCACCGGAGGGACGCTTGAAACCGATCCAATGTACCTAAAACGACACCGATTAATTTATGTAAAAAGCTGAACAACCTCCATTTCCAACTTCAACACACCAGTGCTGTCTCCTGGCTGCTGTCGCATGTGCACAATGGATGAAAGAGAGGAGAGGAAGATGGAATCTTCTCTCTCTTTTGTTTCACCATGCTATTCTTTTTTTTTTGACTGCTGCCCTGAAATGATAAAAAAAACCCTCCTCCTTTAAATTAATTCCAACTTTTTTAAAAAATGTAACAAGACATTACAAGGAGACCTTTACACCTAATTTTGCTGATGTTAAAGCAGGATGATGTTATCTGAACATAAGATTGAAGTTGAAGAAAATGGATGCCCTCCAGATGTGGATAATCGGACTCCTGAAGTCACAAGGTTGATAGAAGAGCTGTCTTCTGGTGTTAAAATTGGGACACAATTGTCTCAAATCAAGATTCTAAAGAAGACTGCATGGAAATCGTCATTTGGTGGATTCATGTTCAAAGCTCTTTCGAGATTGTGCCAGTACAACCAACTCCCCCCCCCCCCCCCCCCCCCCCCCCCCCCCCCCCGGGCAGCATCTAGTAATGGAAGTGATATTATTTTGAATTCTGTGTCTTTCTCTGCTCATGGGAGCTTTGTGGATATTGTTTCTCCAACTGCAGAAGATCATATCCTTGATTGCACACTTTTATTCAGGAACTTGAGAAATGATGGACACCGATAAAGATCAAAGCAATGGCGGAGGTTATTACACACACACTGATATCTCTTTCCTACTGTTTTATAGGTCAAATGCCCAAAAGTAATGTGTCATTGTTTTGGCTACAGGGATTGACTATGCGAGACGGCAAAGGAATTCTGTGAGGGCCTTGTTACTACTGTCAGCATCCTGCTTGTAAGAAAATCAGTGAAAGCTGCTGAGCCTGCCAGAGGACTAAAGCTCATACCTCTCCACAATTCTCAGTATAGACAATTCAGCTCTGTCAAGTAAATGGCGCAGTTGCACTCACAATTTTACTGTCAAAGCGCAAATTTGTTCTGTCTTGCATCAGTCCTCTCCTCTGGGATATGTAGGTTGCCCTTCCTAGAGGTTGGGTCACAAGATTAAACAGAGATATCGACCACAGGATGCTTGTCGAGGCTTCCCAAAACCACTGATTACGTGATACTTGTCCCAACTGAGTCATCTGGTCCTCTCTACTTTGCATGATTTAGCTTGCACCCATGTTTCCATACAAACCACTGATTACGTGCTAACTGCTAAGTATACTTGTTGACACATTAAGGTATATATGCACAAATTGTGTATGGTTGGATCAAAATAATTTTAAATTCCATGATTCAAAATGTGTGCATGCACGATGTAACTACACTATATGTTCATGCACCTTAATGCATTTCATGTTTTCTATACATTCATTTCGAAAGTTATTATGTTTTTCGAAAGTTATTCTTCCTCGCAGTTTAATGTGTACATAAAAAAAGAGATATAAATACCTCAACTTTTTTTTTCATCTGTTAATAAAAATCATTCTTGTGTATAACTTATCAAATAAATATAATTATATCCTAAAATTATACATTTCAGCTTCACGTAAGTTGAAAAAATAAAATGAATTTTCATCACTTCAAGAATGTCAATTGTCTAAATAAATTATCAGCCCGGTACTCTAATATATATATATATATATATATATATATATATATGTGTGTGTGTGAAAAACAAATATAGGGTGTGTAATGCTTCCATACGTTTGTGTGGAATATCTTCATAACTTTATATTTATAATAATTATAGCATAATATATCGGTATATGCATACAAGCATTTTTTTAATGTTGTGGCATATAATATAATATAATATAATATAATATTATAGGATCTCAAGGGGCACCAAAAGAGGGGGGGGGGGGGGAGGAGGAATTGGTGTTCAATAAAAAATGTTGATTTCACAAAGACCGTCGCGAAAGCACAAAATCGATTCATTAATTCCTTTTTAAAATAAAGCAATTCAGATCATAAACATAATATGAATGGAGGAGAGAGAAAATCAAATACGAAAACACGATGGTTATTGACGAGATTCGGTCACACCTTGACTTACATTCCCGCTCTGACTTCTCGACCTCGAGACCACCGGAGATTCCACTAATCTCTTCCTTTGTTCTAAATGGGGCAAGGAAGAAAGCTCTATACATCGACCATCTTTTCTATGTTTCGAGAGGCAAGACAGTCTCTCCTCCTATGAAGCTAATCTATTTCTCTCGCTCAAGTAAGATTTTGAACATCTTTTACACAAGACCTACCGCAGCGGGGGATCGTAAAGTGGAGGAGATTATAACTTTCGGACGAATCCCGAAAGAGGTTGACAGTTCAAAGCACTATCAATAGTTTGTTAAACTCGGAATCCACCGAAGCTCGGAGTCCATCGAAAAATAAAACAACATAGGTTTAATGAATAATTGGATAATAATTGAACTAACTAATAATGAAAGAGGTTATGCCTATTTATAAGCATTTACAATCAAATCTAAAAGAATATAAAATCTATAAAGATAAAATAACAACAATCTAGATAAAAATTCCAACTAACAATAGTTATCTTCTATCATATCTATCTTACATCAGTCTCCATTTCTTCAAAAGAGTTCGACCTCGAACTCTGAAAAATTGAATCTGGAGGTTCACGCTTGATATTCCGCGGTAGTCTAGTCTTCTTTCTTAGCTCATCAGATAAAGCATTTAGACCAAACATATTGTATAACAGTACCAAATAATAAGGTATTATCCTTAAATCTTGACTTGAAAATATAATCCGCAGAAAATTAAAATATTTGGCGTTGACGAAAACTTTCATGCATCTGAGATCAACTTGAAGCATTTGAAGTAGATGTCTTTTGTTAGTTGAGAAATTTAGATCCAACTTTTCATCCACCTCCTGAATAAATTTATCTTCTTTTTCCTCAGAAAGAAAATCCAAGATAACCGACTCTTCAATATTTTGATAAATTGTGATATCTTGAGTAGTTTCTTGTAAATTTTCAATTGGAGCAGACATAACTTCCAAAGATAATTGATCTTCACAGGATTGCATAGATTCTGGAAGAAAACTCAAAACAACCAACTCTTCAGTATTTGAATAGATTTTAATATTTTGAGTAGTTTCTTGTGATTCTTCAACTGGAGCAGATATAACTTCCAAAGGCAATTGATATTCACAAGATTGCACAGATTTTGAAAGAGCCTCGGGCATTATACTATCCAACTGTTGTTGAACTTTGTCAATTAAATTCTTGATGTTCTTCAAATGAAATTGCACTTCTCGTAATAAATTTTGCCTCTCTTGTTGATATTTGCTTGATTGCTGAAAAATAAGATGATGATACGATGAAGGCAAAAAATATTTGACGAGTAATTTTTTAAATTTTTTCCACGTCCGAACAGGTTGTTTGTGATAACAAACTCGTAATTGTTTATTCTCTTTCCACCAAGAAAGTGCTCTGGCTATAAATTTGTTGGCAACTAATTTGACTTGTTGAGATTCTGGAACATCCCAATAATCAAAGAATAATCAAAGAAATAATTGACCTTAGAAATCCAATAAAAAATTCATCGATATCAAAATACCCATTAAATGAAGGTGGATCTATCCTCATCTAATTAGTTAAATAAAAGAAAAAGAAAAAGAAAACAAGATAAAAATAATGTAATTAACAAATGACATGGGAGAAGAGAAAGAGAAAGAAAAAGAAAAAAAAGTTAAAGAGGTAGTCAAATAAGAAAATAAACAAAATAAAAATAATGGAGACATTTCAGTTAGGAAGGAAAATAAAAATAAAATAATAAATAGATAATGAAAAAGAAGATGAGCACCGGGACGAAGAGGTAAATCTCCTCGAATGCTCTGATACCACTTGACGCAACGGGGGATTGTAAAGTGGAGGAGATTACAACTTTCGGACGAATCCCAAAAGAGGTTGACAGTTCAAAGCACTATTAATAGCTTGATAAACTCGGAATTCACTGAGGCTCAGAATCCATCGAAAAATAAAACCTAGGTTAAATGAATAATAGGATAATAATTGAACTAACTAATAATGAAAGATGTTATGCCTATTTATAAGCATTTACAATCAAATCTAAAAGAATATAAAATCTATAAAGATAAAATAACAATAATCTACATAAAAATTCCAACTAACAATATTTATCTTCTATCATATCTATCCTACATCAAGAGCTCTCTCTATTTTTTCTTAACAAAAGTGCTTCTCTCTTTTATAAATCTATGCTCACAAGAAGAGAAGAGAGAAAGAAGAGAAAGTTATAAAATAAAAACTTCAAGAAATGATCTCCCTTTGATAATTTGAAGTGTTTCTTCAATGAGAGAATGGGTGCATTTTTCTCTGTCTTTGGCACTCCTTTTATAGCCTTCAGTGTGTGAAGAATTCGTCCAAAAGTTGCTCCACAAATTCCTCCTTCAAATTTGTCCGTTACTGTTCATTTGACTCGGAGGCCCATCGACCGCTCATTTGGACCGGTCGACCGGTCTATGTGACCGTTGCGTATTTTCTTCAATTTTTACACTTTATCGGTCGACCGGACTATTGACCGGTGTCTCGATTGGTACAATCTCGTAGTTTTGATTTCCTCTCGTTCAGTTAATCGGTCGGCCTGTGCATCGACCGGTTCGTCGATCGGTACAGTCTCACAGTTTTGATTTGATCAGTTTATGCATTGATCGGTCGACCGATCAACATTCAATGATGACGTTCAACATTCATTCAAAATTGATAAGTTCAGTGCCAAATATTTCATTAAAGTGTAGTGCATAAAGTTATCTCTTTTTTTCTTTAAACTTATTCAGCATTTTAACTTTTAATCATTCGAGGTTTGTATCATCAAAATATAATTTTATATGTTATTAAAATTTAGATCCAACAAATATAATATAATATAATATAATATAATATAACATAATATAATACTTTTGAAAAGTAAAGCACAATATGACAATATTGAACCATAAACTTATCAACTATAAATCATCAGTGTTTCTCAATCATAGAGGACACATGTATACGTAATGATGCAAAAATTAATAACAGTAGAGTTGGCAAGTGCACTAGTTGCTCAATTAATAAACTATATGAGTAGAGTGTCGAACTCAAGAGGAACTATTTTATTTATCTCTCAAATTTCAAAGACTAATAGGAGATGACATAAAATTTTGGGTAAAAGATGTGCATAAAGTAACATAATAGAACAATAAAGATGAAAACTAACGATGCGTAGATCTATAATGATTAGAACAATCTGTGTTTTTTGTAAAATCAAGTATAAACATGAAGTTCAAATTTAGTTTTTAGATGGATTAAGGACACTAAAAATATTATCTCCCTAACCGGGTAAATCAACTATATTAAGATAATATGGTTATTTACATAAACATCCTTTAAACTATCACAATATTTCGCATCTAACTTCAAACTACGAACTTATTTTTTATATCCCAAACTATCACATTTTTTCACTTTACTCATTTCATTTACTTCTGTTACATTTGTCGTTACTTTTTATTTTTCTTATTTATGAAAAGACTAAATCACCCCTCCTTCCATAACACATCGAATAATAAATAAAAAATAAAAAAATAGGAGGAAGGATAATTTAGTCTTTTCATAAATGTTAAAATTTTTTGTTTACTACTTTAATCCTTTCAGCGATTTCTTTTATTTTTTATATTTGTTATTTTATTTTTTCTAGAGGAAGGGGTAATTTAGTCTTTTCATAAATGGAAAAAATAAAAGTAATGAAAAATGTAAACTAAAGTGAAAAATTATGATAGTTTAGAAATATAAAAAAAAGTTCGTAATTTGGAGTTAGATGTGAAAAATCACGAAAGTTTGTGGGAGGTTTATAAAAATAACCCAAGATGATGATGATGATGATGATGATGATGATGATGATGATGATAATAATAATAATAATAATAATAATAATAATAATAATAATAATAATAATAATAATAATAATAATAATTTGAAAGTATTTCACACGGATATACTCTCAGTTATATTGAAATTAAGATGCAATATGTTGTAACATTAAACTACTTAATTGGTCAATTATGCAGACCGCACAATTTAATATTTCGCACAGTTCAATTAGATTATGATATGCATTGCTTCAACATAAATGTTAGGAATCGATTCGAATAAAAAATTATGAATTAAGAATTGACTACACTATACAATTAATAATCATCATTAAAATCTAAAGGAAAGCATTAACTATAACAACCATGTTCATAAAAATTAAACTAACTATTATTTGATTAATCGGAAGTCAAAGATTATTCACACACTAAAACTCTTGCAACTAAAACAAAAAAAAAGTAAAGCTAACAATCCAGAGTACTAAGACAAATAGTTAGAATATGAAAATCTAAAAATAGCATCCCAACAATATGTAGAATAAAAGAGTACTCTTCAGAAACAACGATGAACAACTACGCAATCCTCGTCTGAGTCTATTGCGCAGAAGTCTTCTCCTTTGTCCTTCAAAAGTTCTCCTTTGTTCTTGGCTTGAAAGCTTTGGTTGCAGGCCCTAGCATAATTATTTTTTGCTATCAGATGTCCCTTTTTATAGAAGCTCAAGTTTCCATGAAGTTTGGAAATAAATGGAAACATTTTCCTTATGAAATAAGATGAATTTGGAGTCCTATTAAGTCTGAAATTTATGCCTTGTAAAACTCCGAAATTTCTAGTCTAATTTATTTTCTAATGATCCGTGGGAGATATGGTAAGAGTTGGAGTCCTTGTGTGTTAAGAATTCTTCCGAAAATAAATTGTGAGTCAAACTCTACGTCCAAAACACCCCTGGTAATTGATTTAACACGGCTCAATCAAAGTCGAAATTAGAGTTTTCTACTACCTTCACGGGGCATAAGAAGAGCTTCACAGTCGTGATTCGGGCGATTTCTCCTCAATTGCGCGACTTGTGTGATTTCACGATCGATGACAGAGTGCTAATGGCCCGTGAAGATTACTATGTTGATCTAGAGCATTCTAGTTGACCCGTTAAGCATAGATCACGACCTGTTAATTGATGATCATCGATTCCAAACCTTTTGTGACGTCCGTGAAAACTATGTAACGATCGGTAATATAGTTGCCTTTGGACCGCTGGGTTGCGTAACAGCCCATGATGAACTACCAACAGTTCGTGATAATTTTTCAATATCCGTTTTGCTGTAGGAGTCGTGAGACTTATGCGATCCGTGAAAATCCACTATAACTGTTGTGAGAAATATGTCACGACATGTAAGTTCTCTTCAGGTGAACTATGCGACGTTCGATATGTGAAATGTAGTTGTTGGCGTGAAATTTGGTCTTCACGACATTGAGAAATATTTAATGGCCCATGAAATCATGGTTTCTTCGTTTGAGTGCTTCTGGCAGAGCCATGAGGATGGACGGTTGGGGCGTGAAACCATATATCCACAGACCGTGGGTCACGACTCGTGAAATTTATTTTTCTATGTAAGACAGTCTTGTAAGAATCATGAATGTTGGATGATAAGGCATGAGATAGACCTTTCACGACCGTGAGAATTGTATTACGATCCGTGAAGAAAACTCTTTTGAATTTTTAGAAGCTAATTAGACTCTATTTCATGTTATTCTTCTTTTCTTCCGTTCCTTTATCATTTTCATCAATAATTTTTGCAAAATACACCAACTAGAGGTAAGATGACTAGTTCAAAGAATTTAAAAAAACTAATGTAAAAATAAATGCATGCTATGAGCAAATTACACAAAATAAGTCTAAATGCAAGTCTATGTATATGTTATAAAATACATGCATCACGTAACAACTAACATAAGATTAATATCATAAGCCCATAGGCTAGTAAGATCCATCACATACTTTATATCAAATATAAAAGAACAGAAAAGCAACAACTATTTCTATATATTTCCATGTCACCATCTACCATGCAAGTTCACTTATACCACGAATGTAGGAGAGGCACACTACAATGAAGGTATATAATAATAATAATAATAATAATAAAACATTACAATGAAGGTATATTATAACATAAGATTAATATCATAAACCCATAGGCTAATAAGATCCATCACACACTCGATATCAAATATAAAGAACAGAAAAACAACAACTATTTCTATATATTTCCATATGTCACCATCTACCACGCAAGTTCACTTATACCACGAATGTAGGAGAGGCACAATACAATTAAGGTATGTTATAATAATAAAACATTCATGTTCATATAACAATGAACAACACCCATATCAATAATAATTAGAAATAATGATCTCATTTTAATAACCCAATGTTAAGATAAATTAGTGGATAAAGATATCGATTGCATTACACTTTTTAATGGCCAATGTTAATAAAGTCAATATATTCAAGCCACTTTTTAATGTTCTATTGAAGTTATCTTTTAATTTCACGATCGTTACATAAGTAATTTTTATGAATTCTTTTTCAATAGGTTGAGGTGCTTGGTTGGTTGTGACTAAATATGACGGAGCAACCAGGTTCTACTTGCACTAAATTGACACTCCGATGTCGTAATAATCTAATTTCCTAACTGGATTTGATAAGAAAATAAATCCAATTCATCAAGGAGCAAGTTTTATCCATGTGCTACTCAATCAATATATTTCAATGGATTTAATGGGCGCCAATCCCATTTTAAAGAGGTGGACCCTCCTCCCTAGTTTATCTGCCTCAGATGATGGATCGATGGGCCGCGTAAATGGCACGGTTCGGAAGTCGGTTCAGCTATCGGTTCGACATTTGAAAATGTGGTTTAAAGCTTGGTTTGGGTGGCAACAGAGGAGGTGCGACCCCTGCAAGATTGCATCGGTGTTGCTCTTATGTGAGTGAGGCGACAATGATGACTTAAAGGGCGACGTTGATGGCGATAGAGGCGACGGTGATTAGTAACCGAGAGGGCGACGTCGATGGTGTAATGACCTGAGGTTTAAGGATCAAGATGGTTTGATGGCATAGTCCCATATGGACAAAATATAGAGACGGTCATGAGCTTATATGTAACTACCCCCTTCACCTAGCAAGACACATTTTAAATTCGTGCAGGCCAAAAGTCCGAAAATGAATAATATCTTGATTGGAATGGAGGTGTTACATATGGCGAGAGAGGCGATGGTGGTAAGCTTTCGAGCGAGGTCCGCCAATGTTTGCGGGCGATTCGAGAAGAGCAACTCGGGCATACGAATGGCATATGAGATCGGGTGGAGTCGTTCGATGGAGTTTTGAACAGGAAACGATGGTAGCGAGGGTCGAAGATGGAAATGTGTGGTTCATCCCCAAAACCCCTTCAACATTCGCCTCCGCTTTCACAGCCCACATCGAACGCGATCGCCCTTATGTGGATGTTCGTCGCTACCTTCAAATGCGCTGATCGACGATGCCCTCATGTCAACCATCGCCGCGGCCCTCACGTCGACCCTCTCGCCTCCTTCAAATGGTCGCTCAATGCTCTGATTTTTTTCATTTCGTCCCACATGCGTTGGGCTTGAACAATGCTTCAATCACATCCATCGGATCTAGATTAGACCATTTCATCTAAGTGGCATGGTATATAATTTGACATTTAGGTGTCAATACTTGATTTGAATCATCACAAGCATAGCATGGTAAGCATCCTAAGAATCAATGAATCATAGATATTATTCAAATATTATTAAAGAACAATTAACATGAGATAGTATAATAGTAAAAATTACACAAAATGCTCTCCAACTTTGACATTTGCTCAGCAATACCCTCCAACTTTACTTTATAACACGAATGCCCTCCATCTTCAAATTTATTGCATGGAATGCCCTTCCGACCGAGAATACTCAGTTTCCTGGTCAGTTCGATGACGTGGCAATGTTCTCTCTCCGCCACGCAAAAGAGAATTCAACGTGACACCGCCACACCAGCAAATTAATAAAAAATAAAAATAATATAATATTAAAAAATATGTTTCGTCTCTCTGACATTCTCGCCGGAGGAAGAAGAGGGGAGCCTCGCCGGCGCGAGCAAGGTCCGGCTGGGGGGGGGGGCTTGCCCTCCCTCTGCGAGTTCGCCAGGAGGTCGCAAAGGGAAGACGAGGCCCCGTTTTGCCCGCGTCAGCAACCTCTGCTTCTTCGCAGGCCTCCTATTCTTCCTCCTACAAGGACATCCGAGAGAGAGAAACATTTTTTAAATATTTTAATATTATATTATTATTTTGTATTTTTTATTAATTTGCTCATGTGGCGATGCCACATTGGATTCTCTTCTGCGTGGCGGAGAGAGAATATCACCACGTCAGTGAACCGATCGGAAAATTGGGTATTCCCAATCGAAAGGAGCATTCCGTGCAAGAAATTCGAAGATGGAGGACATTCGTATTACAAAGTGAAGTTTAAGGATGTCGCTGAACAAACGTCAAAGTTGGAGAGTATTTGATATAATTTTTCCTTGGATAATATAACATAACATTTGGTAACATGCACTCCATAATAATAATAATAATAATAATAAATTGGGTTCTATTTTATTAATGATTCAAAATTGATTTATGTAGAGTTATATTCTATTTCAAATTCCTATGGTGGATTTTTTATATAAACTTCCTAATGTTTAGGTTAAGTTTATTTAAAATTTGAATGATTTTAATCCTATTTTAAGTCTTCTTATCTAATAGTCCTACTATAACCTCATAAAGTAGCTCAAGTAATGGTGAACGTCATAAATTCTTGTTTATTTTATTGTGCCCCAGTGAGTTAGTAGCCCATATTCAATTTTTGGAGCCACCATTTTGTCAAAGAGATATCGTTCTTCTCTTTATCCCCACTTCGAAATATTAGTCAAATGCTAATAGTTCTGAATATCATGGGTCCTAAGTGGTTATAAAAAAGAGTAACAGTGAACATCATGAATTCTTGTTTATTTTATTGTGTGCAATCTTTCTCTTGCCCTAAATTTAACAATAACATCTATTTGAACCTTCATGTACAACATATTCAAATATCACAATTTTATCGAAAATGGCAAAAATATCATAAATCTCACTATTGTACTAGTATTTGTCAACACAGTATTCTAATATTGGCGATTACAACAAGTCGTATTGAAAAGTTCAAAAGGATTCAATCAAACTGAATCACCCGTATTTCTTATATTTTAGCTCGAATTTGACACAAAAAATATTCTAAATGGTTCTAACAAAAGTTAATGCACTCCCAACCTCATTTCAACACCTTCTTAGGATTACTTACCGATTATTAGTCAAATCATTTAATGATACATTATATAAATTCCTAAGTTATTTATCTTAAATTTAATTCCAACATGAGAAGCCTAAGCCTTAAATTCATGTAACAATGAAAACAAATCCATAATGCATAAACCCTAGTTCTATCATAATCATAGCCAAAGTTGTGAGGATCATTTTTCCAGATAGTATCGTAAGGGGCTTCGAGGATCGAGAATCGTAAGATCCTATCCCATGAATAAAATAATTTATTTTTTAATATAAAATAATAAAGTAGTATATTTATTCATAAATATTATGTTTAAATATAAGTTAATTAAACATTGACCATTAGTACTTTATTCATATTTTCAAGTCTAATAGATTTTTTATATCGTTTGAAAGACAATATGATATATTCTTAAAAAACACTAAAATAATAATATATAATATTTGATCTTAATGAACTATAATATTTCTTAAAATGCAATATAATTCTTAATATACATGCAATAATAAAAAAATTGATGTAAGATAATATAATATTAGTTTCATAACATAACATTAAATATTAGAATATATTAAAATTAATGAAAGTGAGACTAACATATACAATATATAAATAAAATAGTTAAATTTAATTTTCTCAAGGACCTTTATATTTACTTTTGTTTTTTTATTTGAATAACTAAATTTGTACTGATATCGTAAGATTGTTAGGATCCTAAGATCCTACCATAAGATTCTACCGTAAGATTCAACCAATCTTAAGACTCGGCTATAGATACGGTATCGATCATACGTTTAAGAACTTTCGAGTAGGATCGAAATCATTTTCTGTCAAAAAAATCGTAAGATCATATCAGGATCCTAACAATCATGATCATAGCAATAGAAAAATCAATACAAGAAATCATGAGCCTTTGAAAAATCTATCTTTTACAAATGGTGATGCATTGATTAAGTGCCTTAGAAGTCTAATAATATTTTGAACTGAGCAGTTGAGCACTGATCAGGTGTTTTATGCGTTGGTTAGTTTCCAACAAGGAACATCAGCATATTAAATTCTAAAAATTGTTTGTCAATTTCTAATCATGGAACATTGGGTGGATGAGGGTCTCGATCGGCCATCATGATTCTTGAGTAATAAGAAGTTCACTGATCAGGTGTTTTATGCGTTGGTTAGTTTCCAACAAGGAACATCAGCATATTAAATTCTAAAAATTGTTTGTCAATTTCTAATCATGGAACATTGGGTGGATGAGGGTCTCGATCGGCCATCATGATTCTTGAGTAATAAGAAGTTTAAGGAGAAAGAAAATTTTCTATTCGTGTGTGAGTGATTTTTGTTTCAATCAAGTGCAAATTTAAGGATTGAGATGCGAAGGCAGACAAAATATTATGTAATCTCTTATATGCATTCGAATGGGCACATTGATTCACGTAAAATTGGGCGTAAAATATCAAAAAGAATTATTCATGGTCAAGCAAGTTTCTAACAATATCATTGTAACTATTGCAAATGTATGAGGTCAGGTGATTTCTTGGATTTCCATTGGTACTTTTGGATTCAAATTGCCCCTATCGAAAATAAGATTGAATGTGGATTCAAGCCATAGCACATGGTTTCCTAAAATTTGGAGAAAAAAAAGTTTGGATCAAAGGAAAATGATGAATAAGAAGCTTCTAGAAAACTATTATTTTCTGAATTATATGAAGCCAATAAGCAAACAAAAAATTCATAGTATTTGAACTCGAATATATGAGAAAAAGCAGAACATTTGATGGAAGAATATAACATCCTTTTGAACAATCCGTTATAATAGAAAAGTCCTATATTCTAAAATTAATTCACCAAGTTGATGATAAAATCAATAGGCATTCTAGTGGACATTATGCACTTTTTTGTCATCGACCTAAACTATAGTCGAGTCAATTCGCAACCGCTTATAGCTTAGCTCAAAGCATAATCGAGAAATCCTTTGAACTTTGAGGTAGGGCCTTAGTCTTTGATTCGATTCGAGTCTCTTCATGTAATAATATCAAGTTTCTGATATTATTCCACCTGGTCGAAGGAACTTACCTTTTTTTTCGGTATTATATGGGGAAACTTACCCATTTGTGCCATATGCCACACTAAATTTCATATTTTTATTATTTTATTTTCTTTACAAGCATTTGCTAATTAAAAAGTTTTCTATAATATTTTCAAACTTATTATTTTCTAAACACATTTTTGTTATGTAGCGATATTTTGCATAATATATCTATCTTTTTTTTTTTCCAATTCAACGTTGCAAATTAGCCTGTAGTTAATATCTTTCTTAATTTTCATATATTGTAACGCTAATTAATCGATAATGTCAGACAATTGGCCATTGATGATGAGATATGTTTCATGTGGAACATAATTTCTACTCACAATTAATCTGGTAGACTAATTAAGTGTTAATTAAGCACGACGCAATCATAACATTTGACCACTTCAAAATGTGGAGTGGTGCATCGTGCATTTATTTTATTGAGTAATCAATTACAAAAACTTATTAGGGTTTTATTTTTCTTCGTTTTCGTTAATTGAATGGCAACAGTCTTATCATTTCTATTATTGACGTAGTTGTCAATTGGAAAGTTTAAGTGAAGGAAGACCTGACTTTTTTTATTTTATTGCCACAAGAACATAAAAGATAACAAGCTTATCATAAAAAGAAGGTTGTCATGTAACGCCCCCAAATCGACCCCCGTCACGTGGCGAAGACCAATCTGGAGACGCTACGTCATGCTATAACTTGACCATAATATTGACCATATCTCAGTCAAGAATCGAGACACGTCAGCGAAAGAAAAGAAATAAAGATAAATTATAACTTTAATTGCGGAAGTCTAAAAGTGACTATGTCATTACTAAGAAATAAACTAAGATCTACATCATGAATCTAAATTGCGGAAGGTAAATGAAAACTAAATAACACTCCAAAAGCCCTATGGTTCATATGCTGTCCTATCGCCAGAGCATCATCACCACACGCCTACTCCACCACGTTACTAACCTGGTCCTGTGGAAATCAGACACAGGGGAGGAGGTCCTCCCGTAAGCTTTACAGCCTAGTGGGGAACCATATGATATACAATGCATGACGTGAATATAATGATCAGTGATAAATAATCATGCTTAACTTGAACGTGAAAGATAACATATCAGTATCATGGATCATAATAAGAATAAGATCAGCGATATCATGAATCATGAAGATCAATAATATATAGTAAACTTGGAATCATGGCATACTTGACTTGACTTGAACTTGCTTCTTGTCTTGGTTATTAATTAGCAATCAGGGTGACTTTGAGGTGCCTTTAATTTTTGGGGTATGCCCAGCAAACGATACGGCCTTGTGCGGGTCAATGGGTGATCAAACCATGACCAAGGGAGCGACCCTTATCTTGATGCACTTGGCTTGGACTGGCAACCCATCATTAATCTTTCATCTGAACTTATTAATCACTTTTAGTATCTTCTCATTCTTTGTATCATGTGATGAAGGAGATATGATCGGTATGAGGTAAATCAAGACAAAGAGTTCATGTTGGAATTATAAGGAAATCAATAATTTTCATATCAAAATAAAGAGAGACTAATGGGTGAATTTTGCTGGATTTTACGCCCTCACCTCTTCTGGATTTTTACGCCCGAAGAATCCCCTTCACCTTACGACCGTAAACCCTAATTCTTTGAATTTTTACGTCCGAGGAATCCCCTTCACCTTACGGCCGTAAATCCTAATTCTTTGGATTTTTACGCCCGAGGAATCCCCTTCACCTTACGACCGTAAACCTAATTCTTTGGCCGTAAACACATTCTCTTTCTTTCATCTTTCTCTCTCCAAATTTTTTACCCCTTATTCCATTACGGTCGTAAAAATCTACCCCTATTACATTACGATCGTAAAAATCTACCCCTATTACATTACGGTCGTAAAAAATTACCCCTATTACATTACGGCCGTAAGCTTCATCCTTTTCTCTTTTTTTTTTAATTCTCTTATGGCCAATCCATCTTCCCTTTCTCTCTCTCTAATATTCTCTCTATTCCTTTACGGCCGAACTTCTCTACCTCTCTATTCCATTACGGCCGAAAATATTTTTTTTTCTAATTCTCTCTCCATCCTTTTCTCGACCGTAAGAAAATTACGGCCAAACAAATTTACGGCCGTAATACTTCTACTTTAAAATTAGGTTGCGTTATAAAACCTTGCGATGCAATAGCAAATAAATATTGCGGCCGTAATAATTTTAATTCCAAACTAGATTGCACCGTAAAATATTACGACACAATAGGAAAACGAAAATCCCCCCTACGTACTTTCGCCCTACTCTAAATCTTACATCCTAGCAATCAATAATATAAAAATAGAACAAACAAAAATAACTATGCATGGAAACAATCAACTAATCAAAGAATTCAAGAAAAATCAAACAATTAAAAATAATGATAACTTGAACCCTATTCATGTTCTTTTCTTTTCATAACGATGAGGGCATGAATTAGGATAATTCAGAGGTCATGCAAGGTGATTTCGATTCACCCACCTGTAATCGCAATTGATACTCGCTTGGCTCGTCGGAAAAGCTATCGGCCGAACCCCTGTATTTCCCTCTGCACTCCCTCTGCTCTTTTTCCGGGTGCTTGTTCGTCTCTGCTCACGGCTGGAAGGGACGAACAGGGAGGGAGAGAGAGATCGTGAGGGTTGAGAGAGGGTTTTATAAAAGGTTTTGTTTTAATCTAATCTTCTTCTCAAAATTAAATTTGAAGAGATTAGATTTAATTTTCTTTCCTTTCAAACTTTCAGTGGGATTTGATTTTTAATCTCCCATGTGCTTTGCTCGGCCACCCATCACGATTTGTTTTCTTTTCTCTTTTTTTTTATCTTTTTGTTTGTTGTTACATTCTTACCCCCTTAAAAGAAAATTCGTCCTCGAATTTTGCACTAAGTAGAGGGCTTACTGAAAAGGTGGGGAAATTTTTGGCGCATTTCCGATTCGAGCTCCCATGTCGCGTCATCTCCGCTATGGTGACGCCAAGCTACTCTGACCATGGGGACATCCTTGTTCTTCTGACGTTGTACTTTGCGATCCACTATATGCGTTGGATACTCAGCGAAGGTCAAATCTGCAGCTATATCTGGTTCCTCTATCTTTAGAACATTTGCAACATCGTGCTTGTACTTCTTGAGTATGGATACATGGAATACATTGTGCACTCTCCCATAAGATGGGGGTAGAGCCAGTCTGCATGCTGCCTCGCCTACCAGCTCGAGTATCTCAAATGGGCCTACATAGCGAGGACTGAGCTTTCCTCGCTTACTGAATCTCATAACTCCTTTCATGAGAGATACCATCAGAAGAACTTGGTCCCCAGCTTGAAAGATCTGCTCTCGTCTGCCTTTGTCAGCATAACTTTTTTGCCTTCCTTGATCAGTCTTCATCCTTTGCTTAATCAATTCTATCTTTTCAGCATATTCCACTGCTTCTTTCACTTCTTTCTTACTCATGATTTTTTCCTCGCCTACTTCGCTCCAGTGGGTAGGTGAACGACAAGGTCGTCCGGGCTTCAAATGGTGCCATACCAATACTAGAATGGTAGCTGTTGTTATAAGCAAACTCAATCAAATGAATGTGCTCATCCCAGCTACCCTGCCAATCTAGTGCACAGGCCCTTAGCATATCCTTTAGTGTCTGGATGGTCCTCTCAGACTGCCCATCTGTCTGAGGGTGGAAAGCTGTACTGAAGTTGAGCCTTGTGCCAAAGGCTTCCTGCATGCTCCTCCAGAATCTGGCAGTGAATCTGGGATCTCGATCAGACACTATGGACTCTGGGATTCCATGGAGTTTGACTACTTCTCTCACATATAAGTCTAGCAGACTCTCCACTGATTGCTTCCATCGAATTGGAATAAAGTGTGCTGCCTTTGTGAAACAATCCACGACTACCCATATGGCATCATGACCCTTCTTAGTCCTAGGCAAGTTGGATAAAATCCATAGTGATCTTATCCCACTTCCATTGTGGGATTTCCAAAGGCTTCAACTTGCCATATGGCCGCTGATGTTCAATCTTGACTTGTTGACATACTAGGCATCGGGATACATATTCTGCTATCTCTCTTTTCATGTCCGGCCACCAGTAGCTGCGTTGTACATCCTTATACATCTTGGTGCTACCGGGGTGGATGGCGAACTCCGACTTGTGGCACTCATCCAGTACCTCTCGTCGGACATCAGCGTCAGGGGGAATCCACAACCTGTCCCGATATCTAATCCCTCCATCTGCAGAGATCTGAAAATCTGTTGGTTCATTCTGGCACCTCTTCAGAACCTTCTGATATTCAGGATCTACTTTCTGAGCTGTTATGATCCCGTCAATTAAGCTGGGCTTCATCTGATGCATCATCCATAAAGCTCCATTTGTTCTCAGCTTGGGGCACCATTGCTCAATTTCTTCCAGCATCTCGTACTCGCGTAGCCTCATATAAGCTAGCGAGCCTTCCCACTTTCTGCTTAATGCATCGGCGACTGAATTTGCTTTACCCGGATGGTAATTGATAACAAATTCATAATCCTTGAGGAGCTCAAGCCATCGTCGTTGCCTCATGTTAAGATCCCTCTGATCGAAGATGTACTTGAGACTCTTGTGGTCAGTGAAGATCTCGAACGTCTCTTCATACAAATAGTGCCTCCAGATCTTCAGAGCAAAGACCACAGCCACCAATTCCAAGTCATGTGTGGGGTAATTGACCTCGTGCTTTTTCAGCTGCCGTGAAGCATAAGCCACTACTTTGCCGTGTTGCATCAGGACACAACCAAATCTTGTTCCACATGCATCACTGTAGACCACGAAACCTCCACTGCCTGTCGGTATAGTGAGAATTGATGCCGAAGTCAGACGGTCCTTCAGAGTCTGAAAGCTTTGCTCACATTTATCTGTCCAGATAAATTTTTCCGCCTTCTTTGTGAGATTCGTGAGGGGTGCAGCAATCTTGGAAAAGTCTCTGATAAACCTCCTGTAATAACCCGCTAAACCAAGGAAGCTACGAATCTCAGAAGCATTCTTCGGCCTAGTCCAATTCGTCACCGCTTCCACTTTTGCGGGGTCTACTGCAATGCCCTTCTTGGAGACTATGTGTCCCAAGAACATGATCTCCTTCAGCCAGAATTCACACTTTGAAAACTTGCCATAAAGCTTGTGTTGTCTTAGGATCTCCAATACTATCCTGAGATGCTCTCGGTATTGCTCTGGACTGAAAGAATAGATCAGAATGTCATCCACGAAACTATGACAAACTGGTCTAAATATGGTCGAAAGACCCTGTTCATTAAATCCATGAACGCGGCAGGAGCGTTCGTCGGTCCAAATGGCATGACCAAGAACTCGTAGTGGCCACATCTTGACCGAAAAGCGGTTTTCGGTATGTCCTCCTCTGCCACTCTCAGTTGGTGGTAGCCACTACGTAAGTCTATCTTAGAGAACACCGATGCTTTTGACAGTTGATCGAAAATGTCATCTATCCGAGGCAGAGGGTACTTATTCTTCACTGTCACTTTATTGAGCATTCTATAGTCGATGCAGAGCCGCATGGAGCCGTCCTTTTTCTTGACAAACAAGACCGATGCGCCCCAGGGTGAGACGCTCGGTCTGATAAATCCCTTGTCCAGTAGCTCCTGTATCTGCTTCTTCAGTTCCTGCATTTCAACAGGTGCCATGCGGTAGGGTGCTTTAGAGATGGGTGCAGTCCCAGGGAGGAGCTCTATTTTAAAGTTGATTTCCCGTTTCGGTGGTAATCCGGATGTGTCCTCAGGAAACACATCTGGGAACTCCCGCACCACATCTATCTGTTGAAGCTCAGTGACAGGTGCATCCGTCTTGACCACACTAGCCAAGTACCCACAGCATCCTTTCTGTAATAACTTCTGTGCCTTGATCGCTGAGACAATGACTTTGTTCTTTATTGATGGAGTGCCTCTTATCACTGCCTTGGGTTTGCCTTGCGTCCCTATAACGATCTTCTTCTGTTTGCATTACAATGTTGCATCGTGATACGAAAGCCAGTCCATCCCCAAAATGACGTCATAATCCACCATGGGGATGACTATGAGGTCTGCAGAAAAATTTTTCTTGTCTACATTGATAGGTGCATTCGGAATGTACTTGGCAGCATGGAGAGTACCCATAGGTGTACTCACACGCATAGCATGGGACATCAGCTTCTGAGGTAGACTAAGAGTTTGGGCACACGACTCTGAAATAAACGAGTGTGTAGCCCCAGAATCAAATAAAATAGTAGCAGACAAGTTGACGATCGGGAGGGTACCTCTAATGACATCATTGTCATTTTGGGCTGCATCAGCTTCCAGGTTGTGCACACGACCTTGCACAACGGAATTTGTACCTCCTGCTGCTCGATTGTCTCGGCCTCCTCTGGCAGTCTGTGGGCAATTTCTGATGAAATGTCCGAACTGTTCACACTGAATGCATGCGCCGCTCAGTCTACGACACTCTCCATCATGGTGACGGCCACAGTGAGGACATAAAGGCTTCTGTGGCACTTGTGGCTGGCGTGGTGGCAGTGGCAGTTGTCTCAGTGGTTGTGCTTGTATTGGCGCAGGCCGTGGTTGAGCTTGAGCCTGTCTTGGGACTTCTCTCTGCTGGTATGGCCTGTAACGACGATCGTGGCGGTCATTCCTCCTAAATGGCCGATGATCATTCGTTCGAGGCCTGGACTGCTCTATTGCTTTGGCTGGAGCTTTAGCCTTGCATTCAGCTTGATCCTTTTCCATACGTGTGGCCAACCTCACAGCCTTCTCTAGATCTTCACAATCCCCAGACAGGACTTCAGTCTTCAGTGCCTGCTGTAGTCCATTAATGAATCTGTTAGCCCTAATACGCCCTTCAAATGGCATCGGGCAATATTGCTCCAGTTGGATGAACTGGGTGTGGTAATCTGCCACAGACATAGTTCCCTGTTGCAGTTGCAGGAACTCCTCTTGTTTGTTGATGCGGTCATGTTCAGAAGTGTAGCGCGCCATGAAAGCCTTCTTAAATTCATCCCATGCTATGTCCTCTTCTTCCATCCCTCTGAACCTGGTGGCCCTTGTAGTCTTCCACCAGCCCATCGCAGTACCAGTAAGCATGTGTGTGGCATACAGGACCTTGCGTTCATCAGTACATCTCATCAGCTTAAAAATCCGATCCATAGTCTCAATCCATTTTTCAGCCTTGAAAAAGTCCGCCTTCCCATCATAATGAGGCGGATGCAACTTTAGGAAAGCCTGGATGGTGTCTTCTACTGCTTCATGGCGTGCCCTCTGATTACGACGCCTTGACGCCGGTGGACTGTCTCCTGCCTGGCTACCCTCAGGTGGAGCAAACTCATCCACATGCTCCTCTAACGGCGCTCTAGCTGCGCGGCCTCTACCTCTTCCGCGGCTTGGCGCACGACCTCGGCCACGGCCACGTCCGCGACCCGGCTGGCCCCCATCTCAGGAAGTGAGCCTTCTGATGCCTCATACAGATTCCGGTCCGCTCTGACCATTTGCTCTTGAATATGCTCTGACCGTCATGACATGCTTATCCTCTATTCATACAATAAAATCATGCATCAATAAATCATAACTTATCTTCAACATAAACTTGACTTACATTACTTTTCGGTGGAGGGTGTGGCGACTGCACGACTGTAGCACATGAACCTCTTACCATACTATACTATTTTATACACTAGGACGTCAAGAGAGTCCTAACTTTAGGCTCTGATACCATAAATGTAACGCCCCCAAATCGACCCCCGCCACGTGGCGAAGACCAATCTGGAGACGCTACGTCATGCTATAACTTGACTATAATATTGACCATATCTCAGTCAAAAATTGAGACATGTCAGCGGAAGAAAAGAAATAAAGATAAATTATAACTTAAATTGCGGAAGTCTAAAAGTGGCTATGTCATTACTAAGAAATAAACTAAGTTCTACATCATGAATCTAAATTGCGGAAGGTAAATGAAAACTAAATAACACTCTAAAAGCCCTATGGTTCATATGTTGTCCTATCGCCAGAGCATCATCACCACATGCCTACTCCACCACGTTACTGACCTGGTCCTGTGGAAATCAGACACAGGGGAGGAGGTCCTCCCGTAAGCTTTACAGCCTAGTGGGGAACCACATGATATACAATGCATGACGTGAATATAATAATCAGCGATAAATAATCATGCTTAACTTGAACGTGAAAGATAACATATCAGTATCATGGATCATAATAAGAATAAGATCAGCGATATCATGAATCATGAAGATCAATAATATATAGTAAACTTGGAATCATGGCATACTTGACTTGACTTGAACTTGCTTCTTGATCTTGGTTATTAATTAGCAAACAGGGTGACTTTGAGGTGCCTTTAATTCTTGGGGTATGCCCAGCAAACGATACGGCCTTGTGCGGGTCAATGGGTGATCAAACCATGACCAAGAGAGCGACTCTTATCTTGATGCACTTGGCTTGGATTGACAACCCATCATTAATCTTTCATCTGAACTTATTAATCACTTTTAGTATCTTCTCATTCTTTGTATCATGTGATGAAGGAGATATGATCGGTATGAGGTAAATCAAGACAAAGAGTTCATGTTGGAATTATAAGGAAATAAATAATGTTCATATCAAAATAAAGAGAGACTAATGGGTGAATTTTGCTGGATTTTACGCCCTCACCTCTTCTGGATTTTTACGCTCGAAGAATCCCGTTCACCTTACGGCCGTAAAACCCTAATTCTTTGGATTTTTACGCCCGAGGAATCCCCTTCACCTTATGGACATAAATCCTAATTCTTTGGATTTTTACGTCCGAGGAATCCCCTTCACCTTACGGCCGTAAACCCTAATTTTTTGGATTTTTACGCTCGAGGAATCCCCTTCACCTTACGGCCGTAAACCTAATTCTTTGACCGTAAACACCTTCTCTTTCTTTCATCTTTCTCTCTCCAAATATTTTACTCCCTATTCCATTACGGTCATAAAAATCTACCCCTATTACATTACGGTCGTAAAAATCTACCCCTATTACATTACGATCGTAAAAATTTACCCCTATTACATTACGGCCGTAAGCTTCATCCTTTTCTCTTTTTTTTTTAATTCTCTTACGGACAATCCATCTTCCCTTTCTCTCTCTCTAATATTCTCTCTATTCCTTTACAACCGAACTTCTCTACCTCTCTATTCCATTACGGCCGAAAACATTTTTTTTTTCTAATTCTCTCTCCATCCTTTTCTCGATCGTAAGAAAATTACGGCCAAACAAATTTACGGCCGTAATACTTCTACTTTAAAATTAAGTTGCGTTATAAAACCTTGCGATGCAATAGCAAATAAATATTGCGGCCGTAATAATTTTAATTCCAAACTAGATTGCACCGTAAAATATTACGACACAATAGGAAAACGAAAATCCCCCCTACGTACTTTCGCCCTACTCTAAATCTTACATCCTAGCAATTAATAATATAAAAATAGAACAAACAAAAATAACTATGCATGCAAACAATCAACCAATCAAAGAATTCAAGAAAAATCAAACAATTAAAAATAATGATAACTTGAACCCTATTCATGTTCTTTTCTTTTCATAACGATGAGGGCATGAATTAGGATAATTCAGAGGTCATGCAAGGTGATTTCGATTCACCCACCTGTAATCGCAATTGATACTCGCTTGGCTCGTCGGAAAAGCTATCGGCCGAACCCCTGTATTTCCCTCTGCACTCCCTCTGCTCTTTCTCCGGGTGCTTGTTCGTCTCTGCTCACGGCTGGAAGGGACGAACAGGGAGGGAGAGAGAGATCGTGAGGGTTGAGAGAGGATTTTATAAAAGGTTTTGTTTTAATCTAATCTTCTTTTCAAAATTAAATTTGAAGAGATTAGATTTAATTTTCTTTCCTTTCAAACTTTCAGTGGGATTTGATTTTTAATCTCCCATGTGCTTTGCTCGGCCACCCATCACGATTTGTTTTCTTTTCTTTTTTTTTTTATCTTTTTGTTGGTTGTTACATGTCATGTCACGGTGATGTGTAAAGTAAACAACTTTCCATGTTTTAAAAAATTGATATGATATATTCGAATTTATGTTTTTTTTTAAAAGAAAATGTTTTACGTATGCAAAGGTTGTCAAGATCTCGATCTAAATTTTAAGATCTTACGGATCCCTTCCGATCTCGATTTTATTTCGAGGATCTTACGTGTAAGATCTTAATTTTGATCACACGATCTTACGACTTTATCAGATCTCATATAATTAATATAATAATTTAAAATATAAATTAAAAATATATTTATGATAATAAAAATTAATTTATATGAAGTTAAATATTATTTTTATTTTTAATATGTTTTGATATAATTTAAGTTAAGAATTGATAAAAAATGTCTTAATAGGACATAATTTAAGATTTTAAATGAAAAAAATTTGTCAAAAATATATTTATTACTATAAAAATATATTATTTTATTAATAAGTAGGATTCTAATCTTATATAAGATCCCGATTTTGATAACCTCGATCATATGTACTTTTAGCAACATGGGAAAGAAAATAATATATTTTGTTAGACGTTGATGGTAACAATGCATGTAGTGATTCGTATTATCATTTCAACATATATATATATATATATATATAATAGTTATAAACTTTATACTTGACTAAAAAAATTTAAATAATGATCAAATATATATAATTATATTATTCCTTTATTATTAAATAAATATATTTATAAATACTATGGTGAATTTTACATTTTTCTATAACTTTGTGCCCTCAGAAATTTAAGAGTTCATAACTAATATGTGTAGACATAAAATTTTAAAAATCACATAATTGAATAAGATGATAATGATTTATTTGAAAATTAATATATTTGAAATAGGAGAATAATTAGATGTTAGTGATTCAAGATGAAGAGTATTAATAATTCAAACCTTAATAACCTTTGGTTGACAAAAGTTATAGCAATGTTAAAAAGGGGGAAAAATAACAGTTGAATAAAAAGATATTTTCTAGCCAATTACATAATTAACTAATATAAATAAAAACTGATATTTTCACTCACAAATTTAGATCTCTACATGAATTTTTGTAAATCAAATGATTTATTTGATTATTTATATATTTATAATATGAGAACAATCAAATATTAGTTATTCTACCAAACATGCCTATGAGATTTCAGATCTTCACCTACAATTTGCATATTTCTCCTTCCATCATTTCCTCTTGTTCCTTTTTTTTCTCTTGTGAATTTTCAAATTCATAATTTCATGTGATGGACATGCTGTCATCTCTTTCCTTTTTTATTAAAAAAATAGAAAACGAGTTGACCTCGAATTTTTAATTCAATCCGATGTTCCCAGTTCATCTCTCTCTCTCTATCTCACTCAAAAATCAATTTTAGACGTCAATTCAAATTGGACTAGTGACTCAGTCATGGTTAACCGGTCCAACTAATCGGTGAAATCCGATTTTTAATATATTGGACAAAGATATTTATCTATTGAGTGCGTGATTTGTACTTTTTAAAATTTGAAAAATTATGCATATTAAAAATATCTGTAATAAGTATAATATTTTTCTCACAACATCATTTTATTGGACTTATCTAAAAAAAATGATAGGTAAAAGCTCTTGGCATGCACTTCACAATACTATTTCACACTAATTAAATCATATTCTTCTAAAAACCATTGAAGTAATACTTGTTTTTTTTATAATAAAGATAATGAAGTCATTCATATATTTAGTTAAAAAAAAGTATGTTAACATATTAGAGAAAAGTATCACTCCCAATATTAAAAATTAGTAACATTTGATTAATTTAGAATCGAAGTAAAGAGATATTTGTTAGTTTAAAAAATCGAACACAAAGTTATTAACTTTCGTCGACTCTAGAATACAAATTTTTTATTTTCTATTCTCGATGTCTAAAAAGTGGTGTTGATAGTCCAACTAACACTAATATTATATATATTGTCCACAAATTGAAGATAAGTCCATCATCGAGTCTAATCAATCTAACAAAATTGTCACACATTTTACGAAGCCAGCATCAAATTATAGGGGGCCCAACTATATATAAATATCTATATGTTTATATTTTTTTCCTATAAAAACTATCTATAGAATATAGGAAAATTAAAAAATTTGGGGAGGAGGGGGGCGTGCATCATGTACCTAGGCTAGTGAAAATTTTAATAAAAATAATTTATATTCACAAAGTCTCACGCTCAAAATTTTACTTAAATAAGAAAGAATCGTTTATCACTCGTCCGGAGGCCTTGTTGATAACTCTGAACATAATTGATTTTATATTTTGTTAGTACGGATAAGTAATTCGGCCTAGTTACCCCCTATGGGAGAATAAGTGAGACTGAGGGGAAAGAGAAATGTTTGAGCCAGGCAAACGTGATTGAAACGGGGGGAGAAGACCGAGTTCTGTTCATCTTTCGTCCATTTATTGACTTGACCTATTCAGATCTCAGATGGCGCGTTCTCGTCAGTTCACAAAAGGAATCTAACATCACAATCAAATGCAGCAAAAAAAGATTGATCAAGTTTTCAGGTTATCAGGAAAGGGAATGAATATGATGCAGTAAAATTTCTGAAATATGATGTCCAAGGGGGAACTTGGAGGGGGTAATCTGCTCAGATCAGACCTTCTTCTTTAAAACTGCACACTCTGAGATCTCTCATTAGTCCCCAAGAACTGTTCCAAAATCTTTCTGCACACCTCCTGGTCGGTTATTTATATCCGCAGCAAATTTAAGTTTGGTGAACGGAGGAAAATTGAACTCTGAGCGCAGAGCTGTTTCAGAAAACAGCAGTTGAGATAGTGAAAGGAACAGCCTTTTTTTTCTTTAAATTGAGCAATAAATTGACTTGTTCCAAACATTTTTGTTTATTGTTTTCTTTTTCCTTTTTATTTGACTGCCATTAATAGTCAGAAGTCTTCAAAGCCAATGGATGGAGGCATGCAGTTTTCTTTTGCGTTGTGCTGCCAGGACAAGATATCTGGTGCCAAAGATGGCCCAATCAGATCCCCAAACAAATGGCCCCCCGACCTCATAAGAAAATCCAGAAATCAATCAAGTCCCAAATTCATCATTACATTGATTGCTGAACCAAATTCTTCGTAGTTTATTATTATGCGATGTTTAAAATCCTTAATAAACTTTAATAAATTATAACACAAACAAAGGCAACCCCTTTCTCTGAATACAATGTGCAGAAAGAAAGAACCTTCCATGTTCCTCCCACTAATGGCAACATCCTCGAGCTCTTATCACCTTCCCGTCTCCCCTTGACTTCTATCCTTCTTCCTCATCTCCATTGCAGTTTATAAAGGCAGACCTTCAAAGCTTCATGTCTCCTTCCTTCCTCAAATCCTCCATTTCCAAGCCATAAAAATCCCATCTTTCGCTTTTCCCAATCCCTCAAGATTCAACCTTTTTTTTTCCTGCGTCTCTTCTTTTCGGGTCAACAAGATCTTCTCCAAACAGCGGCTTGAAGCAAGAAGTGTGGCAGGATCATCTTTGAGGATAGCGGGAGTTGCCAATCAGGAAGGCAGAAATCTTTCCCCCAAAAAACAGACCCCCCAAATCCATAATATTAGTGAAAAAGGTGCGACATTTTGGAGAAATCGGCCATAAAAATCCAATCTTGACCAAGCAATCCGCGTCGTTGTTCCTTCCGAGAGCCCAAAATCTCATCGTCAACCTGTAACCATTGTTGCAATGAGCAATCAGCCGTCCCATCCTCCCACCCATCCCTCCTCCAAGCCCAGCTCTGTCCTCCCTCACAAGACGCCAAACCTGCGCGACCACTACCGAGTCGGGAAGAAGCTCGGTCAGGGCCAATTCGGCACGACATACCTCTGCATCGACAAGTCCGACGGCAAGGAGTATGCCTGCAAGTCCATCCCCAAGCGCAAGCTCCTGTGCCGCGAAGACTATGAGGACGTGTGGCGAGAGATCCAGATCATGCACCACCTGTCGGAGCACCCCAACGTCGTCAGGATCAAGGGGACCTACGAGGACGCGCTCTTCGTGCACCTCGTGATGGAGCTGTGCGCCGGCGGGGAGCTCTTCGACAGGATCATCCAGAAGGGGCATTACAGCGAGCGGAAGGCCGCGCAGCTGATCAAGACCATCGTGGGCGTCGTCGAGGCGTGCCATTCGCTCGGGGTCATGCACCGCGATTTGAAGCCGGAGAATTTCTTGTTCTCCAGCACCGACGAGGACGCGGCGCTCAAGGCGACGGACTTCGGGCTCTCCGTCTTTTATAAGCCAGGTTTGTTTTGCCCTCCTTGTGCTCGTTTAATGTACCACGTATAGAAAGAAATCAACTTGTATTACTTGGACGTCTACTTATTGTCTTGGTCATTCCTGACAGGCTAATACATTTTATCTGTGCCATGCTTGTGAATGCATTATGCTGCAATCAGTGATCTGTCTATCTGAATTCATGTTACATTGTCATATTTGTTCAGAGAATTCTAAATGTTGTTGACAATTCATTTGTTCTGCTTTCTTCTCTTTTTCCTCATCGTTGAATCGATATGGATGTCTTATGTTGATATACCTTTTGTTCCACACAAAAAACACCTACGAAGTGAGAACTTTACAGGTCACGTCTGCATAAGATATTATTTGTTTTGCATAAAATTTTTATGGATTCTTGTTTTTGAAGGAATGACAACTTTGGTCGCAAATATTTTTGGTATGATCAACTTAGAAAAAAAAATCAAGTGAAATCTTCTCAGTGTAATCCAATGACATGAAAGAAATCATCTCTTGCCATCAATCTTTCAACCACCATTGTTCGTTCTTCTCCTGCAGCCATTGCCTTATACAACCATTCTCCTAATGAAAATGATGATGCCACCTCTTTAGAATCCCCAGTGCTCATAAAGGAGAGAATGGCAAAGAGAAGATCAAGATAAACCCAGTATGTCCAAACAGATCAAAAGTGTTGCTGGTTAAATGCAATTTTTCCCTCAAAAATAAACCTTGTGATCTATAATGATTTTGCAGGATTTTTTTTCAACAATCAACCAAACATTTCATTTGCGAATTTCTCAAATATTATATATTGGTTAGCCTAACTAAGATGTTAAAATTAAGGTTTGTCTCCTTTCCACATTTTTAACAATTTTGGAATAAAGTCCTATGCAATGGTTATACCTTCTTTTGTCTAGATTCTGGATTCCAGATAACTTTTTGGATTGGATGTAATGGGATACATAAACTGCCCAATGTCTTGAAATACTTGTTGATGTTGTTCTTTTCTGACATTAGAAATTTCTTTTTCAAAATATAATGGGCTAGTTCAACTGTTTTCTAGGTTCTTATGTGATATCTCTTGGTTATAGGTGATACATTCTCTGATGTTGTTGGAAGCCCATATTACGTTGCACCTGAGGTTTTGCGCAAATACTATGGACCTGAAGCTGATGTATGGAGTGCTGGAGTCATTTTATACATTCTTTTAAGTGGTGTTCCACCTTTTTGGGCAGGTATTCTATCTTTTGCTCTTGTTTACCTGTTTTCTATGTAAATTGTTTGTACTGTGTTTTCCAGCTTTTGCCTTATCTCTATAATTTCTCTTGTCCCATCAGAAACTGAAGCAGGGATTTTCAGACAGATTTTACAAGGTCGTTTGGACTTTGAGTCTGAACCATGGCCTGGTATTTCTGATAGCGCTAAGGACCTGATTAGAAATATGCTTAACAGGGATCCAAAGAAAAGATTTACAGCTCATGAAGTTCTTCGTAAGTAGTTTTCTTGATGATTATCTTTATATAAGAATTAAGACTTGAATGGAGAAACCAAAGTTCAAGGTTTTCAGAAGCAATTTTATAGTTTCGCTGATATTGTCTGTTCTAGGTCACCCATGGATTGTTGATGATAAAATTGCACCTGATAGACCCCTGGATTCTGCTGTTTTATCACGCCTGAAGCAGTTCTCTGCAATGAACAAACTAAAGAAGATGGCATTACGGGTAAATATCAAATTCATTTACTGCCATTCTTGTGTTCATGATTTATTATTACGAAAGATGTTCATGAGGATTTACATGGTCAGCTTTGATTTTCCCTTTCAAATGCCTAAATATATATAAAAAGGGACAAAGACAAAGAGATTTTATCAATCATTGGATATATATCGAGCAAGTGGCATGCTACATGTGGAATCTTAAAGCATCTACATATTCTCTTTATCCTTTTACGGGAAGGGTGTAACAAATAAACATTGCAATTATGAGAAGTTAGGACTTTGTCTCAATATGATCCTATTATGACCATTTTATTCAATACGCATATTTATTATACATCACCAGAATAGGCTGTGTTTCTGTAGGAGCATTAAATTTTTCATGAAGAATTTTGTTCAACTTCTAAAATGGTACCTTTTATCTCCTTAAACAAAGGTAGTTATCTATAATACTTAGCGACATAGAGAAGGTTTTAAGGATGATCCTTGAGCTTTATGCAGTAAACAGTTCACAATGACCACACGTTGTAAGACTTTTTTGGGTTTCCAAGCGAAACTCTTTGCCTTGTTCTTTTTTTCGGAGAAGGAAAAGGAGGGGTAACAGGATCGATAGTCATCCAATCTTTGTCTGGATATTCAAGTTGCAGAGGTCTGAATGTTTACATTTAATCTTCCACTTTTCAACTAAAAAGTATATGACAATTAGAACCTGGATATTTTCCAGTCTTACCATTCCAAGCTGACTTTTGGGCTTGTAAAATACAGCTAATATGGTGATGCTGTGATGGCAACTTATGTTCTTGTGTTGTTCACTCACACTCTCATTTTATTACTCATATTGTATTGATTAGCGTTATGAGACCCTTCCAGTGTTCTCGGAAGTTATGTTGTTTGGATGAGTTTAGATATTTATTAAACCAGGTATTTTGTTTATTGCAGTCCACAGAAATTTTAGTGGTGGGTTTAAATAGTTACTAAACCAGACAATTTTTTTGGGGCTTATGACAATCCACAAAGAAATTCTACTTCAATTTGGCTATTTCAAAAATGACTCAAGAATGTTTTAGGAAGTGTTAATTTTTCTGTGAAGTTGACAATCTTGATATTATATCTATTTTATAGGTTATTGCTGAAAGCCTCTCAGAGGAAGAGATTGGTGGTCTAAAAGAGTTGTTCAAAATGATTGATACAGACAATAGTGGGACAATTACATTTGATGAATTGAAGGATGGTTTGAAAAGGGTAGGATCGGAATTGATGGAATCTGAAATCCAGGCGCTCATGGATGCGGTATGTGGAACAGAGCAGCATCTTGTTCATCTTTCTATAACTTGTACATTAATCAATGAAAATCTTCTAAAAATTGATGAAAATGCTTGTACTTTAGCATAGCTCCTGACCTAAATCCTCTGAACATGTCATGAAACTTGCTGCAGGCTGACATAGACAAAAGTGGCACCATTGACTACGGTGAATTTCTCGCTGCAACAGTGCACATGAATAAGTTAGAGAGGGAAGAGAACTTAATATCAGCTTTCTCCTTTTTCGATAAAGATGGAAGTGGTTACATAACTATAGATGAACTTTCTCAGGCCTGTCGGCAATTTGGTCTAGATGATGTTCATCTTGATGACATGATTAGAGAAATCGACCAAGATAATGTGAGTTTCTGGCATGATTACTCTCTTCTTTCCGAGTTCCGCAATGATTTTCCTAGATGTTAATATCCTTTTGGCTTCAATGGTTTTAGTTCCCAACTATGCTACTACCTCTCCCTGGCTTTTGTTTAATTCCACACACTTATTTTCAGGATGGACAAATAGATTATAGTGAGTTTGCCGCAATGATGAGAAAGGGTAATGGGGGCATTGGAAGGAGGACCATGAGAACTACTCTGCAAATTAACCTGGGGGATGCTCTGAAAGCTGGAGAACGCTGACACATTTACTTGTTGAAAGAACTTTCGAGGACCAGGAGTTTCCAATGTAGCGTTAGAAGGAACAAGCAAATGAGGTTGAGAAAGAAATATAAATTGCGAGCTATCCATATTCTGAAAGAGTTGTACTTCTAGACACTTGGAAAAGAGATGTAGCCATGCGTAGCAAACCAAGACATTGTTTAATATGAATAATAACACACTGCAAAAATTTCTTTTATTTTTGTCCTTGTGTAGATTTATTTACATGCCAAAAACTGTCATGGAAGGATTCAGAGGAAACCCTAGACAAGACTAATAATTCTAGCCTAATGGTTGAAGAAACAATTTGCTGCGGTTTACCTTCTGCAGGTTATATAAACAAGGATTATTTCCTCTGACCTCTCCTAAACTATCGCGAATTATCATATCTAATTTTAAATTATGAACTTTGTTTTTTGGGTATTTAAATTATCGCGATTTTTTTAGTTTAATCTTTTCGTCCAATTCCGTCAACTTCTTCATTATTTTTTATTTTTTGAATTTATGAAAAGTTTATTATATCACTGTGGTAGTCCACTTTTACATAAAAATATAATAATTTAAAGCTCGCCAGCGTGGAGCAAGGGGGTCGCCCCCCACCCTACGACCTCCTACGCGAGGGAAGGTGGGGGGTCGCCCCCCTCCTTGCGACCTCGTCGAAGGTCGCAGGAAGGGGAGCGACCACCCCATCCCCCCTACGCCGTGCCGGCGAGCGCAGGGGAAAGAGGGGGGAGGGGAGTCCGCCCCTCCCTGCGACCTCGCCGGAGGTCGCATGGAGGGGGCCCCCTCGTAGTGTTTTTTCTTTTTTTAAAAATCTATTTTTATATTTTTTTATGTAAAAGTGGACAAACACAAGGGTATAATAGACTTTTCACAAATGAAAAAAATGAAAAATAACGGAGAAGTCGAAGGACCAAATTGAAAAAATCGTGATAGTTTAGGTATAAAAAAATGAAGTTCGTAATTTGAGGTTAGATGCGATAATTCACGAAAAATAACCCTATAAACAATGATATCTGGGCATAATTAGCAATGCATTTAAATTGAACAGTTTCCACTTTGGCCATTCAAAAATTGTACATGGAACATTGGTCCTGCTGAAGCATTCTGTCCAGTATCTGGCAAACTATATGTATCTTTGGGCTTTTACAATAGCCGGATCTGCAAAATGCCTTGATAAGTTGATGAAATATGGGAACATCTATTCTCATCCCCTCCCTCATCATCCATTCCAGCGGAATTAACATATCCCTGTTCCTTCCACCCTTCACTAATCTATAAATTAAATTGGCGGCCAGCTCTGTTGAGTATCCTTCTCCAAGGGTGCTATAGAAGCAACCAATAGCCTCCAGAAACATTCTTTCTTCACAAAGGCAAGTGATAAGCACACTGTAAGTGACTTCAGTAGGAGCAATGTTCTCCTGGAACATCTTCTGAAACACTAAGGGTACGTCCCGTGGCCTGTTGGATGTGTATAGATATCGGATGAGAGTGGTGCAACTCATGACATTAGCAACAAAGCCTTTGCTACTGAAAACATGCAAAGCTAGGCACATCTTCCTCGCTTTGGAAAGGCTATGAATGACAATGCTAAATGTCCAACTGTTAGGAGAAATGCCCTTCTTGAACATGTCTGCAAAAAGCTTCAGCACATCCAACCATGTCCCCTCATCGGACAGCTTGCTCATCACAGTGTTGTAGTTAACTACGCTGGCGCTCCACTCCAGATCCGCGCTCCTCTCTAGCAAACACTTAGCCTGCATAACGTTGGAGCCATGACAGAGTCCATCAAGAAGGATGTTCAAAGTTATGGCATTGGGGCGCAATCCTCTGTCGAGCATTGCTTCCAGCTGCTTGAATGACTCCTCGGCTCTGCCATGCTTGCAAAGGCCATCCATGTATGTGGTATAAGTAATCGTGTCAGGTTGCCAACCCTTTGAGCCGCTGCTTTTCAGAAGCATCTCAACCTCACGCAATGTGCCAGACTTGCAGAGCGCGTCAATCAGAACATTATAGGTTACGGTGTTCGGCTGGCACCCCATGGCCTCCATGGTGTCCACCAGCCTCTTGGCCTCTGCAACCTTTCCTCTCGCGCAATAAGCCTGAACAATAGGCGTGCAAGTGTGTGCGTTCGGTTGGCATTCCACCTCCAGCATCTGATCCAAAACTCCCAAAGCCTCCTCCACCCTCCCGGCACGACACAGGCCCGCGATCATCGTGGAGTAGGTTACCACGTCCGGACTGCAACCGCACTCCGCCATCAAACGAAGGACCTCGTAGGCCGTATCGAAATCCTCCAAGTGCCAAGCGTACAGCTTCACCAGGACGGTATAGGCAGCCGTGTCGGGGGCGACGCCCATCAGGGGCATTTCCTCGAACAGTTCAACGGCATCGCCTACCCGGTGAGCGGCGACCAGGCTGTCGACGACGGCGGTGTAGCAGACGACGTCCGGGCGCATGCCAAAGTCGCGCCGCATCTCGCGGAGGAGCCTAAGCGCCTCGTCGGGCTCCCCGGCGCGGCCGAAGGCCGTGATCAGGCGGGCATAGTCGAATGGATGAGGCCAGTCGGGTCTGGCGCCGGTCTCCAGGGGCGGAGTGTGGCCGTCGTCGGAGGAGAGACGCTTGAGAAGAGCCGAGATCTTGAGGAGGAGAGGGTCGCCGGTTTCGACGGAGAACGAGCGGGGAAGATGAAGACGACGGCGGCGGAGGAGGAACGGGAGAGATGGAAGTGGTTTGAGGAAGGAGGGCATGAGAGAAGAAGAGGCGGCGGAGGAGAAGAAGGTGCGGCGGAGGAGAAGAGACGGCGGCGGAGGGATGCCATGGAAGCGGCAGAGGAGGATGAGGCGTTGGAGCTTGGAAGAAGCGGCGATGGTGGTGACAAGTGAGAGGGCGAGGAACGATGTTTAAAACAAAATTGGAACAAAAAAGGTATATGATTGAGGGTAAATATAAGCTACATTTATTTTTCCTCTCCTAAATATATTTAACGGTGAGGGTAAATATTATTCACGCTGAGGATAAATATATTATTATTGAGGTTAACGAGTGTAACGAAAAAGAGAGAGTGTGATTGCACCAAACACAGAAGAAAAATGACGATGTCTTTTATGAAATAACGATGATTACAAAAATGTATCTGTTTAGACCCTTAAGAGTTTATAGATGATAGAAATTATACTGAGATTCTAAATAAATTTTTTGAAAATATGACATCTATCTCATGATAAAGAAATAAATCAAATTTAAATTACATACAAAATATCCCTAAAAATTTAATTATAATTATTAAATAAATTAAATAATAAGAAATAAGCGTTCTGCACTAAATATAAAGCAATGTGCGCTACATGCTCGTTAACCTCTTATTTATTATATCTACATAGTTCTCATTTTATTGTCAAAGTTTTTCTATAAATAAAGAATAGCAAAAAAAATTAATGCACAAGATTTTTTTTAAAAAAAATTAACAAATTATTTAACGGTGTTGGGTATTTTAGTAAAAGTGTTTGAAGAGGAAATGCAATTGTTCGATAGAAATAAACGCATAATTAACTTTTTTTTCTTGGCATATATATCACACGAAATATAATTAATCTGGTGTTAGTACGAAAGTGGTATGATATCACTCTTACTTTTATAAAAAGAAATTTAAACTGGATTCAAATTGCACTACATACGAAATCTTAGAATCAAACAAATTATCATATAGTAAATGGTAACTATAATGAAATAGGGCTCAACAAATTGAATGACCAATTCCCTTAAACGTGCAAAATTATATTATTTAAAAGGTAAAAGTAAATTTCAGTATTCATTGTTTATCAAAGTTTAATTATTCTCAAAATTATCGCTATTTTTTATGTTTAAACTCATTTTTTCCGTTTTGCGTTTTCAAAGTCTTGTCATAAAAATTTTTAAAGTAGAATTATAGATTCACCTTACTTTTTTGTTTGCTCTATGGAAAGTAAATTACGAATTATAAATTATTTTAAAAAAAGAATATTTAGAATAATAGTTTGTTTGACAAAATATTTATATCTTAAAAAAGAATTATGTTGTCTATAAATTTGACTCTCTGAATAAATTTAAACGCGCGTTCTATTTATATCTTTTAAAATTAAGATACAGCAAAACAAAAATTCTTTTTGTCTTTTGGGATAGGACACATAGATAATTATTAATGGAAAAATTAATATATTTATTTTAAATAGAAATCCATAGATAAATTCATAAAAGATTTACACATATAAACGAACTATACATCATAATTTTAAAAAAATAAAAATTAAACATCTAACGATCCAACAAGGCCTCTGCAAAGAGGGCACGTAGAATGAGAGTGGAGCCACATATCGATGCAGCCGACGTGAAAACAATGGCGGCACGGCAAGAGGAGCCGCGCCCGCTCGCCGTCCTCCAACTCCATCAGGCAAACTGCGCAGGCGTCGCTCTGCTTCGTCTCCTCGCTAATGTCGAAGGTGGGCATCCGCGACAGCACGGCGCGGTCGAGCCCTACGCCATTAAGGCGGCCACCATGCGATGTCATCGTCATCGTGGCCGTAGCCCTTCCGCCGCCACCGGCCCCGCCGTTGAGCGCCGCCGTCGACGTCGTAGTCCTACCACCACCCCCGTTGCGCCATGATGCGGTTGAAGTAGTTGTATCACCACGGTAACAGACGTAGTACCACTCTATGCAACGCAAGATAAACACTACGGCCGTAAACGAAACCAAGAAGATGAGAAAAGCGCCGTCGGGATCCATTGCAAGCACTGAATTGGACGTGTATTATGAGGATAACGATGTTATGGTCTTTTTCTACTCTTTATTATGCACGCTATATAGACATATATATAGATTCTAGATAGATATCAATGCTCTAGAAGGCTAAAACCTGGCAGACTCCTATCCGAATTCTTTTTGTATTATGTTTCCCCAGACAATTAGAATAAGAGTACGTACGCGTCTTCGTGTGCATGCATGGAGTTGGAAAACTCCTTTTACTCCGTCGTGATTGTTGCAATCAATTGTACGAACATTAAACTTATTATAGTTGACAAACTATGCTTGGATAAATTTCTGTAGATCGCGGGTTCGAATCCGATTTGCGGCCGTTTCTTTATCAAAACTTTTTTCGAGTTGTAGTTCCCAGGTACAAAATTTTTTTATATTAATATTTTTATCTATTGTTTTGTTATTCTTAATTATATTTTATTTTCATCTCGTATAATAATTGCAATTCATTATTTTGTCTTTTAATATCCTAATTCATTTTTTAAATATACATTTTATTTTACTAACTATTAGAAATCAATTGTAAGTACTTATTCTTTTAAATATACAATTTTATTTTATTGTAAATTATATCTATAATTTTGAAACAATATTTTTATACCATTAACAAATTTTAACTATAATATATAAATTTATTAATTATTTTATCATTCAAACACTAAATTTTGTCATCGTAGTGAACCCACTTAAAAAGTTGGCTGGCTCCGCCACTGTCTGTTTGAATATGCAGCGGTGCAAAGAGCCTGTAATATCCCTAACTTAAACATTTATGATTAGAATGTTATATTATGTTATTGATATGTGTTATGAAGATCATGTTAAGATATAAGCTTCAATGATAATTATTGGAGCCCGAAAAGTAATGAAAATTTGTTTAAGACATGAAAATATAATTTTCGGAAAAGTAAAATTTGAAAAATTAAAGTCCCAGTAATTGTTCCTATATATGAAAGGATTCTAAAAGTGATTTTTAACAATTTTTAAGAGGTGTATGAGTTAGGTAAAACGTAGATACAAAATCGAAATATTTGTGAAATCACGATTTTTGTTCTTCAGACAAAAAATTAGATTTTGATTCTTTGGTTATTTATTTTTATAAATATTTTATTTTAATTCAAACTCCATAGTTTCTTATTTACATGTAATATCTTAAGTAAATGAATAAATAAATAAATAAATGGAGAAATGCAAAAGCCATTTACTTAAATGACATTACATGTGAATAAGTGATACTTCAATGGCATTTTGGAAATAATGACTTCCACCAGCTAAGTCGGTTCTCCTTCTTTCTAATACTTATCTTTTTACATTTTACTATCTTTATATGCCCTTCTCACCACTTTGGCCGAACACCTAAGGCAAGAGCAAAAACATCCATAATTGTTGAAGGAATTGGAGGAAGAGAAGGAGTAACTAGGATTTTAGATTTTGGTAAATTCCTACTTCATTTTCTTTGGATTTCAACTACATAATTCATAATTAGGGTTTCTCTGAACCTGTCTCATCTATTCATTTTCGGATTTTACTTGAACATGGGGAAAAACTCATGTTGTTCATGGGTAAGATTAATCCTAGCCATGTTCAATTGGTACCCGAATCTTTAGCTACATAATTCCATATCATCTGGTCGTCCAAAAATTATGAAATTTATACATATTGATCCCCTTTGAGTCTACTTTCGTTGAGCTTTGGAATCAAATTAATATGATATATGTAGAGAAAGTTATGTTCTTATATTTAAGGTATTATCACTCTGTCTTCCGAAACTGTGACCTAACTTTCTAAATTATGGATTAAATCCAATATGTCATAGATTTATTTGATAATTTAGGGTGTTATAGACAATGATATTAGGTTTCATTTAAAATTGGAATCACTATAAAATAATATATGTAGAGAAATTTATAAATGTTTTACCGAGTCTCACTTGGTCTGTTTGGATGAAACATAGGGCAAATTGCGCTAGTACTTGTTGAATTTATGATCAGTACAAATAGATATAAATTCAAGTAATTTTATGAGTTGGACCTTAGGATGTCTACTATTTGGAAAAATTAAAAGTATTAGAACAAGAAATGTTTATTATTTTATATAAATGATAAGAGTAAGGTTACTCAGTCTATCAAAACATAAAAACAATATAAAAGCTAGGCTGAATGTTGATTTTCATGAGAACAAATCATAATGAAATAGGATATGAAATTTTTACAAATTAATGTCTTTGTAATATGAAACTAAACAAAATTAGAATGATGTCATTTGGTTATGTATACCAGAAGATATGGATTTTTCTTTATTATGTGTGCAATCTGTCATAATATTAGGTCAATCCTTATATTAAATAGTTACTTAAGTTATAAGAGTAAATACTTAAGGTTCATATACCTTTGCAATTAATTATGTTTTATGTGTGATAGGATTGTGTTCAGAGCATAGTTGTAATGTGTTTCTTACTATTATTGTTATAGGAGTAGAAGAGTAAAATAGTGAAAAAGGAAAGGAAAATATTTTGTTAGCTCTTATAGGTAAGTTGGTTTCTCCTAGTCTATGTATTCTCTTATTTTGAATTCGGTATGACATTGATTGTTATATGTATTAAATGCATATTTGATAAGTTCATATTAAAATTATATGTTGAATGCTTGATCAATTGACGGTTCATTGGAAGAGCTTATGTGAAATGTTATGGATCGAGTTTATAGGATGCAATCCTATTTTGTTGGAATGAGTATCTAATATGATTTATCTTCTGATGTTTGAGATATGTTTATTACGTGATGAATCATGCATCGACATCTGCTTGCATTTGCATATATGATGGTTGGAGCTAAGTGCTACATCACTGATCACGATGGGAATCACCTCTAGAGTTCAATCTATCATTCTGTTCTCCAATAATGAGATGAGATAGACTGGAGCTAAGTGCCATGCGGAGCTAAGTGCGAGTAGCGATGTGAGCCACCTCTAGAATTCATAGGGGCCACCTCTAGAATCCACCTATCGCTATATGATATGTTCCCCAAAAGAAATGAGACAGAATGGAGCTAAGTGCTACATCAATAATCATGATGGGAGCCACATCTAGAATCCACCTACCAACCACTGGCCAGTTGGATCCGTGCATACATATGAGAGTGTTGCATTGCATACACATGTTTGATATATTTAAGTGACAATGAATGTAAATTGAGTGTAATGATTTTGATTGAAATGTTATATATGTACTTATTAAATGTGTGAAGATATTGATTTTGATATTATGATTAATGTATGTATATTTATGTTTCCCAAATTTATTAGATGGTAACACATAACTTATGAGTTATTAGCTTACTGAGCTATTATTTGCTCACAGTGATGTTGTATACTTTTTTCAGATCAGTAGAATTTTTGGGATCGTGAGAGACGTACAACCTTAGCAGGGTGTGGATTCCTTTTGCTGCTAAGGTATTGAGAAGTCACGTACCCCATCGCGCGCACTAGATAGAAGACTTGTAGCTCTCATATTCATATGTTGAGATATATAAAGAGTTTGATATGTGCTATGTATGAAAATTAATTTTGTGTCTTGTAAAACGTAAATCTTTCGTGACTATGTGGTGGTGTAAACCCTAGGGTTGTTATGTGGTTTGGTTTATGTGTTATCACTTTCTTGTAGTATTTAGAGGAGTTATGCACAATTTTTTTAAAAAATAATGAAATATATTTGATCGTCCGTAATAAGTCATGAGCTGATTTAAACCACCGTTTAAATCGGGGTCGCGATAGAGCCGGTGCGGCGACCATCTATAGAGGCGCTCACCCGCCCAGGCGAATCGTCGACGGCCATCTACGATATGTTGTTATGCTGTTCGGAACTAATTTAGATCCTTAATATATGGAAAAATGTAGGTGTTCCCTACCTCACATTGTTTCTTATCGTCTTCACCAATAGATCTGATAAACTATTTGAAAGATTCAATCATGAATACTATTAGATGAAGATATAAGGCGAGGCAGGGAACACCAACGTTGTAACATTGAATGCATGATATATATATATATATAACTTCCGAAATACTAATACATCTTACGTAAAATGAGGAAGATAATATTTTTTTAATATATATATATTCATTATCATTAATATTTATGATAACACATACTTATAGAAAATATGATGAATAAGTGTCTTTTCTATAGAAGATTAGGCCAATGAAAAGTGTCTACTATAATAGATTGGATTTAATGGGTGTCTCCCCAACTTAGATGGGGGACTTTTCACCCATTAAACAGCGCCCGTCCGATGTGAATCGGACGGGCGCGCATATAAGTTGGCCTCATCTAGTGTGAAGGCCGGCTTATTGATCGGTCCGACGAAGTGAAGAACCGCGCCCGGTCCGGTCGATGCGTCGCAGTACAAAAGCGGCCGGGTAAAATTTTTTTACCCATTTGTCGTCGCGCTCTCTCTCTCTCCTCTTCTCTCATCTCGCACTCTCTCATTTCGCCCCTCCGAGCTTCTACCCATGCCGTCCAGATCTACCCCGCGCCATCCAGATCTACCGTCGGAGATGTCGTCCGTCCGGATCCGCCGGCCGCCGTAGAGATGATCCACCCGACGGTAAAATTTTTTCACTTCTTTTACCCTCTCGCGCTCTCTCACCTCTTTTACTCTCTGGATCTCAGCGCCTCCGGCCAGATCCGCCCGGATCCGCCCCCTGCTGCGCTAGCACGCCGCCGGCCGGCCGGCCGGCCTCCCTGCCGCTCCCGTCGAGGACCGCGCTGCCACCCGCCCACCCTGCCGCTCCCGTTGAGGACCGCGCCGCCGCCCGCCCGCCTGCCCTGCGGCTCCCGCCAAGGACCGCGCCGCTGCCCGCCGAGGACTGCGCCGCCGCCCACCCGCTCGCGCCGAGGACCGCTTCGCCGCCCACCCGCCCGCCCTGCCGCTCCCGCCCGCCCTGCCGCTTTGGCTATATTTTTCTAGCATGCCTTCTTGTTGTAAACACCTACTTTAAACGTTCTGGCCAGACACTTCTCATTTAGAGGACGCAACAGCTGCCCCTGTTTTAGGCACTTCCAAGTTGGTTACTTATGTTCTTAATGATTCAGTCTTGGATATCTGAGTATTGCTCTTGAATATATCTGTTATCCTTGTTCTTTAATTCATTGAGTTTATCTCGATTTAATTTTCGAGATTGGTGCAAGTGAGTGCTACATATCACTCCACACTTTTGCATTATTGCACATCCTTGTTGTCAGATGCATAATACCTCAAGCTTGCCGAACAGCTTTAACACGCATGAGGAACTTCTCCAAATATCCAGAATTGAAATATTTTATATTTTGAATCTTAGCTCTATAGAATTGAAATATGAATACGGAAGAATTGAAATCTTGTATCAAAACATTATGTCCAATCATATGCTCGCAATCATTCAACAAACTTTGTACTGCGAAAGGTAGCAAAATTAATTGCTGCCTTTTCTTTCTCGTTTTCCTGAAAGTATTCGTAGGACAGCATATGGTAGAGGTGGTAACTGAAGCTATCAGCCGATTTGAAGTAATTTATCTTCAAATAGATAAACAGGGTGGACGATGAAATTCTTCAAATTTCTATGCGTTATTATCATACGTTTTCTCCAGAATCTTCATCTAGTAATGATGAAGTTGAAAAGGCACGTTAAATAACACATCCATAGATATGTCCAGCCGATGTGCAGCGAGCAAACTCATAAATCTACAGACAAAAGAGATGAATGGTGATACATAATCGTGTCTATCGTATGTGGTAAAAGAATAACAATGTGTCATAATGATACACGCAAATTACACACGCACTGAGCTTTCAGCAACAACAGATGACACACGGCATGAAACATATGAAGAACCTTATGACATGCCACATAAGCATGCAGCTCATACTGATCTGGGCCTAAATCTCTGACCAAAAAATGATGGGACGGTGTTATTAATCACTATTACATGATTAACGAAGATTAGCATAAAAAAATGATGGGACGGTGGGGCGGGGCGGCGCTCGGCGGGAGCGGCAGGGCGGGCGGCGGCACGGTCCTCGGCGGGAGCGGAAGGGCTGGCGGGCGGGCGGCGGAGCGGTCCTCAGCGGGAGCCGCAGGGCGGGCGGGCGGTGGCGCGGTCCTCGGCGGGAGCGGCAGGGCGGGCGGCGGCGCGGTCCTCAGAGGAAGCGGTAGGGCGGGCGGGCGGGCGGCTGCGTGCGAGCGCAGCAGGGGGCGGATTCGGACAGATCTAGTCGGAGGCACTGAGATCCAGAGAGGAAAAGAGGTGAGAGAGCGCGAGAGGGTAAAAGAAGTGAAAAAATCTTACCATCGCGTGGATCATCTCTACAGCGGCCAACGGATCCGGACGGATGACATCTCTGGCGGTAGATCTGGACGGCGCAGGTAGAAGCTCGGAGGGGCGAAACGAGAGAGAGCGAGAGAGGGAGCGAGATGAGAGAAGAGGAGAGAGAGAGAGTACGACGATAAATGGGTAAAAAAATTTTACCCGGCCGTTTTTGCACCGTGACGCATCGACCGGACCGGGCGTGATTCTTCACTTCGTCGGGCCGATCAATAAGCCGACCTCCACACTAGATGAGGCCGGCTTATATGCGCGCTCCGTTTAATGGGTGAAAAGTCCTCCATCTAAGTTGGGGGGACATCCATTAAATCCTAATAGATTATATAATGAAATGTACATATGAGCTAAAGAAAAAGTATTGGATTCTAAAATAGTAAAAGATTATATCGAATTCCAATACATCAAAATTTCTAAAATAAATAAATATCGATATCGTTATTGTAGGTTATATAAACAATTAGATTTGGAGTACGATTCTATTTATTTTGCTTTCGAAATTACATTAGCAATTCGATTAGGTTTCGGACTTTATCTACGGTGTATACAACTATACACACATGTGGGTTATAGGTTATCCATATTATATACGTCACGTACGTGCTAGATATTAATTTATAATGCGGATAATGCATTAACGCATATTAATATATTATTTCTCATGAAATTATTATTTATTATTTTTAGTAAATTATATATTGAAGTAGAAGTCCGAAAAGTCATCCCGTGACGTTTTGGATCATTATCTATAAAATCTTAAGTTTCACAAATAAATACAACACAAATTACGTTTGCCTCTTTTTAAATTATAGATATATCTATAGTAGGTATATTGAGACAAAAACGCTAAATGAAAAAAAATTTTAGTAGTTTGAAACGTGTTGTTTTTTTTCTGTTAAACAAGATTATTATTAATTCTTTTATATTTATTTTTAAGTTAACGAAAATAAGTAATCTGCTTTTGTCATTTAAAAAACTATGATAAATTTAAATAATTAAGGAAAAGAGTTCACGTTGACGGAATACTGTGTACATTGTAATTGTAATAATATAAAATGCATGGTAAAAAATTAATTTTATTTATGTTACTAATAAAATAATTATATATAAATTTATCTTGTTAGTTAAACAGTGAATTTGGTTAAAAAACAAGATCATCCTATGATTTGATTATCGTGATCAAAATATGTTAACAAGTATGATTAATTGAATCGAAAAAATTTATTTAAATCTTAAATAATACTTTTTTATTATCAAATAAATCTAATTAATATATATTACTTCATCTAAATAAATTAATTATAATTATTAAATTAATTATAATAAAAAATAAATGTTCTACATCAAAATTTAAAGCAGATGTTTTAAATACTCAGTAACCTCATTGTAATATTATATAGGTAGGACCTAATGAAGATACCTTTAGGCCCTATTTGGATAAGAACAAAAGGGTAGAACATTCTGACACACCGAGCGAAGTTCTCGTGGGCTCTGCCAGAAGTAAAATTCTGGTCAACGAAGAAGTTCTCAAGAAAAAGTTCTGATGAATTGCAAGAATTTCATAAGTTCTGAATGACTGATTGAACTCGCCTCCTGCGAAAAGTTTGAAGATATGCTTCGCCGTGGACCGATCCATGTATTGTCCGACCGCCTTCAAGTCTGCACCTTATTTCGGAATTGGCCGTAAGCGTCCTACAATAGGGCGGCGAAGACACTGCCCACTACTCCGGCATTGACTCCGACGATCTTCACAGATCTTCATCCGTAGGGGGATCTCGTCGAGCTTCTTTTCCGCGCCATTGGAGTGGTTGAGAGGTGTAAAACATGTCTGAGAATGATTTGCTATTTGTCGCTTGATGTGCCAACACTCGCAGCTCCATAGATCTTCCTCAACGTCTCGACGATAGGCTGGAAATCGGTGCGCAAGGGATTGACCGCGGTCACACGCAGGTTCTCCGCCTTGCCCCTCTTCGACCAGCTTAGCGATGGGCCGAAAATCGATGTGCAAGGAATCGATCAATTTCTCGTTTCTCCTAATTCGATCCGCTTCTGTTTGGATTGGGATCTTTGGAATGAGGTGATCCAAGAGAAGAAAAAAATGACTTCTTTGTTCTAGGTAATTTTTCACCCGCCTTTCATTCTCGCTTCTCCTTACGAGCAGGCGACAGAGATGCTTGGAGTCGAGAGTGGCGGCACATCACCGACTATAGTAGGAGAAAGGGGCATCGTCAGACATTGTTACTATTGAAAGTTTCCTTCATTAGAATTTTCAACCAAACACAAATTGATAGCTTAAATGTTAACTCATTAAATTCTTGGAACTAATTGGAACTTTAGTTTCATCATCCAAACATAGTTTAAACTTAAAATATGACTTAGCGCACTTCAAAAGAGGAGAATGTTGCCTAAACTTTTTTTTTCATTTTTTTTAAATTAAAACAACATTATCAGTCCATCCGAATTCGTTGTTGCCGAAAGTAAGAGAGCAGGACAATGATCCAGTTTAGCGTATTGCATCCTATAATTCATTTGTTTCTTTCGTCTCCTTTTTCCCTAATAATATTACATCGACGTTATTTATTCTGAGAGTTGGCATATGCTCACCATTTCACACACAAAAAAGAACAAAGCAGAAAGTAACACGACCTACCCAACCTTCATATAACATTAGAAAAAAAGAGATAAGGACTATGTGAAATAAAAAGTGATTCATATATATCAACAGTCATTAAATCATTATCTAACTATTCATAAATAAGCACCATCGAAATGTTTACAAGCACTGTCATATCATGATCTATATATGGATAACTTTTTGTCCCACACAATCCTTATTCCCTTAGAAAAAAAGATAAGGACTCTGAAGTAAAAAGTGACCCATATATATGGACCGTCGTTAGATCATTATCTGACGATTCATAAATAAGCATCATCAAGATATTTTTAAATAAGTACTCATTTGTGAATTGTTAGATCATGATCCAATTAGAAAATATAAACCAATTTGTAGCCACAATGGCATAAAGACAACCAAAAATGTAATCAACTATTCAACAGATGGTACAGGAAAAAAAGATATACGACACTATAAAATGACTCGACAATCTTTACAACTTAAAAGACATCAGAAGGAAGCACAACTTCTTCCACCATGTAGTTAAGAGTTCAGCCTGATCTGTATCCAGTAACACGGTTGAAAATGGCACATTAAATTACCACAATTCAACAATTAAAACTGGATCAATGGACCAATCGAACTACAACTCTCACAAATTTAGTATACAAAGCACACAAAAGAAAAACTCTACAAACTGGTGCTTATTATTGAACATTTAAAGTGTTGATTAGGTACAACAATTCTACACTTCAGGAACTGATAAGGTGATTTCTAGGCTAAAGCCAAGTGACTCTGAGAACTTGACGTTCCAGGTACAGTGCTCCAGATGAATTTTCTTATCCACTCCCTGACCTTCATATGATGAGAAGACATTGTTTACTCTACTGAATTCAATACTGATAAAATTTCCAACTCACCTCCTGAAACAGCAGTGGTGCCTCATAAAGCTCATGTGTAAATGTACAAAAATCGAAAAGTTGGGAAGCAAAACAAGTATATGAAGGAGGCCTCCATCTCATAAATTTCTCATAGCACTCACATGCCAAAAAAGATGTGTAATGTACAATGTATTGATTCTCAAAACTTCAGGATACACCCCGAGGGCACGCTTTATTTGCCACAGTTTCCACTGGCTTGAGAATTACTACTTGTCAAAGGTAACTCCTCATATTCCTTGATGAGCTTGTGAAAATTGTACTATCCATCCTCACAGTTGCACCATTAAATGTCAGTATTTACAAAGGTCTAGGGGTGTTCACGGGTCGGGTTGGACCCGACCCGTGAACAAATCCGACCCGACCCGACCAAATTTGGTTGGGTCGGGTCCAAGGGATTTGGGGGCGCAAATCCGACCCAACCCGACCCGGTTCGGGTCGGGTGGGGTGGGGTGGTCGGGTTACCCGACCACCCAATTTTCTTTTTTTTTTAAATTTTTTGTTACTATTTTTATATTTATTTAATATAAAAAATATTATTAATATTTATTTTAAAGCATAAAATAAAGTTTTAAACAATTTAATATTATTTCTGCACTTATAATATTTTATTTTAATTTTTTTAAAATTTTTAAATCAAATATAAGCTTAAGTTTAAATAAAAAAAGAAAAATAAAATAAAAAAAATAAAATATCGGGTCAATCGGGTCGGGTCGGGTCAACTCGGGTTGGAAAATTCCAACCCGTACCCGACTTGGTCGGGTCGAGTTCGGGTCAGGTCGGGTCCGACCCGACCCAAACTGGTTTGGGTCGGTTGGGTCGGATCACCGGGTTCGCAGGTCGACCCGATCCGCTGAACACCCCTACAAAGGTCATTCTCAGTGTTGAGTAAACATGACAGCATCACTTCAGCAACATATATTCTAATTTTTTATCATAAATCATGTGAATCTATTGTCGATAGCATTGCCTCTTCTTCATCTCCTTACTATGATTTTCATCCCACCTCATGACACTCATACAAGAGTGTTATATACACCCATCTATTCAAAGTGTTTGCACATGGTGCCTAATGTTCACCTCAGTCATGCAACCAAATTGTTTTACGGGCATGTCAGCAGCAGGACTTTTCGGTCCCATTGATTTCATGCCCTGTGGACCTTGGTCAGCCATATAAAGTGAGCAAGGAGCCTCTTCTTATTTGGCATCTGTTTCAACAAGGAGGCCCTCTTGACATGCACATAATTTTGGACGCAACAACATTAGAACCAGATTCATCCTCTACCACCCATATATTTTCATGACTACCATTAAACCTAAGTGCAAGGCAGCAAACTTAAGTTCTAAACACTCAATAATGGTGAGAACAATGCTTTAATTATAAGAGACAAGTTAATGTTTGTCATCAAATATTTGAAGAATATATCAATTAATATTTCTGCTTTTCCACATATCTGCTGTGATGCAATCCCTTATTTGGGCGTACTCATCATTGTCATCACCCTCTTTGGACCTTATTCTATATTGAGTTGGCTGGGTAACCCTTACTTCTTCAATTGGAACTAGGTTGTCACCGCCACAAGACATGATATAGTTATGCAATATACAACAAGCAAGAACAAGATCCACTTGTGTCGGAAAAGGGAAAAACGGTCGGGAGCTCAAAATCTTAAATCGGTTCTTTAAAGAACCAAATGCACGTTCGACACATTTTCTTAATGAGGAGTGTCTAAGGTTGAAGAGTTCCTGTGCAGTACTAGCAGTGTGAGAATCCCATTCCGCCAGATGATAAGGTGCTATATATCCTGGTCCAGTGGAGAAACTAGCATCCACAAGGTAATATTTTCCTAGAGATGAACGTAGAAAGTGTTATCTATTAGGGTTAAAGAAAGATGTTAAAGTAGTCAGAACTAACAAACCAATTGTACCTTCGGGGATTCTAAGCCCATTGGACTTTTCAATGGCATCTTGCAGAACGACAGCATCATGTGCCGATCCCTCCCATCCAGCTAGGACATAGGTGAAATGCAAATCAAAGTCCACGGCAGCTAAGACAATCTGGGTTGGGTATGGCTCCTTTCCTTGAAAAGCCATAGCTTCATTTGATGGAACATTTGCATGAACATGCATGCTTCCAATTGCTCCAATGCAATCCTAGCACATGTTCACTCATTCAATGAGGGTCAATCTAGTGGTAAACCAAAAATCCATAGAAAAGCCATCCATTTCAGAGGAAGCAAGAAGATGTACCTTAAAAAATGGCATCAGTTCAGAGTTTGAGGCTATACAATCGTGAACTGTTATCCTTGATGGCCTTATGAAATCTTCACGAAGTTCACCTATCGCATACAAGACATGGTTGAAATATCGGCTTACGGTCTCCCCAGACCGCATGAAATGCTGTCTGACCTCCCTATTCCTAACATTGTGGCCAATGGCATGGAGGAACATTGCAAGCTGCTCCTCCACGGTGACATTGAGTGTATCTTGCAAAAGAGCCCTTTGACGCATTATCCCGCAGAGCCTAAAGAAGGGACCTCGCTTCATCCCTACCATACTTATACTAGTCACATCGTCGGAAAATAGCAACTTATCAAGGTAACTCTCCTTATTAGCCACAGGCTCCTTCGCAAACATCAAGTGCCGCCTGCAGTACTGTATCGTAGCATAAGCAACGGCCACAACTGTTTGGGCTGCGGCCTCTATCTCCTTATCGGAGATGTCGGATTGATCGTCATCCATCTACATATGTCAAACATATTGCCATCAAGATTTGAGAGCCCAAAAAATGAAATTTTATAGAACAATTAAATGGAGAGCTAACTAAATCTCCACAAAAATGTAAACTTGGAACTTGAAAGGGCTTGAACTCCTTGAAGTTGCGCTGATAAAATTTTCATTTCATGGCAAACTTCATAGAGAGACTATCGAACTCAAAGGGAAAATAATCTTATAAAATGCACGAAACAGAACAATTGGTCGATGAATCGACAGTAAAATAATGTATGATGAATGGAAATCATTAATTTTATTTTAAAATATTATTTCATTAATTCTTTTTTTTAAATCATTCCAGAAACATTCACTACTCTAATTTTCCAATCTAATGAAATATTGATAATAAAAAAATTATAATCGCAATCATATGATATAAAAATCGACAATTCTGTTGAAGTGTTTAAATTTGTAATCAGGTGGAACAATTAAATCAAATAAGTCAGAGAAAGGAAGCGAATAAGTAGTATGCAATAATAATAGGCTTGAACAATCATTTGGCCATCCCAAGGTTACAATTCTCAGTACGAGTAATTAAAATGTGCACAACTTGTGTGTTATCACATAAATATAATTTCATTTGCCCATTAAACGATTATTGTTATTGTTGGGCAAAATAATTAAGCATAGCGTACCAATCTTTTTTCACCATAAATTCAAAATGAAAGGTAAAAGAAAAAGATAAAAGAAACAAAAAAAAAAAAACTTAACCAACAAAGGATATTAGCACCATGAAATATTAAGGAAAGAATGATTCAATCCTTTTCATAGCTCCTTGAACAATAGGTTTTTTCACAAAAAAAAAGTACCAAAATGGATGCAACATCGTTGGGCATTGAGATTAGTGATTACCGGAGAGGTTAATTGAAATCTTAAGCATCTTATTTTTGTTTAATGCATTACTTTTAATTTGATTTTTTACGTAGGTAAAAAACAAAATTACTTCAACGCAAACTTCTCGGACACTAAAATGATACTTGAAAAAAAAAAGTTGTCAAAAACACGATCCGACTAGTAGAATCGGACGATTCGACGAGTCTAGGTCAGGGATTCGTGTTCGATTCCAGCAAGAATCGGTTTTGGCCAGTACGTTGTAGAATAGCGTGCTGGCTCGTGAAATCGGTGTAGTCGTGCCGATCCCACATATTTTGTTACCTTTAACAAGTCACCACGCCCCCCTTTTGCCGCCGACGCCGCGCTTCTGTCGCCCGCCCCTCGTCTGCCGTCGCCACTGTCTTGTTGCCACCGGTGTTCATATGCTGCTGCCGCCGCTGCTGTTCTGCCGTCGCCGCCGCCGCCGCTCATCTGCTGATGTCGCCGCTGCCGTCCTGCCATCGCTGCCGCCGCCGATCTGCTGCTGCCGTCGCCGCTGTCCTGTTGTCGCCACCGCTGCTCATCTTCTGCTGTCGCCGCTATTGTCCTGCCGTCACCGCCGCCGCTCGCCCGTTGTTTTCGTGTTGCCGCCGCCGTCGACCTGACCTAACAGGTGCTCGCTCTCCCTCTCTCCCCCTCTTTCTTCTGGCGGTCACGGCCGTGACCAGTTTTTTTGTCACGATACCTCTCCTGCTCTCAGCTGGCTGGGATTGGGGGGTGGCTCTGTTTTCATCTTTTATGTTATGAACTATTAAAACATTTTTGGTAGTTATACTATTATTAATATTTGCTTAATAAAATGAGATCACTAATTGCTGCTATTATTCTGAATTTATTATTGTATTAATTTCTGTGAATTAATAATGAATTATTTATTAGTGTATTATTTGTTTAATTAATTTACCGTACATCATAAATCGAAGGATAATTAATATGCATAACACAAACATTAAACTAAAGAAAAAATATTCATCTAAAGCATATTAATCGTCATGGTGAATTCACAATAATGAGCAGCACAAATATTATACGGATACCCCTATTCTAAATTTATTGATTTGTTTTTTCATGGATTAAACATGAAATTGTTTATTGATATGTTAATTTTTCATGAATTAATTATGACATTATTTATTCATGTGTTAACTGATGTTAGTGCATTAGTATTACAATTTATTCGTGTGTTAATTTTCCATAAGCAATATTTTTTATATATAAATTATAATTAAATGACATCATGAATTAGTGTTAAAATTCGAATTTACATATGTACTATTGCATTTTCGTACTTATAACTTCAAAGAGAAACTGCATCTCATCATTAATATTTGGATTTATATATTTGAATAAATTAATACATATATTATCAAATAAAAAAATTGGTAGAATATCGTGTTTACTTCTTTTTCGGTAGTCAACCGAAAAATATGAGTGGACTGCTCAACCTGTCGCCACTAATCACATGTTGAAAAGTCGATCCACTATTAAGTAATACTGTAAAATTCGATTCGGACATCGATCTGAATTGCTCGACGGGTCAGATCAGACCGAATGATCGAATCGAAATATAATATATGGATAAAATTGGTATATATATATTTTATATTACTAATGATAATATACTTTTAATCACATGACTCATAACACGATCAAAGAAATTATGATGTACATCTGATCATATTCAATCGACACCCGACTTAGGAGGTAAGCTGAAATGTTGAAAGCTAAGATCCCGTTTGAAAGATGAATATGTTTTAGAGAATAAGAAATTTTATTCAAAAGATTAAAATATTCTTCTCATATTCTTATTCTATTCTATCTTTGGTTCAATCAGAATAAAAATTTTAAAATATAATATTTTATTATTAATAGTTGATATTTATTATTACTTTGAAAATAATAAATAATAATATAATAATATACGAATAAATAATAAAAATAAATTACGATTGAAAAAAGAAGAATAGTGATATTCATCTGTTTTAAAAGAATGGATATATTCTTAATTTTTTATTAAAAGTAGCAGTTTCATTGGCTTCAAGGTGGTTTTTAAAAAATTAAGGTTTGACTGTTTTATCCTAATCCTCTCGGTGTTTGGTTATATTATGAGAATATTATGATATTCTGCTGATTAATCTCGAATCAAACGGCGCCTAAATGTCCTCGATCATCATCGGAATGTTATAAATCTTCCACTCGTTGAAGACGTCGAGTTATGGTTAAACTAACGAAGTCGAAACGACACGAGTATAGACGATTAGAAGTTTCGATTCAATTATTTAAGTTTTGATCATTTAAAAAAATTAAAAAAATTTGGACTGGCCGAGTTCCTTTAACCCAACGGATTGATAGGTCAAACTCGGATTTTGACCGGGTCAATACGGGTCAAAAGGTCGGCCAGGTTCCGGACGGCCCATGACCCATTTTTTCTTCCGGACACCGATCCGATCGGTCGGACCGGGTCGGATTTTAAAGCATTCCTATTAAGCTCAACTAATTCTATAAAATGATGAGAAATGAGACTTCCAAAAAAAATTTTACTAGACGTAGCGAGCAAAAACTTACCTACCACATATTTATGTGTTTTGACTATCCTTAGCATGGTGTCACTTTTAACTTTTAAGACTTTGACAATATTTTTCTCCACTAAATTGAGTCGTCACGTGTTTGTGAGAAAATATTTGAAATAAGAGACAATTTTAGAAATGAATACCTTGTTGACCACATGATATATTGATATATCATTAGTTGGATCCTCTCATTAGTTGGATCCTCTGCTCACCAGAGTTACGGGATATGCGAATACTTTGTAGGGCTGTTTGGTACGGACGCAAATCTAAGAACAATCTAACATGTTCTTTTTATCATCTGTGGATCTATCGTGATCATGATGTATTAAAACATTTGATGGCACTTGGAACATCATCGCTCCAAACTGTTGGAACAAGTCGGGGTTATTTTTTTTAGATTAAATTAGTTGGATACTAAATCCAATTAATCAGGCCTAAGATCCTGTTTCCGGATCTAGCCATTCTAAAGCTAGAAGCCTAGAAGCCCCCACACCACACGTGCCAAAATGAGCAGCAACGTGGTAGACGACAGAGACAAGAAGGAACATAAGCACAACAGGCCAAGAAGCAAGCTTGGCATCAAAGGATTGGAACAAATCGACAACGAAAAGAGAAAAAAAAATAAAAGAAATAGAGGTGAACTGCTGCATTGCATCCTATCGCCAGCTAACACACTTATCAACCATTCAAGCCTTTAAGCTCAGCCTCCGCCTCACATTTCATATCACATCCCTGCTGCATCTTTTGCTCTCTCCCCGTCACCTTCGTTTAAATCTGCAGCACTGCGGGACAAGAAAGACCGGCCTTTGTGCGCAGTAGCTGCTCAGAGTGACCAGAAACTGTTCACTGTAGTAACTACAAATGGCATCAGCAGCTACCATCCTCAAGTCTTCCTTCCTTCCCAGGAGGGCCGAATGGCACGCCACCCGGCAATCGTCGAGCGCTCGTCCCGTGACGGTGTCCTTCAGCGTCCGCGCCGGTGCATACTCCGACGAGCTCGTCAAGACCGCGGTATGTGCCTCATTCTCTGCCTCACAGACCTCTGAGCGTTTGAAAACGCTCTTTTTTTCTTTATCTCTTATGTGTACAGTTGTTTGATTCATTTCCCATGATTGGTTTGCATGCTTGCTAAGTTACTGGATGTATGCTTACTGTTTAGACTTCGCGGGATTGCCTAGATGACGTTTAGAAGTCTTGCGGGGATAGAAATAGACATCTGAACTGTAGACATGACCGATTCAGAAGAACCATGAGCAGATGAATCAGAGGTCTGATGCACGACGTGCACGGTCATAGTACTAAAATGTGATAGAAGTCCTTCTTCAACATCAGGGGACATCGATTCTTTCACATACTTTAGTTTCCTAGAGAATATCCGAGTCAGATATGGCAAAAGTTGAGTAATTAGATAACAACAGAAGCAATTATCAGACATTCGGGGAAGGCTAGTAGCAGAAATATTATTGAGAACGTATAACAAGATGTTCAACTTACAAAACGGAGCACGTTTGTAAACGTATCCTAAATTTCTACATTGTGCTTTGCAGAAAACTGTTGCATCACCTGGTAGAGGCATACTGGCCATGGATGAATCGAATGCCACCTGTGGGAAGAGGCTTGCGTCAATTGGTCTGGAGAACACAGAAGCAAACAGACAGGCTTACAGAACCCTCCTTGTCTCAGCACCTGGTCTTGGTCAGTATGTCTCCGGGGCTATCCTCTTTGAGGAAACACTTTACCAGTCAACTGTCGATGGTCAGAAGATGGTCGATGTTCTTACTTCGCAGAACATCGTGCCAGGGATCAAGGTTGACAAGGTAATCAATCACTTTTCCTGTACCCTTTAATTTTGGGACATGCTAAACAGGTTATTTTCATGATTCTCGCATTGTCTTTAATTTAGTTTCTATGTCAATTCACAATATGAAGAAAGTGGTTTTTTGTGGTGCGACCTACTTATCTCTTTTTAGCCATCTTACAAACAAGACAATCGGTTGAGAGAATTCTTTACAATCTTGCTTTAAATAGTATACCTATTAAATAATCCAGTAGCATATCCTACATGTAACATGACAGAAAAGAGTTCACAAATAATTTTTCTAGTATTCTCTAGATTATAGAAAGAGTATCCAAACAAGGCAAGTTTTTTTATATATATCCTCGTCGAAAATGTGGATTACTTTATCTTGCAAAATAGTCCCCATGGACATGATCATGCATATATTGGAAGCCTATTCTTGACATTACCTTTTGCTGAAAATTAATCAGAGTTCATTTGATTCTCAGGGTCTGGTTCCACTTGCTGGTTCAAATGATGAATCATGGTGCCAAGGATTGGATGGCCTTGCATCGCGATGTGCAGCATATTATCAACAAGGTGCCCGCTTCGCCAAATGGTAAAACTTGTGCTCATTTCTCTCCGTTGTGAAGGAACTATCATGCACATCTTAGCACTTAACTGAGTCATGTATGTTGCAGGCGTACAGTGGTCAGCATCCCAAATGGCCCATCAGCTCTTGCAGTGAAGGAAGCTGCCTGGGGCTTGGCTCGTTATGCCGCTATTGCTCAAGTAAATTAGCACATTCTATATTCTCTGTTAATGTTTCTTCAGATGATCATGTGTGCAGTGACATATGAAAGGTTACGCGCAAATTAACCATATCAAGTGGACAATTCAATAGGAGCCTATTTGATTTAGTTCATTACTAGCTCTTATCTATTTCGATGGGCTAGTGCACCATTCATAGAGTAAAATTTTACTGTTGTATAAATTCTAGAGGAAACATAAACCGTACCATGCATCTCAACTTGTTGCAGGACAATGGCTTGGTTCCGATTGTTGAGCCTGAGATTTTGCTCGATGGCGAACATGGAATTGACAGGACATTTGAAGTTGCGCAGAAGGTGTGGGCTGAGGTCTTCTTCTACCTGGCTGAGAATAATGTCCTGTTTGAAGGTATCCTCCTCAAGCCAAGCATGGTCACCCCTGGTGCTGAGTGCAAAGACAAGGCTACACCAGAACAAGTTGCTGACTACACACTGAAGCTTCTTTACAGGAGAATTCCACCAGCTGTTCCTGGCATCATGGTACCTCATACTCAATCATGTTAATTTTGATCATATAATTCATAATTATCCCTTGGAATCTGATGCGAGAATTGACGCCCGTGCACAAATGTTGTTGTAACAGTTCCTCTCAGGTGGACAATCTGAACTAGAGGCAACATTGAACCTGAATGCCATGAACCAGAGCTCCCACCCATGGCATGTATCATTCTCTTACGCCAGAGCACTTCAAAATACATGCCTAAAGACATGGGGAGGAAGGCCAGAGAATGTCAAAGCTGCACAGGATGCCCTGCTCTTGCGGGCCAAGTCCAACTCACTTGCTCAACTTGGCAAGTACACAGGAGAGGGTGAATCTGCAGAGGCTCAAGAGGGAATGTACGTGAAGAACTACAGCTATTAAGAGGCTAAAGTAAGGCATTTCCATGTTTGAACTGCTTTGCTAAGGCAGTAGATAACTTTTGCAATAAGTGCTTGGTTCATCAAAGTTTTCCATGAGGGTAAACTTTAGCAATTTGCACCTGCTACATATGTTGTATAAGAACACTTTTCTTGATAGCTTTCCTGGAAGTTTTGGGTCTTGCAAATAATATCATTGGACATTTGATAGATTGTGCTTGTTCTGGTGGTATCCTGAGAAGAAAAAAAGGGGAAAAAATGTATACATGGTTTCCAACAACTCAAAATATCATAGAAAGCAAAGTTAAAAAGCATCAGTTACACACAAGCCGTACATAACAATTCTTTGGAAAACATGTGTACAGTTGAATAGTTAATGACAATCTTAAAGCCATACATAAAAACCTGGAATGCGTGAGAATGGTGCTCGCAGTGGTCACAAGCTAAAAACCGTTGATTGGAATGTTCTTCTGGTCCATGACAATTAAGTGGGAACCAGAATTTACCAGAAAAAGAATAAACAACAATGTAAAGGAACAGTGCATCTAGATATAGATTCGGGAGATCTGGAGCAGAATAAAAAATTAACTTGACATAGAAGATAAATATATATTTGATATTTCAGATACTGAAACAGACCACTGATAGAATTTTTTTTTATTTTTTCCTATAAAAATGAAATAGAATTACTCAATGACAGGTTTAAAAGTTCCTGTTCCGGAGTACTTATTCCTGTCATGAGTTCCCTCTTCACACTCGAAGAAGGCTTTCTGACAAACCATATCTTAATATTTCGAGAGACCAAGCACTATATGTAGCTCGCTCCAAAGAACTGAGTTTTATTATCATCGTGCATGAACTTAAAGTGCCATAATCAGAATGAGATGTCCATCATGTCAGTCACCAGGGTCTCAATGATCACGCACTCTGCTTCAGCTCCACATGGCTTGTACACCAGCTTTGGGAGGCTCATTCCTGCACAATGAGCAAGCAGCATACCATTTCACCTCGTTAAGCCAAAAGCTTGTGATTCTAACATGTTCACAGAAACTAAAGGAGAAGGAAACGAAATGTGCTCACCGCCATAAAGAGAGGAAATCATGACATCTTTCGGTTCTGGATACTTGAGAGGGCATGTGGAGAGAGGAAGCACAGGGAGGTTCTCACAGTTGCAAATCTCCACCATATAACCATCCGGGTCATGGAAGAACATCTGATCGACCTGGATGCCACTGTCCTCGACCAGAGCAGTGACATACTCAATTTCCATCTGCTCAAGCCTCCGCTTGAGGAGGTTTATGTCAGAGCACTGGAAGGAGATGTGGTTGTCTTTGGGGTTTATGACCCCTTTCTTCTTCGGCACATCGTCCGGGGAGTTGCATTGCAGTAAATGTATTCCAATTCCATAGTTGAACAACCTGAATCAACAGATTGAGTAACAGTTCATGTTGTTGTTTGCTGCCACAAGTGATGTGCCGTGGAAGACGGGGAGAGTGAGAGGAACCTTATGAGCTTACCAGGCGCCATGAAAGTTGAAGGAGGAAGGCCTCTTGACGCTCACGAAACCGAGAACCTCTTCATAGAACTTTACCGACCGGCTGACCGAACTACACACAAATGAGACATGATTCAGAGACACGAGTGGAGGTGGCAGTGCGGCACTCGACTCTTCCTCTATGATCTCCAGACCCATCTCAGGTATCTGCTCTTTGTTCCTGTCTTCTATAGTTGTTATGAAATCAGTGGTGCATGCAGCGATCTCATGTCAGCCATATATATATACGTGCATATAAGTCTTCATTAATTGTAGCAATGAGGAGCTGAGAGGTGGAAGAAGAAAGGAAGCATGTCACAGTGAATGTTTAGAACGTGAGGGGAATATCAACTCGGACAAGAACCCGATGGACAAAATGGGGATGGTACCAGCAGCTGCCTTCACCAGAAAGAAGAATAAATCATGAGTAGCCCTTAGAAATCAAACAAGAACAGCAATTCATCGGGTTCTTGTTCTAATCATACTTGTACGTCTGATGCAGGACAAGCGCATGTTGTTATCACAAGGAAGCTTCATTTATGGGGAAAGGAAGGTGCAAACCATCTCCTGAATCTGCAGTGCATGCATTCATGATGAGATAGTCCTTCCGAGATTAACGAGATGCATCATTTTTTTCTTCTGGAAATAATTACGCAGAAAATTTTATTTCCCATTAGATTTCATGCATCTCAATCGAAGTCGAAGGCGTAAGCATTATCCATTCAAAGATTGAATTGTTAAGTTCATATATAAATATAAGAAAAAAGTCAATGATATAAGTATAAAGCCCCTAGATGTCGCCCATGACATGTGGCAATAGTATGCACCGGCGTTACTTATACACATAACTTTTCTTTAGTTTTCATAATCCAATAAAATCATAAATAAACCAATGATATCTTCTTTTCATAAAAATGCGGAAGCTGTCTAATTCATAATAACTGATAATAACCAATTAGAAGTATAAGGCAGAAGCTAATTGTTCTTCTATTCCGAGAAATCCTCTACTATTATATACTATAAAGCATTCTATTACATCAAGATAATCTAAGGGAGCTCTATGAGCTAAGATTGATTACCATGTGCAACTGCATCACCACGAACTCTACTGTTGCACGCGCCTCCATGTATCCGTGAGCAAAATAAGCTTAGTACATGGAATAATACAAATAGATGCAATAATTTAAATAGAGCAAAATTAGAATTTAAGTCATAAACATCTAATAACATATAATATCAATGTAAAACTTTACTTTTCATTTCCGTTCTTTCTATACTTTTCTTTTCATAATAGTTCTTTTTTGGTGTGTTGCACTACATCGTTTACTTCAAACAATTCCTAAGACATCTATATGGATTGTACTAAGCTCGACTTCTTTAATTATGGATCAACATGGCACTTTCATGTGACTATAACAATAGGTCAAGGTGGATCAAACTAGCATGTGTTTACTTACTCACACAAATAGACTTGGGCTTCTCTAGGTTACCCAAGTAGGATCGCAAGGATCCTCCTTTCTTTAACTTTAACTATAACAATCAATGTACATGAGGATCCCATCTTACAATTTTTATCTTTTCATAAATAACTATATATTCTATTTTGTTCATCACACATCGTAGTAGGGGCAAAACAGACTTTTAACATCACACCAAATCAATCAAAAATCATATCTGCAATCTGTGCAGAATCCGGACCGAACATAGTCAAACCCGGGTCGGGTTTACACTGACGTGGGTCGAGTTATGGATGACTTGGTTCGGGCCGGTCTCGCAACAACATAGTTCGACCATACTCCAAAACGCGGGCCGAGTGTCTCTGGAGCTCGGGCCAAGTCTCGCGTTGGGGACACCGAGCCACGTATGTCGACTATCGGGGAACCCGAGTCGAGTCCTTGAAAACTCGGGCCAAGTTTCGTAAGATGGAAAGCCATGACCGTGCAATCAACAACAGGGAACCCGAGTCGGGTTCCTGCAACCCGGGCCGAGCTCAGCCTGAATCCGGGTCGGATTCGGACTGCGCGGGCCGAGTGCGACTCAAAACATGAAGAACCCGGGTCGAGTTCTTTGGACTCGGGCCGGGTTCCTACATAGATGAACTCTGGTGCCGAAAATCGAAACTTTGATCCAATTTTCTGACTAATCTAGACATGCTTTCGACATAAAATAAAGAGGGATCTATTCTTGGATATAACGAGAACAATAACCATGCTTTGATCTTCCGAATTTTTAGTTAATCTATAAAGAATCACATCCAAAAGTGAACCTAGAATTTCACGTACTTTGTCCAGGCATAACTACATGAAACAACCTAACTTTTGATGCGATATTCGAGGTGACGGAGCCATTCCCGATGAGAAAGTCGGCGTCCTTTGACAGAGGATTGACCGAAGAGTAGACGACCGGCCGGAGTTCTCGCACACTCGCACCGAAGGGGAAACGAGGGTTCAAAGTAGGGAGAAAAATATATTTTCTAGCAAAAGGGAGGCTGAAGGCTTAAAAGGGTTCTATTTATAAGGGCAAATTTTGACTCTTGTTGGGCTAATAATTAATACAAAATTTAATGTTTTATCTCCCTGAAATCTAGCTCTGATCTTTATCCATAATCTTAATTAAGAATCTATTTTAAATACTTTATCTTTTCCTTTTCTTTTTATTTCTTTCTTCTTCTCAAAGTCTTATCTATACACAAACTCCATCCTTAACTCATCAACTTTTATCTTTTCTTTTAAACTGAATTTCCAGAATTAAATAAATGAATAAATATATAAATATTTCATTTATCTAATTATTTAATTTAAGAAAAATCTTGGGATGTTACATTATTACCTCGTTAAAGAAAATTCGTCCTCGAATTTTACTTCCTGAACAAATGAGGAAACTATTGATGCATCTCTTCCTCCAGTTCCCATGTGACTTCATCGCCCTGATGATGTCTCCATGAAGCCTTTACTAAAGCCACTTCCTTGTTTTCTTGCTTTTGTGTTTGGAACTCCAATATGTTCCTAATAGGTGAGATCCTCCTTGAGATTGGGCTCCTCGATTCGGATCACATTCACCTCACCATGCTTATACTTCCTTAAAATGGACACATGGAAGACATTGTGCACTCTTGCATATGACAGAGGTAAGACTAACCTGCAAGCCCCTTCTCCAACCAAGTCTAATATTTCAAACAGCCCAATATATCTTGGGCTAACTTTCTTTTCTTGCTAAATCGCATCACTCCCTTAGTGGGAGAAACTTTCAACAGTGCTTTATCACCTTGCTAAAATGTTTGCTCTCTTCTCCCTTTATCAGCATATGCCTTTTGCCTATTCTGAACTGCTTTCATCTTCTTTTTTTTATTTTAATCAGCATATCACCTTCTGCTTTCAACAATGCTTTATTTTCACCTTTTATGTATAATCCATAGTTTGTTTTAATTGTTTAGCGGTCAAAATCTTCTTCTCTCCCACTTCATTCCAATATGTGGGTGCTCGACATGGCCTGTCATATAAAACTTCAAATGGAGTCATGTCTATACTAGAGTGGTAGCTGATATTATAAGAAAATTCTATCAATGGCAGGTGATCATCCTAGTTATCATGTCAATCTAGAGCGCAAGCTCTGAACATATTCTCTAGTGTCTGAATGGTTCTCTTTGACTGACCATCACTCTGAGGATAGAAGGTTGTGCTATAATTAAGCCTCCTACCAAAAACTTTTTGCAGACTTTTTCAAAATCTTGACGTGAATTTGGGATCCCTATCGAATACTATACTGGTAGGGATGTTATGCAACCTTATTATCTCTTTTACATATAGGTCAATTAAACTCTCAATAGACTGTTTCATCTTCATGGGTAGAAAATGGGCCACCTTGGTCAGTCAGTCCATTACCACCCATATAGCATCGTAGTCCTTCTGCGTGCGAGGGAAACTGGTCACGAAATTCATATCCATTTTCACTATGGGATTCCCAAGCTCTTGGTGAGTCCATAGAGCCTCTGGTGCTTCACTTTGACTTGCTGGTATACTATACATTTTGACACATATTCAGCTATTTCTCTTTTCATATATGTTCACTAGAAAGTCCTCTGAACATCCTTGTACATTTCTGTGCTTCCTGGATGAATGACAAATTCAAACTTATGACATTCATCTAGCTCCCTTCTTAGGGCTGAGTCACTATGGACCATAGCGGTTCCTATATATGATCCCGCCGTCACTCGAGACCTGTAAATGTTGAGCCTTGATGATTCTGTTCACCCAGTCTAGCTCAATACGCTGCATCATCATGAAAGCGCCATTCTTTCCGGGTCTTGAATTCCACTTGATCAATTCTTTTATTATTTCATATCTTCTTAGTTTGAGAAAGGCAATTGGTCCTTTCCCACTTCCGACTCAGTGCATCTGCCACTGAATTAGCTTTTCCTGGATAGTAATTAATAGAGAATTCATAGTCATTCATCATTTCCATTCATCTCTTATGTCTCATATTGAGGTCTCTCTGAGTGAACACATATTTCAAACTCTTATGATCTGTAAAAACCTCAAACTCCTCTCCATAGAGATAATGTCTCCATGTTTTCAGAGCAAGGACTACTACTGCTAGTTCCAAATCATGAGTGGGATAATTCACTTCATCCTTTTTTCAATTGTCTGGATGCATAAACTACAACTTTGCCATGTTGCATCAGTACGCATCCCAGACCTATTCCACATGCATCGCTATAAATCGTGTACCCCACCACTCCCAGCCATAATGGTGAGAATAGGAGCTATAGTTAACCTTTTCTTCAATTCTTGGAAACATTGCTCACACCTTGCAGACCATACATATTTCTCTCCTTTTCTTGTGAGCTTAGTCAGAGGTGCTGCTATGTTGAAGAAGTTCTGAATGAACCTCCCATAGTATCCTGCTAAATCAAGGAAGCTTTTTATTTCAAATGCATTCTAAGGTTGCGACCACTTCTCCATTGCTTCTAATTTAGATGGATTATATGGTCGAGGAACATGATTTCCTCTAACCAAAATTGACACTTTTAGAATTTTCCATAGAGTTTATGTTGTCGCAATGCTTCCAAAACTGTGTTCAGATGTTCTCGGTGTTGTTCATGATTCTACGAATAAACTAGAATGTCATCAACAAATACGATGACAAACTGATGCAAGTGAGGCCGAAATATCCAACTCATCATATCCATGAAAGCCGTCAGTGCATTTGTCAGGCCTTGTCAGGCCAAACGGCATCACCACGAATTCATAATGTCCGTAGCGAGAGCGGAATGCCATTTTTGAGATATCTTCATCGGCCACACGTAGTTGGTGATAACCACTTCTGAGGTCTATCTTGGAGAACACCTTCGCTTTTGAAAATTGATTGAATAAGTCATCAATCCATGGAATGAGGTACTTATTCTTTACTGTAACTTTATTTAACATGCGGTAGTCGATGCAAGGCCGCATGGATCCATCTTTCTTCTTAACAAATAATACTAGAGCGCCCCACGATGAGACACTCGGATGAATAAACCCTTTGTCAAGTAATTCTTGAATTTGCTTCTTTAGTTCCAACATTTGTGCCATTCGGTACGGTGCCTTTGAAATAGGAGCAGTTCGCACGAGTAGTTCGATATGGAAATTCACTTCTCTTCTTGGTGGCAATCCTGAGATATCCTCCGGAATACATCTGCATAGTCCTTGACCACCAAGGTTGTCAAGATCGCTTTTCGAGGTAGGATCGGGAGGGGTCCGTAGGATCGATGATTGTAAGATCCTACCTTATGAATAAAATATATATATTTTAAAATAATATAATTATGATGATGATAATAATAATAATATAATAATAATATATTTAATATTGTACTCTCAATATCTACATTATACTTGACTTCTAATTTTCATGGGATACATAACAATATAGAAAGTTAAAAGTTAGAAAAAAAACTAATTATGATAATTCACATTGGCAAATTAATTTTTTCATCTGAATTATAAAAAAACAAATGTTTTTTTCTAAATATCATTTTTTTCGCTAAGTTTATTAATTGACTGTAGATCATTCATAAAATTAATGAAAAGAGAAATTGAGAGGAGAGAATGGAGAGAATTTAACTTAATTCATTGCCAGTTTATTTTTAATATTCTATTTTTTTCAATTTTAAAAAATAAAAATTAACTAAATAAAATAATAAGAATGATATAATAGACAGAGAAAGTTACCTCATTTCTTGACATTTTTTAGATTTAATATTCTATTTTTTAGTTTTCTCAATAAAAAATAATTTTAAAAATATTAAAAATGTGAATTCATAGGACCACTGATGTTATGATCCAGCGACTGATCCTGCTACGATCTTATGTTTCTGATCTCCAACGTGAGATCGAGATCGCTTGCCTAGTCTTGGATCGTAGGATCTTATGATCTTACGATCCGGAAAGCGATCCTGACAACCATGTTGACCACTTCTACTTCATCAAGCTTCTAGATCGGTGAATTGGTGGACACCACACTGGCAAAAAATCCTCTGCATCCTTTATGTAGTAGCTTGCATGCTTTCAAAGCAGAAATCTTTCTTATCATTTTCACCTCGAGTAGTCCCTTGTACTGTTCCCTTGGCTTTCCTTTTGTCCCGATAATGACCTTCTTCTTTTTAAATAAAATGGAGGCGTCATGATATGACAACCGATCCATACTCAAGATCACATCATAATCACATTGGGATGATTATTAGATCAGCAGAATAATCTTGCCCATCAATAGAAATTGGCACTTCAGGCAAATATTTGGTAGTATGTAACACTCACATAGGAGTGGTAATACTCATTTCATGTCGAAGGTCCTTTGTTGGGACCTCCAATGCTTTTGCACATTGTTCTGATATAAAAGAGTGGGTAGCTTCTGAATCAAATAACACAGTAGTTAAGAGTCCAAAGATAGAAAGAGCACCTCTTATGACTTCGGCATCTTCCTGAGGATCTTCAGCTTCCACTACAAGAAAAATCGACTTTTTTGACGGTCGCGACCATCGTAAATTTTGCGAAATCCATCAAAAAATGAAGTTTCCGACGCTTTTTTCGACTAATACGATTTGTCGGAAGAATGCTAGTCGTAAACACTTTTACGACAGACAAGAGATATCCGTTGAAAGTTCTGATGGTCGTACTCGTTGCTGACACCCTCTGAAAATTCAGACAGTTGCGACCGTCGAAAAATTTTAATGGGTGTGATTTTTTTTTACGATCTAAAATCGTCTGAGATAATGTAAAAAATAATTAAAAAAATTGGCCGCTAGCAGCTGTTCCAAGCCGCGCGCGACTATTCCATGCCGTTAGGCAGCTAGTCCGCACGCAATCGATCCGCTGCGAGGCGGCCGATCCGCTACGACTCGGCTGAATCAAGCCGAGCGTGGCTGGATCAGGCCGCGAGGCGGCTGTTCCAGGCGGCGCACGGCCAAATCAGGCCACCAGGCAGTAGATCCGTCGCGAGGCAGCCGATCCAAGCCGTCAGGCGACAGATCCATCACAAGGTGACCGATCCAGGCTGCACGCGATCGGATCAGGCCACCAGGCGACAGATCCATCACGAGGCGACCGATCCAGGCTGCACGCAGTCGGATCAGGCCGCCGGGCGGCAGATCTGTCGCGAGGCGGCCGATCCACCGTGAGGCGGCCGGTCCACCGCGAGGCAGATCCACTGCGAGGCGGTCGCTCACGGCCGTGCGTGGTCGATCCACCGCGAGGTGGCCGTTCCAGGCCATGCGGGGCCTAATCGGTCGTTCCAATCGCCGTCATCCGGGACGGAAGTTGTCGCGCCGATCGCTTGGAAGGAGATAGATGGTTGCGCCTGTGACGGAGAGAGAGAAAGAGGTAGAGAGAGTAGAGAAAAAATAGTGGAGAGATGGAGAACGTGAATAAATAGGCAGAAAAAAAAGAGTGGGGAGCGGAAAAAGAAAAAAAAGGCGGGGGGGGGGGGGTGTGGCGGGATTATTTTTTAATTACTGACGATTTTGACCGTCGCAAAGTTTAATAATAAAATAATATTTTTTTCATTATCAATGGTTCAAACCGTTAGAACTTTTGACGGTTCAAATTATCGATAATTATAATAATAAAATATTTATTATGTTATATATTATGATATATAAGATTATAATATGTAATTATTTTTATGGTTACCGACGGTCCAGACCGTCGAAACCTCCGACGGTCCGAACTGTCAGTAATTATAATAATAAAATACTAATTATATTATATATTATGATATATAAGATTATAATATTTAATTATTTTTACGGTTACCGATGGTCCAGACCATCGAAACTTTCGACGATTCTAACTGTCCGTAATTAAAATAATAAAATACTAATTATATTATATATTATGATATATAAGATTATAATATTTAAATATTTTTCTGATTACCGACGGTCCAGACTGTCGGAACTTCCGACGGTCCGATCTGTCGGTTATTATAATAATAAAATACTAATTATATTATATATTATGATATATAAGATTATAATATTTAATTTTTTTTTGTTACCGACGGTCCAGACCGTCGGAACTTCTATCGGTAATTCTAATAATAAAATACTAATTACATTAGATATTGAATAATGTTATATTATATAATATTAATTATTTTTTTAGTTACCGACAGGTTCGACCGTTGGAACTTGCGACGGATAGGGAGCCGTCAAAAATTCCGACGTTCTTGACCATTAGAAAATGAAATAATAATATAATAAATTTCGTAATTTATTTTTTTTTATTTCTGATCGAAAATTTTGTCGGATTGCTATCCGTCGCAAATTGCGAAGGATTTCTTTCCGTCGAAAATTGTCCGTCGAAAATTCTTGTAGTGTTCCATGTTGTATACTCTTCCTTGGACCAACCGATTAACATTTCCTGCGCCTACCTAGTCTGCTCATTTGCCACTAGGCAGGCCTTGATGTAGTGACCTGCCGCTCCACACTGAAAATAGGTCATGTTCTTCACCCTGCGTTCTCAAAAATGTTCACGCCCACAAAAAGTGCATATGGGCTTCTCGATTGGAGCTTGTTGGGCCTGTGCTGACTGTTGCCTCTACTAGGTTGTTGCGCCCTCTGTTGTTGTGATTGTTGGGGCCTCTGTTGTGGTGGCCTTTGTTGGGCCTGCTGTGGCAACTTGGGAGGATTGTAAGGCCTTGCTCTATCATTGCGATGATTTTCCTATCGCTGCCGCTGATCGCCCTCTCTTCGAGGCGGATTTTGGTTGGTAGTATTGTTTGACTTCCTTTCTTGTTGAATCCTTGCCTCTCCTCTTTCCAATAGAGTGGTCATGCTTGCTGCTTCATGTAATGTGTGGCATCTTCCAAACATCACTTTCAGTCTCAACCCAGAATGAAGGCCATTTATGAATTGATTGGTCTTGTTCTGCTCATCATCTTGGGGCCCGTACTTCCCAAGCTGAATGAACTTGGTTAAGTGTTCGGACACCGTCATATTTTCCTGAGTAAGTTGCATGAATTCTTCACGCTTCATGCCTCTCTTATAGGCTGGGCAGAATTGTCTTCAAAAACTTTCTGCCCAAGAAATCTGAGTCCTTCGACAGAACACCATGATTTTATTGGTGCTCCATTAATCCTTAGTATCTTCAGTAAGCCTATTTATGGCAAACAGTAACTTCTTCCCTTCTGCACAGTCCATAAGGTCGAAGGTTTCTTCTAACATTTCTAACCATCTAGCGCCGGTGTCAAAGTCATCTGCCCCATTAAACTGAGGCGGTTCCAGCTTTAGAAATTCATGTATGGTGCTCATCGTAGGAGGAGTTTGTTGTGGTCCTTGATTAACATTTAGGTTGCCCAAGCCAGAATTTTGTCGAGGCCCCCCTTGTTGAAGCATATTGCTGCTATTACCCCCTTGGGTTGAATCCAACTGACTATTCATACCTCCCTTGATATGAATCATCTACAAGACAATACAATATATTTAGTAAAACAATTATGAGTCAAACTAAATAATATTTTACTTACTTGGATGGCGTGATAGTTGTTCGTGATGGTTGCACATGGACACTACTTTTAAACCTATAGAAAACTTAGGAAACTTAGGCTGTGATACCAACTATAACACCCCCAGTTTTTGTCCCGTGACACGTGACAATTGGACTAGACTGGGCCGGCATTACGTATACACATAACTTTTCTTGGGCTTTCATAATCCAATAAGACCATAAATAAACCAATAATATATTTTTTTCATAAAAATGTGAAAGCTATCTAATTTAAAATTACTGATAATAACCAACTAAAAGTATAATGCGAAAGCTAATTGTTCTTCTGTTCTGAGAAGTCCACTACTATCATATACTATAAAGCATCTATTACATCAAGATAATCTAAGGGAGCTCTATTAGCAAAATCTAAGACTGATTACCATGTGCAACTGCATCACCACGAACTCTGCTGCTGCACGTGTCTCCATCTATAGCATCAATTATTTGTGGGGTTCAAACACAGGAACATGGAATATCCGTGAGCAAACTAAGCTGAGTACCTTGAATAATACAAATGGATACAATAACTTAAATAGAGCAAAATTAGCATTTAAGTCATCAACATCAAATAACATATAATATCAATGTAAAACTTTACTTTTCATTTTCGTTCTTTCCTTTTCCATTCTTTTTATACTTTTCTTTTCATAACAGTTCTTTTTTGGTGTATTGCTCTACATCTTTTACTTTAAATAATTTTTAGGACATCTATATATGTTGTCCTAATGCGAGCTCGACTTCTTTTATTATGGATCAACATGGCACTTTCATGTGACTATAACAATGGGTCAAGGTGGATCAAACCAGAACCAGGTGAGTGTTTACTTACTCACAAAAATAGACTTGAGCTTCTCCATGTTACCCAAGTAGGACCCCAAGGATCCCTCTTTCTTTAACTTTAATTATAACAATTAATGCACTTGAGGATCCCATCTTACAGCTTTTATTTTTTCATAAATAACTATATGTTCTGTTTTGTTCATCACACATCGTAGTAGGAGCAAAATAGACTTTTAACATCACAACGAATAAAAAAATCGTATATGCAGTCTGTGTAAAATTTGGCCGGTCACAGTCAAACTCGGGCCGGGTTTACACTAACGTCGGTCGGGTCATGGATGACTCGGTCTGAGTCGATCTTGCAACAACATAGTTCGATCAAACCCGGGTCAGGTGTCTCTGGAGCTCGGGCCAGGTCTCGCGATGTGGACTCCGAGCCGCGTATGTCGACGATCAGGAAACCAGGTCGGGTCCTTGAAAACTCAGGCTGGGTTTCGCAAGATGGAAAGCCAGGACCGTGCAATCAACAGCAGGGAACCCGAGTCGGGTTCCTGCAACCCGGGTCGAGCTCAGTTTGAATCCGGGTCGGATTCGGACTGCTCGGGCCGAGTGCAACTCAAAACATGAAGAACCCGGGTCGGATTCTTTGGACTCGACTTTGGTGCTGGAAATCGAAACTTTGATCCAATTTTCTGACTAATCTAGACATGCTTTCGACATAAAATAAAGAGGGATCTATTCTTGGATATAAAGAGAACAATAATCATGCTTTGATCTTCCAAATTCTTAGTTAATCTTTAAAGAATCACATCCAAAAGTGAACTCAGAATTTCACGTACTTTGTCCAGGCAGAACTACATGAAACAACCTAACTTTTGATGCGATATTCGAGGCAACGGAGCCGTTCGCGATGAGAAAGCCGACGTCTTTTGACAGAGGATTGATCGAAGAGTAGATGGCCGGTCGGAGTTCTCGCACACGCGCACCGAGGAGGGGGAAATGAGGGTTCAAAGTAGGGAGAAAAATCTTTGTTGGGCTAATAATTAATCTGGAATTTAATATTTTATCTCCCCTAAATCTAACTCCGATCCTTATCCATAATCTTAATTAAGAATCTATTTTAAATAATTTATCTTTTCCTTTCTTTTTTTTTCTTCTCAAAATTTTATCTATACACAAATTCCATCTTTAACTCATCAACTTTTATCTTTTAAACTGAATTTTCGGAATTAAATAAATGAATAAATAAATATTTCATTTATCTAATTATTTAATTTAAAAAAATCTTGGGGTGTTACAATAAATGCAAATGTTCCTTCTCAATTTCGAGGCTTCTTGTGATCTCTGAACCCCATCCACATGACTGCATTTGGTTATAAACTAATAGATATAAGCATAAATGGCTTGTACAACTCCAATTAGCGTTTTTTCTTGTTGTTTAAAAAAAAGTTCCATGTTATCTAACCATTTATATGCTACTAATAATGACACTTCTTTTTTTAAAAAAAGTAGTAATTGATGATTCATCCAGACAAAATCATCATCAACTTTGTTTGCACATTCTTCAAACTTCAAAGCAAGCATAGAGTAGGTTATTGTGTAGAACATGAACTTAATCCACATCTACCGAGGCATGAAATTGATCATTAACCAGCAAGTGCATCAAGCTAGAACAAAAGTATAATATAATGATTGAAAACATGAACATCATTCAGAGTGCATCTTTATCTGCCAATCAATTAATGAAACTTTTTTTGACATAACTAATGGAACTTTTATATCCATAATTTTCTATGTAAATTTCATGCACTGCCCTGGTAAAGCTATGTTGTAACTGAAGAGGAAAGCTGGGACTTTATAGTAAACGGTCAGAGCCATCATCTAGGCTCATCTGTTATTATATCAACATCAGTAGGTATTCCAAACGATTATGGTTTGATACTCTCAAAGTTATACCAGATTACCGCAGAGGGTTTTCTTCCTGCAGCTAAATGAACAAAAGAAGTGATGTCCCAATGCAATTGAATCAGGTCACTTAAAAGTTTAAGTATCAAATTAGGTTCAAACACCACTGTGTTTGAGAATCCAGAACAAATCCTATTTCCAGGCTGAATTTGCATACTGGCAGCCAAAGATCAACCGTTCAACTGAATATAAGCTTTACAATCAGAAAGATAAAACAAAACTTTCTTTCTGTAGGCACACAAAGAAGAATTGATGGAGGCAACTACTTTTCAGACTCAAAATGGGTGAAAACATTGTTCTTTTTTTTTAGGAGAGAAAACATTGTTCTTCTACACAGAAAGAGAGTCAAAATATGCTGTAGATGAAAATTTTACAAGGCGGAGAAGTAGACACACATATTAAAGGAGCTAGGGGCCATCCTACAGAAGTTGACAGACATAGTTAACAATGAAGATTATATGCTCCTGTTTCAAATCAAAAGCATTCTGATCAACTAATTAGATATTCCCCGCTAGCATGGACTTCCTTGACTCTCTTATCGTATTCATCTTCTTCTTCCTCTTGTTCTTCATTCTCTGGCTTTTCTTGTTTGCCTTCCTCTTCTTCCTCCTCAGCCCAACCAAAACCAGCCACGGGGGTCATTGATGGTGGGGGTGTCCTAGCTTCTTTAACAATCTTCATTATCTCCTCCTCACTCTGAAGGGAATAGGTCGGAGCATTGTTGTCCTTCTTATAATAAACAGACTGGGCAGCCTCTGTTAGCTCCCTAGGCAAGTTCTTCAAGAACCAGGGGTGATTCCTTATCTCCCTTATTGTAATCCTCTGTCAAAACACAAATTCAGTCTACAAGAATTTTCAAGAAATTTTGTGCACCATAGACTAACTACTAAAATATAACTTAAAATCAGAATATGAAATATAGTTTCACTTGAATGGTTGAAAAGTTACCCTAGATGGATGAGTGACAAATATCCGAGAAAGGAGTTGCCTACACTCCTGAGAAATATGAACATACTCAGGTATCTTGTACTGCACCGACATTATCCTCTGCAAACCAAACAATCTCATTGAGTTACAAAATGCACACGGATGCCTCTTGATTCTTCATTATATGAAACAGTAGAAAAAGACAGCGTCAAAGTTAATACCCCAATGGTCTTCCTAAAGTTTTTGGGGTCATCTGGATCTTCAAATGGGTAGGCTCCCACCAGCATGACATACAATGTAACCCCGCATGACCATACATCAGCCATCTGCCACACAAAAATATAAGTTAAGAAAGTTTGCATACATAAACACAGGATATTTATACTCACATGGTAAGAAAACAAGAATACACATTAATCAATTAAAATAAAGTGCACAACAGATAACTTTGCATTGTAAAAATGCAACATCAATCATCAGTTTTAATTAGAAAGGTTACTATTCTGATTTTTTTTTTGAGAGGGAAAAGGATGAGCACTACTATTTTGAATTAAATTTCAGTTTGACTTTAGACTCGACAAAAATTCAGAGTTTGACTCCATGGTCATTTCTATTAGACCAGCATCACCTTCTGAAATATGAAAAGGGAGAGCAAAGGAGCTAGCATTGAACAGTGTTTTACCAAATCACGAGTCATCATTATTTCTCCTTTCTACAAAAGAAATACTTTAAAGTCGCTTTGCACATTCTAATGCCGGGTATTACGCAAACAATGTGCAAAATTAGGATAAGTTTGTAGTTTGATGAGTAGTGCACAATGTCATAAATACATATTGTTGATAATGCCTTGAAACTAAACCTAGTCGTAACCCTAGATGAGCCCCTATATAGTCAGTCGCTTCAGCAATGGGGCGGGCCGCCCATCCCTTACGGGAGGTCTCGCTGTCCGGACAGCAAGCCTAAGGGGGGTCTAGAGGGGGGATCCCCTGCGGGGGCTTGGGGGCTCCGCCCCCGAAACCTAGACAGTTTTAAGGTTTATCTTTCTTATTTTATATTGGAATTCTCTATATAAATTCCATGACGGCTAAATTATTTTGCATCATTGTAATCATCATTATTCCATAACAAAAAGAGCCGTCGCCGCCCGAGGATGTAACCCGATTTAGGATTTTTTTTTAATGAACCCGATTTAGGGTTATGTGATTGTGTGATCTCTCTCCCTCTTTTCGTAACACATATACATACATATATATGGCAAACCTTGTGTACTTTGCTATTCATCGTGTGAAGGTATCGGCATGGAGCACATTTGTGCAGTTTCTGCTTTTGCAGGGAAGCTATTTCAGATATGTGAGCTCTCAACAACAAAGCAACAACTAAACTTTTGTTTAAAAGTCAAGCTCTTCACAGACATAAATGCTCTAGAAATCATGAGTTCTCACAATTTAAACTGACAATTATATTATGGCATAACATGTACACTAGTAGGAGCCAAACCTGATTGTTTCCGAGTACAAATGGATATTCTAAATTTGTGTATCTTCATAACTGAAGCTCCATAGAGCACATCAATTCCATTACTTTGCTGATCTTTCTAATTGATCCTCATTTTTAACATTATGTTTAGAAATGAAAAACTTTGCAAGAGGAGCAACACCATGACACGAGGTCAGGCATGACATTGACAAAACCTTAAACATTTACCTTAGCGGTAATCTTCTGGAGTTGCATGCTTTGAAATGAGCATATCAAATATGGTTGCAGAAGCATATTACAGGGATTATAAGAAAATATGTACACGCATACATAAAAAGCAACAATTCATCTTGTGTATGGTCATTGAGACACTTTTGTGAAGCATCATGAAAGATGTATTCAATACAAGTGAAAGGGGTCCATAAGCACAGTAAATCCACAAGTTTCAAAAAGTCAGCCAAGTATATGTAACAAATTCATGTCCTAACGATAATCTGGTTCAAAGGTGCAAATAAATCCTCAACATTAACCAGTTAAAAAATTTGTCTCACTAATATTTTTGGTCGAATCATATTGATGCCAGTTCAGTGTTACAGTTCAGGCCTTCAGGTTTTCGATCAAATGTCACACGATCGGTGTCATTAGTCCATGCTGGAGCATTATGCTGGCAAGATGAGTAGACCACATAATTCTACTTTCCGTGACAGCATGATATATCAAAACAACAGAGACGTACGAAAATGAAATCCCGGCCTCAATCTACCCAAATCATGGGCCTATTAGAGGCATTCACACAACTTTTCATGTCGGCCACAGGCTCAGTCCAACATTACCACTTCATGGTCTACATCAACCCCACCAACCCAACTGAGATAGTGCCTGAAGGCTACGTTAAGGTATGCATTATGTATCCCTAAGTCATTGACCGCCAGCACGATTCACTGGTGGGCGAAGAACTGCACGCGTGTAACGCGTCGCAGCGGAGACGTCGAAGGAGAACAGAAGCAGCACGCAAGAAGAAAGAAGGACGCAGGAAAACTACTGAAAACTCACCTTGCCGTCGTACTCCCGGCGAGAGAGGACTTCGGGGGCGATGTAAGCAGGTGTTCCCACAGTCGACTTGGGGCGCGAGTGGAGCACGGACGACTGTTCACAGTGGCAAGAAAAAAAAAAGCTTCGATCAGATAAAGGAAATAATACTTCTGGAATTAATCGAGGTGAGCCAGAGAAGGATGCGACCTTGGAGTAGCCGAAGTCGCAGATCTTGAGACGCGGCGCGGGGCTGCCGTCGAGCAACGTATTCTCTAGTTTCAAGTCCCGATGGCAAATTTGCTGAGATCAAATTTGTTGCGATTAATCATTTTCTTACAAATTTCACGGCACAACTGAGAGTTTTATTAGAAAGACTGATTTTTGTGCAATTACGCGGATTTTGTGGGGATTTCTTACCATAAAATGGCAGTAGCTGACTCCGCAGATGAGTTGCTGGAAGAAATATCTGGCCTACAGAAGTGGAAAGGATCGGCTTCTTGACATAATATTTGGATGAAAAATTCATGAACGGAAGCAGCAAAAAATGGTTAAAGTGTAGGAAACCTCGTCTTCGCTGAATCTTCCGGCGTTGCAGATCCGCTCGAAGAGCTCCCCGCCGGCGGCGTACTCCATTACGATTGCCAGATGCGTCGGCGTCAGCACCACCTATTGAGAACCCACCGAAATTTCCCAAAACAAAGCGTTGTTTTGGAGGAAACAAGAATCAAACAGCTAGAAAGCAACAATATTGTATCCCTAAAAAATCGAAAGGCCTCCAAAGTTTATGCCGCGGAAGCAGCAAAATAAGCACCTCCTTGAATCGAATGATGTTGGAATGCCGGAGCGACCGGTGATTGATAATCTCTCTGGCAACGTTCTCATCAATCTGCAACAAAACCAAAAGAAAGAAAACAAAATAATTCCGTCAGAACCAAACCCAAACGTAATCGACCATATCGAATCGAAATCTTCACTTGCAATCGAAAGTAAAAAAGGAACAACAAAAGGGGATTGCGAAAAGATGGAACCTTATGGCCTCTGGGGATGTATTTCATGGCGACGAGCTCCTTCGTCTCCTTCACCCGCATCAACCTGGCGACCCCGAAGTTGCCCGACCCGATATCCCTCACCAACTCGTACTTCTCCATCGCTCCCGCCGCCGCCAACAACAACAACAACGAATCGCCTCCAAATCGAGCGAATTCCTTCAAACACCGGTTGCTGTAATCGGAAAAGGAACACCTTTTCTTCTGCGGATTCGCAGTCGAAGAGGAAATGGATGCTGAGGAGGAGGAGGAGGTCGATGACGGAGATTTATAGCAAAGAGGGAGCACGTGAGAAAGGGGAATGGAATCGTTCTTAATTTTAAGTAATAAGAATTTATTATGATATGATGATTACTGCCGACATCTAACTCAGATTTGGATCTGCTTCTTTCCTATACGTATGAGGAGAATTATAATCATCACTGCCTACGAATTTAATAATTCCAAATTAATAATATATATAGAGAGGGGAATATTAGTGTGCTATATATTTGTGGTAGCACCGCGCATCTATTATTTCAAAGTCGTTCGATTTGAGATGGAGGCATGTCCGGTTCAGCGTAGGAGTTCGAATGTTCGGGTGCTTGTCTCTACGCGTCTCCTCTCCCATAGGCGACATCTTCGCAGGGGTGTTCTACCTCGCCGAACCGCCCTCTCTCTTGTCGAACCGCTTCCACTCTCCATCCTAAACCGATGCGCACAGATCTTGTCCGTCCATGTTGTATAATTAAGTAATCGGATGACTCTGGAAGCGTGGACGTACGATGTTGTCATGTGGTAGCATACTAATATTCTTTTATATATATATATATATATATATATATATATATATATATGTGTGTATGTGTGTGTTCAATTACTAAGCTAGCATAAAAAGATAAATAAAAAATAAATTAAGTAAACTTTAAAGCCCTAATTTCTCCTAACAATATCTTTTAATCTCGATGTTTAAACAACAGACCCATGTGTATAATTATATGATTCGTGTTATATGTATTAAAAGAAGTATTCAAAGGTTACATCATTAGAAGTAAAAGAAAATCAATCTTGAACTTTTTTTATCAAATAATGAATGGTATTTTCAAATTTATTGATTTTTTTTATCAAATATGACATTTTTCAACATTAGCATTTCTTAATGATACTTCTAAAATTTTGTTCGTAGCATTTTTTTAAATTAAGATTAACAAATCACTGTAAATTTAGTCAGATAACTCGCTTATACTATGTACATATGATACTTTATTATTCAATTTCTTGGGTGCTAAAAAACCTTCATTGATCTATCTAAATTATCAGATCAAATAGTATTTTACTTATTTCCTCAAAGATGTTTTAATTTAAATTTTTTTGTGATTCATCTACTTGATTTACTGTCTTTATTTTTTGAGTTCAAACTATTCTTTTTTTTTTCAATCTCACTTTGGTTCTCCATCCTTACTTTTGGCCCTCTGATTTTCATTAGTGCCAATATGGTACTCCATTTTATTTTTATTATAAAAGTCATTGAAAGTACCCCAACTTGGCGTTTGAATGTCAAGTGAGGGAACACATGACATTCAACACGAATAATACGTAATATATATATATATATATAGTGAAAATTCCTAAATTGTGGGGCAGCTCCATCCCTCATCTTCCATTCCTCTTCATTGTTCCTTTCTTCTAAAAAGAAAAAGGTTTGGGCATTTTTTTAATAATAAATGGTCATAATATACTTTGTATTTGTCCATGTGGATCCACTTTGAAGGCATTGCCTCTGGTGGTCGGCGTTTCTGAGATTTGCTGCGAGAAGAGAAGGCTGATGTTTTTTTTTTGGGTAATCAACTATCGGTATTTAGAAAGCGGTGCGAACGACTGAACTCGTACGGCGAAAGTCGACTCATTATCGAATCCAATTAATTCGATTAGGGCATCATAAATGAGACTCCTAACAAAAATATTTTACGGGAGACCACTTATGCCAGAAGAGCCGTTAACTCATGGCTGATTGCTTTTGACAAAACTCATCAGCCGCATGGCATTTTGTTCTAAATCCTTTTAATTTAAGGCTAGCAATGGACCGGCAGGCAGGTGCGACCATTAAAGGAGAGGCTCACGGCGTTGTCTGTCCGATTGCATGAATGGCGATTCACATAAAAAGATTGCTGATTATTAGTATTTCTCAAATAGATCAATGTCATATTGGAGGTTTAAGGTTAGATTATATCGATGAAAAGTTTCATTGTATTTGCTTTATCATGAAAAAAATGAAAAAAAAAGAGAGGAAGAAATGTGTAATCATCAACGTTATGAAAAAGTGTGAAAAGAGTTTGCCGTTCAACTCATTATTATTATTATTATTCATATAAGAAGGGTTATGAATTACCTTTTTTTGATATTAAGAAAGAATTTTCATTGGCCGTTTTGGTAGCATAAAAAATAAATTGCGAAATGTTGTCAGTGGACTCTGCCGCACCCGGTGGCATGGGAGAGGGAGTTGGCCATGAGCATTAGCTCTTCGATAAATAAATATAGATAGATGGGTTAATAAAGTGCATGTTTATATATCAGTAACGTATGTGTGCATGTGTGGGCGGTGGCATGGCATTGTGGCCTCCTACTTGTAAGACCACATTTATTTATGGATTGGAGGACTAATCAAATCGATTCCAACTGTTTTGGCTTGACTTCGGAGCATAGGAATGGATATTGACTCAGTGCAGTGCAGAGGAAGGGAAGTTCATCATGTGGGTGCCCATGTGAGAGGGTCTGCTCACTAGTGTGTGTGTGTGAGAGAGAGAGAGAGAGGTGATGTCAAATGCATGTGCCAAAGGATTCAAAACTAATGGGGGAAGGGGGTCCTCCAAGTTGTGTTTTTTGGAACTATATGAAAATGAGCATGAAGATGATGATTTCGTGTTAAAAATAAAAAGAAATAAATATAGACAAATTATGACGACATTCAAATTAATAAAATTATAAGAAATAAATAAAAAGACTTTTTAAACTCACTACTTGACTAATCAATGGTTATCTATGTGTACCCAAAGGGAGCAGGAGATTTGAAATCAGATAAAAAAGTCAGGCAGGCCTCCTTACAAGAAGCAACCACCATGGGACCCAGTTAGCCCCACCCAAAAGAAGAGGACCATTCTCCTCTTATGGGGGTGGAATTCTTCTTTTCTTTTTGTGTGTCTATATATAAAAACAAAATAAAGGGTAAATAAAAGTTGCATGATGTGAATGATATCCCAACGAGATTGTTAAAGAGCCCTAAGCACACTAGTTCACACTGGGATTCAATATTTTTTACATAATAATGATGGGAGAGCTGTTAGAACCTTATGACAACATGTTCTACAACAACAGAAAAAGAACTTAGTGGTGTAAATACAGGCCAATGAGTATGCAATGCACATTTGCACCATTAGATTTGGTTTTTTATGGTATCAAGTACAATTGTGATAAGAGTTAAATAACTTCCTCTGACTATAAGCAATTTTCAGATCTAACTCTAAATTATCAACCCAAATCTTACCTCACTAGATTATAAGGATAGACAATCCAAAAATTTTAAAAAGAAAAACTAGAGAAGGAAATCCAATACAAGCGTGATTTCACTAAGAATAGAATTATATTATAAGTTTATTCGATGAAAAGAGAGAGTGCATGATGTAGTATAATTTTTCAATCTTATCATGTACTCTCAACAGTGAATATCGCAAACATATGGATTTCAAACCTAACCATATTAGTAAATGCATGACCTTAAATGTTCCTCAGAAAATAGCACTAAAAAACCCAATGTCAGCTGTGCATCCCTTCTAGGGATAGTTGCACAATAATCCCCCACCCCCTCTCTTCCTCCCTCCTACATATATGCATACACAATTCCTAAACTGTTGAAGAGTTTTCAAGGTCGCGATAAAAGAAAATTTTGAAGCAGGTCATCTCTTGCATTATTAAGTTGTGGATGAACAATCCAAAGTGTGACTTGAAACTAAAATTAACAATAACTTGTGGTTACCAAATAATTATGAGACTGATCGACAACAGAATAATTCGAGAGATGACGTGCTTGGCACATCAGAATTCAGCCTAATTTAGGAAATCCAAGACATAGAGCATACCTATGCTGAGAAAGAATATTCGAAATATCATTGCCTACTTGACCATTGTATGTCCTAAGTTCTTCACCTGTTCAACTTCGTCATAATCCACAACTCAGTAGATGTTAAATTAGTTGCCTTTCTGCTGACTTTTACCAACTTGAGTTACTCATCAAGTCATGCATACAAGTCATTGTCCACCAGCTGCATTACCCTTCACTGATACATGCTGCTCAACTTGAATGCAGTTCTTGGTATCATCATTCACAATTTTCCTAGCATTTGATTGATCCTGACCCGCGAGTGCATCCTGAACATCCACATCATGCACAGGAGCAGCATCTGACTCGCCACTAAGAAGTTTGACACCCTTCTCAACAGAAATCTCACTCACATCAGCATCAACATCCATAGACTTGCTCTCAACTGCTTCATCATGTGATAAAGTCAAATTTATACTTTTCTGATCCTCACAGATGACTTTAGACTTCACCGATTCTGTTTGCTTGTCTGAAACTTCTTGAGCATCACAAGTGTCGTCTGTAGCTTTGAGAGCATCACAAGCATTGTCCAACGCTTCCAATGCATCACAAGCATTGCCTTCTGGAGCAGCATCACAAGCATTTTCCATAACGTGCGGAGCAGCATCACATTCATTTTCTGTAGCTTCCGGAGCATCACAAGCATTATTGGAAACAACCACACTTGTATCCAGATTCAGTGCATCCATCTGATCATCGGGAACCATGATTGCATCTAACTCCATCTCATCTGAGCCTCTGACCTCTTCTGCTAATAACTCCATCTCAACATCGGAAATAAGGGCATCATTTTTGTCTTCTGTTTTTTCAGGTGGTGCAGTTTCTGGACAAGAGTCCACCACAGCCTCCTGAGTTGTCCCTGCAAAAGAACTGATGGGAGTATTGCTTTCAAGTCCTGTAGAAAACTCGTGTGTCTGCGGGCCTCCATCTGTCGGACTAGCTGATGCAGAAACCGAATTTGCCAAAGACGGTGAAGTCATTGTAACAGCAGGCCGTGCTGGGCGTATGCTCATGGCCTGGGACACTGAATTGCTGGAAGTAGGTACTTGTTTAACATTGATCATTGCAGAACTTGATGAGAGACCTCCTCCAGGTCTTATATGAACGGCATTCTTGGATTGTGCAGCTTTCAGCAAAGACATAGCAACTGTACTTGTGGCAATGCGCCCCCCTGCGGCGAAGGCGGCAGCTTGAATTGAACCTACAGAAGGTTTTACAGTCCCCAACTGAACTTTGGACGCTGTACAAGGCTTGTTCAATGGATTCTGTGTTACTTTTTGATGTGCCGCCTTGGCGGAAACTTGTGGAAGTTGATTAGGTGACTGAGAAGAAGAAACTACCAATGCTTCAGGTAATGCACCTGAGGCAGCTGAAGAATTTCCCGGTGCACTTGAGGGTGCTGAAGAAATTGCTGGTGTAGTTGATTGTTTTGTGCCTGTTTATGAGCAGATTAAGTATTGCACATGTTTGTAAAAGCAATCAATAAAATAGCCTTCAAAATAGCCATAATACACCATCATGAAGATGGCGAATGATTCTAGTACGGTTGCAGTGATGTTATTAAGGAGTCAGGACTCCATAAAACTACTTGAAAGCTTCACATGAAGACATTAACATATACATACATATTGATACAGCCCACAGTATCTCTATCGAAGTCAGTTAGATCGAAAAGTTGAATTGTAGAGTTTAATCTTGAATTCTTTCAAACATTTTACGTGATCAATTTTATGATTTTTGAAATATTATAACTTTAACTTAGGGTCTGATCCGAGAAAAACTGAAACCACCTAGCCAATTTTTTCCTCCTCAGAAAATTTTTAGGTTGTTTTCAAAATTTATATGTCGATTTATTTGGTGAAAAAATTATCAGATCTGATCTACTTTCGTCCATTATGTATTTTTTAATTAATATCTTGCAATGTGATTTTAAATTATTACTATAAAGTAGACTGATTGAGTAAATATTATATGTATTGTTACAATGGAGGACCAAAAACAATACATGATGACATGTGGATTGTTAATTAAGATGGACTTTTAGTAATAAAAAGGTACATGGCTGATGGATTTCTCGACAGTTGTTTAATGATAACAGAAATAATGGAAGGTTAAATAGTTTAACAAGAAGTAGAATAAAGATGTTGCCAAACATTTTTATTTTTTATTTCAGAAATTGATTATGAGTACAAAGGTAAGGAACCTATATGTGTAATTTAAATTTAGTTAAAATTATACTTCTAATTACTTTATTTAGAAGATATATGAAATTTTTGTGAATAGGCATAGTAAAAAAAAATCAAAATCAAATGATAAAAAGTGATAGCTTGTTGGTACAATATTTTTGCTAATCGTAAGTTAATATAAGAAATAAAATGACATGCTAGAAAGAGATTCCATGTTTTCTTATCTAAAAGAAGTAAAACAATATACTTTTGTTCATAAGAATAACAATCAATAACCTTCTAAAAAAATAATATTTATACATGTATTTTTTCCATCTTTAATATACTATCAGAATTACAATTCTTACACAGAAAATGCTAAAAGTAATTAGGAAAAATATTGACAAGTAATTATCTACTCATAGCATTTAAACATCTCTGCCAAGAATATATAGCAGTTAAACATAAATATGAACAAATGACCTATGATCAAAGTTCAAAGTATACATTACATAACTGTAATAACAACAATAATGTGATCGATTCATTATCTTTGATCTTCAGCAACTGTTACCTATCAGATACTGATGTTGATTTCTAATTACTCTAGTGAGGGATTGGGGAAGAACTGGTTTTGATTTTTACAGTGTAATCCGAATGTAAGCAGCAATCTTTTACCACAATAAATTAGATGGTCACTCTTGGTAACCATCTTTTCCTTTCTCAAGAAAAAAAAACTCATGCCCAATTAGCAAATATTTCTATAGTTAAAGGAAACTAGATTTAGTTTAAGGATATGCAACCAGTTGAAGAAAGAAGAGGAATCATAATCTTGCATTGAAAACATAGGATAAAATGTCAAACTGCTAACTGGTGTCATGGTGATATTTACTCAAGAGGTATCATTTAACAAAAAGATTAGAACATGTGAGATGGAACCTGATAGTATCGACTTAAATCGTCCAGTTTTTGGCACATCATCTAGGGCCATAGAAATTGCCTTCTGTGTTGCCAACCTCTCCTCAGATCGGGTTGAACTGGCTGGCTTATTGTTAGAACCTGAAATCAACTTTCCATCTCGCTTCCTAATGATGGTCCATCTCTGAAAAATGAATGATGCATTTTATTATTATATCATGTTTGCAAGAATTTTAGTCCTCAAATGTTCATTTCAACCTATTTTGCATCATTTCCCTGCATATGAACTGAAATATTACTAAAATAATATGATTTGACTATATATAGACATAAAGTCAAGAATATTTCGGTACTTTCTTTGAAGTATTTTAAGAAAGGGTGCAACAGGGACTTCCCAAGAGATCACCATCTTAGTACTTCTCCCGTAATATTTAGGTAATCAATCAAGAGCAATATCTTTTCAGGGGATGAAAATTATCTGATCACAATCTGTTATTAAATATTGGTGAATAATATACCGAAAGGTTTGGTTACTAATAGAGCGGAACGGCGTCGTATGATCCATGTAGCCGACCCCACCTAGTGGGATAAGGCTTTGTTGTTGTTGTTGCAGAGATGCGCAGGTTCATACATAACCCTGATATTATCTAATTGCTAATCAGCAAGATCCAGACCTACAGTAGATTTTTTCTAGACAATCATATTAAAAAGAACAATTTATGGATGTCTGGAAGATATAAGTTAAAATATTTAAGTCTATAATTGAACCTGAGATAGCTGGGAAGCAGTTCTATTGTGCTTGAAATCGCCTTTCAGAATACTAGCCCAATTGCCTTCTCCAAATTTCTCCACAGCACGGATTAGTTCCAAATCTTCCTCCTTGGTCCACGGCTGTCTCTTCTTTTTAACAGGAAAGTTTGAACCTCCTGATGTGTTTCCATCCATTCCCTCAGCAGTATTCCCTCCTGGTGGCATCTGTTTGGCCAATGATGTAGACAATGTAGTGTTAGCTCCCTGGTTAGGACGAAGAAGCTGCTGATTATCAGATGGGGAATGTGATGTGTGATCATTAGTTGCTTTTGTTGCTAAAGGAACTTCAGAGGTACGATTCATTAGGCCTGGTTCACGTGTCATTCCTGATGACATCAAGATCTGGCAATATAGAACATAAATATAGAAAAATCAGTCCAATGTAAGAAGTAGGTGTGCTAACTTGCAGGAACAGTTGTAATTATAAGCCAGTTGTTGGGAAAGTATGATATCGCAAGAAAATTGAACCAAGAATTGAAGACAGTTTGTACTTATGTTTTCTCTTGCAAATGGCCAAAAAAGCCAGAATCATAACTCATGGTGACAACCTAAGGATCTCAATGATGTGAACGGGCCATATTTTGAATCAAATTATGTGATCTAAGGAGGCAAAGTCTGATGTCATGTTGCTTTGGATTCCTTATATCTTTTTTCCATTTTTTTTTTTTTGAGGGATTCCTTATAGCTGATAAACCACAGAAGTGGTTTGACATACATATTCCAACATTTTTTTCAGTCTACAAAGTAACCGCATACTCCAAACACTCAAAGAAACAGTTGACTGGTTCGGAAAACTCAAAATTCCAGTCCAACTTCATGTTTAAGTTACTGTACCTTAACATAGGACGAAGTGTCAGATAAGGCTTCAGCGCTGCCAGCAGGAAGAGCTTCTAACTCAAACTCTAAATCACTATCATCATCCTGCAATTGTATGTGTATCACAAACAAATACTTACAATATAAATAGTGGATTAATGAAGAAACTATGTGTTACATAAGAAATAAGTTGATGAACTTTAGCATCCTGTCACAGGAAGAAATGCAAAGAAAAAATGCTGGAGAGCCACTTGCATACGTAGTATGCATGAAATGCGGAAAGAGGAAAGATCATCGAACTTGTGGAAGAAATCAAAAGGATAGAATAAAGCTCACATTAACCAAATCGGTAGTTCCCGTATACTCTTAATATGAGAAAGACAGTCAATAATATGAAGATCTTCAATATTGAAGGAATGGAGAAACATAACATTTTTTTAGGAGAAAAAGGATGATCACTAATTTTGGTGGTCAAGAAGAACAACAAAGCCTTATCCCACTAGGTGGGGTCGGCTACATGGATCATACGTCGCCATTCCGCTCTATTAGTAACCAAACATTTCGGTATATTATTCACCAATAGATCTTGCTCTATTAGTTCGCCAAGTGTCCGCCTTGGCCTCCCTCTCCCTCTTTTAATCGGACTCTAGATTATTTGATCTACTCTTCTTACTGGCACATCTAATGATCTTCTCTGAATATGACCAAACCATCTCAAACAATTCTCTACCATTTTCTCACTAATAGGAGCCACTCCGACTCGTTCACGTATATGGTCATTCCTAATCTTATCTAATATTGTATGACCACACATCCATCTCAACATCCTCATTTCGACTATCCCCACTTTACGTTCATGTTGTCCCTTCATAGCCCAACATTCACTACCATATAACATTGTCGGTCTTATAGCAGTACGATAGAATTTCCCTTTAACTTTATTGAGTACTTTTCTATCACAAAGAACTCCAGTGGCTTTCCTCCACTTACACCAACCAACTTGAATTCTATGATTAACATCGTCATCAATCTCACCATCTTGTCTTACAATTGATTCTAAATATTTAAACTTTGTCACTTGAGAAATTATATCCTCCCCTAGCCTAACTTCCAAATCGTCTCTAAATTATTTATTTGTGAAATTGCTATGAATATATTCTGTTTTATTCCTACTTAAACGAAAACCCTTTGACTCCAACGTATTTCTCCATATTTCCAATTTTGTATTAATCTCTTCTCTTGAATCCGCTAAAAGTACTATATCATCCGCAAATAGCATGCACTTAGGTACCTCCTCTATGATAGTCTCGGTTATAGCATCGATAACTAAGTTAAATAGATACGAGCTTAAAGCTAATCCTTGATGTAGGCCAATTCCTATAGGAAATTCATTTGTCTCACCTCCAGGTGTCCTATAGGAAATTCATTTGTCTCACCTCTGGTTATTCATTTGTCAAGAAACGTAACATTGTTTGGACCAGTTCTTTGCTTTTACTTACTTAAAGGAGATTGATAAATGTTTTTGACAAATAAAGAAGAGCTATGTCATGTCATAGATGATATTTAAACTACTAAATATAAGACAACCTACAATCAATATATGTCAATTGAGTCCATACTCCTGCCCAACATTATTTCACCTGGGAGGAAATGACATTTCCTTGAAAAATCTATCTGTGACTGGTAGACTCAAATTTCTTTTGCTAGAGGGTAAAGCTTTCATCTTGAAGTATAAAATATACCAATACCCCCCTCAAGAAAATAACCACAATCAACCACCAAAGATGGGTATGTGTTCCATCTTCTCTTATACTCAATTGCTAATTATCGAGAAAACATATTAAAAACAAAACATCTGTGAAGACCCGAATAGCAGTTTTCAATTATTCTGATCCCTAGAGATTTCTTGGTAATGAATTGAAACTAAGCACAATTAAAGTTAAACATTGCAGAAACCAACCAAAGCCTTGGCCCCTTCTTCAATTTTCTCCAACAATAAGTCTCGATAAGCCAAATGACGCCATATCATCTGACACTCCCTGGCACTGGTAATACCACTAGTTGTCCGCTTTGCAAGAGCGTCCCAATCTATTTTGGCACCAGTAATCTGCGAAACCTCATGGAGAAGAATAAGGATTGTCGTTGGCTGGTACCTGGAAGAAGATAAATCTACATTGTTTAATCATTTCCAAAGCGCAAAAAAGCTTCAATCTTTAAAAAGCCCAATTAGCACAATGCTGCATAATATGGAAACGGAACCATCAAGCAGGAAAAGGCTACATAATGGCATACTTGTAAGGCAGGCACTGAAACCATGCCTTGTGATGATCCTGCAAATCCAGAACACGGGGAACTGGAAAGTGAAAGACGAGAATATCCCCCAGAGTCCCCTAACTACAGGAAGCCTTAATCAATGAAATCGAAACCCTCAGAACAGTAGGATACGAAGAAACGGGTAGAAACATTTTTTTTATCGCGTGAATCCCCGTTCGGAACAAGTGGGATCTAGTGAAGTGAATGAACGTATGGGCATACTACGCACAAATCTCTCAGCAAAACTACCGAAGTTTGCAATGCATCGTCACGAAGACAACCCAACAACAGGCATCGACCAATTCAACGCGGGAACAAAAGTGTAGGGTTTAAGCGTATCAAAAGATGGAGAACAAAGAAAAGTGCAGACCATCCTGAGAGTTCAAAACTCTTTTGTAATCGAAGAACGGAACAGAATCAACAAACAACGATGAAGGAAAAAATCAGCAGGAACAGATTTTAGGAGTATGGGAAGAAGGGATCAGGTAAGGAACCTGTTGAGGAGCATCACGATGTCGTCCTCCGTGATGGATGCCTTCCTCTTCGCCGGCGTCAACATCGGAACCCCTTCGGCTACCGCCTCCGGCGTCGTCGTCGGAGCAACTCCGGCGACGGTCTCCATCAGTCAAAAACAAACGAAATTGATACGCCAAAAACCCCTCGGGCGGAGAATATATAATAAATAAATGACATAATATAGAAAATAAAAGTAAAATAAAAGAGATCAGAAAATAACTTTTTTATTTATTTATGGTTTTAAAGTTGAATTTTTACTCCGCTAAGATTTAGTTGAATATATTTTTTTAAAAAAAGATTTAGTTGAATATATAAATGTTTCACATGATTTTAACGTAAAAAAATGATATCACAATAAAAATATTAACATGATATCTTAATTTAGGCTCGATTTTTTCCGTTAAAATTGAAAAAAAAGCCAAGCCTTAAATTTCCCTTTTTTAAGCTAAAAAACTATGGTTTTTTCACCCCCACCCCAATCCTTGAAATTCCTTTCAACTTTTTAAAATTGGAGTTTTGGTAATTTTGTGATTTTCCAAATCATAATATCAAGTAAAAGCTTTGTGCTTTTTTGAAAAAAAAACAAATATTTACAATATATTTCTCTACAAAATAATATATTAGATAAAAAAGGAAAAAAATCAAGGACAAAAAAGATTCTAGATATATTGGAAGAAATAGAAAGTTGGATATAAATGGTAACAATAATATCAAGTAAAGATCTTGCAAATAATATATTTTTCAAACAAAAGATTTTGTAATTTCTTTTTAAAAACGACTCTTCTATTGGTGATATTATAAAAATAAAGTAGTCAATTTGCCCAAAAGGTCCTAAAGTAGATATGAATGAATACCTTCCTCAAATAACAAATCAGATATTGTGCAAAATCCGCATAATTCCCGGTTATTTCGCATCCGGTTGGCCGAAAATTAATTAGTTGTCGATTATGCAAGTCACATCTTCTTGATATTTTTTGTTATTAAATAATTTATTTGTCATTAGAAAAAAAATAGTTCCAGTTGTATTTGCTTATTATTTTAATGTATATATAAAAATTTTAATTGAAAGAATATAAAATAATTATGAAAAAATAGCGCTATTAGAATATCTTGAGAAAAATTCATTAATACTAAAAAATTTGAATTTTTTTATTCATTATCGCCAACTCTTTCCTTATTCATTACCTGTTATGAAAGCAAAGAAAGATTCTTCGAGGACATGGGTTTGTGGGTAAGCAAATGCCAACTACCAAAGTATATATATATATATATTATTGATGGGAAAAATGATTCCCCATTTAAATATAATTATAATAATTGGTATTAAATAGGGGAAGATAATTTATTGCTAAGATTATTCATATAAAACAATATGCTACAATATAAATTACATGAATACTTCCATATTAGAATAATAATAATAATTCATGATGTATAACCTTATAAAAGATTTCACACACACATTAAGATCGATCTGATTATTTATTATTTCTCAATGTGTCATTGTGCCACGAATGCTTTCCTTGTGTATTGTTTCCTTTATGGCCGGTCACATCCACCATATTTTTTTTCTTAAAGGTGCAAGTCCAATATATACATAATAATTTAATAAACATGTATACCTTGCTGAAATTCGGAGGCAAGACAACGGTGATGCTCTTTTTTTTATCTTCTTTATTCGGAAATAACGGTCACAAAAAACGGGCATTATAATATATATCTATCACTTGGTCGAAGGTATTTATAAAGCACAAGTCGAAATCGGTGAAATTCAATAGGGACAGTTGACAATTGAATCCAATTTTTCTTATTATTTTATTATCCACGACTAATTAATGTTTAGACAAAAAAAATTTTGTTCTACGTACAATAATGATGTGTTGAACTACTTCAATAAGTCTACTTGGAGAAAGATTTTTCATTCTCTAGCTCTAAAGATATGTGACCATGAAAACATTCCAAAAATAGAAAAGATCGGGACTTATTTATTTGTGCAGTTCCAAATGTGAAAAATATCTTTTTTATATATATTTTACGTTATCTTCATTACAAATCCTTTGTGTACTTTTGTTTCCTAACCGTGCGCTTGATTGAAATACCAAAACAGGGTATTTTATGTAGAAATAGTATTCTTGCTTGTTTCGATGATCCTAGATATAGAAGATTACTATTCCTTTTTTTTTCGGGTCTACCGAAACTTTATTTGTTTAGATTCATAATTAGAAGAAGTAGAAGACAAACCATTTCTTTATTTTTTTATCTCTTGGAAGGGACAAAAGAAAATCTTGTTATCAAAATTTTTTTTCTGATTGTTCCAGAAGAAATAAAATAAAAGATAGGATAGGTATTTATCAAATATGTTCTATCTAACAGAACGCTACCTTGTTGCTCATTTTCTTCTTAATCAAATGCTAATAATTCTGAGCTCGAAAATTCCCTAGTTGATATAAAAAAGAGCATTATGATATCTGGCCCTTAATCATCTTCATCGTACTTAGTCCCTCTTTAGTGTTAGATTTTTTATACGAGAGTGCGAATGAATGAACGCATGAAAAATTTAAAGTGACGCAGATTTTTATTAGATGAAAACAAAAGAGGATTATTGTTTTATATTCGAACCTTTAGAAAGTTTATATAGACATTCTGTTTATAAATAATAAGAATTATAAATCGATTGTGACTCTAAATTAATCTCTCAAAATTAGGACACCTATCTCATAATAAAAAAATAAATTGATTCTAAATCACATACAAAATATTCCATAGTGCGAGAGCACCTTTTATTTTAAAGTATCTTAATATTTTAAAATTAAGATATCTATCTCATAATAAGAAAATAAATCAATTTCAAACTACATACGGAATACATCATAAATACATAAGCATCTTTTACATCGAAATATCTTGGGGACCAAATGAATTTCTATTTGGGTAGGATTCAAAGTATTATTAAGTATATATTATTAATCACACTTTATATTTCTAGTTTGGGTAGGATTTACTTTGTCAAGTATAAAGTATTATTAAGTATATATATAATGTTCATATATTTTATGGTTTGGTTGTCAACAATGAGTTGAGAATGTTACATAGCATCAAACATGCATATCATGCTCTTAAACATATATAGAGTTAATATTTTAAACATCATAAATTTCAAAGATATCATGCATATATTATGCCCCTTAAACATTGAGTGAGTTGACGTGGCAGAATGATCATATACTTATAAACATACGTATATATCAAGATTAATAAATGAATAACTATTATTACTTCAAAATACGTTATTGTTACTATAATATATATAAAAACAAGCACATATGTAATAAAAAAGATAAAGAAATATAATTCAAATGATCATTATGAACTATTAAAAGTTTTTCATTTATATCCTTTTAAGTTTTATATTCCATTTTATTTTTATTTGTTTATGTATTTATATGCAAGTCCTCAATTATTATCATTTAAAATTAAATATACTAAAAACATGCATTTTCCACTTCAACTTTTACATTCAAATGGAAGCTATACATTTTTTTTTTCAAGTAAAACAGAAGGCGAGAGCAAGTTTGAAGTACAAAACAGAAAAAAAAAGACGACAGTTTGCGATAAATAGAAGGGAAATAGTCTATTTTTTATTTTTATCTTTTTCTTTATTTATTTTTGTGTGACCGACCACCGGTGTTCGAAAAATGATGCCGACGACTCAACTCGTATGACACTAGTTAGCACACTATCAATAGATTGGAGATCACCACCAGCGCAACTAATTCGATTAGATTCGTTCCGTACAGCGTACTCGAAAGCTCCCACAAAAATATTCTACGTTTACAAACATCTTTTAAAACTAATGTCACTGTCATAAAAAGTTGATCATTAATACTTATTATTATTCACAAAGGTGGAAGATTCTAATTCGAAATCCTCCTATTGGGAATTAATATATAATAAATAAAGATATATTAGGAAATAATTGAAGAGGGAGGAAGTTGATTAATAAACAAGAAAGGGAGAAAAAAAGGAGGGAGAAAGAAAAAGGAAGAAGCGCAAGGAGGAAGAGAGAAGGCCATTGAAGCCTTCTCTTCCTCCTCCTCCTCCTCCGCCGTTCCTTCTGGATATTTCCGCTTTTTCGCTTCAATTCGTGGACGTTTGATAGACCGGAGGCCGAGATGAGTGCCCATGCCGTCGCTCCTCCTCGGCGTAGCGGTCTCGCCACCCGCCGCGGTCCGGCGGCTTCCAAGAAGACCGCTGCACTGGAGAACACCGCTGTTCCAGCTCCCACCACGGTTGCCGCCGGCACCGCCAACGCGACATCCGTCGCCAACGCAAACGGGAACCAAAGCAAGCCCGGGTCCCCTAATCAAATAGCGTTAGTAATGCCATTTATTCTGTTTGGAGCATCAACAAAAAAGATTGCTTTTTTTTTATTGGTTTGGGGAAATTGGAACAGCGCAGAGAGGACGGTGAAGAAGCTGAAGTTGTCCAAAGCGCTGACCATCCCGGAGGGGACTACCGTATCCGACGCTTGCCGGAGGATGGCCGTTCGCAAGGTTGACTCCGTTCTGTTGACGGACGCGTCCGGGCTTCTGTCTGGAATTGTCACCGATAAGGTTGCTTTGTTGTAAAGTTTGATTTTTTGGGTCCATCATGATTGGTTTTGTTCCTTTCTGATACCGAATTTAGCCGCTTTATTAGATTGTCTGGTGTTTGGCTGAATAGGACATAACGAGGAGAGTGATCGCAGAGGGATTGAAGCCAGAGCAGACAATTGTTTCAAAAATTATGACGAAAAATCCGCAATATGTATTGTCGGATACCTTGGCCATTGAGGCACTGCAGAAGATGATTCAAGGTTTTTTGCTTATTTCAGTTATTATAAATTCGTCGCAATTGTATTCATGTGTTTTGATTGCTTAAACCTGTTGCTCTCCGCTGGTATTGGCCATAAACATGAACTTCTTTTATAGTTCTGAAATATAAGGTGTTTCCATCACTGGATAATTAGCATACACTTGTCACACTTTGGATGATATTTGTATGATACCGATATGTTCTTCAAGTTTGAAATGCAACTTCAGTCTTTTGTCATTTTGAAGTGTAAGCTCTTAACAAAATAAATTGTATGCTGTAAAACCGACAGTTACATTCTTCTGGTGGAATTGGGGAATTGCTGAACGATAAATTAAGTGAAATTAGATGTGTACTGGATGGAATTAAGCAAGGGAATGTAGGAGATCAGTGTACAAAGGACTATGCTCAGAACTCCTCATTGTTGTGCTGTTCTAAATCATGGACTACTGTTTCAGGAATAAAAAAACTCTTCTTTCACTTTTAGATAGCTATTATTTGGTTCACATCAGTGCTTCATCCTCTTCTTTGGAGGTATTTCTAGCATATAAGGATATCTTTGGATAACTGCTGAATTCCTACAAGCAAATCTCAACAAATATAATGGTAAAGTTAAGATGGTGCTAAATGAACAACAAATATGTTTCTTATTAGAATTTTCATAAGTTTCTTCTAATCATATCTAAGAAATGAAGACTGTAAGAGCAATCATATGATTGACCTTTCCTAAATCAGAAACAATAGTTGACATTATGGAACAGTTACAACAACAAAGCCTTATCCCACTAGGTGGGGTTGGCTACATGGATCGACGCCATTTCGCTCTATTAGTAACCAAACCTTTCGGTATATTCGTTGATCCATGTTCATAAGATTCGACAGGGTTTTACGCTGGCGGTCGGGGCCTAACACAACCCTCCTCCTTTATCCGGGCTTGGGACCAGTTATAAAACATAGGTGGAGTTACATTATGGAACAGTTGAATCTTGTAATTCATTACTATATAATAATTTCCATGGTCAGATTTTCTTCATAAAAGTAGCAGGAAATCTGTGATTAGGAAATTAAATAGGTTTTTGTGTTTCTTCAAAAAAGATAGGTTACTGATGACATTTTTCAGTCTTGGTTTTCTTGAATTTGAGGTTGGAGATAAATAATTTCTCCAACAGATTTAGATCATTTTATCTGAAATTCATTTCCTTTTCTTGGACCAGATTCTCTTATGATATTCATCCATATCTATACTCTAACTAAATATCATACGAGAAATTAGTCTTTCCTGTTTGGACAAAGGCAAAATGTCAACTTAGGCATTTTCTCAAACTGAACCATGCCATCTTGTACCTTCACACTCCTCTTAGTATGCGAAAATATAGCAGCGGATAGCTGTGACTTACTGGAATACATACGATACACTTGCTCATCTTGATTTAGTATTTTTTTGTCATTTCCAGGAAAATTTAGACACCTCCCAGTTGTAGAAAATGGTGAAGTCATTGCCATGCTGGATATTACAAAGTGTCTTTATGATGCTATATCAAGAATGGAGAAGGCTGCACAACAAGGTAGTGCTATAGCAGCTGCAGTTGAGGGAATTGAGCATCAATGGCGAGGCAATTTTGCAGGTTTCTATATCGACTAACTAATTTATATTGGCTCAATACACTAGGATTTTATGAAACTTTCAATACCTTAATATGTTTTTACTGTGTATCAGTGTCTGCATCCATTTGATTGCTGTAAGATAAAAATTCATTGGTATCAATATTCTTCTCTTGTACAATTTTTTTTGAATTTAAAACCAATTATCTATGTTTATTCTCATGCAGCTCCTTATGCATTTATTGAAAGTCTCCGTGAAAGGATGTTTAAGCCTTCTTTGTCAACTATAATCACTGAGCATACAAAGTATGGTTGGATGTTTTCCCCTGTTAGATAACTTTGAAGTTTTTTGATAGGTAGGTTATTTTCTGGATAAGTATTCATATCTTCTGCCAATAATTTTGTCCAGAGTTGCTACAGCATCTCCCTCCGATCCAGTGTATGTTGCTGCAAGAAGGATGCGTGAGTTCCATGTTAACTCAGTTGTTATCGTTACCGGAAGCAAACTTCATGGGATTCTAACGTATTTTACTTTCCTCTTACATCTGATGGGTGCTTTTGGCAAAACTCTTCTTTCATATCCATCTGACCTGTCTTTGTGTTACTTCATCTATTTGGAAATTCACTTGACACAAAATTTTGCAGTTCTAAGGATATTCTCATGCGAGTAGTTGCTCTAAATCATTCCCCTGAACTTACTCTAGTTGAAAAGGTAACTTTTGCTGATGTCATTTCACATTTTTATGTTCTTTTTTTGTCTTACTCATAATCATTAATTTAAAAATGAACAAAATATTTATCTGGTAACGGAAAAAGACAGTGATTTAGTTAACATAAGTTGTTTCAGTTTTAGATTTAAGAAATGAGTTATCATTATAAGTGGTTACATGTGCTTTATAATTGAAAATTAATATATCATCCTGCTTGTTGCTAATGCAATGCTAGGATAGTAGGGACATTGTTTTGTTGCTTCAATCTGTCTCTACCTGAATCTGATGCCAATAATTTTCTATTGGAACACATTTTGACGTTCTTTTTTTGTCTTATTCATAATCATTCATTTAAGAATGAACAAAATACTTATCTGGTAATGTGAAAAAAGACAGTGATTTAGTCAACATAAGTTGTTTTAGTTTTAAATTTAAGAAATGAGTTACCATTATAAGTGGTTACATATGCTTTATAATTGAAAATTAATATATCATCCTGCTTGTTGCTAATGCAATGCTAGGATAGTAGGCACATTATTTTGTTGCTTCGATCTGTCTGTACCTGAATCTGATGCCAATAATTTTCTATTGGAAGAATAGGATGTCATTTCCTATTACTTTGCTTATATGATCTTGCATTTGTTTCATATTAAGACATGTTCTCTGATGCTTTCCTACTATGATTTTGAAGGTAATGACTGCAAATCCTGACTGCGCAACATTGGAAACCACAATTCTTGATGCATTGCATTTAATGCATGATGCGAAGTTCTTACATATTCCTGTTCTAGACAAAGGTAACACACAGTGCTAGATATAAGTTATATTCACTTATTTATTTTTACATTTTGATTTTTTTTCTTACTTGGTATTGTTCTGTTTCTGTAATAGATGATCATGTTGTTGCTTGTTTGGATGTTCTGCAAATAACTCATGCTGCAATTTCATTGGTAAGATCACCATATCAAACTTTATTTTAAATCATATTGTTCGGTCATAGAAAGCTGTGGAAGCTGTGGAAGTACTAGGGTGCAAGCACTAACAGTTCTAGGCACTAGTTTGAACTACAATATTCAGGCTCACTGTTTTGGATAGATTTTCTTGTCTTAAAACGATCTCACAATGATAGTGACGTGATTACTTGAAAGTGCATGATGAGTTATTATTTATCAAGTTATAATAACTCCTGTTCAAGTGACTCGGATTATTTTTACACATCCTTTTGAGGTGCTTATACGTTAACACTGTTTATTTTTATGTGCTTTAGTTTATCTATATACTATATGTTCCTTTATCACATTCAATTAATTTTTCTGCTCTATGTAATATCATTAGCATTGTAGCATGAAGGTTTGATATGCATATGGTAACCGGTATTCAAGGTCTATGCTGCGCGTCTCCTGCTTATGTTGATATTTTTTGAGATTTTATGACCTTTCTCTTAATTCTCTCTTGCATATTCAAGGTTGAAGGGGGAGCTGGCGTTGTTAATGACATGACAAACACAATGATGCAGAGGTTCTGGGATTCTGCTCTTGCCCTGGAACCAGTGCATGATGATACTGATTCACATAGGTCTTCATTGTTTACCTTACAGTTTAAGTTAATTTTCATGTTCAGATGTCTTATCATCCAACTTGTTGGTTTTCAGTGAACATTCATCATTCATTCAATCAGAGTATACAGAAGGAGGAAAACATATGTATCCCATTCCTCTTAGAAACTCATTCACTTTTAAGTTTAAGGACCAAAAGGGACGTGTACATAGGTTCAATTCTGGTTAGTATTATTGAATCATTGGCACGAACTTGAATCTGTTCCTGCTGTCTTACATTGTGAAACTTTAGATATGATGTCCAAGTGTCATGATGTTCGTTGTCATTAAATAGGTTCAGAGAAACTCGCTGAGCTGATGTCAGTTGTGGTGCATAGGATGAGGCTTGATGGCGATAAAGACAAAATTCAACTTTTGGTATGCTTACATGTTTGATATCATTTTTTACATTTATTTGTATAGTTTACATGAAGCTGAACTTTGATTACTATTTTCTTGTAGTATGAAGATGATGAAGGTGACAGGGTTGTTCTCTCTACAGATAATGATCTAATGAGTGCTGTGAACAATGCAAGATTAGCAGGATGGAAGGTGATTTTTTTTCCTGTGTTTGATCTGGTGTTTTTCTTATTGTTATCATCGGCGATGTTTTTCTTATTATATGCCCACTTTATCTTTGCTGAATTAACGTTTTGGAAAATAATGGTTATCTTATTCATCATGCATATTATCAAAAGGAAGAACTTTTTAAACATGTCCAGCAAAATGTGAGTAATTCTTTTGGGAAATTTTTAGCACTCGCTTACTCATAAGTAGAAAACTGGCACATGGATTTTGGTGTACACTAGATGGTGGGCCATGCAGTGAATCATGGTCAAACATTCTTCACCATAAGTATCCTTTTGATGTGGATGTTTGTTCCCCTGCTCAGAGACCTTTTCATGTAGATGCTTATTCTTTTCAACAAGTACTTTAAGGCATCATTTGGAGTGATTTGTTTCTCTAGAGAGCAAGCTCTCATTGATATCTAGAAAAGTGCAGGCATTCTCACAGTAAACTGTGTGGCATTATTTTGCCTCCCCAAGTACAACCTAGAGTAGCAGTTTGTTTGGCACTGGATGCAGTCTGCCTTACAGGTGTTTTTGTTCTCAAACTTCAGGTTCTAAGGCTTCATATTGACGACATGGAAATACAAAATGAAGGTACAAAATCGATTTCAGAAGTTACAAAAGTGCATAGAAGTGGATGGACAACTCTCCATGCTGGAATTTTAACAGGAACGGCTGTAGTGGCTGGCGTTGGAGTTATGCTGTATTTGAAACGATCAAAGATGTGATTATAGTAGCCGACCCCACCTAGTGGGATAAGGCTTTGTTGCTGTTGTAAAGATGTGATTATAGTACTTGCAAGAATAGCAGATACACAGAAGAGTATCTTATAGTGCCACAGGAAGAAAAAGTATACCTACAAATAAAAATGGATGTGAAGTGAGCGTGTGCAAAGTATTACCCAAATCGGAATAAAAGTGTGCTCTTAAGTAAGACACCATACTCTATGTACATGCAAATTTTGTAGGCCTTTCCAGATGGGCAATATGCTCAAGTTTTCTCCCTAAATACAGAAGAAAGCATGTTACAAATGCTGTATGTGTACTTTTCTTTATGGAATCCTCTTGTATCAAGAGCTTTGGTGTCATTATTTTGCCTTTGGCCTCTGTAACTATACATAATTGACTTAATAACAACTTGCTGCAACTTTGTACAGTTTGCTTACGTTCCTAACAGCTACTTGTCTCGAGTTCTGGTGTTCTGATATGTCAATTTTTTTCCTGGGTTAATGCTCGTTGCTCGTCTATGCTGAAGCAATCATTCAAGTTCGCCCGTCAAAAAGAATCCATGCCGAGAAGTGGCCGCCTAAGTTCATCCTGCACATCCAAAACTACAAGGTTTATGTAAGCACTCTCTGCAAGCGCGAATAGTGTTTCTGTCATGATGCATGCATGATCTTGATGAATGCAGGACGGGAGCTGCTTTCAATATCTGCAGGACTGCATAGGTACAGATGTGCAGTCCAAACGGGTGGCGTTTCTGCCGTTGGGACATGCCTGCCAGCCATGTCCATCTCCATGTTCTTCGCGCCTGCGCGCGCAGACCATGGCAGCGGCGTAACAGCAGAAAGAAACAGTGGAGCACACGTGAGAGGTTAAATGCCAAGGGGATGCGGCAAGAACTCCCGTGCCATCACCTCCAATTCCAAATTATTCATTCAAAAGGACCATTATTAGTGTTCTTCCATCACGGGCGACGCCGACGTTGTCGTAGTACCGCTGCAAGTTGACTTGTTATTTAATTGTATGCAAAAGGTGGTGCAGATGCTTCTTTAAAATTTAGATTGTGCTTAATTCACTGAAAGTGATGGAAAAAATGTTTTTGAAAAAAAATTCTGTGTTTGGTTTTGAACTTAAAGGTAATTTAACAAAATATAAATTGATTATTCATTTCAGAAATTTTTGTGAGATAGCATTTTAGGAGAAAAATGCTTGATTTCCTGTTTTAAAATTGTAAGAAAAATGTGCAGATTTTTTTTTTATCAAGATTTTGTTGATTATCAAATACGGAGAAATCAAAGATACATTGCATTCTTTGGAACAAACACATTACTCAAATGCTACTTGTTCTTTTGTTGATAATTATGTCATTTAAGCATAAGAGTTTATCTAGCCGATTTGTTTATTACAAGGAAAGATGATTAATTTTGAAAAAGTTTCAAAACAGTATGCTACACACTTCAAAGCTTTTGGCTTCAAAGATCAACACAGAAAACAATGTAATTGCAGGGAAAAAAAGTTAAGCCGATGCAGTCGCTACAGGCAGCAAGTACGCATTTGCGTTGCAGTCAAGCATTCAGTTCATGATCAGCATTCAAGTAGCAAGGCCCTTTTTCAGTTGTCCCAAAATGACTTGCTTTTACTCAAACTCCGGTGACAGATATAGTGGTTGCACATTTTACAAAGGAAGATCCAAATTATTATTTTTCTAACTCGGATCAGAGACCATCACAATGGCATATTACTTGGGACCAATGCTACAATGCAGGTACAAGCCTTTCTATTCATTGCTTAGCGTAGGACTCATCCTTCTGAACCACCATTGGGGTACAAACAACTCCCCAGTGATGCATGTTAATGAGATCCAAGCAAAACACAGCATGATGTTGTTAGTTCGAATGGCATTTCTCAGCCATTCAAATTGTGAACTTTACAGCTCGGGGCTTAATGTCTTGTAGTCCTCATGGATGACACCCATGAGATTGATATTAGAGCCACAGAATCAATCTCTGAATGCATGCTTGAGAAGTTGAAATGTAAATAATCTTGAAACTGTGGAGAAGACTTTCATGGCCGTCTGAGCAAATTAACTTTCAATTCTAGAAAACTACTGTTCTCATAGCTTCTTGATCTGAACCAGTCAATTAAGGATAAGAAAAATGCTTTAACTGCTAAATATCAGAAAAGGAAAAAAAAAACGAATTACTGTGAGAAATTCTTCTTTCAGCTTTCAGCAACAGTACTGTCTGCGGAAAAGCACAGACCAACATAAAGCGGCTCAGTGGTCCATCTGATCTGAAAAGCTTACATGACTGCTACCCCCATAGCATATGCAACATGTACAATGTCACTTCTCGTTCCAGTATGAGACAGCTATGTTTGACAAAATAACAAATGGCCAAACATCTCAGAGCAATTCATTGGTCATGGACTACATATTGGTGTTCTCTGGTCAGTTTACATGGATCTGCCGAGGGAGGAGATCATGGTCAAAGTGCATATTGGCAGTTAACTTTCCTATTGAGTTCACTGTAATAAATAAACCATGCATGCATGTTCCCACTTGCTCAAGCAATCTCTCTTCTCTCTTTAGACCAAAGTAACACATGTAAGATCCATCTGAAGTGGCTTCAACTGCAAGCAAAACAAGATCGAGGGGTGTGCAGTTCAAAAGGATAAAAAGCACATCACCTAACGTCACCAACTCTTTCTTTTGGTATATAAAATATCTCGTACCCCTTCAAGTAGATGAATCCAAAGAAGGGACTAGCAAATGGGAGCAATTAATTAAGAGTGGTAGTTTGCTGTACACATGATGCAACCTTGTCAAATTGTTCAGAACTGAATAAAACCAATTCTTATAGATAGTGGTGCTACTTGTTGACTAACTGACCACACTAAACTTCTCATTATTTTAATCAATCCAACTCCTGTTAGCTGCAAGGTGAACATCTAAACACCTGTTTCAGATCATATGACCATGAGCATTGTGGTGACCTGCACTTGCCTACTAACTCCAGCAATATATAACGAGAATATTCATCTGGGATAGCAACAGCTGATAGCGTATGTGCAACATGAAATAGCAACTTTTTGCACTAATGGCGGGAATAATGTTTTCATACAAGTGAGCAGGCAAAGAAAAAAGGAGTTTCTGTTGGAATCGCGAAGGAGATGATACCAAAAGCTGAAGAGGGCGGCCAAGGCGGCGACTTTTTGCTCCCCATCCATCCAATGCCACGGAGAAGGGAGAGAACGTGAGTTTAAAGCAATGGGATATCAGTATTCCTTTTTATCCTTGCGCGTATAAATAGCATCAAAATTTCTCGATGGAAAACTTTTGGAGCACGACGCAAATTTTGTTTCTCTTCCCACGCTGAATTCGTGTTTTCTGACAACCTTCTCGTCTGGTATTGATGCCGCATTCCATGGCTGCTTTTACTTGAATGCTCCTTTTTTATTTCTCAGTTCTCATTTTGTTGTTTCTGGTTTCGTCCACTTTCTCTTTTCCTTTCTGTGTGGTTTGAAAGAAAGAAGAGATTTTGGGATTATAGTTTGGTCTCCTTAGCGGTTTCAAGCACAGAGTACTGACAAAGTTTGGATCTTGTGCTGGTTTATGAGATTCTTTAGTGTTACGACTTCGTTTGGTTTCTCTTTTGCCTCTATTTTGACATAAAACAAGGTGGAACTTTGAGTGTCCTGAACGCATCTCCATGTTCCATTGTGGACTTCAGGGTTTTCTTAGTCACCCTTGCCGTTATTCCATTAATTTTCTTTGCCCTTCTGATTCGTTCCAGAGGAACTTGAGGTATTCTGATGGAGTTCGTCAAAGATGTGCGAAGGTGCTGCTGAGCATTAGATGATTGAGACTGCGAGATGGATCCCCGGTCTTGGCTTTGGAGGAGGAAGTCATTGGAGAAGAGCCCGGCGGAGACAGAGAACCCCATCTCGGTTTGCTCTCCATCTGAGAAGCCAACGGCAGATGACCAGGTCTGTCACTGCCCTCCTCATTGTTCTTTGGTTCTCTTTACCAGCTTATGAGCTTGCAAACGCTGCAGATGTGACAGTGAAACGCTTTGGCCAATTACAGATATGCAGAGGTTCACGAGATCTCCCAAACCTATGGCCGTAGGAATTTAAATTGTCGATCTCGTTTTGGAAACAAAAAAAAAAAATACTAGTTGAACGGTGGATCACTCCTGTGTCTACTTTGCATGTCCTAATCTAATAGAAGACTAAGGCGCTTCCTTTCAAGCTTCGTAATGAGATTTTTGACATTTGATGATTTATGTATGCCACAAGAAGATGACTCGGAATCCCTATGGGACATACTACGCCTAACTTTCTGCTTTCTGATCCTTTAGTAATATAATTTACTCATGTTTGCAATCATGTGACCCTAATTTGAATTCAGAATATTTGTCCTTGTTGTGCATAATCTGATTTAACTTTTCAATTAGCGATGGCTTGGTGCAATTTCTAGTCGTAGTTATTACATAAGACATCAATCTTAAGATCGTTATGCATGACAGAAGCCACATACACAGACTGGATGCACGCCATTATCTGCAATTTCTTATCAGTTTCCACAAGATAGAGACCTCCTTTACATAGATTTTTTTTTAAAATGTTTATCCACAAGAGACATTAATGAAGGATAAATCTGTTTGATTTTTCAGAAACAGGAGGCCTCAAAGGATTTTCCATTTGCATTACGATTTAATTCTCAGTCGTCTCAGGCGTCGTCAAGTGCTGATAATAATGAATTTGAGGAAACTGTGAAGATCTTGACTGAGAAACTTTCTGATGCTCTTTTGAGCATCAGTGCCAAGGAAGACCTTGTCAAGCAGCACACAAAAGTTGCGGAGGAAGCTGTTTCAGGTAAATTGGCCCCACTTCATATTCTTGTGACTGATGATATAGAATCTGGTTCCAGTGGATAATGCAGGTGAATCCAAGAGAAAACTTTTCAGTAATGTATTAATTCAATATTGGTCTTATCTGTCATCTCATCTTGATTTGCTGTAAACTTACCTTGTCTAAGGGTCTTCATGCAATCATTTTTTTCCCTCAAACACAGCCTTTGTATTTAAAGAACATACGCTATGATCTAAAAGGTGATTTGGAAGGTTCATCTAATAAAAGTCTCCCTTGTAAAAAAACGAAGTAATTGAAAGCACTCTTGTCAAGTGCAAAATATGAAATTAAGTAGCTAAGGTTTACCAATTGTGGCGAAATTATCCCAAGTCCTCAACTTTGTCATGCCTAAAGGTTTAATTGTTTCTTTTGTTTGAGGGAAAAAAACATATATTCTGTTGTATAACTTGTCAAATATGTAATTGGACAGGATGGGAACAAGCTGAAGCTGAAGCTGCAGCTCTTAGGAAGCAGCTTGAAGCCACAATTCAGCAGAACTCTGTCCTTGAATCTAGAATCCATGACCTTGATCTGGCCCTCAAAGACTGTCTCGAACAACTTCATCAATCAATGGAGGATCAAGAGGCAAAAGTTCGTAACACCATTATCATGAAGGATCAGGAAAAGGAGTATGAAAAACTTCATCTTGAAAAACAAATTATGGAACTCAAATCACAACTGGAGGGTGCAAAACTTGAAGTTCAAACTGCCCTTGAACATAGTCATGAGGAGAGGCTTGAAGCTTCTGAGAAAGAAATCATGGGTTTAAAACTCGAACTGCTTGCTCGATCCAAGGATATCGAGGTACTAATGTTAGAGAAAGAGCTCAGTAATCAGACTGCAGAGACAGCTAGCAAGCAGAACTTAGAGAACATAAAAAAGGTTGCCAAGCTAGAAGCTGAGTGCTGTAGGTTACGTGGTCTTGTTCATAAAGACTCGTCAGGTAGAGAGTTCAAGGATATCGCAAACAATATTTCAACAGGATCTTCTACTGATACTCAATCAGACAGTGGAGAATTGTTGCTTGCAGGCATAAACAATAAGCTGGGCTGCTCAGGTTCGTGGGCTACGGCTTTAATTGCTGAGCTCGATCAGTTCAAGAATGATAAGGTATCTTCAAGAAGCTTCAACACATCCGTAGACATTGATCTCATGGATGATTTTCTTGAGATGGAGAGACTAGTTGCTTCGCCAAACGCTGATAATATTCACTTTGCTGTTAAAGCGGAATCTAATACTAATACATCCTTTGCGAGAAACTACACAATTGAACTAGAAGGGAAGGTTGAGAAGATGGAATGGGAGAAAGCAGAAATTGAGAAAGCTTTTGCAGAGTCTCAGCACCAAGTCAACACTTCTCGTAAGCAGCTGGCTGCAGCCGAGAATCAAATTTTTGAATTGCAGATGCAATTAGAGTTGGATAGGAAATCAAAACAAATATCTAAAGATCACCTGTTGTTTTTAGAGACACGAAAGGAAGAATTGGAGTCTCAGCTAGACTCAGCAAGATTGAATGTTAAGAAACAAGATGACAAGTTGCGAGTTTTAGAAAAAGAACTTAAGGTTGAGAGGGCACTGTCTACTGAACTTACAACTAAATTGGAGGCTGCAAATGCAACAAGAAAAGTGCTTGAGTCTCAGCTTGAATCAGATGATCGACAAACTGCTAGTTTACAGCATAAGCTATGGTTGCTTGAAGGCCAAGTAGAGGAAGGGAGGGTACTATCTTCAGAATTTGCAGCTAAAGTACAATCACTAGAGGAAACAAAGAGAGCATTAGAGTCTCAACTCGAGAATGCACACTCAGAAATTAAAAGCCTACAAGAAAAGCTCAGCTTCTCAGAACTGAAAGCTCAGGAAGAGAGGACATCATTATGCGCAGAGTTTGCGTCCAAAGCAACAGCCGATGCAGCAGCGAGGAAGGAATTGGAGCTCCAACTCAAGTCTGCATATTCTGATTGCAAAATTCTGAATGACAAAGTTCGCATGCTAGAAGAGAAGATCATAAAGGAAAGAGCACTTTCCGCAGAACTAACAGCAAAGTGTCGTGATCTGGATAACGCTCTGACCAGGATCAAAAGAGAGAGGCAATTGCGATTGATGACAGACACAAATGGAGAGCTGAAGCTGCAAAAGGTGAACTTGTCCCATCTCCTTTATTTGGTCTTTCTTATCAGTAGTGCTATTTTGGACTCCCATGACGAGGAGGTCAACTCATATCTATGATCTATCAATTCCACTAAAGGTTGATGAAAGGCTCCCTCTAATGTGATTTTCGTATGATTACAGGAGAAAGAACTTGCAGTGGCGGCCGGGAAGCTAAAAGAGTGCCAGAAGACAATTGCTTCACTTGGCAGGCAGCTGAAATCACTGACAAAATTGGATGACTTCTTGCTTGAAGATGAGATGATGGGCGCGAAAGGAGGATTGCCAAATCTGGTGGACAAAGAAAGCAAAGCTTTGCAATGTGGTGATCCTGCAAACTTTCAATCGCCCTCGACTCTTTTAACAAGATTAATATCCAGTGGTAGGAGCAGCACCAGACTTGAAGCCTGACAGAACTGAAAAAAAAACGATAAAAAAGAGAGCATGCAGTTAAAGTGTTGACTTCATTGTAAAATTATAATTTTTGTTAGCTAATGCTGGACGTACGTTATGTTCCTTGTTTTTGTTTTTCATCAGTGTATCCTGAAATGGTGCATTTTTTGTGATATGCTAATTAGTAGTGAATGACAAGAACAACATAAGAGGTTTGTACATTCATGTCATGTTGAGCAATATATTATATGTGGGTGGGAGTGGGTGGTTAAAATTCCACCAAAAGTCTTTAATGAGCAAGTACATTATGAGAATTTCACCTTGACTTTTGATGAGATTTGTCCTCCTTTGTAACACTAAAACTTCAAATCTCCACAAATCCATGATGAGTAGCTTTAATTAATAAAAATTAAAACGGCATGGCGGTCTTAAGAAAATCCTCTCCAGAAACTTGGTTAAAAATAATGAATGCCTGATTTGCCAAATGATGGCAAAAATTAAAACCTAAAATAATTCTCAACCAGCGATTACAAGCTCCTCTTCTTCTTTGCATGCTATCCTATATAAACAAAAAACAGAAAGTTGAAAAATAAAGAGACCTTCATTCTCATTGGCATATAAGTGTGACTAGCTGCTCAACATAGGATTCAACATCTTCTGCTTCCTAGTAAGCCTTGCTGAACAACACTCTCCCTCAAGTTGAGGTTAATAGACATTAAACATGCTCAACTTGTTTACAAGATACATGCGTTGTTGCTTTCAAAGTCCACTATAGGAACATAATTCAACTGTATAAACTTCTCCAAAATCATATTTCATATGAAATGACAGTCCCTTGACTATATGAAAAATTGGGTTAGTTAGAATCTGAATTATAGCTTTACTGTCGCTATGAACTTGAATCGGTTTCTTGATTTCAATCTACAAAATGTAAAGAATAATTATATAAAAAAATATTTTTACCTAAGATTTATATACAAATCCAAATTATAATGACACAAAGATGATCAATTTATCAAAAAAAAATTCATGTAAAAGAAATGTCAAAATGTATATGTCGATCACATTTAGATGACACATAAAAAAATGATTATCATTTTTGACAAAGTTAGGCATACACCCACCATCAAACATATACAAAATCAAAATGTAACAACAAACAAGAATAAATAAAGCCTCCACTTCAACTTCAAACAGCTCCAAAACCTTAAGCACCACATATTGCATGATCCCACCTACAAGTGCAAGAAATGGTGATTTACAGATTTTTTTATGAGCTAGCAATTAACACAATAAATTATAATATCAATTGTAGGATCCCAAAGAGCAGGGGGGGGGGGGGGGGTTGAATTGGTGTTAAATAAAAAATGTCGATTTCACAGTGCTCGTTGCGGAAGCACAAAATCGATTCTTAAAACCTTTTAAAATAAAGCAATTCAGATCATAAATATAATATGAACGGAGAGAGAAAGAGAGAAAAAATCAAATGCAAAGACACGGTGATTATTGACGAGGTTCGATCACACCTTGGTCTACGTCTCCGCTCCGACTTCTCGACCTCTAGACCGTCGGAGATTCCACTAGAACTCTTCCTTTGTTCCAAATGGGGCAAGGAAGAAAAGCCCTTTGCATCACCGCCTTTTCTCCGCTTCGAGAGGTATGGCACACCTCCTCCAATGAAGCTAATCTATTTCTCTCGCTCAAAAGATAAGATTTTGAACATCTTTTACACATGAGCTCTCTCAGAATTTTTCTAAATAAAATGCTTCTCTTTTTTAAATGCTAAGCTCACAAGAGTGGAAGAAATAAGAAGAGAAAACTATAAAATGAAAACTTCAAGGAAATGGTCTTCTTTTGATAACTTGAAATTTTTCTTTAATGAGTGAATGGATGCCTTTGCCTCTGGTTTTGACACTCCTTTTATAACCTTCAGTATGTGAAAAATTCGTCCAGAAATTATTCCATAAAATTATCCTTCAAATTTGACCGTTATTATTCATTTGAGTAATGGACCAGTCGACCGCATTAATGAATTGGTCGACCGGTCTATATGACCGTTGCGCCATTTTTGCAGCTTCTGCACTTGGTCGGTCGACCGGACTATCGATTGATAAGTCGACCGGTACTGTCTCGGCGTCAACCGATTTGGGAATGCACTACAAGAAAATTGCCATTTTTCGACGGGCAATTTCCGACGGATATAAATCCGTCGCAATTTGCGACGGATTTTGTGACAGAACTATTTTCGACGATTGTAACCATCGGAAATGAAAATAATAGATTATGAAATTTGTTATATTATTATTTTATTTTTCGACGTTTAGGAACGTCGATATTTCCGACGGATAATTTTTCGACGGATTTTCCGACGGTTACGACCATTGGAAATGAAAATATAAATTATATTTTATTTTTCAACGATTAAGAACGTCGATATTTTCGACGAATATCCATCCGTTGCAATTTTCATTGGATTTTCTGACGGTTATGACCGTCGGAAATAAAAATAATAAATTATGTAATTTGTTATATTATTATTTTAATTTTCGACGATTAGGAACGTCGATATTTTCGACGGATATCCATCCGTAGCAAAATCTGCCGCAATTTCCGACGGTCGTAACCGTCAGTAAATTTATAATAATATAATATAAGGAGTATTTTATTAATATAATTTGCAACAGTCCAAACCGTCGCAATTTCTTACGGTTCACTGTTCAAACCGTCGATAAAATAAAAATAAATATTATATATAACTAAATATAGTATTTTATTTTTACAATTAAATAATTTTTGACAGTCACAACCGTCGGTAATTTTAAAAATAATTAATATTTGCTTTTCTGACGGCCAGAGCCGTCGGTAATTAAAATTTCGTTATCCCGCTTTTTTTTCGTTTTTCCGCTTTCTCAACTTTCCACCTATATATATATATATATATATATATATATATATAATGCCCCTCTTCTCCCCATCCTCTCCCTCTCCCTCCCCCTCTCCCAGCCAGAGAGCCTCTGACCGGACGTCAGCGTCGACCGCCGACGTCTCTCTCTCCCTGGTCCAGACCGCCAGGCGGTCGGATTCGGCCTCTGGCGACTGAATCCGACCTCTGGCGGCCGGATCGGCCGCCTCCGACCCCCAGCGGCCGGATCGTCCATCGAGCGTATAGGATCCGACCGCGGGTGTTCGAATCTGGCCGCAGGCAGCCGGATTCGGTCGGCTGGCGGCCAGATTCGACCTCGATCGACTAATTTTTTATATTATAAAAATTCTTTGCGACGATTTTGACCGCTGAAACTTCGGCGGTAGCAACCGTCAATATTTGCGGCGGTCGATGAAACCATTTTCGACGGTTTTGTTGACAGCCGCAAATATCGGCGGTCACGACCGTTGGAAATCCGTCAAAATTTCTGGCGTTTCTTTCCCAACCGTCGAAAATTAATTTGCGACGATCATTTTTCGGACGTCCCGATTCCATAAAAAAAACTATCGTTTCCGACGATTTTTGGGGAAATTACAGACGGTTTCGACCGTCTGTAATCCCCATATTTCTTGTAGTGATGGTTGACTAGCATCTTCATTTGGTTGACCGGTATTGTTGACCGGCCTTCTTTACGTCGATCGGCAAGTTGACCGACCTACATTATTTTGAGTATAATTTTTTGCACAGTTATTCAAATTAGATAATTTTGAATTCTATGGATAACTAACAAGATTATCTACAACTTTGATATTCATGATTCATTCAGAATCTAATAAGACCAATGCCAATTAATTAATCAAAGTGTAGTGCATAGAGTTGTCTCTTTTTCTTTAAACTTTTCAACATTTTAATTTAAATCATTCGAGGTTCGTATATACAACATATGTGATTTCCTTCTTTGAATGTGTAATAAGATAATTTTTTTCTCATCTCCCTGATTACCTTCTTTGAAGGTGTAATAAGTGTGATGTGATCTCTTCAAGTCCTGACAAAAATGTAATAAGATATATATATACATATATATATATATATATATATATATATATATATATATTCTTCTTTGTCAGATTCATGCGACATCCATAAAGCTGCAAGTTTCGCAAGACAATAAATATCCTTTTCAATTGTAAAATTGTGTTAGTTCATTTGCTTGAATCTGTTGAGACTTTAAATCAATGTAAACTTTCATTTATCATTTAAGACAAAGGAAATTAGCAGTATGGAGTAGGACTATTAATAGACAAAATATTCTTTGAGTAAAAAAATAAATCGCTCAAACTCATGAAGTTATCGAGAAGATATCATGCAAGCAAAGGGTACCAATGAAACTCTTTTCGGACTGTTCATAACTTTTCACTGATCCTTCTTTTTGTATCTTGAAATTATTTTGTTGTGAGCTAATCAAAATGCTGCCCTCATAGCACCACATGCTGCCCCACGCTTCATCTTTACAGCTTTCCCACTCCCTCAGAAGTACATATATACTTGCTGCAAGGAAAAATAACAAAGATGACATCTTGTAAAAATTATATATGCAGAAAATACCCTTAAAGCGTATCAATATCTAAGTAAGAAAAATGATGAAAAAGTACACTGTAGAAGCTTATGGTTTTTATGTAACCACATAAGAGGATAAGCTCCACATAGCCATATAGGTATATCAGATAACTTATTCACACAACAAGCAACGTTCGCTAAATTGTCTGATAACGATAACCTCTGCAAGTCTTGTGCCAAAAATTTAATTATATTAACATTTCTTCGGCATTACAAGAAAGCATCATTTGTCCAAATTCTTTTTCCCAAGGCTCAGCTCATGCACATGCTAACTATAGTACCTTGAAATGGCATATCCTAAACATATCTATTTGTTTTGCCAAATTTTGCTGCGTTCGAACTGCTCTTCCATCTTTCCTAGGCATACATTCACCGGTACTGTCCCTTTAGGAGCACAAAGAATTAGCACTATAAAAGAATAAGAATAAACAAATATTTAGTGTGTCATCCTTGCTTGCATCTGGTCCCAATTCACAATTACTAATTCCATGACAGCATTAACTCTAATCACATCACGACATAATAAAAAAACTTGAGGCAAACTGATCAAAACGAAGAAAGGGAAAACCATGGATGCACCTAAAAAAATTCTGCCTTGTGTCCATATGTTACTTGATCACAAGAACGGGGACAAGGAAATAGCAAAGAGATAATGAGAAACGTCGAAAGAGGAGTTGGGATTAGAACCAGTTGAGGAAATTGTGAATTCTGTGATGGTTGGGGCCAACGAGGCGGCGCTGGAGACTGGCGGCGAGGCGGTAGGTGTGCTTCAGACCAAGGAGTAGGCGATGATCGTCATCATTTCAGGGCTTATATGCGTAGAATTTAGAGGTTGCACAACCCTTGTCACACGTCCTACGATGAAATTTACGAGTACTTAGACTCGTTCTAGCTTCTTCCACGGTAATTATGTCTCTTTCGACTGAATCAAATTTTCGTACGATAGAAGAAGAGACACTAACAGAAGTAAAGCAATATCTTCATCTTCATTTCTCACATCCATGTTTTATAATTCTATCAAATCAAGATGATTTTTCATAGGGTACCTTCCTGTATACGGAAGGCGGACAGACGTTGCATCAACTTGTTAGTCTTGGTCATATAGAGACTCCCAAGTTTTGATAATAGACTGACCGTCATTTCTTAATTTTACGACTTCGATAATCATCTCATCCGCTAAGCACAAAAGGATCATGGAGTGCGTCGTGACGCCAAATTTGTGAGGCCAAATTTGCGAGGTCGACTTCCTTCTTTGATTTGTTCTTCGACACGTTCGCGAGCGGACTCAAACTCCATATTATTTTAGAAGTGTCCGTATCTTGATCTATCACATACTGAAACTATTTCACCATATGAATTTCTCGATCTTCATGTTACGATCGACGATGAAGCATCGTTTTGATACCAATTTGTTAGGATTTATGCACGAGAGAAATTATGCACCGCAAGAAAATTGAAAAAATTTAAGATGATGCAAAGTTTTATTTGATGAAAGAAATAAAAGAGAATTACAAGACGGATTATCTTCTGTTTGGACCTTAAGGAGTTTATATAAATATTCTCTTTTACGGACGATAAGAATTATAATCGAGATTCTGAATTAATCTCCCAAAAATAGGACACATATATCGTGATAAGGAAATAAATCAATTCTAAATCACATACAGAATACCCCATAAAATTTTCGCCAAGGAGTCTGCCCCCACATCCCAACGGTGAGGATTCCCCTAAATCCCCTAGACCCTCAGTAGTACCAAGACATCTTTTTATTTCAGAGTGTCTTGAAATTCAAATAGATTTTCAAGTTGAGGTAGAATTGATGGCATTATTAAGAGTTCCCAAAACAACAAATTGAGTCATCAATTTTGATTTTACTCTAATTTTGCGTTTTTGTTGTCACATTACGAATCTTGATGGAAATCAAGAGTGGAGATCCGAGATCGGTCACAGAGATCGTCGCAAAGAACAGTACGTGTGGTCCAAAGAAAGCATCACAACCGTCAGATTACATCAAACGGTTATTAAAAGCTCTGAGAGAAGGCGAAATTATTAATATAATATAAAATAGTAATGGTAAATATAATATAATAATAATAAAATAAAAAGACGATACGGTTCACTCTCCGCACCAAGAGAAAACGAACGAAGGGCAGAGCTTCTCGAAGCCGGAGCCTCCGTCGTCTCCGCCGTCGCCGGCTGCTGTCCATGGCCTCAGTCGTTAACAACTCAGTAGCTTTCTTGGCTCCTCTCCGTCCCACCTCCTCTCGGAATGCTGCCAGTAATCGCGCCGAAACCTCATATTTGCCTCTTCCGATCCGCCGGACATCGAGCGGCACATCCACGTCGACTCGGGATCTTCCGTTCTCCTCTTCCTTCCCTCGTGTGCGCCGGCGGTTGCTGAGAGCCTCGGTGGAGGTCTCAGAATCCGGTTCCGTGGTGTGTGTTTCGATCATTTTTTTTCCTTTTGCTGTGTGTACTTGTATTTTTTTTTTTACTTTATTGATTGCTTTAGAATTCTTTGTAGTAGTATTTCACGAGTGGGGTAAAGAATAAGTATATCTTGGTCTTTTCAGGCACATTAGCCGTTAAAAATGTGGGGATTTTGCATAAAAATGTGATCTTTTTGCTTAATTGTGTGAATCAAATGCTTAATTATGAGATATTTATGGCTTACTAAGTTTTGTTGGTGGATCATTTTTTTGCAGCGTGTATTAATTGTTGGTGGATCATACCAGCAATAATGCACCAGATCCAACTCCGAAGTTAAGCGTGTTTGGGCGAGAGTAGTACTAAGATGGGTGACCTCTTGGGAAGTCCTCGTGTTGCACCCCTTTTAAATATTATTATTAATTAAAAGAGGGAGAGGGAGGCTAAGGTGGACACTTGGCGAATTAATAGAGCAAGATCTATTGGTGAATAATATACCGAAAGATTTGGTTACTAATAGAGCGGAATGGCGTCGGATGATCCATGTAGCAGATCCCACCTAGTGGGATAAGACTTTGTTGTTGTTGTTGTTGTGTATTAATTCATAAAAGCTTGAGAAATGGGAAGAAAGGAGCATTTACCCATCCACTTATTTTAGTTTCCTATATGGTTAGGATGTTTAAAGCTTGGAATAAACCTAAGATTATGATTTGTGATTGGAAGCCCAAGGAGTAGGGTTATGCATATCAAATTCCTTTTTTACTTTATTTTTTTTAGTTCCCAGATAAACTAGCCAAGGATATCAATGATTGAATTGTATCATGATTTCCCTCTACTGTTGAAGTGCATTTTTGTGACAATTCCCTTTATTAACCGAGAAAAACTATAAAATAATGTAAGGTAAATGTGACATTATTGGCTTCTAACAACACTTGCTTATTAGTTACCACCGATAAATGTTTTGCAGACAACAAGTGTGGATGGCAAGAGCACAGTCAACAAGATTAGTGACGAAGATCTACCTCCTGTAAAGACCCTCATGCAAGCTTACAAGAAAGCTTTGCTAGAAGGAGACCAAGAGGCAATCGATGAAGTGGAGGCGGCAATATGTTGTCTCGAAAATGTGAAGAATGACCTTTCAGTGAAGTTTGAAGAAATGACATCTGAGATAGCTTCAGGGAAGGATAAGTTTCTTCGTGTAAAAGCTGATTTTGAGAACTTCAGAAAGCAGTCAGAGGAGGACCGAGCTACCTTTACATCAGATATTCGAGGAGATGTTATTGAGAGTTTGTTGCCTATGGTTGACACTTTTGAAAGAACCAAACAGGACATAAAACCAGAGACAGAGAAAGAGAGAAAAATTGAAACAAGTTATCAAGGCATATACAAGCAATTCGTAGAAGTCATGAGAAGTATGAACGTGGCTGTGGTTGCGACAGTTGGAAAACCATTTGACCCTGCTGTAAGTCAAAATTCTTGGAGCCTCTTGTCATACAATTTGTGTTTTATTACCTATTTTTTAGATTAATGCAAAAGTTGTACATATTATTGATCATACAAATAAAGCTGATTCAGTTTCGGCCTTGTGAAATGTGTCATGTCCTTCCTTTTTCCATCGGAAATCCTAATTCAATTCACTGTAATACTTCCATCAGTTTTAGGAAGAGCCCATTCAATTCCAAGACCCCATGACATTAGTCCTACCAAACCCCAAATTTTTGGTCCCAGCCAATAATACCCTATCCATCATCTCATTATAGATGTAACTTTGATAATCGACAATAAAAAAAGCTGAACATATCTATCTAACCACATGGTTGATCATAGCTACTCTCATGCGGAAAAGTTATGCACCATTAAATGCCTTTTACAGCTTTGAATAATTCATATACCAATTTACATTCTTTGAAAATTATAGAAAAAGAGTGTTTGGGCTCCGATATCTGGTGTGACGGCTATATGGCTTATATTGAGCATAATTGCTATGATATTGCTGCTCTGTCAGGTACTTGAATAATTTTTAGCTGTTCTGGTGCCTTTATCTTTATCGCTTCCATGAATGTAATAATTAGTAATCCTAACATGTTACATCAGGTTAATAGTGTAGAATATTTTAGTTTACCACAAGTTCACCTTTGTTTAAACAATACAGTGTGGGGTCACATGCAATAATATCTTCACTGGTAAAGAGTTATTTCTAGAGTTTGAATTAACTTATCTTCTCTTTAGGTTATGCTAATATTTTTTTTGAAACGGGAAAAGACGACTAGCAAGATGGTAGTCATCTCATTAATATTTAAGTGAGGTTACAGGATTAAAGCAAAAATTAAACATGACAATCCCATCATCAAAAAATAAAAGACTACATCATAAATGATTCCTCCACTCTCTAAAAATAGTTTTCGCATGATGACAAATATTTTCAGCATAGGCACAACCCCCTTGGAAAAGTGTCTTGTTTCGTTGCAACCATAATGCACAAATATATGCAAGAGGAAGGGCCCATTGTCTCCTAGACCTGTAGACAATATGAAGATTCCTCCTGCAACCATTACAGAAAGATCGCCAGAAACCAGCCTCCGATGTCGTATCTAACCAGCCAATGTTTGCCCTTCTTGTCTTAGAATATTTAAGAAGAATAAAAAAACTAACATACTACAGCAGCTTCTTGTCTTAGAATAATATATCGTTTTCTTTTTTTTGTGTCCTTTCGAATAATGTGCTATGTTCCCTTTTGCTATGTGGTTAAAAGATGAGTCTCCTAATAACATGAAGGTTCTCAATGTGGTTTGGAATCTATCAGTACTCAGACCAAAGCGTCTATTTTTTTTTTTCAAGGTTCATTAAGGACGCCCTCTGCTTCTTTCACTTAGCTGCATGTCATTGTTAGAAGCATGCAAAAAGAGTAATTGGTGTATCCTTTTTCTTCGAGTCATTAGTACATCTTGGCCAGTGATGTTTAATCTATGTTCTGAAAACACTCCAACATCTTTAGTCTTTCCATTGCAGATTCATGAGGCTATTTCAAGAGAAGAGTCCCAACAGTTTAATGCAGGGATTGTTTCACAAGAGATTCGTCGTGGATTTGTCCTAGGGGATCGGCTTCTCCGGACAGCCACCGTTAAAGTTTCCACTGGTCCCGGCCTAGTGTATGCTGATTCAGCCGTCGATGGGTCTGAGCAGGAGGTTGCAGATGTACCAGTGACAGATAACTAGTGCTGCTCTCGTAACCTTGATTTTTCATTTACTTGTAGATGTATCATCATAACCTGTTGAGCTAAATTTTCAAGCGATGCCAAGCAATTCATTATTTGACCCTGAAACTTTAGGATCCATTCTTTTATGTTACTGCCGTGCAGTGGCGGAGCCGGAAATTATTATCACTGGTACACACAAGAAATACTAAAAAAAATACATATAATAAATAAATATTTTTCCCTATAAATATGATATAATTTTAGTATCAATTAATGAGTATTGTTATAATTATGTTATTTTTTATATTGATTCTACTCTTTTATATGTGATCTCTTTTTAGAATATATTCTAATTATTAGTTATGTAATATGTAAGAAAAGTAATATAAAATATTTGGTACATGAAGTGAAAAATTAGAACAAAAAAGAATCATATTAAATGTTATCCTTAAAATTTGTTACATTAAAGTTGTAAAATATATAAAAAAACTAAGTAACAATATATACATAAGTAATAAAAACATATAAATGTAAAATGTTAAGATTAAAAATACATTAAAACTAGGAACTTGGTGTATGAGTTTATTTGGATGCAACTATTATATTTAGACATGTTATGACAAAAATAAAAAATAAAATAAAATGATTACTATTAATAAAAATATTAAAATTAGGAATTATTCCTATATAAACTAAATCATAAATATGATTTTCTAAGTGTATGATAGTAGAATAATATTAAACATGAAAATATGTTAATTCATATAAACCGTGAAAAAAGTTTGTTGATCCAGATCAAACGCTGACCTTTGGTTCGATGGGTGCACTTACACCCATGGGCACCTATGGGTGTTCAGCGGATTGGGTTGACCCGTGAACCCGATGACCCGACTCAAACTCGGGTCAATGGTCGGATTCGACCTGACCCGACCCAAACTTGAGTCAATGGTCAGGTCGAACCCGACCCGACCCAAACTCGACCCGATCTTGAGTTGGGTCGGATACGGGTTGAATTTTTTCAACACGACCCGATCCGATTATTTTTTTATTTTTTCTTTTTATTTAAACTTATGCCTATATTGACTTTAAAAAAATTTTAAAATTTGAAATAAAATGCTTTAAATGTAGAAATAATACTTAAATAGTTAGAAAACTTATTTTATGTCTTAAAATAAATATTAAATAAATATTTTTTTATATTAAATAAATATAAAATATTAAGATTTTTTTAAAAAAAAATTGAATGGTCGAGGATCCGACTCAACTTGAACATGGTCGAATTTGATCATCAGAAAGAATATTGATCCGACCTGATCAAATTTGATCGAATCGAATCCATCTAACCAGATTCGTGAACACTTCTATGGGCATTAATGTGATTCCGCCCGTACTTCAGTGTTCATAGGGTTGGACTATGAAATCAAAAAGCTTCTTTGAAGGGAGGGAAAAAATGCTGTTTTGCCATCGGGCGCTAGGAAAATAATTGCTGAAACTTCGGACAACAAAAAAAAAAAGGTCAGATTATTCGCAGGAACAACTTGGGCAGTTAAAGGTGTCAACTTGTAACTGGTCGGTAAGATCCATAAGAATGTGGCCGCAGATTAAAATCGAATCTTTCTTTCCTCTCCTTGTCTTCGGCCAAATCTATCGACGGCTCCCCCCCCTTACGTGGCTCATAATAAATGCTTTCCCGTCTTCTTTTATTATTCCCAGCTTTAGGTGGTCTTTTTCTTCCCCGTCTTTGCCACCCACTTTCTCCCTCTACAGTAAAAATTCCACCTTCCTTATAAAGTTACAAGTTGACACCTTTAACAAGGTGAGAGAGAGATCTTGAACAAGGTGAAGAGAGGGTTCATCTATGTGATGTTTGAATTAAACCAGGAGGGTCAAGTCAAAAGTAGGAGTGTAAAAAAAAAATAAATTCAAGAATAATTTATAATTTCACTGGAGTTATGAACAATGTATATATGTTATAGTTTATGAGTTAATCTCATAACATAAATATTCATAGAAATTAAATTAAGTTCTAATTTTAAAATTATTATATTAGTGTATACGCATTATTAAAATTTTTAACACCATGTCCCATATCCCGGAGCTCCTATCCAATTCTCCCGAATTAGAATAAGGCAAACGTTTAGACACAGAAACCTAGTTCCTCTTAAGTTCTCGAAATTGATATATTAGTTGTTTGAACCGGGAGGAGGGTTAATGTGATAAGAAAAAAATATAATGAATTAATTTTTGAATAAAAAATTATTATTATAAATATAAATTATTTAATAAAAATAAAAGTATAAATAAAAAAAATTATGAATTTTTTTTAAAATTTTTAAAAAAATGTTATTTAAATACAAAACAATTTTAAAATTAATTATATTTAACGAAATGTTAATTTTTTATAAATAATAAGTAATAAATAATATTATATTAATAACTTATTATAACTATTTTATATTTAATAAATAAAATATTTTATAAGATAAAAGTGTGAGAGAGAGTAAAAAAAATAAAAGAAAAAATAAAATTAGAAAAAAATAGCTATCACGTCAAACCAAAAAAAAAAAAGATGAACGTATTACAGTGACCTTAGTTTCAGACGACTTGAGTCCATCTCGAGAACGTTTGGAGAATTAAATTAGAACCATGCCTTGGTTCCAATATAGTCCCAATCAAACACCTCGTAAAAGTATTAACTAAAAAAAGTACCGACTTGACTAAAACAAAAATCAATTCAATTTGCACGAATCCGATTCCAACAAAAAAATGACCTTTTCCGTGCTCGACAGGTCGATTCAAAATTATTAACGAGTTAGAAAAATAGAACGGCAATAATCCGTATTCATATTATGAATCAATTTCGGAATTGTTAGCATCCTATCGGTTTCAGCTCTTCTATGTTCTTATTGGATGTGTGATGGAATCAACTGGAATCAAAACTTTTCTAAATGGGACTGCCCCGGGTTACTATTCATAGCATGTGTATTCTAATTATGTAGTTTTGATTCGCAACTTGCTTCAATTGTGTGACGTCCTGCATCAATTATTTTTAGTGCCATTTTTTTTTGTTGTCAAGAAATGACGCCGATCATTGAACTCAGTTGGTGCTAAAAGTTATCTGCACTAATAGTGTGTTGGAGTCTTAGCTCATCATCGAATTCTAATATTTTGATGTCGTTTTTTACAATGACAAATGAGACACCGATGAGAATTTTCTGCGTTCACAAATATTTGAACTAAAAACCTAACTGCTATCCACTTCACCTCAACTCCGATTTGATTTCTCCTGGCATTTCTAGGCACGTAAAGAACAAGAAGAAAAAAAATGTCCCAGGACTCTCTTTAAATAGTACGTGACTGGCCATGGCCGAGCTCACACCACTTCCATCTCCCTCTCCCTCTCCCTCTCCCTTCCCGCCACACCTTTTTTAACTTCCGTCTCTTCCGCTTCTCCCTTTCCTCTGGTTTCTGTCTACTTCTGGGAGGTGGTGGGTGGTGTTGTCAAGAGCTGCGGCTTCTTGCACTCGACAGTGACCACATACACGAGAGAGAGAGAGAGAGAGAGAGAGAGAGAGAGAGAGAGAGAGAGAGAGAGAGAGAGAGAGAGGCGGTGGTGGTCACTGACTGCAGCTGCCGGGGCAACATGCGTACAATCTGCGACGTCTGCGGGGCTGCAGCAGCCGCGGTGTTTTGCGCCGCGGATGAGGCTGCGCTCTGCGGCCCCTGTGACGAGAAGGTCTACTGATCATCTAAAATTTCCATTTGATGCACTCGAATATGTAGATGAACATGTAGGTGTTTGCATGAACTCAAACTAGAGCTTAGTAAGCATTCCAACACGAACCAACTATGCTGAACGTATCAAGCTTTTGTGTTGAAAGAGTTTGACTACTTTCTCAAAATAATAGAAAAGTGTCGCATTCGGTTTCAGCCAAGAATTTGTCATGTCATTGTCTCTTTAAATATGCCACAGAATATTAGAAAGAAATCGATATCCAATCTTTTATTGAGCAATGTCTTAGACTCTTCTGTGCCACTTATATCTTTTGTCGATCTTTTATTGAGCTATCTCACATGTATTTCCTTTCCAGGAAAAAAAAAAGAAATCTTTAAATATTTGCTACACTGCATCTTTTTGTTGAGCAAATGCAAGCCAAGACTTAATGAACTTAACATAAAAATTTGTCATCCATTTCGAGTCCTTGGTTCCATTAAGTTCTATAAATATGAAGCTGCACTGGTACAGGTTCATACCTGCAACAAGTTAACAAGCAGGCATATCCGTCTGCGGCTTGCTGAACCAAGTGCAGTGGGTCGATGCGACATTTGTGAGAAGTCACCAGGTTTGGAACTGCTTTTGTAAATTTTGATATCGTAGAATTAATTGTTTCCAGTCATTCTATATCATTTGATATTGTAGCAAATATACTTCACCTTGTTTATGGAAAGATCAAGACTGAAAATTTTCAGGATCACATCACGAGATCCAGGAAACCTGCTGGGTAAGCTGTGTAATCATGTCTTCTGAAAGCTTTTCACAGCACTGAACGAAGATGTAAATGCACCATTAGTCCAAAATCTTGAACAAATTAATTAGCACTGGTGTTAACTTCTCATGTCAGTCTCAGTGCTGTGCTGCTTTTGAACATGACAAGCATATGTTCTTTACATGTTGATCCATAGTATTCTTCAACTTTTCTGATGGCAAAACTGGATGAGTGTATATGCTAATCTGTTCTTCAATTTGTTTGGTAGCATTCTTTTTCTGTCCGATAGATGGATCTTCACTGTGCTTGGAGTGTGACATTATCGTGCATGTTGGAAGCAAACATCTGCATGAGAGATTCCTCCTGCTGAGACAGAAAATTGAGGCAAGTAATTATGAGGTTGCAGCAAACTGTGTCACAGCAAATAACAATGGACACTGGACAGTACCAACTAATTAGTGCCAATCTTTGCCTTTGACATATATAGATTTCAGGAGACAAATCATGCAATTTAGAAGATTTAGTGCAGCACCGGAAGAACACTGACCATAAGCTGGAGCACAATGGACAGTTCCACCAAAAACGATTAGTTGAATACACGAGGGAGAAAATGGGTAGCTGCAGGTTGCCTCCAATTTCCATGTCTCAGCTTCACATAAATCATGACAGGCATGACCCTGCAATCTTCGACTACAACTCAAGGCCGCAGAGGTTGCAGGAACAGGTTATTGGTTCCAGTCAGGTAATTGACATATAAATCCCTCTACTGTAGAATGCACAATTGCACCATGTTGTTCCAGATTTCTAAATGTTGTCATGAAATGATATCAAGATGTATTCAGTGATAGTTCAACTTACTCCATTATGGGCATCCCTACAGGTTCATTTCACTCAACTTGGGAACTGATGGAGGTAAATGTGTTCCTTGTGGAGAACCAAACTACTACCAAAGAACGCAGTGGAATCTATGTGTGCTAGGTTATACCAATAAGTGTAGCTGTCAAAAGTTGATAGCTTGATTAATTATGTGGATCTCTTTCTCTTTCTCTTGATGTATCAGAGTTTCTCGTGTATCTCCCTCAGCTCTGCAAACAGAAAATCTCAAGTTTAGCCTGTCAAGGAAGTAATTAAGAGGTGTCTTTTATTTTTGCTTTGTTTTAATTCTAATCCTGAAACAATGATGGAAAATGGTGCACTAAATATTATCCAACCCATTATATATGCTGGGATAGCACAGTCTTTTCTCCTGCCATAACTTACTAATAATTCCTTCAACCATGAAACAGAAGAAAATCAAGTATTCATTCTTACCACAAACAAGAAAAGGGAATTGTGGATCCTTTCACTGCCCAAAAATATTGGAGGGCAATATTTGTTTGGGGTGCAATGTTGGTATGGAAGGTCCAGATCGACTAAAGAACATCATCTTCCAGTCCAAGCATGCTCTTATCGTTCCTCATATTATCAGATGGCAAATTTCTCTAGCATCAAATATGTGTAAATACAGCTTAGCAAACTCAAAAGATTCGACATGGATCAATAAAGCACATCGAAGAACAAAAATGTGAGATATTGATAAAAAAAATAGGAAAAAAGAATTACGATGATATCATAAGCGTATTTAGATTAAAATCTTATTATAATTTGTGATTTGTTGGTTCATTTGTATACATGTCTTTGGGTTTCCAGCTGATGCTTAACGCTAATGGTTTCCTTGTAGTTGATACTTAAGTTGCTTCAAATATTTCCCAATTACCGGTTAATTTTCCTTCTACATTCATATAACCTTAATATGTGATATGTATTTCACACTAAATGATAACATGGAATAACGTAATACATCACGCCCCTTTTGGTACCAACTAATACTTATGAATAACATTTATCTGTAATAAGTCTCTGCCTGTTAACAGCTTCTTTCTTTTCAAGAATTAACTTAGCATATGTATGTGGATGTTATTAAGTTCTGCTTGCAGGTGCATTCACAGCAAAAAGAAAAAAAAAAGTGCATTGCTCAGAGAGAAGAAGATAAAGTAACATAATCCACAGGATGTTACAAGAAAAACACCTATGTCAATAATCCCCATCAACCAACACTAGCACAACAGAAGATAAATTTTCATCACCCACTGGGGTTCTAAATCTTAAAAAAAATGGGGTTGATTTATGAACTGGAAGAGTTCTACTTATTGGTAACTACGGTAACTGCAGCATTAATTATCTGCGACTAAATTGACAACAGAAGAAAGACAGCTCCTGCATTCAGAGCTTCCAAATGGATGCACTGGTAAGTATAGGAAGACGATTGCCAAGAACATTAATGTCGCAACGCCATAAATGTCGCAACGCCATGGCAAGTTAAAAGAACTTCTCATAATCATGCGGTGGTTGGCCCCAAACCTCCATAAATCCTATAAACACAACAAACTGTCTATCAGAACAAAAGAAAGGAAAATGGGACAGGAAATAAACATTAATAACAACAACAAAAATTTAAGATTTCTCTTGAAGAACTCAGATATTTATAATTATATATATAAGCTTTTGCTCCGCACACACACACACAAATGCAGAGAGATATGCATAGTCAACCTGTACCTACTTTTTTCTCAACATCAAGATTTGGGTCAGCTAGTGGTTCTGAGGTGTGTAAGTTTATAACAAGATCAAGAAAAAGGAATCCAAGTTCACTTATATCAGACATTCTATACCAATTCTATTTTGAAAGTGACGCTATATGTATCCCTGGGCAAATTTTGTTTCAAGTTCCAGCCTATCCCATATCAAATGTGAACACTATGAACCCAACACCTGGGTGGGCGAATTGCTCCCCGCACTTTTGATCTTAACCAATTAATACAACAGTCTTCTAATGAAAACTATCAAACTGTTAATATTCAAATGATTAATACATTCAATACAAATATTCAAACTGTAGTATTTATGTCATGTAAGACATTATAAAAACTATCAAAACATGAAAATTATTTATAAGCAAATATGGGAGTTTTTTAGATATAAACTACCAAACAGATGGATAAAATTCATCTTCAGTCTTGTACAATACTTGTTCAAAGTACATGTATAGTTGAAAAAGATCACTTTATAATTGTTGCAAAAGTAAGAATTAGATTAATCACTTTGTATACAGTTTGATAAATGCCACATGTTCATTATTTTCACGAATCATACACAATAATTTGAGATAGTTGAGAATTGTCAAAGTCAGCAAGATGTATGATCAAAATGTTCAAATGCAACAACAACAACAACAAAGCCTTATCCCACTAGGTGGGGTCGGCTACATAGATCATACGACTCGTTGATCCATGTTCATGAGATTCGACAGGATTTTACGCTGGCTGTCGGGGCCTAACACAACCCTCCTCCTTTATCCGGGCTTGGGACCGGCTATAAAACATAGGCGGAGTTTAAAAAAAAGTTTATCATAAAAAAAATTGAGGATAAACTTTTATGATAAACTTTTTTCGAAAACTTGAGGATAAACTTTTAATATTAATTGACGAACATAACCAAATTTAAATTGTGTATTATTTTTAGTTCGGAAGTTGACTTAAGAGCAACGCGATAGTGTTAGCCCATTCTCATTTTAATATTAGCTCAGTCTCATCTTCTCCCTTGCTAAAGATATTTATTAGAAGGAAAAATAAATGAGAAGTGAGATAAAATATATCAAGGATATAATGCAAGTGTTGTCTTTTGTTGGTCTAAGTTTTTGTGTTTGGCAAAATCATAGTATGCACCTCTAAAAAAAAAACGTAGTATGCAAGACATACATTTGTTTTCATTGTGTTAAACAACTAAGGAATAAAGTTAATTACCAAGATTCCTTAATAACATAAAAAATAATGTGTTTACTTCCAATAAAACCATGGGCAGCATGACACCTAATAATTCATGGCCTAGACATTTCGAACTTTTGAAACGGGATTGTTTGGGTTTATTGGTCATGGGTCTTTCCATGGTTAACATGATCCCATTGCTAGTTGAATTTATTATGAAGTCATTTGGGGTGGGGTGATTGATGTAGGGGGGAGGGGGTGTTAGTCCATGAACATGCTTGTTTTTGGCATGGCAACAAGCATATCGATCTTCATTATATACATATATTATTGCAAACATAATAAATATGAGAGGGGCTCTCAGTTATAGTTGCAAAGGGCTATTTATTTGCAACTTCATTGACTGTGGTTAGAAACTAACTGTGCTGTCTTAAATGGAATTGTACAAGTTTTTTTAAGAGGAAATGTAAAAGTTGGCATCCAAGCTATAAAGCAGAATTTGGAATCCTTGTTGAAGCATCCTATATATGTCAAAATCTGTTTTCACAAAGTGGATGGGCATAATTTTGATTCTGCATTCTAGATATCATGATTTAGTCGTATTCCAGGATCTTGTTTATCTCCTAGAAAATTCATGACTTTAGTCTCAGCTTTTATTGCTCTTGTTCTTTTGTTTACTTCCTAAAATGGAAAACACACCTCCAGCAGGAAACCAATTGAATGAAGCATTATCCTTTAATGTTCCGTTGTGGAGAAAGATGAAATGGCAGCAATAAATATCTACAATACGTGTAACCTCGAGAGAACCACATACCGAATCTTTGACACCAGCTTTCATTGTTCTTGTTCTTGTTATTGAGTGAAGCATTTTTTTTTAGTAATTCTTGCATTTAGTCTCAGAACTCCGCCTATGTTTTATAGCCGGTCCCAAGTCCGGATAAAGGAGGAGGGTTGTGGTAGGTCCCGACAGCCAGCGTAAAACTCTGTCGAATCGCATGAACACGGATCAACGAATGCAGAATGACGTCGTATGAACCATGTAGTCGACCCCACCTAGTGGGATAAGGCTTTGTTGTTGTTGTTGTTGCATTTAGTCTCAGCTTTTATTGCTCACGTTCTTTTGTTTGCTTCCTAAAATGGAAAAGAAGCCTCCAGTAGGAAACGAATTGCATGAAGCATTTTCCTTAGATTGCTACTTTGTGGAGAAAGATGAAATAACAGCATAAATATCCATAATACCTATATCCCCAAGAGAACCATATATTGAATCTTCGACACCAGTGAATCCCTGAAAGAAGGATAAAAAAACATAAGGAATTCAACACCCTCATTGTATAATTCAATTTATATCCTGTCCAAGTTATTGTGAAAATATTTATTGGCAGGTGAAGCATATCAACTCGAGCAACAGATCATCATGAAATATGTTTGTTTGTTGTTTTTATGAGGTTTGTATTATACCTCTGCACCATGAAGACCCATGCCTACTTGAAGATTATTAAGGTCAGCTTGTACCGACGGACTGCAGGATAGGTAATCAGAAATAGCAAGACCGTAATTATCCTGGATCACAGGAAGATCATCAGGTTGGGCACTGTGATCCAAAACATTAACTGCTGGATACATATCTCCACTCCTGCATTGCCAACACACATTAGAGCTAAGAGCTCACTTATTGACTAAGAAATCTTGTTGAGCTTGGCTGGAGACTCAACTTACTAACCCATCCAAATTTATTACGAATCACTAGATATCTGGTAATGGATATTAAAGTTTACAAAAGTTAAGGAAGCCAAATTTACTCGCCTTGGTTTTAAATGATCAACAAACTTTGTTTCAACTGTTGCTTCATCTTCCAAATCGATTAAAACCTTGTCATCACCTGAAATCTGATTATAGTTACCAGTACTTCCTTCTCTGCTAACTACTGATAGACCAAAATCTATTAGAAGTTGGTTCTGATCTTCTGGAAAAGGCACAGAGGTTTGACAACTTTCCTGAACAGGATCATCTGGAATATCCAAAATCTCAGGAGCATCCATAAGGTTAAGATCAAATGAAGCAGGTTGGTTCTGCTTTTCTTCTCCCATCCTCACAAAGGGCTCAGCTTCATCTTTCAGAACTGTAGCAGAAGCAACTGATTTTAGTCCACTGACTACATCAAACATTAGTTCATCCCGGGGTGGTATGATAACTGGAAGGCTAGACTTTTTTATAGTGTGACCATCAAAGTCGTATGATTCATTATCCTGGGATAGATTTACGAATGGCAATCTAGTCTCCATCTCAGGTTCCACCTTTTGACTCATATATTCTACAAAGCTATCCTTCTGCATCTCATCAACTGTCATTATGGATGCTCGTAAGCACTGTGGGCTCCTGTGAGCTTCATCCTGTGACTGTAGCATTTCCCCTTTGCATTCAGTAACAAAAGTACTGAAACCAGCAGGCACCTGAGCTATAGAATTGCCAACATGAACTATCTGTGAATCTTCTGTGGGTTCATCAGCGGAGACCTCGTCAATCACCATCTCAGAGTCCCGCCTAGAGGGAACCTCAACATTGTTAACGACCTCAACCTCAGGGCCTTGACCAATATGCATACTTTTATGTGCCAATGATGACCTTGGTCTTGTGGGCACCTTTGCAAAGCCACACATGCTCAGCAGATTGTTACCATGGTTACTCTCTGACGTTTCTATAATTCCCCTGTCCTTAACATCCATATCCTTATGCCCTGTCTTCTTCTCAAATTCTCTGCCCCTTGCATTCTTAACTTCACCGCTCTCTAAAGTTGAGACCCGAACCTCATCCGACCCTTTCTTCAATTCTGCATCCAGCTCCGGCGGGGCTTCCTTCCTAGTGCTGTTGGAGCTAGCTTTAGATCCAGTATCATCTAGCTCGGACCCTGACTCGCCCACTGCTTCATTTTTTGAATGTTGCTCCCTTCCTCCAGCAACCCTTGAGACACTACTTCCAACTTCATCGCACCCTCCTCTTCGTTCTCTGCTACTGTACCCAGGTGCAAAGTCATCATCATCTTCCATACTATCTGAATATCCTCTACTTCTGTCATTCCAGGACCCATTTCTCCCCCTGTCTCTACTCCAATCCAAACCATGCCCTCTATCATTATAATATGTCATCTTCCTCCTTCCCCCAGCAGTAGCACTCTTTCTTGACCCAGATCGGTCGTAATCATCATTATACCTTCTCCTTCCATAACCCGCATCAGATCTAGAATTGCCCAGCCGAGCAAGTGCTGATGTTCTGCCCTCCGAGTATGCCGCCTGAGATGCTCTCTCTCGTCCTCTGAACTCTGGAAGTCTGTCGTCAGGCAAACTGCTCCCTCGCAGCACACTCGCAGGCAGAACTCCTTTTGCGACCAAGTACTCTGCAGCAAGCCGTCCGGCCTCCATGAGGATGTCAACCTTGGAAGATGGCGGATTATAAGGCTTTGAATAGCTCCTACGGAGGCTGCCGCCGCCAGCGGCATTGCGGCTGCGGTTCCGATCAAACTGTGACCCCGACCGAAATCCATCACGATGGTTATTCCGATACTTCGGCTGCATCGTTCTTGATTGCATTCCGGAATCAAAAGAATTCAATGGATGAGATGCTAAAGAACAGATTGAAGCAAGGAGCCAACTTGAGCTGAAATTTTTTACTTCTTCAACACCAGAACGAAATGAGCAAAATACCAGATTTCTTGGAGAGTTGGGTACGATTCTTGGTGGAAATTTTCACTGATTTCTCGAGTCAGAAGCTTAGATTACGTCCGAAACTTCGAAACAAACAGTCCACTTTCCTCAGTTCTTGAACACAGGAAATTAATAAAAAAGTCTTCCGTCAGTACAGGTTTGCTCAGATTGTGCATGAACCATCAAGATGCATCAAGAAAGACCTTATTAAATTTCCAGGTTTGGGTTCTTTTTCCTTCGTCCCTTCCGCCGGTAACTTCGGCTCAGCTCTCCGATCACGATTCTCGGGTCAATCCCAACCCGAAATCAACCATTCGGATGCCGGAAAAAAAAGGTCTAAATTGAACGATCGCGAGACGATCTCACTCTGGTCCCATCGCGTTCCCAAATCAACAATTATAGGGTCTCAAGATCTCCCCTTTTTTAGTAGAATTCTCCTGGTGTTTTTGTTTTAGGGTTCCGGCTCTTCCGATGTATCGGAACTCGAACGCTTAGCAAGGAGGTCCGGATATTTTTGTTAGGCGTTCGTCTTAGGGTACACGCGTCAGGATTCTACTGGCCGGTCCCCCTGGCATTTAAAGCGCACCTGCGGACCCGCGTTGGTTTTTTTAATGGGCTCCGATGAAAACAATGGGCCCAGCAGCGTTAGGTGGGGGACGAAAAACGTGATAATTAGTTTGTATTTCCTAAGTAAGATGATGTAATTATTACGAGATGATGACCAAACTAATTATAATAGGGAAGTGCTCTGCGTTAATTTCCCTGGAGGCTTTCCATTAACGGTGGGCGATAATGTTATTAGCCTATTAGGACGAAAGTGCTTCCGGTGGGCTATTTTTCGGTGCAAAAAAAAAATTATATGCCATTTTTGGGATCAATTTTTTAAATAATAAGAATAAAAACCACCACAGATAGAGACTCGATTTTTTTGAATGATTTTTATTATTTTAGTACAATAATATTTTTAAAAATATAATAATAAATTAATATTAATATTAACATATTTAATTAAATATAGGGCATAGTATTAGATCTATTAAATTAGATTTTCATAATGAGATATGGATGCATTAAACTATTTTTAAAAAAAACTATTATACCAATAATAAAAAATTATTGTTATAAATTATATAAATAATAAATAAAAATGGGCTTCACGTGGACCCCTAGTTTAAATGGGTTAGCTTCACTCTATTAAAAAATAGCCTAATTTTCTTTTAATCGAATAGCTTTTTTAAATTAGTCAAAGTTTTCTTATACTCTTAATAATGTCTCACCAAATCCACAATAAATGCTCCTTTTGGAGTTTTTTTCTTCTAAAAAGTTCCATATCCACAAGTTTAATAATGTGATATACATTTTATATGAATTTAATGGGATGTTACCCACTCAAGTAGGTAGCAATATGCTGCCTAAGGAAAGGAAACAGAGGAGCAAGTAATAATGAAGACTCTCATACACCACTCCAACTCCACCTCGATCTCCTCCATAGCGCACCTCCCACTCAGACCTCTCTCATTCTAAGGTTTCGAACACTAGTGGAAGCATAGAAAAATGAAGCCCCTTATCCCCAATCCTCACTCTCGCCGTTCTCCTCTTTTTTCCCAAATGTCTCCTTAAACTCCTCCACCACAAACACTCCTTATGTTCCATAGTTCCAACGAGTCCCACGGACACACCAAATAGCACGAACCCCACAAGCCAACATGCCTCTTTTGTTGATTCACAAACACATCTCCACCACAGTGCCAAGTCCCCCTCCTCTCTCTTCCTAGTCTGATGTCGTGCAAGGAAATCATGATCGTGCGCTTCCACAAATGTCTCCCCGATAGTGGAGATTCCTTCAAGCCTCTATCACAGAGGAAGTTGTCATACCTCTGGAGGATGTTGAACCACGTATGTTGGAGCTCTCGCACAACCTCATGGGGTGCTTCCTTGGTAGTGCTGAGGATCTCCGATCTGAGCTTCCGTCACTCTAGAACCTCCGACGTCCGATCCAGGTGATCGAGTTAGGAAATGTGTATCTACTCTTTATTTTTAACGATGTAAATGATTGATTACATGTCCTTACAAGTCCACTTGTGAGCTATAAGGGACACTTGCTAATGGTGAGCCAGACCAAACCTTTCTTCTAGCCGGCTATTAAAAGGATAGCTATCATTTCTGTCTAGATTCAACTTTCGGACTTACCTTACGAGCTTGCAAATCAGGCCTCCATTAAATGTATAGCAACATATTTTGACCCCTTGCTGAGTATTGAACATGTCTCTGTCGAATGCGCTGGTGCTCGTGTTTGACCTTGATATTAGTAAATCGGTGAAACAAGGCATCTGGTGAGTCTGTCGAACGACAACCGATACTTCCAACGCATTTTATAGGAAAACATTCCACTCTTCTATTTCAGGTGTGAACTTGTGAGTTACTGATTTGAGAGTTGTTCGTTAAATCTTCCTCGAAAGCTAACACCGGTGATGGTGTGCTTCTGTTCGAGCCATGAATACATGCCCATACTATTCGGCGTGTGTCGAGACCTCAAATTCGATCGAACTCCCTTGTTGGTGGTTGGTCATCCACTCCCATGGACGGATAGAGCTCCCCGAAGGCGACAGATCGACCAATGCTGAATCGGCAATGGTAAGCTCAGTTCAAACCATCAAACCACTTCTAACACCTAACTCCTTTCAAGCTCTCTACGACAATGTTGACCTCCCTTCATACTCCAATGGACCATGAGACGAAACTGCTAATCATGACACTTTGACTGAATCAGGCTCTTGGCCTATTGGAAGCACTGTGCTTGCGCATCCTCCGCCTTGTGTTATTAACTTTGCAACCAACGGTAAAAAAATAGATCATTTCTAATGGCTCAGATCTCTTTGTGATGGCTGAAATGGTTAATCAGGCGACACCTGACTCCAATCTGCACACTACACAAGATGCTCAAATCTCACGTGTCCCCCTCACCCCTCTCCCCCTCCAAAAATCCAAAGCAAGATGCAATCTGAACCACCTAGGATTTCTTTCCCCGGTTTCTCCTCGCCTCCTCATCTCCCTAGCCCTATTCGAGTGTGATCTCCTCCATTTGCCCCAAATCTCAAGGGTACTATAGGAGATGAGGAGGCTCATGCAGCACTGGCAAAAGATAATCTTGCTGACTCTCCATGCTTGCTGTGGAATCATAGGACAACGCCACAAACTGAAGAGGAACCTATCGATGAAGACCCAGAGTCACCACCCACCTGATTGGAGGCAAAGCATGGCAAATCTAGAAGACGATCGCTCTCTAATCACTCCCCTTACTATTTACTGCCAATAATATACCTAGAAAACTTAAACCTTTTAAATTTGAACATTTTTTGTTAAGCTATGAGGAGCCATGACACATTATTCAACAGATCTAGAACAAACACACTCAAAACTCTAACATCACTAAGTCTTTAAATGAAATTAGGAAGAAAATAGTAAAATGGAATAAGGAGGAGCTGGGCTCCTTAGAAACTAGGCTTCAGGAGGTTAAGCAAGAAATCGAGTACATAGAAAAACAAGATGAGCAAGTTGGCCTCTCTGAACATGACATTGCTAGACTTACTACCACAAACACTCAACCTACTTCAGCCAGATCACCTTAAAGTGGTGGAGTAGGTCGCGAATCAACTGGTTTGAACATGGTGACAAGAATACTCATTTCTTCCTCCTAATGACCATTGCTTGACATAGGAAGAATTTAATTACACATATTGCAGACAGAGTGAATTCGAACAGATGAAATCCAAATCCTTCAAAACTTTGTTGAACATTATACAGACCTATGGCAGCCCACATCCAACCTAAATATTCTTGTTGAGGATTGGTCTGCCCTTCCCAAGCTACCTACTAATTTCCACTCCCAGCTCATTGCCCATGTGACCCTTAAGGAAGTCAGACTGGCCATCTAGAGCATGTCACAAATGGTTTCACCTTAGAATTCAACAAGGCCTGTTGGAACATCATTGGGCAAGACATTACTAGGAAAATTATACATTTCTTTTAGTCTGAACAGATGCCCCTGAATGGTAAAAAACAAACCTCATTTTTATTCCGAATAACTAGAACCCTAGAAAGGTCACTGATCGATCGATTGTTCTTTGTAATGTGCTTTACCGGTAATTGACACATCTTAGTCTGCTTTCAATATCTTGACTATGCAGAAAACTTAAGGTAGATATGGCTAAAAATTTCAATAGAATTTCATGGGACTCCATCTTCAAAGTTCTTACTAAGACAAATTTTCTTAATATTCTCATCTCTTGGATTATGGCAGTATCAAATCCCCCATTTTTAATTGCTGCATAAATGGTATTCAGTCTCCTCCATTTTATAGCCACAAAGGCATTCGACAAGGTAACCCAATCTCTCCTTACCTATTGATTTTAGTCACACAAACCTTATCTTTCCTACTCCAGTAGATCGTACTAAGTGGAAGTATATCACCCTTCAGAATTAAATCGTCTATCATTAGTTACTTATTATATGCTGACGATCTACTCATTTGTGCTGAGGCAAATGTTAAAAATCGCAAGAATATTAAGAAAGTAATGCATATTTACTACTAGTTCACAAATCAATTGATCAATCTGGAAAAGTCATGTGTCTACCTCCCACCAAATTGCATTCGCGAAAAAGGATGGCTATTAAGACTGCTTTGGGTATAGAGTGTGATATTTTTTCTTTTACATATGTGTACCTATTTCTTTCAAATACATTCCTAAAAAGTATCAGTGTTTACTTATCGAAAAGACATCTTGTAAGTTATCTGGCTGGAAAAGGAAACTTCTTAATCAAGTAGGGAGAATTATACTTATCAAATTTATTTTAAACTCCTTACCCTCTCACGTTTTTTTCTTCTAGTTATATTTGCAAATGTAGTAGGGATATGCTTGAGAAGCTGAGTAGGGGCTTCCTTTGGTCCTATGCTAATGGTAAGAAAGGTCTTCATTTGGTAAGTTGGTAGACCACACAGCTCCCAATATCTCATGGTGGTCTGGGTATCAGAAACTTTAACTTTATTAAAATTTCATTGTTAACCAAGAAAATTATGGAGGTGCTGAACGACTTGATCAAGCAGCCCCCGAGTACAACGAGTGATTAGCAAATATGATGTCTTGCATCCTTGGATTGCCACTAACCCTTGCAGGCCCCTTGCTTGGGGCTGGCGCTCCATTTTGCTTGTCATGGAGAAAGTTAATTGAAGATGGTATAAGAAAACACATTTAAAATGGTAACACCATAAATGTCATGATGGACCATTGGTTGTTTTATGTACCCTTAAAGTTAATGCGTACTTATGTTAACGTTGAGGCTCCTCTCTCTTCATTAACTATCTCATATTTTATCTCAAATAGTAACTAGAATGTCCATACTTTTAACTCATTACTTTGTTCCTTTACTTGTGTCGACCATCTCCAAAATTTGCTTGCCTTCATTTGCTAATGATGACAAATGGATTTGGATTAATGGTACACAGGGTAATGTTACAACCAAAACTATCTATAATCAATTGTGCAACCAAGCAACTCCATCATTGAGTATTAGGGAACATGTTTGGATTGACATTTGGAAGTTATGCATTCCTCAAAAAATAAAGATTTTCTTATGGAAGCTCAAATATAAGTGTTTGCAAACTATGGACTTTATTGATGTTTTTAATCCTTGGATTAACACCACTTGTGCTTTATGTGGTCTTGCCTCGGAAACGACATTGCACCTATTTTTTTACTTTTCTACTTCAAATGTAATTTGGAACTTATTTTTCAATCATACTAGTTACCAACTTCGTTACTGACATAACTAGTTTGCTAGGGACCGGATCAAGGAGGGGATGACTTGGAGAACTCTTAGATTCTTATTTGCTTTTTGTTTATGGAACATTTGGAAAATGAGGAATGATGAACAGTTTGAATCCAAACATGCTACCATCTCAACGGTGTGGGAGAGGGCTCTAGTAGGGCATTATGATTATGTTAGACATTATTTGTCAGAAGCATCTTCCTTTCTTATCCCCTATGATCAAATATTGGTCAAGTGGGAGCCTCCGCCTCTGAGTTGGGTATGTCTCAACTCGAATGGGTCTCTTGGACTTGGGCAAGTTGGAGGTACCAACTATATATATCAGACACTAGGGGTTTCATTTTTGCAGGTGTGATTAGGAAGGATTTCGAGGTTGAAGCTTGGGGTATGATGGCTAGCATCATAAGGTGTGCACAGATGGGCTTCCAACATGTTACTTGTCAAACGGATTCAGCTATTTTGGCGGTGTCATGCTAAGGAAGAACCATTGCCCATGGAGAATTCTAAATCCACTATGTCACATTTGGCATAGCATTTTACAATTTCAAAGTTTTAATTGTAAACATATTTACCGCGAAGCAAATTGTGCCACAGATTTTTTGGCAAACCTTGGTCGAAACTCAGTCTTCCATGAATTTTGGAAGGAAAGCCCTCCTCAGGGTCTCCTCCACATTATGTACGAGGACAATTCTCCCCTTTTGATTGATAGATAGTTATGCTCTTCTTTAAAAAAAATATATATGCTGCCTATGTCCACAAACATCTCATCCTTCTTAGACGATAGATCACACAATTTATTTTAGGTTCAATAGTTTGGCTATCCTATTTTTGGTTCAAGTGAGAGACATTTTGTCTCTTGCAGCCTCACCTCCTCACAACACAAGGTTGTCCTCCTCATAGTCTCCTTTTCTATAACCTCTTTGTTTGTGCCTACTGACAACTTGCAGTCGCCTACGCAACACGAACCCCACCTCGGTTGTGCCTCCTCAAGGATATGACAAGCTTGGCTAAATCTACGAAAAATTAGCTGCATCGATAAAAACAAGCCCATCTTCTTTCTCTTCTATGAGGCTCCACAACTTTTACTAGTTGTGAATCAAATGCTATAATTTCGGAATGATCTTCTGGCTTTTCAATTTTTTAATTTGCTCATTTTATTAATGACTCATCATAAAGCAAGACGCATATTGTAATTTGAGGCAATAATGCAGAAGTATACACACACACATATATAGGAAAAAAATCGAGCCTTCAATTATTCCCCAATCCATCGCGCGGTCTCCTCTGCTTTTGGGAAAAAAATGATCTGCTCAGGGACGATATGCTCGATCCCCCCATTGCCCTGGTCGTTAATAATCCATCTTGCCCCTATTGTCGTAGTCGGCGATCGATCTTCCTACCTCGAAGCAGAAACTCACGTATGTCCAGGTCGCCAACGAGGAGGAGAGGCCACATTTTTCATTTGTTGTAGTTGTTGACGCTCGTTCTTCATCTCCTTGTCCGCTTGAGTCATCGACGAGATGAGTGGTCGCGCCTCCCTGCCGCAGGCGCCTCCGATAGTTGAGTTTGTTGTCCGACATGGTCGACCTCTGAGGAGATGAGTGGTTGCACATCTCTGACACGGGCGCCTCCGACCATCCACCTTGTTGTCCGACATTGCCGGCCTCCACTTTGAGTAATCGACGAGATGAGTGGTCGTGCATCTTTGCCACGGGCGCCTCCGATCGTCCACCTTGCTGTCCGACATCACTAGCCCTTTTTCTCATGCGACCAGCCATAGCCGAGGCAGCTTTGTTGGCGACCGCAGCAGATGAGATGACCAGGGAATGGGTACGAAAGATGGATCGTTGGCACAGTGCGAGGAAGAGAGTAGATGACCAAAGATTCGAGTAGGAAAGATGGATCGATGGTGACCACAACAATGAGAGCCAGATCGAGCAAATCGGTGGCAAACGAACGACCACAACAAACCAAAACGAACGAGGAGAGAAAAGGAGATGACTAAGGAAGATGGATCGTCGACATGCCGTGAGGAGAAGATGAGACGACCAAAGGTAGCACGAACTTCCCAAAGGCAGAGGATCCCGCGTGATGGATTGGGAAAAAATTGAAAGTTCAATTTTTTTCCAAATGCGCAATTGGACCAACAAATTTTTGCTTGAAAAGTAGGGTGAACCATGAAATCTCGAATCTACAGTTCATGTCATATCTAAGGGGCACCCACATAGGTAGGACGGTCCTATCCATTTGAATGGGTAGGACACCCATTAGATCTTATATATATTGAGTAAGTTTTTATAGCTGTTGGCTCTTGCATAATCTCTCAAGTAAATTGTTGGCTCTTTACTTTCCAAGGAAATCTCTCTTTGTTTTTTTATAGCTGTGAGCTTGGGCGATTGTAGATTCATAATGTCTATGACTAAGATTGATTGACGGATAGCGCAGTAGCATTACACGATGGAGGGGATCTAAACAGATAGAAAGTGTGGTGAGGATGTCATACGATGCAAGTGAGGGTGGTCGAGCTTTGGCGAGCTCATTAGGGTAGAGAAGGTCATTCATATACTAGCCCTGAATCACACTTTGAGCTGTGCTTCATGTGATCTAACTATCCATGGAGAAACGGAAGTGTTTGAACTAGGGATGGCACCCGACCATGATGGGAGGACACTCCCCCCGACCTGACCCTATTGATTAGCGCGCCCCCCAATCCCCAATGCAAAGGAAATCTAATCCCTCGACCCGATCTCTACAGGCCCTAAATCCCCACGGGACCCGATTTCCCAATTTTTAGGTGAAAAATATAAAAAAATAAAAAAATTTAATATTTGTACAATAATTAGAATATACATAATTAAACCTAAAAAATTTATATGAATAATTTAACAAAATTAATCTCATGTTACAAGTTTCACAGTATAATGTTTAATTACAATGTTAAAAATAGCAAAAAATATAATGACCTCTCTGCTTGAATACATATTTCACGACGTCCTCATTGCCAACAACGAACGTGGAAGTACCACCCGACGATCACCGTCACGGCCCTCCGTCAGTAACCTCGTCCTCCTCCTCATTGATGCCCAACTCTTGCAGCGTGCGTCACTGCCTGTCCTCGCCGTCCTCCTGTAGCGAGCATCACCACCGTCTTTCACGACGTCCTCGTCGCCAGTGACAAATGTGGAAATACTGCCCGGTAATCGCTACCACAACCCTCCTCCAGCAAGCTTCCTCATCATCCTCCTCATTGATTTCGCTCTCCGGCAACGAGCGTTGCTGCCAGTCCTCACCGCCCTCCTTTAGCGAGCATCGCCACCATCTTTCATTATGTCCTCGCTTGGCGTGAGGATGCACGACCATCGCCGCCCAAAAGTAGCATTGTGTTGTGAGCGCCACACTCATCCCCCAAGTTGTTCGGCATTATACAAGCTGATTGACCATCATGAAGAAAGGGATCTAGGGTTAGGGAGGAAGAAAGAGAATAGAGTTAGGGATTTAGGAGTTTATGTTATATATATGGTAGAGTGGATGGTTGAGATTTAGTGTTGTTTGATTTGATGATTATAATAAATTATATTATATATATATATATATATATATATATATATATAATCAGGACGTGGGGATTCGAAAAACTCATGGGACAGGGTAATCCACCACGTCCCGATCCCAGAAAGTGGGTGCGGGGATAGTTTGCCCTCCATCCCCCTACATCGTGAGAGAAAAATTCTTCGAATTCGGAACCCCAATACAAAATTCCCCGCAAGACGCCGCGGGGGCAAGGGATATTGCCATCCCTAGTTTGAACATAAACAACATATTGCTACCCACTTGACTGGGTAGCATGCTTATTGAACCATATATATATAAAATTCCCCACAAGACGCCACATGGGGCGAGAGATATTGCCATCCCTAGTTTGAACATAAACAACATATTGCTTCACACTTGAGTGGGTAGCATGCTTATTAAATCATATATATATAAGCCTATTTTTAGGCATATTTAATTATATTATATTTTATTTTATTTTCCTCTCTTAAATTATATCATATTTTTATTTTACGCATAACTAAATTTAAAATGAATTTCAAAATTTGAAATTAAGAGAGAGTGTTATGCGAAGAAAACAAAGGTTATAGTGTTAGAGGGAAAAATACTCTCTTCGATAGAATCTGAAATATGTACATAAATTAGATTATACATTCCGTTTGACATTAGGTCTTACTCTACAATTTTCAGAAACTATTTTATCAAATTCAGTCAGATATAGTTTAAATAATAATCAATTATCATAATATCTTGACATTTCAATCTCTTTAAAAATAAAATTATATTATTAGAACACCTGCAAAATGAAAAGATTTCAATCGGTTTTTTTATTATGAAACATAATCAGATTATAAAATAAAAAAATTTATCTAATTAACAGGAATCATATCATTCCTGCCACCCAAAAGCTACCCATGGCAACTACCATCTCCAAAGACTTGTAAATATGTTCGAAGACAAAAGAGGTTAAAAGGAGGGAAGAGAAGGGGAAATTCACCTCGTTTGAATGAATTTTAACGAAGGAAAAAGAAAGGGAATGAAAGAAAAATTTATGTTCAATTCTAGCAACTTTTTTAACTCCAGGGAGAAAAGAAATTTTAACATAACTTCACTTATTTACCCTCACTTTTATAAGTTTTTAAAACACGTTCTTATGTATTTAGAATCTTTGTTCATATTTAAATAAGGTTAAACATTCTTCATTCCCTTACTTCCCCTTCCCTCTCTTTCTCTTTCCTTTCATTTCTTTCCTTTCCCTTTCCTCTCTTTCTCTTTCTCTTTCCTTTCATTTCTTTCCTTTCTCCTTAATGAGCTTCTATCCAAACACAGCATAAGACTATCCAAGAGAAGAATTCGCTTTGTGGAGAGGTAACAAGGCAAAACTACAACTAAACAGAGCCGGAATCTGGCAACCAAAGTCTTTACAGGGAGCTGAAGGCTCGACTGTTATTTCTCATGGTTGATAATAAACTAGAATCGTTGCAAACAACAAGAGGACGGCAATATGCAAAAGAAAAATATGTACAAGGAGCAAAAAGCTCTCAACTGCTGCTTCTCATGGTTGATGGGAACATCAAATACTAAACTTGACAATAAATATTTTTAGGTGCATACACAAAGGTTAGAATCTTGAATAACCGAAAGCTAGAAACATTTGTTTTCTGTTATGACGGTTCATAAATTTCAATATGGGCAATGGTCTAAACATTAATCATATATTGTAGTTTGAGGAGAACATTAAATATATTGTTGCATGAAGACGAATGTATAATTTGTAGTAGTGATGAAACGTGTGGTAATTTACAATGTCATATTAGGAGCAGTTAATATAACAATACACAACTTTACAAGATTTCAAATCAATATACTAAGTGTCATCATATGGGAAGAAAGACTCGTAGTAAACAAACACCCTTCTAAAGCATCTAGACTTTATATCCGATTACTCACCATGACAAACCTAATATTGGGGGGAAAAAGAACCTGTTTATCCAGGCCACCAAACATGAGGACAAAGATTTGCTGATGGGAAAGCTTCCTTCATAAATTTTCAACTAACTAGGGTTGATTGTATAACGAGACTATCTGCCATTGCATTACCAATAGAATAGGAATGAAATCAAGGAGAATCATATACTTTTTTCAATGAAATAAATGAAGCTAGTGCCTAATATAAAACAAAACACTCTCATGGTGACTCAATAACTTTTTTGAGAGAAGAAAAGATAACTTCCCAGTTATGACATCATCCATGTATGTATTACTATTAATAGTTGTGACGGACAAATGTATGCTCTACAGAGAGAGCATCGAAAACAATATTCTCAACAACGCAATCGTATGAGAAAAAATGTTTTCTCGGAGGCATTGATCATGAGTGTAAAAAAGTTTGGATGATTGTTTTGCATTCCAATGATTCCAATATAGATAATGATGCCCATGCACATGTCATGCTTGATGCTTGATTTGAAAAATAGTTTGAACATCCGACAAAGAACCATAATTAATTCAACTACAAATGTGTCTCAGAACACTGGTAATTGATTGCATCCATGACCATCAACATTAGCCAGTTAGTCAATCTCAATATCACAATAACACCTTACACAGCTAAATCTGTATGATCTACTTTCATACATTCTCAGACATATTGTCACAGAACATCAAGATACTATATTTTCAAATTCAATGCAATAACAAGACATTGAATTAGTTCTAGCATATGCATGGAAAGAAAAGAAAACTAAATCCTTGGTCACATATACTAACAGGATATTTCTCATAAGTTCTCAACTTTACTTGGGAAAATTTCTAATCTGGCTATCAGAAACTTTGACAAAGGATCACATATGTTAATTGATGATGAAACAAAGACAAACAAAAGATAAAATCTTCAGCTGCAAAGAAATTAATAGATATCATACACTCCCCTAAGAACCCGTATATTGCACAAAGGCGTCTAGAAGTACAATGGTGGATCAATAACTACTATGCATAATGATCTCACAAGAACCTGAAGATAGGAACACTCCTTACATAATATATCAGACAGCAAACACATACAAATACCCGAAATAGCTAGATTCATCAAAGCAATTACTTAATTTATGTTAACAGTGTAATCACAATGGAACTTCCTGCTTCCTCCAGCGAATCATGTACATACCAGCATCTCACTTTGAAACCAAGAGCACCTCTGGTTTCCGGGGTTTGCTGGGAGTGTTGGGGTTTGAAGCAGAGCCTGGTAAGGACAAAGATTTTTCCATATTCTTCGCATTTTTATCCAGCCGGATCAAGCTACGGGTTGCCAAAATAGCTTGCGGCAACAGGTCATGTGATGCCCTGGCATAAACACACCGCACAGCCATGGCAGCCGCATCCCTGACCTCCTGGGGATTCAAAGGAGCAAGAAGGCAGTGACCTAAGATTTTCAGCACCGGCTGCAGGAGCTCCCAAGGGAGAGGAACCCTTGACCCCCTCCTCGAAGCCTTACCTCCTTCCTCCTCCCCACTGCAATGCCCCCGACTGGGACTCTCACAAATCCTCATTCCTTCCATCTTCTCTGCAGCGCCTGCAGTTTCTCCGTCATCCTCTGTCAAATTACGTATTTGCAGTGATGAAGACGTAGACGACATCGAAGAAGAGTGAAACGATGAGGGATTCTGCTCGCCTCCATCAAGCTCGAAGCGACAGGAGCAGTCCTGGCCAGCCCAGGCGGAGACGAACTCGCAAAGATCTATCTTCGACCGCGCGGGCATGAGAGCAATATTCTTATAGTAGGCGTCCAATGCAACGCCGACTATGCAAGCACGCTTGGTGGACTTGACGGCGACTTGGGGCTCCAGGGGTGGCGAAAGGACGCCGACAGAAGGAGGTCGTGCGGCGGGTGACGCGGCAGGAGGTGAAGGGTGACGGGAAAATGTTGAAGGGGAGCGAGGAGAGTGATAGAGAGAAGGGAGCGAAAGGTCGGGGACGGTAACGAGAAGGGGCTTGCCCGCACGGGCTTTGACCTCGGCAGCGTAGAGGGCGAGGAGAACGGCTTCGAAGCCGGCGAGGGATGGCATGTCTCCGGTGCCGGATGAGGAGACAACGCGGGAGAGGTAGAGCCCGGAGAGGAGAGGGAGGAACGAAAGGGTGACGAGACGGAGGTCCGAGTCGGAGGATTGGAAGGTCTCGTAGAGCCACTGGCAGAGGGGATCGTCGCCAGAACCAGAGAGTGGGGCTGAGAGAGCCTCGGACACGGCGGCATAAGCGGCAGGGGAGTCGAGGAGGGACCGCGCCGGCCGGTCAGAATCCGCGAGAGCGGCAATCGCCGCCGCTGGCGACCGCGAAGGGGGGAGAAGGCCGCCGAGGACCTGGATGCGCGCACGGGCCCGGGATATGGATTCCCACCAAGACTGCATCGCGTTCTTACCGGCGCCGCCATTGGCGTTAGGGTTGGAGCTGGTGGAGTCGCCACCAGGGTATGCGCCAGCGGAGAAGGTGGTGGTGGCAGTGGCAGTGGACGAGGAGGAGGGGGAACCGCCGGCGGTCGGCATCGCAGATTCCGGCGTCGGATCTCCGGCGCCGATCCGGGGGGTGGAGTGGAGCTCCGGTGAGGTCGGTCGCGGTTTCAGATCTCGGGTATTTTTTCGACCACTCTCGAAAGGGGGGCGGAAACTGGAACGGGAGGGGTCTCGATTGCACGTGAGGCGCGGGTGATCATGGGCAGGAGAGTTTGACTTGGTTTACGGGCGCTGTCGGATTTGAATTTTTATAATTAATTTATAATTAATTTTTTTAACTAAAGGTGCATCATCCATTAATATAAGTTCCTGATCATGTTCCAAAAGATGATCTTCTTATTGCATTGTGGCGCTTCATCTTCGTGATTAAGGGTCTTCAGCGGATCAACTCGTGAACCCGACGATCCTATTCGACCCAAATCAAGTTAGGTCTATGGTCGGATCGATATGATTCGGCTATTGGTCAAAATTTTTCGACCCGAGTCGACCTGATCTGAAGACTCGATTTTTATTTTTTTTAATTTTTTTAGAGATCGAGTCGACTACGAGTCGAAATTTTTTTGACCTGCGTGACTTGAAGACTCAATTTTTTATTCTTTTTATTCTTTTTAATTTTCAGCTTATATTATGTATAAAAATATAAAAATAAAATATTTTAAATATGTAAAATAATGTTTAAATTTGACTAAGTTATTTTATGCATTTTAAATAAATATTATATAATATTTTTATATTAAATAACAGAGAAATTAAGAGAAAATAAAAAAAAAATAGTCGAATAATTTGACCACCCGATCCCATCGAATGGATCCATCCTTTCAAAATAGACTAATCCAACCCCATCCCACCCGTCCTATTTCTAATGAAGCTGGTAAAAAGGGTATGACTCAAGCCAAACACGACTGAATTGTAGTTCTTTGCACCGGCCAAGGCCTTCTAACGCTGCCCTCCGAGTCCCCAAGTCGTCTCAGCGCGTCTGCAAAATAAAAGAGTGCTATTATAAAACCCTGCACCCCTGGCTTGGTGGAGGAACTCTTTAGTCTTTACACCACATTGCGTGAATGGTTGCTTGAGTTGAGGCAAAATTAATATTATTTTTGTGTACCCAAAGCTCCACAGTGTGCAAACAAAGATTTATAATTTAAATTTAAGGTGCTGTGTTACCACTTTCAAGAGGTGGATGTAGTGTTTGTTCCATTCATGATAAATAATTCATTAAAAGATATTTAATTGACGGCTGGCACAATATACATCATAATGAACAAGATAATGATGTTATTTCTTTTTATAAAGAGATAGCACAATTATTAAACTCATTTTTTTATTCACTATTTATCTCGGTGGTACATCTTACATTTTTTTTCTTAATTTATATTTTCACTTTTTTGTTAGAAACAGCTCTTATAATTAGTTCTCTCAAATGATATAGCATATTACGAAAAATGAAAAGAAATCAAAAATCAAAACTCACTATAATGAACGTGTCAAATCATGTTTTCAATTCTCATCGCTACATTTAATTTCATGTATCTAAAATTAAATTATGAAAATGATGGGTTGTGGCTTTGGCACGATTCAGGTGCGGTGCGATGGTTATGGAAAGTGAATCGGCCAACTCGGATCAGATTCACCTTACACTCGACCCGAGTTTAACTCCGTAGAGAAGTTTTTGACTATTTTCGAACACGGGTTGGGTTCTACCCGATGTGAACCAAGTTTTGAGGGTAATTTTAGATATTTTATTATAGGTAATTGGATAAACTTCGTGGTATATTTTTCCTAATCATCATCGTGATTATATTATTATCATATATGGTCACTTATTATTATGTCTGATTTTTATATTGATCATATTACCTCATCTGATCATATTATTGATCCTAGTATGATCCTATCTTACCAAATTTTCATTACCATTGATTTTATTATTATTATCACACCCGATCGTGATATTGATTATAGTATTTGATCATTATCCTACTTGATTGTGTTGTCATCATGTATGATGTTATTATTGTCGTATCAGCTAATATTGTTATCGTATATGATCATGTGATTATTATCCTATTTGATTATAACATAATCATACCTGCCTTCATTATCATCCCATTTGATCGTATGGTTAGTATATTCAATCATGTCATTTATTATAGTATTGATCTAATAGTTTTCTTTTGATTTCATCTTGTTAAACCTATACTAAATTGTTAAAAGATAGATATATTACATAAATAAGATAAAAACTGAAAACTACTAAGTCATCATGTTCCCTGATCATCTTTAAGTCTCTTAGGTCATATTGTTATTATATGGGGCAGATAATGTACCTAAAGATTTGAAATATTATATTTTAAAAAAGCCATGTGATTGGTCATGATCCCCCGCCATAAAAAATCATTGTTAGCGCTATTATTAGAATGTGGCTTGTCGTGTGCTTGATATCTCCCATTGGTCTATAGGAAAAAGAGAGTTTTTTTAATTGACCGACTGATCCACATTATATTAGATAAATGGAATTGAAATTGAATTGATCATTGAATGGAATGGAATTGAATTGGAATTAGAATTGAATTAAATTATATAGATCATGGTCATTTGAATATTGGCATTAATGACAATTTCCTCTTCCTATCTAATTGAATTGTTATTGACCAATGACCATTGATATTGAATTGAAAATCGATAAATTAAATAATGCCGTGGTGATTAGGCATCATTGAACATTATTAATTATTAAATTGATATTGATTGATCCCTCACATTGATTGTTAATTGAACACTGACACATTGATCAAGTCATTATCAATTGATAATTGTTATTGATATTGATTGTTCTTTATCCTATCCTGATCTATTGATCCTATTGATAAATTGATATTGTTATTTGGTCTTTTGATTTTAGCCTGATTTCATCCTATTGGCTTACTAACATATTGATCCATTCGGGGTATTGCAATGTTAATTCATTGATTTATTGTTATATTGGTTCATTATTATATTGATCAATCGATATATTCTTATATTGATTCACTTATTATCGTATTGTATCATCATCTGCTCAATTATTATTAGATTATTTTCATAAACCACTCTTAAACTATCATCATTTTTTACATCTAACTCTAAATTACGAACTTATTTTTTTGAGTCCCTAAACTATCGCAATTTTTTCAATTTGATCATTCCGTTAACTTTTGTTAACTTTTCTATTAAAATCGATTTTTTTCTATTTATGAAACATAAAAAATACCCCTTCTCTCATTTCTTCTAATATCTAAATTTAGAATAAAAAATAAAAAAGATAAAAAGAAAAACATGGGCCGGTAGCAGGGGCGACCCCCTGCGTGCGCCAGCAACAGACGGGGCGACCCCCCCTATGCGCGTCGTGCCGACAATAGAGGACGCGACTTCCTTGTGCACCTGACTACCCCCTACGTGCACCGGGCCTGCAGCAGGGGTGACCCCCCTCACGCGCCGGCAGTGAGGGGCGATCCTCCTCACTCGCCGCTAGCAAAGGGCGACCCCCCCTTCGCGCGTCGAACCGGCAGTAGGGGGCGACACCCCCTGCGCACGTCGGACCGGTAGCAGGGGGCGACACCCCATGCGTGCGCCGACAACAGAGGAGGCGACCCCCCTGTGCGCTAGCAGTCACATCCGGTCTAATGCGATGGGCGTGACGATCCCCCTCTCCTTTCTCCTACACGTGCCAGCTGCGATCGTCGCTGTCGTAGGGGGTGTCGACCCGGCTGGGTGGCCTTAGCTTCGTCGGTCATAGCAGACTCCCCGAGTCTGCCTGCGTGAAACCTATTTTTAATAGATGAATGGTAATTTCAACTTTTCATAATAAAGTTAACAGAAAATTTAACGGAAGTCAATAGAAGTATTAAATTGGAAAATCGCAATAGTTTAGGGACCTAAAAAATAAGTTCGTAGTTTAGGGTTAAATGTGAAAATTCATAATAGTTTCGGGGTGATTTGTGGCAATAACACATTATTATTTATTGATTATATCTCTTGAGCATTGATATATAAATTCATTGCGATATTATTTTATTGGTTATTGCATAGTATTGTTTATTGCTCAATTATTTTATTGACATTATTTTATATTGATTATTGTTATGGTTGAACACTACGTACCAATTATTTTTATACTCATGAATATTTTCTTGTACCTACGTAGGATGAGACGATGGAGATGATGAGACTGGTGACATGCACATAAATATAAGGTCTTTATTATATAGTGTAGGCCATAACGCACAGGTCATTAGAAATTGTATAGAATTACTTCTGCCATTATAAAAGAATATTGTAAATTAGTCTTCTACTAATGTAAGTCAGTTTGTTGACTGATCAAAGTCAAAGAAAAAATTAGAATATAGAATTGAGTGTTATCGCCAAGATAGTTTTTCTGAGGAGACAAAGAAAAAAAATTTTGAGATGTTATAGTACATATATTCACTTTTATATAATTTATATTATATGATTTCTTACTTACCAAATTCACAATAGTATATATAATACTGGTTTCTATAGTTGCCCGCAACATAATTTTTATACTAAGAACCTACAATTAGTTGGCATGAAGTGTTTACTCAGTGAAAAATAATATAAGATGTAACATCTAAAAAACTTTCACGTTTAATTAGATGAATAGTAGATTTTATTAAAAATAAAGAATAAATGAAGCTGAGAAATGGTAAAAATTTAAATTGAAGAAAAGAAAGAATAAAAGGGAAGAGATAAATGAATTTAATTGAAGATAATTAACAAAGATTATATATGAGGCTCAAAAGTTGACTAAAGATGGATTATAAAAAATTCTCATAATAATTAGACTAATCTCATAATTAATTTTCCTATAAATTAAACCACCTCCTCCCATATCAACCTTTATTTATCTATAAAATAGCTTTCATCCAACTTTTGAGTCATCATTTTTTCTCTGTTCGTGCATAGTTGTATTTTTTGTCAATATCTTTGTGGTCCACTGCTCTTTCAAAGGACATTGGAGTTATAGCTTAGCAAGACTCCAAGACTGCCGAGAAACATGCTCAAAATATGAGGTTCACGTGGCTCTAGCTCTACTGAACAAAGTATGAAATATTTTGAATTCATTTCTTGATAGAATAGTTATGTTAAAAATAATTAAGACGAATTATGTTCTCTATTATCCATGAGCAGTTACATCAAAATTTTCTGTCAAAATAATAATTTATGGATCATAAATTGGAGTTAAACTTTCAAAAAAATGATACCGAAATTTTGGCAAGACAAAATTAAAACAAAGCCGAGGAAACTTGGCCTAGGTTTTTAGAGTTTTGTGTAACCCAAAAAGGTGGATTTCAAATCTGATCCAAATTCAAATGAAACATGGTTCGAATTTCAAAAATGCAATTTCCCCTTTGAGATTTTGTGGGTTTTGGAAGCCACAAATACAACTTTGCTCGAGTTTGATGTATACATGACTCAGGTTTCAATGGCCCTGAACACATGTTTATGACAAATCCTAGATCGAATTCCATTTTTATTTTTTCTAGACCAATGTTTATTGATTTACTATATTGTCAAATGACCTTTTTATATATCAATCTGCAAACTATGAGGATAGGTAAATAGGTCAAAAGTTTAAAGTTATAACACAAGATTATCATGTGCACTAATTGTAACAAAATATAATAATTAATTGTAGGTATTTATAGACTCGCCTAAGATTTGCAAATCAATCTCAAAATCTTTTTATTTTAGGTCTAAGGTAGCCATTTTTTTCTTAGCTTTATCCACCTTCACCTTGTACATGAAAGTGTCATAATGTACATATAACAAAAAAAGTAGAGCTCATGTAGGATAACACATATAGAAGTCCTAGGTTAATACTAAAATAAAAGATGCAGTAACACATCAAAGAAGAATACAAAGAATGTAAGAATGAAACGAAAAGAAAGAAAAAATAAAGAAATATTTTGTTATGTCAAAAAATGAATAGGTGTAACAAAAAGTTCGCAACAATTCTTATGGGCGCAACGGGAGAGAGAGAGAGGGGATCTTAACATTACATGTCAATGTTTTAATTTAATAAAAGTACTAAATATTCTATTTTCAAAATTATTCTGCTCCTTTTAGTTTAACTTAAGCCTTATTACATAAAGTAGGATCTGTTAATTTGTCTTTGTGTATTTTCTCTATTATACTCATTTTCACTCAAATTATGTTTTTTTATTCGCAAACAACAGTGACAACTTGTTTTTATGTTTAGCTAAAAAATTATAATTAATGAATAATAGAATATATGATTATGTGAGTGTTCAGATTAGGAAAATAATAAAATGAGTTATGTGATATTTTATAATGATAATTACCCTTCCTTTAATTAATAATATAAAAATGTCAAACTAAATTAAGAAAAAATATTGATGCACTTTTACATTTTCTTTAAAAATTAAATATACAAATAAAAAACTAACATAAATTAAAATATTGTTGTGCTAAAATAAAAATATTAGAAATGTCACAATTTAAAACATGAGAAAAAAATAACACCTTAGCATTAATTAGTTAATCAAAATCCTCACGTTCTTTTTTAACTTAAATTTTCTACTAATATCAACAATAAAAATATAAAAGTATCCATGAAGAAAAAAAATCTTATAATGCCCATAATATGTGAATTTGAGTAATTTGTTTCTAGGGGAAGAACATAGACCAACCATATGAACACCAATTGGATAGACACAAAATATGTTTTTTCAACAACAAAACCAGTGGAGGAATGGTATTCATGAATAATTTTCTCACAAATGAACCAATACTAATTATATCTTAATTTATTATTTTGTTTTACAAACATTAATTATTGCTCATATTGACCATTTTTCTTAAAAAAGGAAAAGTCATAAAAATGGTAGAATATACACATTTTGCAAAGTTCTGAATTTTAGCTTTTAATGGTTTTACTTGTTTAGGCAACATGATCATAAGTTGACAATAATTGGATTTATGTATCCTTTGACAGCTAGATCAACAACAATGAACTATTTTCATATAGATGATTAAACATTTCCATCTATGCACAACTCATTCAACTCTCATAAAGATTTATTAATTATATTTTTGTTAATTAGTAGGGGTGTAAGTTGTTCGCAGTCTTTTGATCTAAAAAGATCAACCTCTACTTTTAAGGATAATTTTTTAAATTACAAAAAACCACCCTATCATCATTTAGAAAAAAAGAAAAATCACCCTCTAATGGGTTAATTTTTTCGGATGATTTTTTTGAATCCCTATTTTAATAAAATAATATTTCAAAAAATATTATAAAATAGTATTAATATTAACATATTAAATATATAACTGAATATAGGTTGTAGTGTTAGAACTATTAAATTATAGTTTCATAATAAGATAGGAACATATTAAACTATATAAAAAATTATTATATCAATAATAAAAAGCTGATTACTTATTAATTAATTATATAAATATAAACGGACTTCACGGACTCCTACGGTTTTTTAGGTAGGGTCCTAGTTAGATCAATTTTGCTTTATTAAAAAGTCACCGTAACCTGTATTCCATACCTAATTTTTCATATTTTCGATGTGATTTATTCGAATCTGGTAGGTTTTTCTGGACAATCAGATTTTTCTTACACTCTTATTAATGATAATATAACAGATTGGATTTCATGCATATGTAATATGTTCATGTTTTTTCATGGTTGAATATTTGTTTAATATTCATGTTTTTTTGGTTGGTTCATTGGCACACGTGATGAAATTAATGTTGACATTAATGAGAAATTCAATTATTTTGTTATATTGGAAAGAGACCATGATAATGATACTCATAAATCAACTTTATTTACATATCAATCAATAAATTCAGGAGATTTGCTTCTTTTCATGTCATTTGCCATCACCTCTATATAAGCTCAAACCATTCATCAAGAATTGCAATAAAATTGTTTATACTTCACGATATCTCGGCTATATTTTAAATCATTCTCCTATCTCTTTCTTCTATTTTGCTAAATAATTCGATGCCATTTTCAGTTTGTAAAAAATTTCACTATGCTCATTTGTTTGTCCTCCACAAATTCTTTTGATTTCTTCATTCAGTATATTTTATCCATTCAGCCCATCATCTTAATAGGCAAGTTGGGATCAATGTTGTCACTGAGGGTGACAGGGAGAGCCTTGTGAGGCTGCATTAGATGCCTTACATGCTATCAAGGGGGTTATTGTTTCTTTGAAGGACCCAAGTTCTCAATGCCACAAGGTAAATGTCAAATGTGCAAGCATGCATTGGATGCTTACATATCATTTGCCGAATCATGAGCCATTGTTGACTTATGATGCATAGCCCTGCATAGTTGGAATTAATCATCCTCTCATGGGCGAGAGGAAAGAAAGTCTAAGTGCAAACGATGGATTGAACACTTTTAATCATCCAAGTTACATGTTGGATGACGGATGAGAAGGCTTTTAATGATTCATTCGACAAGGAGCGGAATCCAAGTTACATGCAAACCATGGATGAAAATACTTTAGTTTCATTTATTTTCAGTTGTTGATGGATAATATATCCAAATATGATGTATCTTTCTTTGTTGCTTCAATTTCCAATTTCATATTTTTAAATTTTGATTTAGCTTGTAAATAAAAAGTAGAAAATTAGTGAAATTCCTCATACTATGAAGAAATAGAAAGGAAGGTTATTCTTAATAAAAAAAACTAAAAATAAGATATATTCTACTCAGTATTGGAGATGATTTCATGACAAGTTAATTGATATAGATAAAAATATCACTAAAACTTATGACACATAAGTCAACAAATTAATTTATGAGAAAGGGAAGTACTGCACCTTATTTTCATTGTCCTATTAAGATAACATTTAGAAGAATTCAAGTTCCTTTTGCATCTTACTTTCAATACTTTGCCTTGGTATGACATTGAGGTGAAAAATTGTGTGCTCTCTTTACACATTACTTTCATCATGGAGTTGTTTGATTGAAAGGTAATTATGCATATGATAAAGGAAATTATTTTAATAGATTAAAAATTTCTTCAAGTTTGAGCCAAGAATAATTATGAGAACAAGGACTATGCCATTGTTCTCCCGGAAGCTCATGTTGTTTTTCTAAATGTTTGAGCATATAAGGAGTCTACACATATTGTCAATGCAAAATTTTAGTAAAATTTACTTTAGTAATATGTAAACTGAGTTGTGAGAAAGAGCTCTCTTATTTACTATCTTTAATTTAAATTGTGAAAAATACTCTTTTTTGGACCAAATCCATCGGTATACAAAATTACTAGGACTTGAGTAATTCGGTGTTGAGCAATAGCGATATGGATAAACTTTGATTAAAATCACGACTCTGGAAATAGAACATGACGCTACCAGCACCCAATTTTAGAACACAACCCCCACTATTTGATTAGAAAGATCTCTTTTGAAGAAAGAACCATCAAGAAAGCATTTTAGATTATGTAACACTCTAGATAGCAATCAGAAGTCCCACTCAAAAGCAAGGTTGTAAGACCCGACCCGGCCTTCGACCCGGATTGCTCAACGGGTCAGGTCGGACCGGTCGGACCGAATGGTCGGATCGGAGTATAATAAATTAATACAATTAATAAAAATATGTATAAATTCAGCATATATTATATCACTAATAATAATGACATAACACTAATCCATATATTAATAACATAACAATACTAAAGAATTAAATGCAAAGTACCATAACAATATATAAATGTTCACAAACACAAATTCATTTCATAATTCTTCCACAAAAGCAACAAAATTAAAGTAAACACTTTTCTTCAATACTCTTCGTCTTGAGGAAAAGAATCCAAATTGACTTCCAAATCCTTAACATTATTTTCTTCCACATCATCTTCAAAAAAGATATAAACAAAATGAGTTAAAAATCATACTTGACAATTATAAACATCTTACAAACAAAAAGAAAAATATATTTACTTTCTTGCATATGAAGTTTTGGTCCTTCCAAATCATTATAAAGCATCTTCTCCAACTCATCATAATCAAGAATTGGGCTCTCTTCCTCCTCCATAATCCAATATTCAATCTTGTTTATACTTTCATAATCAATAGGATCAAGAAGTGCTTCTTGTTTAATAAGGTATCTACAAAATAACGAAACAATGATAAACATATAAGAGTTGTCAAATCTAGATTCTAAATTAGAAAGTTATAAAGAAAAAAATGAACATATAAAATTTTCATTTTGCAAACATATTTTTCAAGTCCAATTTGTAATGCACATAGACAAGATCATTTAATCTTTGATGTTCTAACTTGTTTCTTTTCTTTGAATGAATTCTTTCAAATACACTCCAATTTCTTTCACAACCAGAAGATGATGCAGTTTGACTTAGAAGACGAATTGCCAATTGTGACACTAATGGAGCACTAAATCCAAAGCTACGCCACCATTGATCTAACACAAAATTTACATAAAGAAAAAATGTTAAGTAATTCTTAAATACATAAATTAAATGTAAGAACATAATGCAAAATATAAATGAATCTCACCAGGTCTCAACTCTTTGGCAGTTGCAATAGCAAGTTGTTTACCAAAACTTTACAATCTATCTTGATACAACCAACTTTGCTTTAACACTTCAGTTTTTCAGCTTGTAAAAATTGTATCCAATACATCAAGCCATCCTTGTTGAACTTCTGGCTTGATGCAAAAGTTATCTTTATCATAATAGAAAGCCGGATTCAAAAAATATGCAGCACAATGAATATGTTTCCGAAGTTGGTTATCCCATCGTTGCTTGATTATTCTCGTGTAAGGTTTGTACAAAGTTTTCTTGTGCATGAAAGTACTTTTGATTGCCCTCTTTGCTCTATATATACCATCATACACATAACCAAGGGAATGTCTATCATCTCCGTCAATAATTCTTAATAAGCGTACCAAAGGAGCCACAATTTGCACAATAATGTCGCAATCATTCCAAAATCTACTATCTAACACAATATCAATGAAAACTTTAGCTTTCTTATCTTTGTAATATTTTGAATTTGTAAAATCTAAACTTGTCACCAAAGCTTGCAAATCAATCTTGTGATCATGGATGCTTTTCAATGCAATGAAGGTTGTTGCAAATCGAGTTGGACCAGGGCGCAATATTTTAGTCCACTGTGGTCTTTTCCTTAACCAAGCAAGAAAAAAAAATATGATTATAAACAAACTTTGTTACTTTTGATGCCCTTTCAGTTAAGCTGTTCACAAAAGTCATTTTTCCAATATCTCCTAAGATTAAATTCAAACAATGTGCAGCACAAGGAGACCAATAAATGGATGGATACTTCTCATTCAACAACCTGCCAGCAGCTTTATAATTTGAAGCATTATCTGTAACTAAATGTACAACATTACTTGGTCCAACAAATTCAACCAAATCAGCAAATAAGTTGCAAAGAGTTGTAGCATCCTTCACAATGTCAAAAGCATCAACTGATTTAACAAAACAAATTCCTTTAGGAGAATAAACAAAAAAATTGATGAGTTGTCTATTCTTCTGATCCTGCCAACCATCTCCCATTATAGTACATCCAGTTTCTGACCAAGCATTTCTAAATGTATCAACCAACAAGCCAACTTCCTTCTTAATATCATATAATAGTTTAGTTCTAATTGCATGATAATTAGGACCTTTATATCCTGGACTAATAGATGCAATAGCATCTATCATAGGCTGATAATAAACTGAATTTGCACAATTAAATGAAATGCAACAATCATAGAAGAACCTAGCAACAGCTAAATCAGCTCGGTGAATAGCTTCTTTACCTGCCAAGACACTTCTAATTGAAGGTTGTGCACCAGGAGTAGTTCTTGGAGCAAAAAAATTAGTTGTACTTATTTCTTTTCCTTTCCCTTAACTTCCTTTGGATTCCTTGTGACAAGTGCAACTTGTTTTTGTACACTTATGTCAACTTCCTCACTAATATTTGTTTCTTCATTTTCTTCACGTGCTCGTTTATTTGATGTAGAAACTGATTTTAAATGTTCTCCAAGTCAATATTTAACTTCATAACTCACTTTGGAACAAGACAATGCATTTCCTTTTTTTCCAGCAAGATGTAGTTTCATTTTATATATTCCTCCACCTTTTAAAATTTTTCCACAATACAAGCATTTCAATGATCTTTTTCCCTGTGCATCAAAACAAATCTGACAATGCTCCCATGCAGGATCCGTCTTTAATCTTACTGCTTGAGAACTTAGCAGAGCTAATGTAGTACTATCATTTGTAGATTGTGTTTGAGATTGTCCAATAGGTGTTTGAGTTTCACCACAGCTACTCTCTCCTGATGCCATTTTTTGAAAAACAATATATAAATATAATTAGATATATAACATTAATTGATAAAAATTAATTAATAAACGCATGTCATGCCCTTGACATAACAAATATGAAAGTTAAAATTTGACTATGGCAAGAGAGGAATACAATCAGGTCGGTCAAGCTAGCCACTAAAGTTCAGTTAATTAGATCATTGGACAATTTATCTTCTCTGATATCAAATTGTAAAACTAGAAGGAAAAGATAAGTCTGAACATATCAAATTGTTGGAAATGAAAAATCTGAGTGAGAATGTAAGTCCATCCGAGGAGGCAGGAGTAAAAGAGAGAACGTCTTCACAAAATGTGCCATCGTTGTATACCAAGTATCTCATGAAATTTAGAAATAATTGGAGTAATATCTGAACAATTCTTTCAGGAGTATGCAGGTTCTATAACATTTATCTTTCTATTTTTTGAGAAGATAACTACAAATTGAAGGAAAGGATACTCAGAGAGGATGTGACTTCAGAAGACCAACAAAAGTAAAAACATACTTCATAGGTTTACTTTATCCGCAAGCATGTATCGACATGATTCATGAAGGAAGTTCGAACATGGTGATTAGACAAGGGAGAGTATTTCATAAAAAGACCTTAAATAGATCCCTTTGTGTAAATTTAAATTTAACCTCGTTGGACATCCTTTTTACACAACCTAGTAGGATAGTGCCAAGGGCATGCCATGCCCTTGGCCGGCCAGGGCATGCCCTTGGCAACCAAGGGCATGCCCTTGGCAACCAAGGGCATGCCCTTGGCAACCAAGGGCATGGCCAACACTACTAGAAAAACACTGATTATCGATGGTCCGGACTGTCGGTAATCAGCCCGAAAACCATCGGTAACGCAATTACCGATGATTTTTCAGTCGGAATCGATCCGTCGAAAAAACGCTCGTCGCAAACGGATTTGCGACGGTTGAAAAATTTCGTCGAAAATATCGACGGTCAGAACCGTCGGAACAGTCCCCGGCGGCTCGAACTGTCGAAATTTTCCGACGGTTGCAACCGCTGGAAAAGTCTCCGGCGGTTCGAACCGTCGAAATTTCCGACGGTTGCAACCGCCGAGAAAGGCCGGCGGTCCGAACCGTCGAAATTTCTGACGGTTGCAACCGCCGGAAAAGGCCGGCGGTTCGAGCCGTCGCAACTTTTCGACGGTCGCAACCGTCGAAACTTTGGACGGGCGTCGCAACCATCGATCTTTTGACGGTCGCAACCGTCGTAAATAATTTTTTAAATATAAAAAAAATTAGCGGCCGGATCGGGCCGCGGCCATTTAACGGTCGCAACCGTCGCAAATAATTTTTTAAATATAAAAAAAATTAGCGACCGGATAGGGCCGCGGCCAGCTCCGGCCGCGGCCAAATCCGGCCGCCCGCTGGAGCCGGATCCGCCGCCAGGCGGTCGAATCCGAACGCCCGGCGGCCGATCTGGCCGCTGGAGTCCCGATCCGGCCGCTGGAGGCCGGACGGATCCGAACGCCCAGCGGCCGATCCGGTCGTTGGAGGCCGGATCTGGTCGCTGGAGGCCCGATCCGACCGCCTGGCGGCGGATCCGGCCGACAGCGGCCTTTGGCCGGAGAGAGAAAGAGAGAGAGACGCCGGCGCGGAGCCGGAGAGAGAAAGAGAGAGACGCCGGCGCGAGAGAGGGTCGCCGGTGCGGGAGAGGGTCGCCGGTGCGGGAGAGGGTCGCCGGCGTCCGACGCGGGGGAGGGTGCTCGCGGCCGGGAGAGAGAAAGGAGAGGAGGGAGAGAGAGAGGAGTGGAGGGAGGAGGGAGAGAGAGAAGAGGGAGGAGGAGGAATATATATAAAGGGAAAAAGTGGAAAGAAAGCGGGAAAAGGGAAAAAAATGGGATAACGAAATTTTAATTACCGACAGTTTCGGCCGTCGAAATTTTAATTACCGACGGTTGTGACCGTCGAAAATATATAATGTTTATTTTTTATTTTACCGACGGTTTGGGCCGTCGCTAGTTATATTAATAAAATACTTTTTATATGATATTATTATACATTTACCGACGGTTGTTTTACCGACGGTCTGAACCGTCGGTGATTGTTATCGACGGTCAAAACCGTCGGTAATCGTTATCGACGGTCAAAACCGTCGGTAATTGCGACGGTTTGGACCGTCGCTAGTTATATTAATAAAATACTCTTTATATAATATTATTTTACATTTACTGATGGTTACGACCTTCGGAAATTGCGGCGGATTTTACGACGAATGGATAGCCGTCGGAAATATCGACGTTCCTAATCGTCGAAAAATTAAATAATAATATAATAAATTACATAATTAATTTTTTTTATTTCCGACGGTCATGACCGTCGGAAATCTGTCAAAAAAAATTAATAATAATATAAAAAAATACATAATTTAATTTTTTATTTCCGACGGTCGTAACCGTCGAAAAAGTCATCGAAAATTGCGACGGATGGATATCCGTCGGAAATATCGACGTTCCTAATCGTCAAAAAATTAAATAATAATATAAATTATTTTCGACGGTCATAACCGTCGAAAAATTCGTCGGAAACGGAACCGTCGAAAAATCTGTCGCAAATTACGACGGATTTAGAACCGTCGAAAAATCGCGATTTTCTTGTAGTGCAAGGGCCGCTGGGGCATGCCCTTGGCCCTTGGCTGCCAAGGGCCGACAAACCATGGCGGCCAGCCAGGGCATGGCGCGTCCAGGGCTAGCCCCTGGCCGGCCAAGGCGCACCTTGGATGCGCCAAGGGCGTCTTGGCCGGCCAAGGCGCTGGACTTCTCGGCCGTCCAAGGCGTCGCCGCCGCAGCCCTGGCCGGCCAAGGGACAAAATCGCCGAAAATCATAATGGGCAAAGAATGGACAAGATCGGCAATGAAGAGGACGAGATCGACTAACCTGGAACGTGGGTTGGATCGAAGCCGGATCAGCAAATGACGAACGCTGGTCGCCGGTCGCCGGATCAGCGGCATCTGCACCAGATTGTCGCCCGCCAGGGATGAGGGCAGAGGGCTAGGGTTTCTACTTTTTTGGTTTTTCCAAATGAATCGGCCGGCAGTTGAGTCATGACTCATGAGTGTTCAAATTTTTTTTATTGAACCGGCCGGGTCATCAAAACCTGGCGGGTCAAGTGGTCAAACCCGAGTTTTGACCGGGTTTGACCGGTCCAACACGGGTCAATGGGCAGTCCGGGTTTGGACTGACCCATTGCCCGTTTTATTGGCTGGATACCGGTCCGACCGGCCGGGCCGGTCCGGGTTTGACACCACTGCTCAAAAGTGATAAATTATTAATTCTGTGCAAAATTATAAATTATATCCTATTTTTAATTGATGAATTAATAAAAAAAGTGATTGTATTTAAGTTTTCATGATCCATAGTTGTCCATAAGACTAATTTTTTTATTGAGATCTAGAATTGTACCAAGGCACTTAAATTGTTTGGATTATATAATTTACATAAAAGGAACACAATTGTGAAGTTTCAAATTTACTAATGATAATGAAAAGGGTTAAATGGGGTGCTTCCAACTTATCATGTTGCCTAACATCGCCACCGTTGGATCAACAATGAAGGGTAGATTAGTAGAAGCGCAGTTCATAGCCATCAAACATATGGTTCACCGCTGATTACCCATGGTCGACTATCTCTCTCTCTCTCTCTTTAGAAAATGATCTGTCACTCGATTTTCTCGTCGGCTGCAAGATTTCATCTCCCCTCTCACCTACTCCATTTCATCATCGGTTGCACAGATCTCTCCTCATAATTTAATTGCTCACCTCCCCTCTCCACCATGCTCGACTACCTCATTGTTCGATTTCCTCGACATGCTTCTGCTCCCTCGGTCTTTTGCTACCCGATTTCACCTTCGTTCCCCCCTCAGTGGATCTCCTCTCTTTCATGGATGTGTCTGCTTGCGCGATCTCCTTGTCACTCGATTTGGATTTTGTGCTTGCTCGATCGGCAACGACGATTGTCGGATGAGATGGATGGGTGATGAGGTTCAGGCTACCAACAATGACGATTATTCGCTAGCGAGGGCGAGGGTAGCCTGCACACGTCGAATGTGAGTGGAGGGCAAGCCAAGAACGAGGTTAGAGAAGGCGAGCTAACGAGGGCGAGTGCTGAAACTTAAAGAGAGAGAGAGATATATAACTTGAAATCATTGACGAGAGCGCCGTTTGGTTAGAGAATAATTTTTAAAAAATAAAAATTTTTATTCTAAAAAATATAATATTTTATTTATATTCTTATCTATTACCTGTTTGGTTGGAAAAAAATAAATTTCATATTTTATAATTAGAATATTTTATTATAGATAGTTTACATTTATTATGATTATTATTATAAAATATAATATAATAATATATAGTTAAATATTCAAAATAAAAAAATGGTGAAAAAAATGAAAAAGTAATAGAATAGAAGTATTTTGTTGTTTTAGAAGAATAGACATATTCTTCCTATCACGCTCAACTCCGTGACTAAGTTTTAATTCTAATTATTATAATTTTTAATCTTATTTAATTATTTTAAAATAAATTTGGCAAAAGCTCCTCTCTTATTTAATGACGTCACTTATTAATACAAATAACAATTACGATTGTATTCATCAAATTTTAATCAAAAGATATAAAACATATCATTCACATGTCATCATTCCTATTTCACATGCTACCCAACATATAATACTCTAAATAGTTGTGTCATATCACCTCACAAATGATTTATAATTATCATCTATTACAACACTTATGTTTATATAATACATGCATGCTTTCAAAAACAAAAGTAAAAGAAAAATAAAAGTGCTCCGATGGTTCGACCTCTTCTATATGCATAAAAAATAAGCTTGGAGTTGACTCGACTCGAGAACTTAGAATTATCTGAAAAATTCAACAAGAGTATTATGAATAACAATTGTTTGCTCAGTAAGTGAAATAAAAGTATAACATAGGAGAATAATACAAGTGCATGTAATTTTAAATAATTCGATTCTCCATATGAGAAAACATTTAAAGCATAACTCATATAACATAAGTTGCCAAATCATATGAACTTTTACATATATAAAAATAACCCAATATATCATCATATTCATGGTTAAACTCCAAACATGTGTCATCGCACGTACTCATCTTGGGTCAATACGTATCCCTATATGATCTTGTGTCATACAGTTAAATAGAGTTTCATAATCAAGAGTCTCGAATACGCAGAGTAAATCATGGGTCAATACGCATCCCCCCATGATTGTGTGCCATACAATTAAGCAGAGCTTCACAATCATGGTTCTCGAATATACAGAACATATCATAGGTCAATATGTATCCCTCAATGATTATGCGTCATACAGCTAAGCAGAGCTCCCAAAATCTTTTTCAACTAGTATGACCAATGAACATATGGAGTTTAACAATATCAAAGTACACATGTTATAAATTCGTATAAGTATCAAGTAAAATTTATTTTAAGTTCACAAGTATTGTCCCCTGAAAATATTTTCATGTAAGAGGTTATTTCATCTCATATGAAATCCCTGAAACACACCATGAATACTTTTCATAATTCAAGATATGTTTTAATAATAATAATAATAATAATAATAATAATAATATTTATTTAAAATAATATCTTAAATAAAATAACTAACATATAACATTTTGCTATGTTGTAAATTTACCCACTCACCTTATACTTTATCTTCAAAGGATGTCTATTAGACTTTTCTCATTTCACGTGTAGCTTGATAGTTTCCTATAAGTAATAGTGCTATTTCACTTTCCAATTATTATTAATAACAATATAATGCATGCTTATGATGAATGAATCAATTTTCACCTTAAAATGCATATAACTCCTTATAATACTAATGTATAATTTTAGGTGTTTATATTCATATGCTACTTCACACTTCTTAATGAATAATTCATAACTTCTTAATCACGAGTTCAAATCTTATTATTATAGATAAATTGGAGATTAGATTTACTAAGGTTTTCAACCCCCAAATATCATTAACTAATTCCAAGTGAGCAAGTCATAAAATCCAAGAAAATTTAACCTAGGATTTGTATTCTGGCAGACTGTGTGTCACCAAAAAATTAATTTATATATTTCTACATACTTGCCTATTTAATGAGATCATAATTTTTCTGAAAACTAAACTTCCTTATTATTTATTCACAAAAATTAGAGAATTTAACTAATTGTATAACCTTATAACAAAATTAGTCAATTCGGGTCATGAAACTTGCAGAAAAATCACTATGAAATGAAAATTTTATTTCACCACATCCACGCATCCAAATGGGATTATTCCACTTCTAACCGAATGATTGTGACGTCTAATTAAATATATCTAAATTTCAAAACCTAATTCATTTTATACTAATCATGTCCTAATTGACAAGACAAACCTATCTTTGACTCAAGATAGAGTGAACGACCCATGAAATCGGGTTCATTTCTTCTCTATAAAAGTGATTTTGAAGTGTTCCAGAGGCCATGTCAAGCTAACATAGAAATGATGAATCATGTAAAAATTCAGAATTTATGGAGAAGTAACCAAGAAATTATGACCAGATAAAATTGAAGGCCAGTTTTAGAATTGAAACCCTACCTTAACCAAGCGACCTTGACGAATTTCCTCAAGCGGTTCTGCTATGGATTTTCTTCTGAAAATTTTTTGGCTCTCCGAAGATAAGAATATGTATTTTTTTTCAAATTTTTTCTATGTTATATGGAAGTTTGGAAAAATAAGTTTCTAATTTAAAGGTTGAAATAAAGGTCCAATCATATTATTTTGTTAAAAATTAGTGTTCAACCTCTAATTAACCTTAGTTAAACATAGTTAAACATGTTTATTATAATATTTATAAATATTAAAATATATTCCTAATAAGTTTATATAATTTATTTATAACACTTATCAATAATGTAATTATCATTAAGCTTTAATCCAAATATTAATTAGTACATAAAAACATGACTATATAAGCATCTAAACTAACTTAATATGCTAATTAAAAGCATGATTTTGTAAAACTGATATTTGTGGAGCACGTTTGTGACACTTCGAATGAGAATAAACATAGTGGTTTCATGCATTTCTAGATGATTTCGTGTAGTTTGACCAAATCATTTCTATTCTCATCGCGTTTGATCATATTCTCGATAATATCAAGCTATTCCGATGTTTATTCGCAGACCAAACGACACGTGGAGCAATGTTATCAAAATCGGTCCGGACCGACCAGTTCAACTGCGAATTGGTTGAAAATTCGATTCACTTTGATATTAAAACTAATTTTAACATTGAACCGGAAAAATCGATTGAACCGATTCAATGCAAATTTTGAAAAATAAAATTTAAAAAATGATAAAAATAGGAAAGTTAAAAAAAGGAAATGAATATAAGAAAGGTAAAAAAAAGGAGGGAATATGATATGTATAAAGTTAAATAGGAATTGAAATAAAAAGGTAAGTATTTCAAATTAAATAACATTAAAATAGAAAATTATCAAAGACAAAAACAAAGGAAATAAAAAGGAAAGTGTTAAATAAAAAAAGAAAAAAGAAAAATTTAAGATAAAATTTATTAATATAGCATCTATCATCAATAAATAATAGGTATTAAATTAATAATAATCTATTTATATTTATAAATTAATTATTATTAAAAAAATTTATAAATAAAAAAATGTTATATTAATTTTTAATATTATTAATAGGTTATAAGTACAATATTCATATATTATATCATATAACTTACATTATATCTTTGTAATTATTATAAATAATATTATTTTAATAGAATTTCATTCAATTCGATCGAATCGCGATTCGATAAGGAGCCCGATCTAGTTACTGGTTCGGTTATGAAATCATTGCTGAACCGCATAGTCGAAGGTAAAAAATCCCAAGTTAAGTTAGGAGCACCCCATTAAATTCTAATGAAAAAATTATAAAGATATTTTTTTTCTAATTAAATTATATAGAAAACATTCAAGGAGAAGCTTGTTTTATTTTGCACTCGATACCATTATCAGCAGAGTTAAATCTTGGAACAAAATTTTTATTATTAAGTTATCTGGATATTAATTTTTTATTGTTACGTTGATCAGCTTCATTTTTTTTGTTCTTTAATCTATGATAAGTCGACCCCACCTAATGGAATAAGACTTTGTTATTATTGTCTTTAGTCTATGATAACAATATAAAATATATAAGTTTCTACTGTAAAAAGTGAAAGACGCCAAACAAATATTTATAAGTCGAATGTAAGAACCCTTGAGTTTATATTGGAACTTCTTTTTCCTTACTGACTATATTAATTTTCTTACTGACATTATTAAGTTTACCTACTTGGTGTGAGTAGATCTGCCTTGAGCTAAATAGTTTATCTCATTTTTTTCACATAAACCTTAGGCGGCATTTGTTTGCGAAATCAAAATGGAACCACGCCCTTGTTCTGCTCGATTTTGTTAAACTAGAGTTGAAATCGTAATTCCGGGTGAGGAACTAGATAGGTGGAAGTTATCCATCACTTTTTTTTCTATCAATTTTTCACAACGCCAGTATTAAGAAAAAAATGAAACATACGAGCCTTCTGTGCAACCTTATTGATAAAATTGAAGGCCAATTTTAGAACTGAAACCCTACCTTAACCAAACGACCTTGACGAATTTCCTCAAGCGGTTCTGCTATGGATTTTCTTCTGAAAATTTTTTGGCTCTCCGACGATAAGAATATGTATTTTTTTTCAGATTTTTTCTATGTTATATGGAAGTTTGGAAAAATAAGTTTCTAAGTTAAAGGTTGAAATAAAGGTCCAATCATATTATTTTATTAAAAATTAGTGTTCAACCTTTAATTAATCTTAGTTAAACATAGTTAAACATGTTTATTATAATATTTATAAATATTAAAATATATTCCTAATAAGTTTATATAATTTATTTATAACACTTATCAATAATGTAATTATCATTAAGCTTTAATCCAAATATTAATTAGTACATAAAAACATGAGTATATAAGCATCTAAACTAACTTAATATGCTAATTAAAAGTATTATTTTGTAAAATTGATATTTGTGGAGCACGTTTGTGACACTTGGAATGAAATAAACATAGTGGTTTCATGCATTTCTAGATGATTTCGTGAAGTTTGACCAAATCATTTCTATTCTCATCGCGTTTGATCATATTCTTGATAAGCTATTCCGATGTTTATTCGCAGACCAAACGACACGTGGAGCAATGTTATCAAAATCGGTCCGGACCGACCAGTTCAACTGCGAATTGGTCGAAAATTTGATTCACTTTAATATTAAAACTGATTTTAACATTGAACCGGAAAAATCGATTGAACCGATTCAATGCAAATTTTGAAAAATAAAAGTTAAAAAATGATAAAAATAGGAAAGTTAAAATAAAAGGGAAAGGAATATAAGAAAGGTAAAAAAAAGGAGGGAATATGATATGTATAAAGTTAAATAGGAATTGAAATAAAAAGGTAAGTATTTAAAATTAAATAACATTAAAATAAAAAATTATCAAAGACAAAAACAAAGGAAATAAAAAGGAAAGTGTTAAAGAAAAAAAAGAAAAAAGAATAGTTTAAGATAAAATTTATTAATATAGCATCTATCATCAATAAATAATAGGTATTAAATTAATAATAATCTATTTATATTTATAAATTAATTATTATTAAAAAATTTATAAATAAAAAAATGTTATATTAATTTTTAATATTATTAATAGGTTATAAGTACAATATTCATATATCATATCATATAACTTACATTATATCTTTGTAATTATTATAAATAATATTATTTTAATAAAATTTGATTCAATTCGATCGAATCGCGATTCGATAAGGAGCCCGATCTATTTATTGGTCCGGTTATGAAATCATTGCTGAACCGCATAGTCGAAGGTAAAAAATCCCAAGTTAAGTTAGGAGCACCCTATTAAATTCTAATGAAAAAATTATAAAGATATTTTTTCTAATTAAATTATATAGAAAACATTCAAGGAGAAGCTTGTTTTATTTTGCACTCGATACCATTATCAGCAGAGTTAAATCTTGGAACAAAATTTTTATTATTAGGTTATCTGGATATTATTTTTTTATTGTTACGTTGATCAGCTTCATTTTTTTTATTCTTTAGTCTATGATAAGCCGACCCCACCTAGTGGGATAAGGCTTTAAATATAAGTTTCTACTGTAAAAAGTGAAAAACGCCAAACAAATATTTATAAATCGGATGTAAGAACCCTTGAGTTTATATTGGAACTTCTTTTTCCTTACTGACTATATTAATTTTCTTACTGACATTATTAAGAGTACATCTGCCTTGAGCTAAATAGTTATCTCAAATTTTTCACATAAACCTTAGGCGGCATTTGTTTGCGAAATCAAAATGGAACCACGCCCTTGTTCTGCTCAATTTTGTTAAACGAGAGTTGAAATCACAATTCCGGATGAGGAACTAGAAAGGTGGAAGTTATCCATCACTTTTTTTTTTATCAATTTTTCACAACGCCAGTATTAAGAAAAAAATGAAACATACGAGCCTTCTGTGCAACCTTATTGGGCTCGAGGGCCCAAACACTGCGATCTCACTAACTTTCCATTTTTATATTTCTTTAACTTACATTATGTGACTTTTATTCATGCTGGGAAATAAAATGAAATGCTGAAAGAAAATGCAACATCAAATTTAACCATACCACATCAACATTTGAGAAAATATGTTGAGTAAAATATGTACGAGTTGTTTGACTAAGCTTATAAGTCATTCAAATGATTTATAAATAACTTTAAAATTTTTTTCTGTTAACCGAAAGAAAAAGTGGATAAGCATTTATTTTACTTGCTTATAAATATTGAGGAACCCAACTTATTTTGTGTAAGAAAAGCATGATCTGTTTGATTAATAAATATATTATTTTGTCTTTAGAATATACATATAATTTCTTCACATATTTCTTACATTATAATATTAAGAAATTTTTTATCATTTGACTAAAATAATAATTTATAAATTTTTTTATTACTAAACATGTAATTACTTATGTTTAAAATCAGTTTCAGTCATTAAGTTACTTATAGCACTTCAATTTATCAGTTATTTTATATTAGCTAATTAAAACGTTGATTTGAACAAATATTTTTTGTTCAAATTTTAATTTTGTTTGCACCGATAATTTGGAAAGATTTGTTGTTCGATGCATACTATTTTTTTTAATTAAAAATACAAATCATGTTTAGTTCGTATGAAATATTATAAAGTGATGTTTAGATAATATTTAAATGAATTATTATTTTTTTAAAGTTTTGTTGTTCATAAATAATTTAAAAAAATTATGAGCATTGAGCTTCTGTTTTTTCCCCTTTTCTGTGTGCTTCTGGTAGACGTGTTGACTTATTGACATCATTGAAATCTTACGTTCCATTTGGCTTTCGACTTTCATCTATTATTTTCTTTTACAACAATGTTATATTATAAATAAAATAATCTTATTTAAGATCTATTTTTTATAACAATAATATACTAATAAGTTTTTTATTTTACAACTCGTAGAATTTTAATGTGTAATATTTTCTCTATTTGGGAAGAAAAAAGATTTTTTTTTACAAAATATTCAAAATTAAGGTTACAGCCCTTACTTTGTTATTTGTTTTTGAAAAAAAAACTTATTACGAGTTTTAAATACACATCAATGCACTGTTTAAAAAAGTGCAATACAATGTATTTCACAATTCAAAACTTCAAGAAATAACCATTTATCCTAAATTTACTTTCCCCATCAGATAAAAATGCAAACTAAATGCTTCGAAGGAGTCGGCCATGCTGATGGATCATTTTGAAAGTCAATGTTTTTTCTTTCTTTTTCGGTAGCCAGCTGTCGGTGTCCGGAAAAGTGAAGTCCACGACTCAATCCGCGCGACACTAACGATTATGCACACAGTCTATAAGTTGCAGATCGGCCAACTATCAAATTCAACTAATCCTATTTGATTTTTTTGGATTGTGTGCCAAAGCTCCTAACATAAATTTTTTTATATTTATAAAAATTTGAATTCAAAATTTTTACTTAAACGAAGAAGAACCACCGTCACTTCACTCCAATTCTTATTGATTGCAAGTCAATGTTTGAATGTTATCACCTGCACCCTTTTCCTTTCTCTTTGTTTCTATGATAAATGAGTGAATCCATTAGGTAAAATTTTTCTGAGAAATTAGTCTTGAGACTCTTGTCACTCCAAGAAGCAGAGCTCTTCACATCATCACTGGGCATGGAAGAACACATTGACTGGCCTGCAGAGGGGAGTCAGAGTCTCATCTTCTGCAGTGCCCACATTGGGATCTCAAGGGCTCGCCTCCATGAACTCTGAGTCTGATCAAAGGGTGATGATCTCAGACTGGACTGAGGACCCCACTTGCAGCTGAGCTGACTGACTCCATGGTTCTTTTTGTCTCTCTCATGCAAACACATGTCACAGACTGCGAGCCCTCAGTCACCCCTTGCAGGCCTTGCCATCACCATTGTGACCTCTCTTTCCTCAGATAGCAACAAAGAGCTGCCAGCTTCAGGGGTTTGTCTTTGGACTAGCTCCCTGGCTGCTACGTGATTCCCTTTTTTGACCTCATTCAACCCCTCACGTAATCGTCGTTACTATAATCCTGATGCTCCAACAAGGCAGAAGCAAGTTGGTCACGAATCACGACGCGTAAGAAGCAGAGAACAAATCAGGCAAGACAAAACCGCATTTGCAGGAGAAAACAGCAGATGAACAAGTGGGAAGTGGACTTTCAAGCACAGCAAGTTAGCTCTTAGCTGAGATCCTTCAGCAGACTAATTTGCTGAACCAGATTTGGCTTAACAAAGTATCTGCGGTATTTCCAGCAGATTAAGACTTTATTAAGCTGCTATGAGTTGGCATTCAATCTGATTTCACAAAGTGGGTCTATTATCACAGCAGCACTAGAGAAATCAGACCGGACAAAGCTGCTTTTGGAAGAGAAAACAGTAGATGAACAAGTGGGAAGTGCTTCAAGCACAGGAAAAGCAGGCCAGCTGAAGCCCTTTTACAGTCTAATTTGCTGAACTACATTTGTCCAAGCAAACTAGCAACATAGCAGCAGACATAGATGTTCTTACACTGTTTAAGCTGGCGTTCAGTGTAGTGGATCAAGTTCTTGTCTCTGGCGACAATTCCATGCTCACCAAAGCTGCGAGGTTGGCTGGCTATCCATATGAAAAGATGGCCTAGTGCCTGATCCTGGAGAGCGGAGACTAATCTGCAGCAGCTAGTATATGTTGGCTTGTCTCATGATACGTTGCGTTAGAGAGTTCTGAAAAGAAAAATTGTTACCAGCTCAAATACCCAGGAGAAGAAACAACAGGGCACTCCCTCTTTCACCAGCTCCAGAAGAGTCAGAGCCCTGTCCTTTGGCTCTTTCTAAGACGATTCCTGACTCCCCATTTAACAACTAGTTTTAATCACTTCTCACACTCCAAACAAAGTAGATGAGGACACTTTGGAGTTGTTGCATTGAGGCACCAGGACGTGTTAAATGTTTGAACACTACAAACGCACAAAACAATCAGGTTAGGACATATTGTAGTAGGCATTCGTACAGTCCAGCCATCATGCCCTCATCAGTGATCGGACTGCCAACTGGACTACTTGTGTCTCACTTAGCTGGTCGCACTCCCTACAGAACCAATCATATAATACTGAACAGTATAAATGACGAAGCATCTGTATGATTGCAGAAAAATAAGCATATAAACACATGATCGGGTAACTTAATTGGTTAATGGCATAGGACAAAGTGGGGACAGAGGAGATGAGCTTTTCTCCTAAACCGCTCAAGAAAAAAAAGAACAGAGAGAACATTGTTGTATTCCTAATCTTTGCTAATAAACCTTTGGTCAACTTATGGCAAGCATCAAGCTCCAAGGGAACTAATTTGTCCCATGTGAATGGGCAAGCAACTTGTGAAGCTATCAGCCATTGGTTCCTTTAGTGTGATTACTACTTGGTACATCATACCTTGATGGCTTACTAAGAACACTGATTCCTTTAGTGATTGTTTGAGTTATGTTACTCTGTGTAAAGTAAGTTCTTCAGTTTTATGAACCTTTAGCTGCACCTCCTTCGGGCCACAAAGCAAAGCATTGCCAAATCAAATATTGTACATAATACAATTCTTAAAAAGCATTGAGCATTATACAAAAATTGCTGTATGCAGGAACACTGCATCATGTTGAGAGTTTGCAGCAAAAACATGAATGCTAAACTTGAAGGTTAATCTGCTAAACTAAAGTTTTACAAATGACATCAGTGCTAGACAGGATCAAACCTGTAGTGATTATACATTTCTGTAGAGCACAACAAAGCAAGGTAAGATTGCTTTAGGGCTGAAAACATAGAGTTCATCCAAGTTTGTGTAGGTTTCAGCAGACCCACTGACTGAATCATACTCCTCTGTGGTGTCCTGGCTCTTCACTCTTCCTGCAATCACCCTGCACACGAGCATCGCCCTCTTCTCGTCAGTTGATGAAATCTCTGTTACGTCGTGCGCCTTTCCACTGGTCGCCATGGTCTGGATCCTCCCGGATTCGTTTACTTTGAAGCCGTCGCGTATGATACTGCAAACCTTGCACTGGGGTGTCGACTGGCAGAGGGTTGCTGATCCATTGAGGCCGAGGGAGCATAGGGATGTGGTGCAGTAGAACCTCAGGAGCTCGTTTCCATCGGCAATGCACCTTGGATGCTTCTTCGGAAGCAAGCTGGCTTTGCTTTTTATGGAGTCCCTGTAATCTTCAAAGCTACTTAATGTCTTCTTTGTGTTGTGGACTTTGAGTATCCTGTCAATCTTGCAACTCGGAGTCCGCACAGCAAGCCAACTCGATTGGAAGATGATCTCAATAATGTTTCTGCTGCTGTCCGCTGGACTCAATTCTGATACTGTTTTGACAAAGAACAAAAACAGATTTAAAAAGAAGTGGAGCAGAAAGAACAATGTAATCATGCCAACAAGTGTGGCATGTGTTTACAGAGCGACAAATCAGGATAGAACAACACATATCACATTGCCGGATTACACATAGAACAATGTAATCATGAATGTTAAACAGGACCTGCTTAACGATATAACAAGAAGCAAAAAAAAAAATGAAACTTTTACCTGCATGCCTCACTGTCTGGTGGAGCTCCAAAGCCTCGGACTTGTTAAAAGTTTCCCCGCACTCAGGGCAGGGATAAATTGTGGCCCTCATGGACGGATCTCTGGAAGGTACATTGAGAGAATCAGCAACTGCGTGGCACTCGTAGCACCCGGTGAGCCTCTTCAGCTGCGCTGCTCTGAAGGAACCTCCAACGGAAGAGAAGGATGACGACGAAGGCGAGGTAGAAGATGCCATTATGGACGCAGAAGAGAGAGACGAGAAGGAAGCCGAAATGGTTCCACTGTGCTCATTGGAAGGGGCAAGCAGGGATCTGCTCGAAGTGTTGCAGCTGCTCACCGGAGCCAATTTCTTGTGAGCTTCCGCAGCAGTTGCCTGCGGCCTCAAGGCACACGTCCCGTCGCCCACGCCGCTGCGCGTTGAACCAGAGCACACGATCTTCTTGCACGAGTACTTCTTGCTCCACACCGCGTCCCCCCGGCACCTGCATGCGAGCAAGCTTCCCAGGGCTCTCCAAGAGGACGCGCTCTCCGCTTCCTCCCGCGCTCTCCTCTTGTCCCTGTGGCTTGCCTTGGCTCTGTCCCTGCATTCTGCACCAGCAGCTGCTTCTTCTGGCTTCTGCTTGCCGCTCCTGTGGCTCCTGCAGATGAGCCAAATGGCCTTCCTTGCTTCTGCCATGATGCAAAAACAGGGTATGGAACGGGTGTTTTGTTCTCCTTCCTCTTCCTTGGGACCAGAATGTTGCGGGCTTTTATACACAGGAAAAACAAGTTACTTGAATGATGAAAGAGTGGTGTCGTGGAAGTCTGTCTCTGAAGCTGCAAAGGAGGTCCTTTTCTTTTTTAATGGTGCTGTCAGGGTCATCTAGATAATGGGATTTCACTTCAAATTGCTCACACTTCACTTTAACAACAGTGATAATCCACAATCTCTCATCAATCCAAGAAACTGTTAAAAAGAAAAGAAAAAGATTAGATGCCTCAAAGAGCAGAACCAAAGTTTAGATGGTAGCTACCAAGACACAAGTGGTCCTTCAAGAAAGGTCAGTAGCAATTTGTTAATGGCATGTTGTTACCTTGCCTGCAAACTGATCTACCAACTACTGTCACTGATCAGTCATATAATCTAATAATGCTGATGGATTGTTTCAGTCGGAACGGGATGCCGGTTCGGGCTTACATCATATGAACAGAAAGAATGATTTTTCGCAATCCGGTCGGTCTGTTTGTGTTTGGGTTCGACTTTTTCACCTGGAACAGTGAACAAATCCTGCTGTAATTAGCATGAGCTGCAAGGACATGAACTTATTATTTTCTTGGGAAAAATCGGCGTCTTAGGAGATGAGCTCAAGAAGGCATCATTGGATTGGAGGAGTGGTCACACAGGTCAAAACCACGCTGAAAAAAGTTTCTATGATCTCGCCCCTGTGACAAAAAGGAGAAAAAGCCCCCCCAGTTCTGGAACGGCTAGTTTTTTTTATTTGAATTCGACTGTCGGAGAGAAATGGCAATTGAACTAAGTTCCGGACGCCTGAATGTTAATTGTAACGGGCAACAGCTGTGATTCCATCTCTCAAAATAAGTTACAGAATACGAATTCAGCGGTACACCGAAAAATACTTAGATTCTTAACACTAGACTAATTCGGTATTTGGACGGAAGCAATATTTAAACCCTAATCAAAGTGGTGACTACTGACGCTCAGCAATTTTAGGACACAATTTCGCTATCCAATTATGCCAATCACCCTTAATTATAGGAACATACTTTTAGGCAATGTTTTTAGAAACAAATCGATCCGCTCAGTTACACTAAGAACGGGTCACTTATTCGATCCGGTTAGTTGCAAAAATTATTTTATAAGAAAACTTGATTGTACTAGGTTAATCTGCGCATACTGGATTGAGTCGAACTGGTTTTTTTAAAGAAGATAAAATAAAAGTTGAATATATAGAAAAAAAAAGGAAAGTGAAAACATAGAAACTAAAGAAAAATAAGTGATTTGATTTTATAGGGTATTAAATATAAGGAAAGTAAATTTGAATTTGAAAATAAAGGTGAGAAGATAATAAAAAAGACAAATTTAAATAAAAAAGAAAATTATCATGAACTTAAATAAGAAGATGATAAATTTTAAATAATTATAAATAATAAATGCTAAAATTATAAAAATAGAAACATAAGTAATATAGTAGATTTTATATGATGAGTTTAAAAAAGGGAAACAAACAACATGAAAAGAAAAGTTGAGTTTCAAAAATAAAATGTGGAAAGATGATAATAATAATAATAATAATAATAATAATAATAATAATAATAATAATAATAAGGAAAAATCGAAGTAAAAAAGGAAATTTTTATTTAAATTAAGTAAGAAAATGGTGAAAATAAATTATTGCTACAAATAATATATATTTAAAATTGTAAAAAAAATATTACTATTTCATTAATTTAAAATGATAATTAATATACTTTTATTTCATTATTTTTTATTTTTGTATGCTTTTATTTATAACATATTTATTTAACATAATAACAATCTAGTTCATTCAAATCGAATTCGATCTAATTATGACTCAACTGTCAATCGGTTCGATTATCGGTCTGTTTAAAAATATTTCTTTTATGCCATAAAGTATTTTTCTCGTTCACAGGAAAAGCAAACATATATACATTTGCTGCTGTCAACAAATTCTCAGGGATCTGGAAAGACTTGGTGAAAGGCATTAGGAGACAAAGCCAAGTGTTTGGAATATTGCTGCTCATTATGGCTTCCCAGCTTCTTGTGGCGCGGATCCGGGGAGAGGACTGCGGACAGCTGCCATGTTGGCTTTGCTTAATTAATTGGGGATTTGTCCTCGTCACAGGACGCAATCAATGGACCAGCTTGAGACACCCCTGCTGTTAGTGTTATCTTATGATATCTCCCTTACGTAAAAATCGAAGTGGAAGTAGAAGACGATGAGGTGGCTGCAGGCTGCAGGCTGCATGCCATGTACTGCACTGCACTGTATGCATGCTGACCTCGTCAGATACATAAGGTGCCAAAATGCAGCACGTATCCTATGACCTATCCATTTTGGCTGCCAACGTTTTGATCAAAAGCTCGATCAACTGAGAGGCCCTCGTAGTAATTTACAGGAACTTTGAGATTGTAATTGAATGATCAGAAAAAAAAAAAAACGATCACCAATATGATGGATGAAACCTGCAGGCGCATGCAATCTGCAGGTGAAGGATAGGTACAGAATACGAACTGATTGCTTGCTTCTTTTTTTTTTCCAGCAGTGATCGATGCACTTTCAGTTGCTCTCTTAAAGCATCTGCTACGTACTTTGAAGGCTTTCCGACTGAGATGAATCCATGGCGTATGATATGAGTTATCATGGAGGCCCCGGCGTGCAACAGGACTATCTAAAAAGAAACAGTTGCCCGCCTTTATAGATGGAGAGATTTCCGAGCACAAGCAGTGGGTTGGGGGCAGTGAACAAGATATATAAACTGCTGCATGCGTCTCTTTTAAGATGATCCATCCAAGCTCTCATTTCAATTATATATCCAACTAGAAAATCCATGTAAATATGTAATGATTAGGCTGCGGTCCACTGCATGATATCTGTGACTGTAAACGAGGACTCCGAAGGGTCCATATTGGTCCACATTCTATAAACGTTCTCATTACTTTCTCTCCTTTCCCCTCAGTGGACTAATATTAGAAAATGGAGTACCTTATTTTAGTATCATACAGCAAAGAAGCAAGCTACTACTTGTCTACCCTCATGGTTTCGGAGTTTAATTTGTAACATACGAAATTTAGCCCTGACGAAGTCTCCTCTCAGGAATACTACAAGAATGATATTAAAGTCAATCTCACCTTTAAATTTGCATCATGTGAAAGACAAAATCTACTTTGGAATGAACAAGTTGAGGAGAAAAACAAAATAATGTCTAAAAGATTTAGCTATCAAAATATAATATTTTACCGACAAGAATTGGAGTGAAATGGTAAGTGTCTCCTCTTAGGTTTCGAGTTCGAGTTCCATGAATGTAAAAAAAATACTTTTGTTGAGAGCCTCTCATTGTGTGAGGCTTTAATTATATTAATTGAATTCAATGATGGACCAATTTTGAACCTATGAATAGTGTGTGTTTTAAGGTTGGGTGGATTGAACTATTCACATCACTCCTCAAACATAAAAAAAATACAATTTTAATGGACTGAAGTTACAGAATCTGTCGCAACTAGGAGAGGGCAGCTGCAATGCTTTGGGAGATCACCGAGGCTAATTAAGGTGACAGAGTCCTTGAGCTTGGCCATGATGCCGGTGAGGCACTCTTGCCTCTTTGAAGGTGTCTTAACAAAAGTGGGTTGTTCATGCTTAACATGAGTTCTCTCTGTAGCACCTATAAAAAATGTTTCAATACACCGAAGTTGGTGAGATCCTCAACCCATTTAGAACTCTATTGGATCCCAAAATCCACTCACAACCTTTCCCAATTGCTATATAAACTCATCCTCAGCCCAACTCTCCCTTTCCCCCATTTTCTTAACTCTCACATAGGAACCTCAGCCCTAGGAACTCCAATATGGGATTGTGTTCAATCAACTTCCATTTTTGTAGCAGCAAGTTAGAAAGGAAGAGAAAGGAAGTGGAGCAGGAAGAAGGTAATGCTGGTCCTAGTTAGGGAGAGAGAGAAAAGGATTTAGTGCAATGTAATACATTAGATGTACAATGTACTCAAATTTTGACATTGTACTCAAAATTCGATGTACAATGCCACAGTAAAAGGTAATTTCGAGTCATTTTGATTTTCTTAAATTTTCGTAGTGCGATTTACTCAAGTGAGACCTAATTATTTAGTAGTAACTAGCTATAATAAGAGTGGCATGTACAAATGTTTTCATGATGATGACGATAAATTGTAGAACATGCAAAAAAATGTCAACGACATAAAATAGAACACAAATCTACTGGGGCTGTTTTCCTAATGATTAGACCATATTACAGTACCCAGTGGGATAATTCCAAAGAGATATTATTAATGGTCAAATGTTGGAGTACTATGTAAGATGCAAGAGATCTCTGATCTCTCAGGTCAAAGTAATATGACAACTTCAAAGCGCAACATGTGATGACACCCCAAGTATTCTGAATTTAGTTTCAGAGTTCTCATCATGGATCTATAGAGCTCCCACTCTGTCACGAGGTATAAGACGCAACTCAGAGCCATGCTTCAGAAACACATTACCTGCATGGGCAAAGTTACACTATATGCATTATTAATGAAAATTCATGAGAATGGTGTTTTCAATATACAGATCGACGAGGAAATTATGATTGTAATGAACAAAGATAGAAATGACAATGGAAAAAGTAGGACAAAAGTTGTCAAACATTTTTTTTTTGGGTAGTTGCATTATCTCAATTCTACAATATATGTTTTCTTGTATCCACAAGCTAATATTCTGCAAAACAGTGGTCGAATTCAGAGGGGATTTCACAAGTTGGGAACAAAATACATTTTCCGTTAATCTAATGATGTGCAGGTTGATCTTATCTGAAGAAAAGAAAACTCTTCTTGTACATGTTACATTCCGTTAAATGCAAGGTCCATGTTCCTTTTATTACTTCATGGAACTCCAAAAAAGGTTCCTTTTTGGGGAAATGCAATTCGACTTGGATAAGCATAGTTACAAAAAGGATCTAGCATGGACTGGCACAAAATGATACCAGAATTGCTTTATTTCTTTTGAGAAAACACAAGAATAGCTTAAAGAAAAAAGAAACTGATTCTGGATTCCAATTTTTTTTGGCACCTGTTACATATGCATTATATATTGATATAGCACATGATTTCTGTGCCCTTCAACTACAACAACATATGGTCATGACTAATTAAACAACTCGAATTTCTGTGCCACTATGTTTCACGAAGCAAAAGAAACTGAAATTGATCAGGTATTGCCATGAGAGTGGTTCATATAAGTCAAACATGGTGTGATCTATCTAAGAGCCTAAGAATGTTGGAGGAACAAATAAGCACTAAACTAGTAAATTATGCAAAAAGGGCAATGCTCACTGACAATAAAAACTTTGAAGCTACATTCGTAAAAATGGCTACGAATCTGCGGCATATATAAATACACCATGGCAATTTATCTTGGCAAAAAAACACTGGTGACTCTGTATTCAAATTTCACATTCAAAACTATTAGTAACATAGAACTTCAAGAAGCACATGCAACTGTAAGATCAATGCTATTAATAATCTGAAGTAGTCACCATTCAACAAGACAATTTTAGCCTGCAAATTGATTTCGATACTTCAAAAAGAACCATGGATACAGTACACAAATCTTAATATGACAAAAAACTACCCTAAAAAAACATGACAAAGAACTAGTCGTGAAATCTTTGAAGAAAGATTAAGGAAGATGATTTTGCATTTCATTTCAAGGAGATATTTCATGATCCATGGCATGCAATGCTGGTACTTGGAATAAAGTTCAATAAATAAAATGCATCACTATCAACATAAATGGTTCATCACGTTTGGATATCATCAGAAATAACGAAAAGTGGACACATGCAATCTAAGTATTCATATCAAATGATGGTGTGTGGACCCAATTCGTGGCACCACTTAGAGATATCGATTTGAAGACTTTCTTCATCTGCTGGAGCACTTGGGTGGCAGTCACCTGGATAATTCCCTACAGGACTCTTGGATATGGATAGCTGGAAACTTCTCCGTGCAGGGTGTTTACAAGCTTTGGGGGAAAGCCGGGCAAATGACACTGAATTAGGAATTCCACAGAGAATTAAAATATTTGCGTGACTACTAAGATGACAGTGATTATCCACAGAGTGGATAAAACTTGAGATGGGTACCGGGAGCGGATAAATCTTGTATTTTCTGAGAAGTTATGGAGGACATAGATCATTTAATCTTTGGGTGCCCAATTGCAAGAGTGTGGCAGGAATCTGGTTGCAGATGGGTGGATGTGTGCTCGGCTGCATATTTCTGGCGATCATACAGGCTGGGAGGTCATGATCAAGGAGTTGAAACCTATATGTTGAGAGGCCGTAGAGCTATTCCATTTTTCTTTTCTATGGTATCATGAATTCAATGTAATGGATGTATCTTTAGAGGGGAGCATGTTTACATTGAAGGATAGCTAATTCATTGGTGGGAGATAGGATGTGTGCACAACCCTGATTGTAACATGCTGCTGTAACCTTTTTTTTTTTGGGCAGAATGCTGCTGTAACTTATCAGTCATAACTTATGAATAAAAATGGATGAGTGCACCTGACTCTCATCCTTTACCTCCTCAAAAAGAAATATCAACTCATTTAGTAAGATGCACATCAAATAAGTTACCAAGGCAAAAACGAAAAAGAAACTGTGCAACCATATAATCTAACTTGATTACAGCATCAACCACAGACAAAGATTAATAAATAAGGTTAACACTATGTAACACCTATACATTTATCATACAGAGCTGAAAATTGTGATAGAGTTTTATATGCAATGAAACTTACACCTAAGGCTGTTTGGAAATGCATTATTACAAAATTGTTGCACTCAAGTCTTAATTTAGACTTCAATAGGTGACAACTCAATCGGTTCAGCATTTACTTTTCACTGTCCAAATAATTTGAAGACCACAAATCATCATCAAACTCATCATGTAACTCATAAAATGAACTAATGCATATTTAGACCGATTTGATGACCCAAAATAGCATATATGGTATATAAATCTTGACCATCCAATTTCTCAAACATATTAAAGTGCTTAATTGTTAGGCACCTTCTTCAATGACGGTGTATGGACCCCACGGTTAACAGCCCATCTGTCTGATAACCGGCTTGAGGATCTTCTTACACTAATGGAGTGTCTCCAGGGACATAGGATAAATGACACAAGAGAAGACTCTTGAATTTGGAAAGCTGGTCATTGCTCTGTTCGAACAGTTTATAAAATTCTGGATCTAGAGAGCTTCACCACAAATGAAGAGCTTAAAAGAGACTGTCGGCTCCTTTGGGGCATTAAAGTTCCTATGCGTATTCGGGTATTTGCATGGCTATTGAGGAGAAACAGGCTTCCCAGAATGAAATGGGACCGCTTGTGTCTTCTGCGATGACAACATGAAGGATATAGATAATCTTTTCTTCAGCTGCCCAATAGCACGAAGGACATGGCAGGATTTTGGATGTGAGTGGTTAGATGTGAGCTCTGTGATAGCATTATGACGAGGCGGACATGGTAACAATTTACAAGTATATGTATAAAAAAGACAACGGATCAAAACAATTGCAGTTTTATGGGCGATATGGCGACAACGCAATGATTGCATTTTCAAGAGAGAAAAGTGTTATGTTGATAACATTCTAATAACAGCTAGAAACTTGGCGAGTGAGTGGGCGAGATTATAAGATATGTTGTAATAGATACAAGTTTTTATAATGAATAAAAAATGGATGTGAGCACCTGGCTCACATCCTTTATCTTCTCAAAAATTAAAGTGCTTAATTGTGACCATAGGATAATCCCTTGGCTGTTAGGAACAAATTTAATATCTGACTAATAAGATAAAAAAGGTAACCGTTGGATCAATCTATCAACAAAAAATGTGTCCAATACCTGTCTCACAGTGGTTGCTCTACATCCCATTTTTCTCAAATAAAAATCAAAACGGAATATAAAAAATATCATCAAAGTTAATGTGTTTGAGAAATATCTTTATTAACTATTATTATTAATAAATACAGATATTATCATTACTTTAAATGATTCTATCCATCATATGTGATCGAAAAAATTCGTAAGATCTTTATATCAATATTGAAATCATGATAACCATGTTTATCTCCAATAAAAAATAATTAATGAATCTAACTTCATAGCTGATGATTATGATCAAAGTGTCAACCATTAACAAACAGGAGTAACAAGAAAATGCTAAAATTTTGGTTAGACAAGACAATCATTTTTTAAGGGAATAAGAAATAGATTTAACATACATACCAGCACTTTGCTGTGGGTTAATACCAACACCATCTGCAAAACAAAAATAAGAAATTCATTACCTCCAGGCGCTGTATCAACTAAATTTAACTTCCAGCAGTCACTTGAACTATATTTGTCTGAGATTATTTCACGAAGTAAAACATAATGATCAATTATCCATAGACTGCTATTTTTGAAAGTGTCAGATTACTTATATAATCAAATTTCCAGTTCAGATGCCTCTAAAATTTCAAAGTTGTCTTGATGCAACAACCTGGTTGCTATGAACAAGTGTGTCTATCAAAGTTACAATTTCTAACAGAGAACTGCTTAAAGAACCTGATGGGACAATGATATACAGCCAGTTTTTCTCTTTGTAATTACTAGTACAACTATCAAATCCACAGAGTCTGTTTCATCAAAATCTTTGTTTTTGCAAAATCTTTATCTGCGAAGTTACATTTTCAAGCTAAAATCAATGTCATCAAAACGAAGAACTCTAAAAACACAAACTTTTCACCCGTCCTGAATGGAAAGACTCAAAAAATCGAGATCAGCCATATAGGCTCGGATAATCCAAGAAAACGTACCGTTGGTGATTATGGCACTGGTCTGCGGAGGGACCTTGAATTCCTCCGCCGCAAACTTTAGCACAGCCGTGAACGGCGCCGCCTCTGGGACGCTAAACCTGAGGTCCAAATCCATTTGTTTGAACAGACGATAGAAGAAAAATAACTAAGAGAAAAGAACACAAAAGAACCAACAACGGCAACGAATCGAGGGAAAAAAAAGGGACATGAAGACGACTGACGAGATCGATCGAGCCTAAAAATAAATAGTAAAGATTACACTTTGAAGGGGAGCTTCGGATCGGAGGTCAGGGTAACCTTGAACGAGACCTTCCCACCACAACCTCCGGACTTCGTCGCCATCTCCTCGTTCACCCGTCGCCGCCGCGCCGGAGAAAGGTTTGGTGAACCGAGATGGTAATTAGACGGATAGTTACGTGGTCTTTCTTATTTGAATGGGCTCTGCGGGGACGTCCATTTCTTACGCACTTATCTACTCAGCGTGAATTCCACGCGTGATTAATCGCATCTAGAGCGCTGGGCCCGCCCTTGTTTCCAATAAAAACCCCACACTTCATCAAGTCTCAAGCAATCAAATAAGATCCGATCGTGGACCTGAGTTGATGACCCAATTAAATTGAACCGGTGAAACCGGTCAACTCGAGTTAGATAGATGGGCGGGACCAACAACAACAAAGTCTTATCTCACTAGGTGGGGTCGGCTACATAGATCATACGACGTCATTCCGTTCTATTAGTAATCAAATTTTTTGGTATATTATTCACCAATAGATCTTGCTCTATTAGTTCGCCAAGTGTCCGCCTTGGCCTCCCTCTCCCTCTTTTAATCGGACTCCAGATTATTTGATCTACTCTTTTTTCTGGCGCATCTAATGGTCTTCTCTGAACATGACCAAACCATCTCAAACTATTTTATACCATTTTCTCACTAATAAGAGCTACTCCGACTCGTTCACGTATATGGTCATTCCTAATCTTATCTAATCTTGTATGACCACACATCCATCTCAACATTCTCATTTCGGCTACTCCCACTTTACGTTCATGTTGTCCCTTCATAGCCCAACATTCACTACCATATAACACTGTTGGTCTTATAGCAGTACGATAGAATTTTTCTTTAACTTTATTGGGTACTTTTCTATCACAAAGAACTCTAGTGGCTTTCCTCCATTTACACCAACCAGCTTGAATTCTATGATTAATATCGTCATCAATCTCACCATCTTGTCTTACAATTGATCCTAAATATTTAAACTTTGTCACTTGAGGAATTATATCCTCCCCTAGCCTAACTTTCAAATCGTCTCTAAGTTGTTTATTTGTAAAATTGCTATGCATATATTCTGTTTTATTTCTACTTAAACGAAAACCCTTTGACTCCAACGTATTTCTCCATATTTCCAATTTTGTATTAATCTCTTCTCTTGAATCCGCTAAAAGTACTATATCATCCGCAAATAGCATGCACTTAGGTACATCCTCTGTGATACTCTCGGTTATAGCATCAATAACTAAGTTAAATAGATAGGGCTTAAAGCTGATCCTTGATGTAGGCCAATTCCTATAGGAAATTCATTTGTCTTACCTCCGGGTGTCCTAACCCTAGTCAATGCCCCATCGTACATATCTTGTATTACCTTAATATAGGCAACACTCACCCTCTTCTTTTGCAAGGCTTTTCAAAGTACATTCCTTGGTACCCGATCATACGCCTTCTCTAAGTCAATGAAAACCATATGTAAGTCTCTTCTCCTACTTCGATACTTCTCCATCATCTCCCTTAGTAAATAAATCGCCTCTGTAGTGGATCTTCCTGGCATGAGCCCAAATTGTCTCTCAGAAATACTAGTATCCATTCTCAATCTATGCTCAATCACTTTTTCCCATAATTTCATTGTGTGACTCATAAGTTTAATCCCTCTATAATTTGCACAATTCTGAATATCCCCTTTATTTTTGTAAATAGAAACTAATGTACTTAATCTCCAATCATCAGACATCTTTTTCGATCGTAAAATTTCATTAAATAGTTTACATAATCACAACACACCTTTTTCTCCTAAACATTTTCAAACTTCAATCGGTATACCATCCGGTCCAACGGCTTTACCATTCTCCATTTTCTTAAGAGCTTCGCTAACCTCCGAGACTCTAATTCTACGATAAAATGACATATTAAGCTCACATTCGCTAATTGTCAAGTCCTCCAAATCATAACGGAAACCTTCACATCCATCATTAAATAGCTTATAGAAATACTCTTCCCATCTGTTCTTAATATCTCATTCAGTAACTAAAACCTTGCCAACTTCATTTTTTATGCATCTTACTTGATCCAAATCTCTCGACTCCTTCTCTTTATTCCTTGCAATCTTGTAAATCCTTTGTTCACCAGTCTTTGTCCCTAACTCCTTATAAAATCCCTCATATGCTTTAGCACGAGCATCACTAACTGCCTTCTTAGCCTCCCTTTTCGTCAAACGATACTTTTCCCAATTGTCAGAATTATTGTCCAAGTGTATCGCCTTGAAACAATTCTCCTTATTACGCACCTTTTCTTGGACCTCCTCATTCCACCACCAAGTCTCATTATCTCGTGGTCCAAAATCTTTTGATTCTCCTAAAATGGCTTTAGCAACCATTTCAACCTTTTTTGCCACATTCTCCCACATGATACTAGCATCTCCTTCTAACTCTCACACACTTTCCTCTAATAACTTACTTCTAAAAGTCTCTCGCTTCTCCCCCTTTAACTGCTACCACTTGATCTTTCGATCAAAAACTGTTCGAGATTTTGGTTTTATACATTTCATTTGCATATCAAGAACTAACAATCTATGTTGTGTAGTCACCCCATGCCCAGGAATTACTTTGCAATTAGTACAGCATCTTTTATCAGTATTTCTTGTCAAGAAAAAATCGATTTGAGACCTATGAGTTCCACTTTTGTATGTGATTAAATGTTCCTCTCTCTTCCTAAAATAAGTGTTGATAATCTTAAGGTCGTATGCTAAAGAAAAAATAATAATAGTATGTCCTTCCTCATTCAACTCCCCAAAACCAAAACCACCATGAACCCTTGCATGTGGTCCTGCCTCTTTACCTACATGTTCATTAAGGTCTCCCCCAATATAAACTTTCTCGGTTGTTGGTATACTTTCAATCAAACCCTCCATATCTGCCCAAAACTTCTCCTTGAGATGTGATTCTGCTCCTACTTGGGGTGCATATGCACTAATAATGTTCATGGTCTCCTTTCCAATAATTACTTTCACGGATATGATTCGATCCTCAATCCTTTTAACTTCCACAACATTCTTCCTCCATTCTGCATCCGCGATAATACCAACACCATTCCTTCCATTTACCTTACCTGTGTACCAAAGTTTGGAACCATTTAACCTAATCTCTTTACTTCCCTCTCCTACCCATCTAGTTTCTTGCAAGCATAAGATACTAATCTTACGCTGGTCCATTACTTGTGTCACCTCGAGGCGCTTCCCATTCAACGTCCCAATATTCCAAGAACCTAATCTAACCTTAGTCTCATGAACTAGCTTCTTTAACCGCCTCCGTCCATTAGAGTGCGGTAGCCCTTGCTCATTTAACACTGCATTCAGGCGAGGATGCAGCGGCTCTTGCTCTCTTATCACTGTAGGGACCAAACAATATAAATTAATAAAAATAATAAAATATGTTAAATAAAATTTTCTCGTATTCTCGATACTTATAAGCCATATAATAAATAAAATAAAATACAATAAAGTAAAATAAAATAGTTTAACAATCCAAATAAATATAATAAAGTAATTATTAATTGAATATTTACTACATAAAATATGAAAATATATTGCAATCATATTTAAAAAATATCAATGATATGTGATGAAAAATGAGAAAAAAAAATTAGACATTGGGACTTTTCGGAGATTAGTTCAAATTCATTGAATGTATATTGATTGTATAGTAATGTGTCTTAATAAATTTAATTTTTGTATTAATTAGTTTTCATCTTAATTCAATCGGATCATTCAAATTCATCATGTCGATCGGTTGAACTTTCAAAGCGAGTCAATTTCAAAGACGATTTTAAAGTGACCCATGAATCGATTTGACTAATGAGGCCGGGCCAATTTTACAGCATAAGTTTGAATTTTGTGATCCCATAACACTATTTAATTTTATGATTAGACTTAGCAACGAAAGGCTTACATTATAATCGGAATAATCTATATAATTATTTTGACCATAGTGAAAGTAATCTATATAATATTTTATGACATGCGAATTATGAGTCCACATTCATATAATATTAAATCTATATCAATGTTCATATTTATATGCATGTCCGACCATTTTAACATTGCCATTTTACTCATAATCTAAGTATATGAAAAAAAATTCATAAGCATAATATTCAATGCATAAAGTCATAATAATTTGAATAATGTATAGGTCTTTGCCATATGCAATATCAATCAAATTTGTATCATTATTCATAATAAAATAACAATTATCTATAATCAATCTAGATCATAATACAAGAATTAATAATTTACAATAAATAATTTATCAATCATAATAATTTTTCATATAATTATTTTTTATGATAAACCAATATTAATCAACTTTACTTATCATTATTAATTATCTTTAATCAATCATCAATTGTTCATAGATTAGTATATTTGGATGGATTGCCACTCTATGGCCTTGGAATATCTTATTCTGAATGGTGGTTTTCTGAAAGTTTAGGACATTTCTATTTTGTGAAGAATGATGACAAGCGCATGTCAAGATATCCATGATCTTGATATCAACAAAATGGAAACCTGTGTAGCTAAATAAAAAAAAGATATCTTTTTTTTTAGTGCTGAGATATGGTCAATCAAAAGTTCTATGACATAGGGAAACCACAACACTTATAATGAGTCTCTACTTATTCCCTTTTTTTTTCATTCTCTTCATAAGTATATATATTTCACTTTCCAATTACTTAATATAATACTCATAACTTTCTTTATTTATTTTCGATAGATAAATTCCGAGACATTGCTCTTCTTTTTTTATATATAAAAAGAACGTTCCATGTGCTGAAACAGTGAACAAATCTCTACAAAAGCGAGCAAAGTAGTAAACATGAGAATCCAGCCTTAGTACCAAAACGATCATGCAAATGGTCCATGAATGGAAACAATGGCAAGTGGCAACTCTCTCCCTTTATTATTATTTTTCGTTCATTTTTTTTAAGCACATGGAGGAGAAAAAGAGAAAGCAAATCCTGATAATAGTTTTTCGCCAGTCAATCCAACCATTGCAAAGTTTATGCAGAGGTCCACACAAAGAAATTGATCGCTGGATGCTTAAGAAAAACTCTGAGGAGAGAGAGAGAGAGAGAGTGAGTTCAACACATGGATAGAAGTGTATCCCCCTTAGTTGCCTTCACTCAGAACAGAAGACGATCGAATTAAGCATATGATGAATCCGAATGCATCACACACTTTATTTAACAGATCATATGGAAATGAAACAATGTGTTCGGATTCATCCCCACCCTACTTTAATAGATATGATATTATAATAAGAAAGGAAAAGAAATGAAGCATGTGCTTTGAATCTTGATACGATATTAAAAAATCCAGCCAATTGTCAGGCTGTGCGTCCTAAATCTAATCAAGTGATGATGTGAAGCACCACTCTCGCTCCTTCCATGCAATCATTCACCCCATCAGCCCCAGAGTGAAATATTTTATTACCCCCCACACCTCCATTTTATCTCTGTCCCACAAGCTTCCAATGTTCCCTTCTGCAGCTAACAGCATGGTAAAATTATAGCAGCTGGCCGTGCACCATGCAGAGGCACGTAGTCAGCTGTTGAGTATGTCTTAATTGATATATTAACACCATTTTGTTGCTCGATAATGGTGGCATGGATCACCTGTTTTGGATATCTTCAAGATCCTGAGCCTAGACATATGTTCTTTGTTCTTGTATGTATGATGTATTATAGAGACACGCAGATGGGTGCTTAGAGATGGACATCGAGCGTTTGGCGCGATTAGACGGTGCAACAGCCCCCTCAACAATGCATGATCGGCAACTGGGGCGTGGGCCAAGCCGCCCGTGTGTTGCCTTGAAGGCTTTGGCCCCAAACTCCACGTTGAAAAGAAAAGCTGAGAGAGAGAGAGAGAGAGAGAGAGAGAGAGAGAGAGAGAGAGAGAGAGAGAGAGAGATCGTCTTTAAAATCAGAAGAGCTCTTTCCTACATGTAGTAAGACTACAAGGTTATTATTTAGGACAAAGAAGATAGGTACACAGGAAGAGAGAATTGAAAGAAAGAAGAGGCATGGCGTCGGAGAAGGTTGAGACAGTGGTCGCCGGGAACTACGTGGAGATGGAGAAGGAAGGCGACGAAGGGTCCTCCGAGAGCAGCAGGCTCTCCAAGTACTTCTGGCACGGCGGGTCAGTCTACGATGCTTGGTTCAGCTGTGCCTCCAATCAGGTACAGCAGATTACTCAGTGTTAATTGTCATCTTCTCCAAGTCGACTGATTAAGGTCTGACTAAATTTGGGGGGTCTCTGAAAGGTTGCTCAAGTGCTGCTCACCCTGCCGTACTCATTCTCCCAGCTTGGGATGGTGTCTGGGATCTTACTCCAGCTGTTCTATGGCATACTGGGCAGTTGGACCGCTTACCTTATCAGTATACTCTACGTGGAGTACAGGACCAGGAAGGAGAGGGAGAAGGTGGACTTCAGGAACCATGTCATCCAGGTACATGTCTTCTGACAATTAAGAGTTTACCAAGAGCTTATGGAGGAGATTTAATTCCAAGCGCAAACAGCCACAAAACGCACGATCCTGTAATATGAGAAGCATATATAATTAGCGATTTAATATATAGACGTTGCACAGTCTTACTTGATCTGATGTATGTGTGAAAAGCATGGAACATGGAAAGATAACCACTTTACGTCAAGTCCACTTTGTGGGCGTGATGTTCTGACAAAGTTGCTTTGGATAATTTTAGACAACAAAAGTGGAAAAAAGTATGTGTAGAAGAACTACTGATCTTGTGTTGTTCTAGTGTTGATTCCGGAATTAACTTTTCATCGTGTTCTTCGCTTTTGGTTTCACCTCGATCGCTCAGTGGTTTGAAGTCCTTGACGGGCTCCTGGGGAAGCACTGGAGGAACATTGGCCTTTTCTTCAACTGCACATTTCTCCTCTTCGGATCAGTCATTCAACTGATAGCCTGCGCGAGGTAATCATTCAGATGCATGCATGCATGCACATGCATGGTCCTGTGCTGGACATTTTTCTTATGAACTGCACTTTTCTCGATTCTCTCTCCCCTCTCTCTTGCAGCAACATCTACTACATCAATGACAACCTTGACAAGAGGACCTGGACTTACATTTTTGGAGCATGCTGTGCTACGACAGTCTTCATCCCTTCCTTCCACAACTACAGGATCTGGTCTTTCCTTGGTCTCCTCATGACCACCTACACTGCCTGGTACATAACCATTGCTGCCGTGCTCCATGGACAGGTAGACGGGGGCATCATCTAATCTTCTGCAACACTAAATTTATCAGCACTGGATCAATATGCATGGCTCTTAATTACTTATCTCTCCCCTTCCAACCAGGTCGAAGGCGTCAGGCACTCAGGCCCCACCAAGGTGGTGTTATACTTCACCGGAGCTACCAACATCCTTTACACCTTCGGCGGCCATGCAGTGACAGTGTGAGATGCCTCGCTGCATATGCAGGATAATGCTTTTCATAACAATAAAAATTAGGAAAAAAAAGATGGTGATCTTGCATTGATGCCTTGTCTCTGTTGCAGAGAGATCATGCATGCGATGTGGAAGCCGCAAAAGTTCAAACTCATATACCTAATGGCGACGCTGTACGTTCTGACCCTTACCCTGCCCTCGGCCGCGTCCATGTACTGGGCCTTCGGCGATATGCTCCTCAACCACTCCAACGCCTTTGCTTTACTCCCGAGATCTGGATTCAGGGACATGGCCGTCATCCTCATGCTCATCCATCAGGTATGATATCATAACTCCCCTCTCAGCATCATCTGGTTTAATTGCTACTATATCATGATCAATTGCGTTCATGCATGCATTCACGCAGTTCATAACCTTCGGGTTCGCGTGCACGCCGCTGTACTTCGTGTGGGAGAAGGCGATCGGAATGCACGAGGCCAAGAGCATATTTAGGAGGGCCCTGGCGAGGCTCCCGGTGGTCATCCCCATCTGGTTCCTGGCGATCATATTCCCCTTCTTCGGCCCCATCAACTCCACCGTCGGCTCCCTGCTCGTCAGCTTCACGGTGTACATAATCCCGGCCATGGCGCACATGGTGACCTTCGCTCCCGCTTCTGCCAGAGAGGTAACTAATTTAGAACGCAATAGCACATAGCTTGCATAAAACAACTTCGGCCACTGCTCAGATCATAATGGGCTCGTCTGACATGGTTGCATGCATGGGGGTTGTGCAGAATGCCGTGGAGAGGCCACCGTCGTTCCTGGGGGGATGGACGGGTCACTACTGCATCAATGCCTTCGTGGTGGCGTGGGTTCTCGTGGTCGGCTTCGGCTTTGGGGGGTGGGCGAGCATGGTCAATTTCATACGCCAGGTTGATACATTTGGCCTCTTCACCAAGTGCTACCAGTGCCCTCCAAGGTCTCCTCCAACTCCAACGCACTGAACTCCAGACCTGTCATCTTTCAGTAGCTACTTCCATTCATTGCAGCAGGAACATGGAGCCCTGCATTGTATGGAACAGTGTGCGAAGCTATATATTTGCATTCCTTGTAAAGCTTGTATGTATCCTTTGATGAAATGAGCGTTGACCTCCAGACATGGACCATATAACTCGTCCTCCCCTTAATTTTAGGAGTTCAAACCAGTTACAACTTACAAGTCCTCCCTTGATAGATTCACCATTCATCTGAATGCTGAGTGAATTATGAATTCAATGCCTGTTATATTTCCTTGAATAAAGGGCGGAACTTGTAATTGAGGATTTAATTCTGCAGTTTGAGGCTTTTTTACTTGCTTTTATATATACATATATACACACTTCAAGAACTAAGAAGGGATTATGAGATAGTTATATTTGAAAACGACTCCATTGTGAGTCAAGAGGCGTGGTCCATGAGAAAAGTGAAGCACAAGGAAGTCGTGAAGCTGCTTGCATCCACTGCTCTGTATATCATGCAAAAATGTGCTCAAACGCCTCCTCAAGGACGGCTGCTGATTTCTATCAGGTGAGAGATTTTGGCTGCAGCAGGTTAACAACTAGTCTAAGGAGAGCTAAAAGAGGAACCCAAAACACAGAATACATGTAGCAAGAAAGAAACAGCGCCACTCACCTGAGAGATCAAAGTTGTTCGTCACTGAAAGAACCATGCAACCAAGGGGCTGCAATGTAAAGGAAGTTTAGCTTAGACATAAATTTTCACGTTGGGTAGATGCCACTAAGCAGTAGGGGAACTCATAAAGGGGACTCTTAGTAAGTTGGTATTCGCATAAGCTCTTTTAAGGAGTATAATGAATACTTTGCTGACACGAAATTGGGCCATCTTTTTACTCAGCCAAATGTCACTTATTACATCCATCCATCCACCCACATTCAACTTTTTTCATGGCATGTGGCGTTTGGGATTTCCTCCTTTTTGAGACTTGAGGGATGAAGAAGAATGCATGTGCACGCATGCAGTGCCCATCTTGTTTGACAAAGAAAGGTGGAAGTGCCAGTCCAAAATTCCAATTCACAAGAGCAAAAGCCCAAGGACTTGAAGCCATATCTCCCAACTAGTAGCTGCTCTATCATGTGATCTATGCATAGAAGAAGGATCCTGGATGTGGAGTCTCCGTCTGTGTCCGTAGCCATAGTCACTTTCTACCTGGGGACCTTCATTGAAACAGAAAAAAGAGGGGGATGGCCTCAGACTCAGACTAATTAAATAACCAGCTCTTCGGCGATGCTGTCCACCTTCTGACTCCTCATCTTGATGTCATTTCATGCACTTCAACCCTCTTAACGTCAAGATTCAAGGAAAACACAGTTAGATTTCAAGTTCAAGTGCATAAAGCATGATTCCAACTCTGTACAGGAATTACCCCATCATCTCAAAATTAATCTGAACCAGCAGATAATATTCTTAACGCAGTCACGTGCCCGTATCTGTTTCCTTTTCCATGGCACTATTTCGCAGGAGCAAGCTGTCACTTCTGCTCCATGTCTTGTATTGGCTTCCCTGGACACTGATGGCTCACGAATTTTCATGCTGTCAAACCTACATCTGCAATCTGCATGTCTAGTAGGAGAGCACGTCTGCAATTCGTTTTCTTTAAAAAATGAGCCACAGGACAATATTGACGAGGAAATTTCAAGTGCAACACCAAGATGGCTCCAAGCTGGATGAGTGTTTATGCAAACAACACACGAGAAGAGCCAAAACAAATAATGGAAAAAGTGATTGAATCCACAGTTGCAAGGGCGTACCTTGTCTGGATATATCAGTCCGGCTCCAAGATACCAAGAATTCATTCAGAATAAAAGGAAAATTCTGTTTTTGATAATTGATTCCGATCTCGCAATCGAAAGTGTACTAGACCGCAATCTTTGTCGCGAACGCTCGGAGTTGGGAATCCAATTGGACCCCCCTGGAAAACACGATGCCCGATCCATCAGTGGGAATCCAACATGATACGACATGATCCAATTTGACATCAGATCCAGTACCTGATAACCAATTTATTTACTTCGGAACAGAACAAACTACATGCAATTGTTGGGAATCCAATATGATACATATGGTCGATTGACAGTGGGAATTGTCGTAATACAATCAGTTCGTTTTTAGCTGATTCACATTGGAGTGCTGGCTCATGAAGAAACTCTTCCAAAGGGTGAGACATGTATGTCGCTTCGCTTTGTTGCTATTCACCTCGTAGCCTTGTCACCATTGACAACCCTAGATCTTGACATTATCAGTGACACCCCATCTACCACACTAAATAAAGGCAGGCCCCCGGTGAAGAAAAGTGGCACGAGAACACAGTCCGGTTCCTTTTTTTTTTCATCGGGTTATTAGCATCTGACTAATTCTAATTCGACGTTCGAACGAAAGATTAAAGTGGTGATTCTAAAAATCAAACCTGAAACTACGCACCCAACGACTTTAGGACATAACTCCGCTATCCAGTTGTGCCAACCACTCTTGATTATCGTGGTTCTTTTTATGAGGTAGTTTAATGTGTGCCAACAAGTAAAAAGTTTACAGGAGGCAAGAGAAGATGAATCTCGTGGTGTAAATAAACTGAAAGCCATAGGGCATCACTGAATTGTGTTGGAAAATGGCAAGTGAAACCTTCCATAATCCGTGATTTGTTTATGATCAAGGAGGTAAAACTAGAGCATGATCAATGACCAAATATGAAACAAGAATGGGCTTTAATCGAAAGGACATGCTTACCATGAGGTTTACTTAAGAGTTAAATGCACATTCCTAGTTTTGTAACTCTAAACTCATTTATACATAATAGATGTGAATGATTCAACTGCAATTCCTATTTTCATGTCTTATACTTCCGACGAAGTCAGAGAGATTACACTACTTAATGACCAACATCAATTTAGGGTAGATACATGTATGAACTTAATTGTAATACTCGTTTCTTATACTTACTCAGATTTCTAGCAACATGTATTTGATCTCTCACATCAAGAAGGAAAAAAGAAGAAAACAATTGACAATCTAGCTAAATGCTGCTCCCTTATTATTTTTCAGTTGTACTACTGGCATTATTGCAGACTAGATATGTTTCCGAATTAAAAATTCTCAACTGCTACCATTTATAAACCTTGTGCATGCAGATTATCCTAGAAGCATAAAAAAGCATATTGTAAGAAATGCATTTTAACTATATCCTTAAAACAAAATAAAACAAAGAAACATAGTCAGAGTTTCCCTACAGGTCATAAAAAAGATTAGAATGATCAATCAGCACGAAACATTTTAAAGTTGATGAAGTAATCGGGATGACTACCAACCAAAGATTAGAATAATCAGTCAGAGTTCCTAGCAAAATATTTTTATAATGGACCTTAAACGAAAATCAAGATTGATGACTTCCTATTCTTGAAAGCAGCTCTATAGTCTATACATTAATCTTCCAACTATTGCCTTTACCTATTTTCGTTCTCTCTCAAAGTTATAAGTAACATGCAGTGATGTTTCTTTTAAAAGTTTGCCAAAAATACTCATTCTAACCACTAGGTTGCTCCAACTTTCATCCCCTAAAACTAAAATGTCGGTTTCTAAGATACATTATTTATAACTTTGACAGGAAGTATTGCAGTGAAAAGTTACCATTAGACTAAACAATCTGTTAAAACGATTGCATATCCCAAGAAAATGTTTCTGGTGACCAAGAAGTGTGGACAACTTGAACACAGTATGAGACTGTGGCCAGCATACGACCATGTCTAGATAAATATAAAGAAGGAAGCAATATAATATATTAGCAAATGAGCAGAGCAAAATAATCAACGGTCGAGAACCTACCATGGCCATTTGTCTCTCTTCCTATTCACTTCAGGAAACTATACTTGCCAAAAAACTGAGAAACAGAGATAGGATCCTTTAACAACAAACATACTCACATACATAGGATTTTAAAGCCCAAACAACACAAGAAAATCAAGGGCATCCCTATTGGATATAAATTATAAAGTAGTGTAATTTGAAATTATCTACCAACAATCCTAAAAAGTAAAAAAATTAAACCATTAGAAAGGACATTTTTATATTTATAATCTCAACACTCTTACTCACATGCGGACTATTGACAACGTTAATCTAATCCAACCCACCACACATGAACAATTAAGAGAAAGAAATTATAATCTTGAACCTCCCCCACACATGAATTGTTAACAACATTGGTATTGCTCAACTAATCACAAGAACAACTAAGGGGAAGAAAATACTACAAGTATACCACTTCCCCTCATGACTGTTGATATCGCGTGGACATGGAAGGAAAATATTCTAATCTTAACAGGCTCTCCAGCAAAATTTTGTATTAAGTGGAATGGAGGGTTTTTCAAGGTGACAACATAGTGAAGTGCTCAAAGGTTTCAAGATAGAGGTATATTAACATGGTATGTAACTCAGCTTCCAAGAAGATACCTATTCACCAAGAACACAAAATAACCCGATTGTCGATTTTCTTCTCACACCTATCTTCTGAAGAAGCCATGGTTCGAGCTATTAATATATCATTTCTACCATAAGACATAAGTTCTTGTCAAACCTTTTTCAAATTTTGAAAATAAGGCAGATATATGAGTTGAAACTCCATCATTTTTTATAACTAGTAAGCACATGAAATAATTTATTTAAAAAATCATTAGGAGTTGAAATTAACACTCCATATTCACTAGAAATAATCATCTGCAAAGTAAACTAGCAACAAGATGCAAAATCAAGCTCGACATTGGGAATTCAAACAGATTATCAAAATGCAAAACGTAAGATTACATTCATTAAACAAGGCATGGTGAAAAGTCTGACTGTATGAGGAAAAGCTACTTCAATAGTTCCAAATATGACAGAAAGATTTTATAAATTATCACAGATGCTTATCATGATTCTAAGGCTACTCCTGTACAATAACTAATAAACAAATATGAATTCCTATTCTGTGCCCGAAGATTACACTTTCCAGGAACAAAAAGTCAGAAAAAAATATATGACAACCACAAAATGTCACAGATCTACCAGTTAGACTGGCATTGCAGGCACATTTTTGGCACCATTTTTGCTTTGGTTGGAAAGTTGAAGACAAAATCATCTTGTCACTTTCACATTGACTGATTAAGCTGCAGCTGCGAGCACATGTTGGAGATGTCAAAGCAATCACATATGAACAATTGTTACCCAAGAGCATCTGAGCATAGTTGGTATAAAGAAAAGATTTGAGGAAATTGACAGAAATTTCTTTTTTTTGAGGAGATTGAAAGAAAAAATATTATTATGTATAAGTATACATGATGGTCAAGATAGAAATCTTCATCGTGAATGGGAGCACAGATGATATTCAAACTTAACATTCAACACATCTGATTTAAATCCAACCCCACTAGGACTGAAAGCTACAAAACAACTTACATGTTCTTAAAGATATCCAGTTTTAGTTACCCTACAAAAATCACATTGAAATTCTGGAAACATTCTTCACCATCATGAATAATTACAACACAAGGGGATCACATTCTTCCATAATTACACAAAGAAAGCCTTCCAAATATGCTTCTTCGAAATCAACAGGAAGCTCTTGGTTGCTGACAATACTAAATGAAACTACATTCACGCTGCTGAATCTAAAAATTTGAAATGGAGACAAGGCAAATCTTCATAGAAAGAGACTCGTGTTATTGACAACCCTTCCAAAATAAAATAAGAGAAAAAGGTAAACAAGATGGAATGCAGAGTGTTTCCAATTAGAAGCAACAGTAAGGCCATGGATTCAATCCCTATTGGGGCAATCCCTCGCGAAATGCCCATCCTCTCCACAATTGTAGCATCCGCCTCCGCCACCGCCACCGCCAGAATAACCCCCACGACCACCAGAATAACCACTGTATCTTCCTCCCCCTCGTCCTCCGCTGCCATCGCCTCCACCACCTTGGTTGCAGTCCCTGGCAAGGTGCCCGTTCCTCCCACAAATATAGCACGGCCCCCTACTGCCGAAACCTCCATCGCCACCACCGTATTCTCCGCCCATCCTTCCTCCTCTACCCCCACCCCTCCACCCACCACCACCACCACCACCATAACCACCTCCGTAACCATAACCGCCGCCGCCTCCCCTGCCCCTGCCCCCGCCCCCGCCCCCGGGGAAGCTCCTCCCGCCTCCGCCTCGTCCGGAAGAGGAGATGGCGGCACCGTGGAGACCAGTGACTTCCGCGGCCTTGGTGCGGCCGTCCTCCCCCTGCTCCACGACGAACTCGACCTCATCTCCCTCGGAGAGGGCGCGAAACCCGTCGGCGCGGATCGAGGTCTGATGAACGAAGAGGTCCTCCCCGCCGCCATCGGGAGCTATGAACCCGAAGCCCTTCCCGGCGTTGAACCACTTCACCGTCCCCGTCTGCCGCTGAGCCATACCTCCGTCCCTCGTCTGCCGGCCCCGGCGAAAGCCCTAACCGTGTTGAGTGCAACGGGGTGGACGCGCAGTTGCCGCTGGCCGCTGCTGCGCTCGCTCGCTCGCTCTTATATACGGGAAGCCGTGGGAAGTTGAAGCAGCAGCGAGTCAAGTAGTTGGATTCGTGAACGGAAAAATAGTTGTTGGATTCCTCAAATTTATTTATTTGTTTCCTTTTTTTCAGTCACCATATTTAATTCCTACGACGCCAATAATTATTTGTTCCACGCGTCAAGTTTCATTAATTCGATAAAAAATTTTGTGTATAAAGATTTCTTCAATTTTTTAAAAATTTATAAGAATTTATAAGGGGCCATTTGATTGAGAGTTAAGTGATAGAATAGATGAATATTTTTCATAATACAATCAAGCACACGATTTATTCCAGCACAAGTACAAAGGTTTGTCATTTAAATAAAAATAAACTTGAAAATAGTGAGATTTTGATAAATAACGTATTCACTTAAAAAATTAGAATATACATATTTTGAAGGAAAATTTTAAAAAATGTCTAATTTGATAAAATATTTCTCTCTATTCCATACGTTCCGATGTGTTTGATTTTAGAACTTGAGTCAAGTTTCAGAACTTTTATCAAGTAATCAACATGACGAGAACTTGCACGCAATCAAAGTTCTGGTCGGACGAGAAATAAAACTTCTTACTTTCAAGACAAGACCGAGTTCTTTTTTTTTTTACTATTTTCTTTTGCTTTTCAATTCTTTATTATATTTAAGTAGTATAATATTATTAATTACTATTTAATGTTAATATCATTTATTAAATTATTTTTATATTATCTTAAATAATAATCAATTATAATATTTTATTTATTAATATATTGTTATTTAGGTTTATAAAATAACATTTTTAACTTAATATAAATATTTTTTTTAAAATTATAATATTAATGACATATGAAATAATAAATTGTATTATTATTTTTAATAAATTATAATATTATCATAAATATTTTTTGTAATTTATAAAATATAATATTAGAATAAATATGTTTCATAAATAATTATTTAACTAAATAAATAAATAATATTTTAATTTACTATCATTTTATAATTCATAAAATAATAAATTATATCATTATTCTTATTTTTTATCCAAACACTTACTAAAATTTATCTATCAAATCATCTTTCCAAATTTTCATAATTACGCTTTTTTATCCAAACTTATTTATCAAATCAATTAATTTTCAAAAATTAACACCACATCCAAACTTATCTATCAAATTAATTAATTTTTAAAAACTAACGAAACTCTAAATTTCCGTGCCAAACACGGATGTAAGGAACCACACTCCTACCCACAACCGTGTTGATTTATTTATTTCCTGCCTTTGATATGAGAGTTCAACGGCGGAGATTTGACCTTGCGCGCGAAGGTATGGATCAAAACGACTAATAATTGTTGAAACAATGTTTCCAAAAAGAAAGAAAAAGTAAAGAAAACAATTTTCAATTTTTTAAGTTATCGAATCTGAATAATAAATAAATAATAATACAATTTTAATAGTTAGACACTAATGTCGCATTTTGTCTTCTCTACTTTATGTCAATTATAAAGTTTCTCTTAAGTAATATATTCGGTAAGGAAAAACTTAAACTTTTGACACGCATAAAATTCTAACAATAAGGCAATTCGAGTTCACAGATGTATAAGTTGGTCTTTTTGTTGTTATTTGAGATAACAGAGAGAAAAGACACTGGCTACATTGATAAAAAAAAGATAAGATCTACTTAAGAATATATTTAAAATTACTGCAGTAATTGATAATTTATAATATAATTGATAAGAAAATATAACGAAAAAATAAGTAGGACAAGGACTGCTTATTTTCCTTTTAAAAAATAACTAATGATTTATTTATTTTGAAAATCAACTTGAGTCAATACTTACTTAAAATTCATCTACTACTTTTTTATTAGCTAAATTAAAGTGACATCTATTAAAATGTTTCTCATCACAACCGTTTTCTTGCTGGAAAAATGTTGCAAAAAAAGAAAAAAAAATCCCCTTTAACGTTTGTTCTATTACATTTTTTTTTTTAGACCTAACAAAAAGAGTGTTTCTTAGGCTCAAGTTATTTTGATAAAAATAATTTCATATGTGATGTTATGAAATAAGCTGTCCAATCTAAAGTCACTTCTTTTTAATGGGAAACGATAAAACTTAAAATAGAAAAGTGAAAAAGTTTCTTCCCTAGCAATGCCTTCTTTTATATCCTTAGTATCATATTACCATATTTAACATTCCCGATCAATGTATGATATTATCCGCTCTTGATCTTAGTCCGCACGACATTAACGTTTCCGATCAGCGTGTGATATTATTCGCTCTGAACTTTAATCTGCACAGTATTAACTTTCATATATATACTTAGCATTTTCTGAAACTGATCTAAAACATGCCTCATACATTCTTCCCTCCTAAAAAACTCAAGGTCACTCCCCCTTAGAGAAGTCCTCATTAAGTGATCGCACTCAATCAGTTCATGTAGAATGACTAACATCCTTGTACGAGCGTAAAATATTATTCACTTTGGACCTAAACTCGATCATATATACACAACATTTCTCTTATGAGTTATGACTTATACATATGAAACTAATTCAAAACATAACTATTATTTTCCTTCGAAATTGAAAGCTATATAATAAGGATTTAAGAAATATGTGAATCCAAAATAGATTCACATATGTGGATCCACCATTAATTTATAAATCAATGGTGATTCTTGATAAACACTTTTTAAAATGAATTTATCATAAATTTATTATTATCGTTGATTTATAAATCAATGGTGATCCATATATGTAGACCTGTCTAGGATCCACACGATCCTTAATCCCATATAATAAACACATGAAAATATTCACTTTTCCGGGAGTTCCTTCTCTTTAAAGAAAACGAATAAATTATTATCATTGTGGACAAAAGATGTCGAAATCTATGACAACATATAAACTAGAAAGTAGCATGTAGAATGATCAAACTCTCGTCTCAACCACTGGACAAAAGTTGGGGTGGCTCTCAAGTCTCAACAACACCTCTTTAAGTAACCAACAGCTTATGACTCCATAGATAAATAGGAAACATTGATGACCAACTTTTCACAAGTGCTTGAGATGTAATGCCACATCTAATTTGTAACTTCACTCCAGAAGAGAATTTAATGTCTGGAAGCCTCAGAAGGCAACTCCTACAGCAACTTCGATGACAGATACCAAACAAATCAAAATGTTTTTTTTAAGGAGCATTGCGATGCTAACAATTTCTCAACTGTAAATAAATGATTCACTGAACACCATGCAGATAAAAAGGAAGGAAACGTTTTGCTGTTCCACGGTAAGTTGTTGATTGCCGACTATATCTGTTGTTGATTCTAAGTTACTCTTCTTTGAGAATGTATGGGTGGTCATTCCAAAATTCGGCTCCTATTATGTCTTCATGTTCCACAACAACTCTACTTCGAACTCTTGTGACATAATTTTCATCATTCTCTGACTTGACTCTTTCTTCGTCCTACAGAAGAACACAATGGAAGAAGAGGGTGACATGTACCTTTGTATTAAAGAATGTCATAAGGTAAAAATTTCGAAAATAAGTGCCTTTGTATTAAAAAAAAGCCAAATATTTCATAGAAAGAATAGTTCAAGTAAAAAAATCATATAAAAATTAAGTTACGCCAAAAAATAAATACAAAAATTAAGTAAAAAATTTATATAAAGGTCAGGTAATAATATCAGTGCCTTGGTAAAAGATTCATATAAAGAATGCAAAATATTTCATATAGGGACCATTTGGATGTGAATAAACTTTGAAGGAATACGTGCATATGTTGACATCAAGAATATGTGTACATAATTAAGTTCATCCACGTGTACATCAAAGAATAAAAATATGATTATAAAAGAAAATGAATAAATTATGTATTCTTGGGTTCCCTAGCCCTAGGAATAAAGTAAATCCATTATGTGGATTATCTAAGGTGATTTCACATATTTCAAAATGGTTTTAGAAAATCAAAATGTTGATCAAGTTAATTCCAATCCAATGAGTGTTTGGCTGTAATCCAAGAAGAATTATATAATCCCCTACATAATCTCATTAAAGCAGCCCCTGTAAAGATTAGTTCAAGTAAGAATTAACAACTTAAATGCAGCTCCTACACTTTCCTATGTATCAAGGAATGTCAATCTGTCACATATGAGATATTAATTATCATATATGAAGTTAATCTGAAAACCAAAGCACAATAATACAAATTATTACCTTTCTCCTGTAAACAAATGATCCTTTGCGAAACATCTTCGGAAGGTCGTTGTAATTAATATTAAACTGTTGAAAAAGGAGTTCATTCTTATCTTTGGACTGTGTACCCTGCAATATTCAAAATTGTAAGATGCCATTTTAACAATCTGATGCATAGAATAAAGTGAGCAAATGAGCAATGCACTTGACAAGCTCTGCAGCATGTAGACAAACCTCACGTTATATAACCTGATCACAATGGTACCCTAAGGTTTGTTTGGATTAAGGTTTTAAGAATGGGTGGGGTGGAATATGAAGGAATGAGATTAGATAAATTATGTTTGGTTACATTTTTAATTTAAGTTAAGAGGGAGGGAGGGAGGGAGGGAGGGAGGGAGGGAGGGGGGGGGGGGGGGGGGGGGGGGGGGGGGTGGGTGGGGGTGGGTGAAATGGCTAAACCCTCCAAACCCCACATTTTTCATTCCACCAAATTAGTGGAAAGAGAAGGAATAAACAATTTAAGACCAAATTAACCCCTCTCTTATTACCAAATTAAACAAACTCTTTATTCTCTTTCTTTCTCTCTGTTACATTAATAAATTATCTTTTTCTCTCATATGAATATTACATTGATAAATATTTTTTATTTATATCATTTATAAATATTTATCTCTCATTCTTTACTTTTTAAAATATATAAAAGAAAATAGAAAAAATAGGCGGAACAAAAAATAAAAGAGAAAAATAAATTAAGTCATAAAGAGTACATATTTATTACTCATTAATAGTTTATATATAATAAAGGATAAAAATAACTTTTTAGTAAATACAACTTTCATTCTTCGGCTCAACATTTTTAACAACTTACTATCCAAATATGAACTTTCACACCACACTCCACCACCCCATCTCTTGCTACACCACCTCATTGCACCCCCTCCATTAGTTCATTGCCAAACAAATCCTAAAAATGGACATAGTTATGTTTCCTAAACATCTCAATAAACATCACAAGGATGAAATGACAACAGTAAAATCAAACAGAACACAATATTATGATACCTTGAGAAACTCCTGTGCTTCCGTCTCTGTTTTCCCATATTTAACTAACATCCAGAAGCATGTATTATATTGGTTGTTTATGTGACCTACAAAGAGAATAAGAAAAGAGGAATGTGGCTTGGAATTCTTTCAGATTGTCCTAAAACAATACAATACAAGACTGCACAGCCGTTTCTTACAATCTACCTGCCTCCATGCCAAATAATCAAGGATGATCTTTGCTCATGGATAACAAACAACTCGGCCATCAAAATAAGGTGCCCCTTTTAAGTCTAAAGAAGGAAAGAATTCTTTCCACTTCATGACATACACGGAGGTGAAATATGATACAAGAAGTGAGAGTATCTTGCTGCATCCTAAGACTGTCGCCTCTTGCTTGAGGGGTGCAATGGGGATGGCGCCCACTCCCCCTCCCCCTCTCCCCTCCAACACTGGAGTGGAGGCGAAGGGGCGCCGGCCTTGTCGCACGGTGGGTGCCAGCGCCCCCTCTTCTCCTTCGCCGGTCGCGACGGCGAAAGGGGGGCGCCGGCCCCCCATTTCTCCCTCACCAGCGCCATGCACCGGCAAGCTCGCAAGGGTGGCCAGTGCGCTGCCCTATTTCCTCCTCCCTTGCGAGCTCACCAGCATGCAAGCTCGTACAAGGGGACGGTGCCCCCCCCCCCCCCCCTTTCTTCCTTGCCGGCGTGCCGGCCCCCTTGTGCGAGCTCGAAGGGGGGCGCTGGCCCCTCTGTGCGAGCTCGTGTGCCAGCAGGATCGAAGGGGGGCCAGTGCCCCCCTTTTCCTCCCACGTCGGCGCCGCGAGAGAGAATGGGGGTGTCAGCCCCCTCTTTCGTGTGCCAGTGAAGGGGGGTGCCGGCGCCCACTAGCAAATCTCTTTTTTATTTTTTACGCTTTTTATATTATTTTATTATATATTTATATTATTTTATTATTTTCTTGTGCCACGTTAGCACCGTGACAAACTGACTATTGCCGGTCAGGAGGACGACGCATGCAAGAAAATCAAAGGTCGAGAACATTCCAATTATAAATTGAAGTTTGGGGATCAAGTAGTTACCGCACCTAAAGTTAGGGGACGATCCGTGTGATTTATCCAAAAAGAGCCTAAAGATGGACATAGTGATGTTTCCTAAACATCTCAATAAGCATCACAAGGACAAAATGACAACAGTAATCAGAGACGAGATATAAAATCAAACAGAGAAGACAATATTATGATACCTTGAGAAATGCTTGTGCTTCCTTCTCTGTTTTCCCAGATTTAACTAACATCCAGAAGCATGTATTATATTGGTTGTTTATGTGACCTACAAAGAGAATAAGAAAAGAGGAATGTGGCTTGGAATTCTTTCAGATGTCCTAAAACAACACAATACAAGACAGTGCAGCCATTTACTTACAATCTACCTGCCTCCATGCCAAATAATCAAGGATGATCTTTGCTCTTGGATAACAAACAACTCGGCCATCAAAATAAGGTGCCTCTTTTAAGTCTAAAGAAGGAAAGAATTCTTTCCACTTCATGACATACAAGGAGGTGAAATATGATACAAGAAGTGAGAGTATCTTGCTGCATGTCAATATTAACCAAAGCAATTACTGAATCATATTGCTACATAATGAAATGCTAACATACATCTGGGATACAAGTTTGAATAGTTTAATAGACAATGAGGTAGAACCTTGCACGTCTCTGATAAATTTGTGTTGTCTCCTTCAATACAAAACTGTAGATAAAAAAAAGATGTTTTCAATCAACAATCACAAGAAGTAATTAATATAATAAACTAGTTTAACCTCTTAAATAACTAGTTTCAGAATCTTCTTCAAAAGATCATTTAAGAACAGCATCCTAATATTGCACATGTTTAACCTACTGATTCAGTAACTATTTTGTCATTCTAGTCAAGTGGCAACAAAACCATCACCAGAACATCAATGAGAAACCATTGGTCCTAGACTCCTAGCTATATGGGATCTACTTCAAGTGATTATCAAAACCATCCAATGTAGAAAAACTTCCTTTATTCTTAGAGGTTCAACTTTTACGGTTAAGTTAATAAAACACAGTCAACTGTCCAATCAGAAGATTAAATCAGCAAAATCGCATGTTCATTGTTTCTCTTATACCATTATTTCCTTTGATGACATAGTCACATAGATATATGTTTGTACTTTGTGTTAGTTGATTGTAAAGAACAAGTGATCAAATTGAAACGTGACAATTTCATTAAATCCAGACCGCATTTCTAAACACTGCTCTCAAGTTCTTACGACAAATAAAAGTCAAAGGCATAGGTCACATAATTTGTTTTACAAAAAATTTCATAGAAAAAAGATGTAATTTTAGCGCATACATAATGCTTTAATTTTATTGCATCAAAGAGAAATAGGTTCACAAAATGGATGTCTTATAGCAGCAAAGAGACAACATACCACTTTTGAAAATTTTAATAAATTGGTTAGTCTCTACTAATCAGCTATTTAGAAAACTTGAGATGTGTCAAAAACATGCAAATCAAATTAACTGTGCAATATAGAGTGAAGATTTTGGAAATTTGTAAGGTAAACCTTTATAGAAGTGGAAATAACTAGAAAAACTGAAACCATTACCTGTATTCGTCACTGACACCATAAGCAAACAATATGTCAGGAAATTTCTTTAGTAAAGACACTGCACATGCATTCATCAAATTCAATGCATTCTTATCATTGGGCTTTTCAAACGAATGGATAGCAGAAAATCTGCAAAAAAACTAAAATTATCTTGGGAAACAGTGACAAGGACATTTCAACTAGTTTCCATTTTGCACCTCAACCCTGATCAATAAATTGTCTAAGGTGGCACATTAAGATATATCATAGGTGGGTTCAAAAGAAGAACAGTTAGTGGAATATTTTTTCTTTTTCTTTTTTTTTTTTGCCAAACACTAGCTACATGACCATTCTATCTCATATCCATTATCACGATGACATAGTAGTCCAACTATAAATAATTATCTATTGTCATGAATGACTTAACACAAACTTTATCTCATTCTTCCTGAAATATTCACGATATACCATAGCTACTATTATAAGGTTTTATAGCCATGTGAAGGAACACAATTGAATAAACAAGTTCCATAGCTAATCTATTGGGTTGACTGTTTTTGTTCCGCCTGTTCGTATCACATTTCAAAGTAGTAGATAGATAACAATACTCCAACTGTAACTCATAGCATTAAAGCCCCAAATGAAAAAGACATTTTTTTTCTTCTGCAATTGGCTGGATTAGTGCACTCACTTGTGAAAATGACATCCATCAATCCTGACAACAATCCAATTGCAAGGGGGCAACCTATCATCAGCTTCAAAATTCTTTACATACTCATATTTGCTATTTGCCATGCCGTCAAAAGAGTGTCTACACACCAAACAACAACTTAAGATTAATACATTGTAAAGAGTTTACATTGTAGCATAAAATATTTAACGACAAACAACATAAGACTAGATAAGAGGGTGGGTAGGCACCCAATTTTTTGACACTAACAAGTCAAATTATGGAGAGGACTACAAATATTTTCTTTCTCACTTTCGCATCTCTAAGAGAAGTTCTTTTATGAATATAAAAGCCAAACCAACATAATATACAGAAAGAAGATAACAATCTAACGAGGGAATTATTCTCACCCACAAGTTCGGCAATTTCCTTGCACAAAAACCTAATTCTTGACATTTTCACAAAAGAATCAGAATGGTTAAAGCGAAACAAGAATTAAATAAATAGGGCATCCATGTTTATTGCTGATTTATGCTCGTACAGTCCAATATGTAACAAGTACAAGATGTTTTTTAAAAGGAACAAGAAAAAGAAAACTGAGACGACTCAAATTATCCAGCTATAAACCAATGGTTTTATCTCACAAACAATTGCATCACTGACTTAACTTTCCTCGTTGTCATATCAACTTGTGCAAACGGTTTTCTCTCTCATGCCATCATTTTAAAGTTCTTTGCTTCAAAGGTATGAATTCAAATACTCCTAAGAGATATTCTAGAAGACATAATGATGATGATCAAATACTCTTGAGGTTGCTCAGATCAGCTAGTGAGGGTTGGTGGGAGACTAATTAGATTGATGGAGAAATGATGTAGTCATTGGTCTTAGATGCAATGTTGAAAACCAACTGCTTTAGCAAACTCAAAAGGTCAACAAGTGCCATTGATGAACTATCCAAGTTCTTGAAGCCTCAAAAGGGTTAAGCAAGAAAAAAGGCCATAACTTTGTTGGATTAACCAACAACTGTAGAAGAAGACACGTTTTTGATGTTTCATAATAAATTTGTTGCAAATCAGTACAAACAAAGAACGGACAGAACAAAGAAAAGTAAGACAAGAAAAACTCTTACAAATATGAAGTAGGGCAAAAGATCTCCTTTTTTTCTTTTAAGCACGAACGGGCATTTGACAGAAGAACGAGCAACTGTGCTCTCGTTAGCACTAAACAAAATCGAGAAAAGGAAAAGATTACTTAACAACGCTTAATAATTGTCGGAGAAACATACATCTTTTAATCGACATTTTAATTGACTGAGTTGAATTCCTTGCACCAATCATAACGCTTAATAATAATAGTCACATGGAAATTTCAAAAGACAATGCTGACCTTTTTTCTCTATCTCTGATTACGCTTTCAGATGCTATGCCAGCATGAGGGGACACACGATGGGCACCACGGCGGATGCGCAGAAGAGGGTTGCGCCCGCGGATGGGCAGCACAGCGCTAGTCCGCCCTCGAAGTCCCAGGCGCAGCTCTGCCCTAGCGCTTGCGCCGCCGCCGCAGACCAGACCACGGCGAGTTGCGCCGGCGCGAGTGGGGGACGAAAGAGGAGATGGAATGGCCGAGAAACCAGAAAGAAGGGAAGAAGGTCAGAGTTCTCGATTTTAAATTTTGAATTGCGAGAATCACGACGATCGAATTCAACCGATTAAATATTTTATTAAAATATTATTTTTTTTAATAATTTTAACTATAAATATAATAGGTAATATAATATAATATAATAGATAAATAATAATAAATCAGTAGTAGTTATAAATTAATATGAAAATATCATTTATTATGTTTTAAAATGAACTCTTATTGAAAATCATAATCACAAATATATAATTATGTTTTTTATTATTTATTTGGTGATTCAATATTAAATTATTACTATAATTCACTTTTAAATTTTTTATTAGTGCATCTTTTATTCTCCTCCCATAATTATTTTTTAAATTTAATTTTTTTCTTATGATTTATGATTTTTCTATTTTGGAAAATAAAATTCTTGTACTTTATAATATTTTTTAGCTTGATTTCTTATTTTTATTTTACTTTAGAGTTGACTGATTTTATTGTTATGATTTAGAAAAGTATTGCTTACACAAAATTATCATTATTATTAATAATATTCCATGAATCAACCTTCTTATCATTCAACCTTACTTTTTTCATCAATTATTAATTATTAGATTTCCTTCTTTTGCTCTTATTAAATTCCAAATCTCCTGTAACTTGGGATTATATCTTCCATCATTTCTTTAATTTCCATTTTTATACTAAGAATTTTCAAATTTAATTTTAATACTTTTCATTTTCACTCATTTATTTTCTTCTTTATTCAAGAAAATTTTAAAAAAAACTGAGTTAAACTCGAATTGTCAATTTAACCCTGTTTTCCTAAATTTTTTTGGTTCATACCAATTTTTCATCAAAACTGGGTTGATATGTTATTTAATATTTTTAAAACCGGACCGAACCAGTCGGTCCAATCGGTTCAACTACGAATCGTCCATGGGTCCGGTCCGATTTGGTATCAAAACTCGGATTGAACTGGGTCAATCCGGCCAAAACCGGGTTGAACCGGTTTCGGTTCAATTCGATTTTTTTTCAAAAAAAGTAAAAAGGTATGGATTAATAGAAAAAAAAGGAAAGTATAATTATATTATTAATGGTGGAAGAATAACCAGAGGAGAAAATAAGGAATATTATATTATAGTATTAATGGTAGAAGAATAGGAAGAAGAGAAAAATAAGGAATAGTATATTATAGTAGGACAAAATGGAGGTCCGGACTACGCCATTCATCCCGACCGTCCTGCCTCCAACGCCATTCGTCGGATGAGTACGCGTGTTACGGACGTGCTCCACAAATATCATTTTAACATAATAATATTTTTAATTAGCATTTTAAGTAAGTTTAAATGCTTATATAGTCATAATTGCATGTAACAATTAACTTTTGGATTAAAGCATAATTAAAATTAAATTATCGATAAACATTATAAAGAAATTATATAAAATTATTAGTAATTAATTCTAATATTTATAAGTATTATAATAAATATGTTTAATTATAATTAACTAATGTTAATTAGAAGTTTAACACTAACTTTTAACTAAATAATATGATTGGACCTCCATTTCAACCAATAGAGTTTCAAGCAGCTGAAGCAGGTAGCTCACCAACTGCTTAGAAAATAATTTTTCCAAACCGTCATATGACGTGTAAAAATTCTGTAAAAAATATATAAATCATTTATTCGTATTATCTGCAAGCCGAAAAATTTTCAAGATCAGATCCATTGCCGAACAGCCCGAGGAAATTCGACAAATTTGCTGGGTTAGGGTGAATCTGCGGATCCGAAATCGACCTTCAATTTCATATGATCATATCTTCGTAAGTAGTTCTTCATAAATTCTGAAAATTTTCATGGTTCATCCTCTAGATGTTATCCATGACCATAAGAATCATGTAAAAAGGACTTCTTTAGTGAAAGTTATGAACCGAGAACCGTAGGTCGTTCACTCTGTCCTGAGTCAGAGACAGATCCGCCTTGTAGATTAGAGTAGGATTAGGTTAAATCGAATTAGGATTTGAAATTTATACATGTTAAATTATAATTCACAAAGGTTCGGTGAGAAGTGGAATAATCCAATTTGGATGTGTAGAGGCGGAGAAAGAAAAATTTCATTTCATAGTGAGTCTTCTGCCAGATTCCAGGACATTGATAGATCGCGACCTGAATTAACTATTTTTGTTATAGGGTCATACAAGGAGTTAAATTCTACAATTTTTATGCTTAAATGCTACTGAAGTCTAGATTCTATTAAAATTAGGATCTCATCAAATGAATAAGTATTGTTAAAGATATAAATTAATCATTCAGTGATATACAGTCTGCCAAAGCATAAACTCTAGGTCAGATTGTATTGATTTTTATGACTCGATCACTTCGAATTAGTTAATGATATTTGGAGATTGGAAACCTTAATAAGTCTAGTTTCTAAATTATCTAGAATCATGTTACCTTAATAAGTCTAGTTTCTAAACTATCAAAACCTTAAATTGCTATTATTGATATCATAATTATTGTCAACTTTCAACCCATAGTTGTCAAACAACATTCATCATTATACATCATGGATCATTGACGATTCTTGATTAGTTGTTATCAATTGCAATTCTTCATATTTGGAAAGTGATTTTTACTCATTACTATCTATCGCATTTTATCTAGGGTGATTGATTAAATCACCATTGTCACTTGTTTATGGGTGATAATTGATTTTCCATTTCGGACATTATTACGTCCATCAATGAAGTTTAGCGAATGAGTGATTGGAGAGGGACATCTTTCTGATCCTCGATCGCAAACTCAAATCGACTCATGAAATGTTATTTTGAAGTTTAACGAATGAGCGATTGGAGGGGGACGCCTTTCTGATCCTCGATCGTTAATTCGAATTGGCATTTCACTATTGTAAATCAATTAGAAAGGGAAAGTCTTATTCACAAAACTCATTATTGCTTATACTTTGACCATATTCTTACGAATAATAGTGATCGTATTTGATTTAGGGATGCATAATAATCGATGGTTATTTTGTCATTTCCTTTATCCAATGTTTCATCTTTTTTTGCTTCATGATAGACCCATATAATTGTTGAAGTACTACTCATTGTTCTTGTTATCCATAAAGTTTGTCCAATATTTAGAAATTTTCTTGCAATTAGTGTTTCCACTCATAATCTTGGTATTTATTTTTATGGAAACTTTGTATAAAATTAACCATAGTAACAAGATTAGATGAAAGAATTAATTCTTTTATGGAATTTTAAATACGCACAATGGGAAAACTATTATAGCTGAAAGAATATAATAAATGCAAGATTATTGTGAAATGTCAAGAAAAATAAAAAGTGATCCTAATAGTGAATTCACAAGAACAACATTACCTGAAAAAAAGGAAGCAAAGTTTATGTCCATGATACATAGACTCATATGAGATTTTGGCATATATTAGGTCAACTGTTTATTTGTTAAGTTCCACCATCAAAGATATTGTATATTCAGGATATCATCAATGTTTCTATGCTTTGGTGATATTGATCAAAACCATAACAGACAAGCTTATCAATAAATAAATCATCAAGCTTCAATGTATCACTTGGATCAAGATCTTTATTTTTTCCTTATCTAAGTCTCTAAATTGCAAGGACTATTTGTTGTTATAACTACGACGATCAGAAATATGCTAAGTAAGATTCTTAAACCATTGTATGCACTCTTTGGTCAGTCTTCAGTTAGAAATCCAACAATTATGATCAATGTCAAATCTTGTAAAGCATCGCAAACAAACATCTAGAAGATTCTTGATGATTTTTGGCATACTTGTTGAAAAAATATATTCTGCTTGTCATTATGCCAACATCAAGTGAAATAGAAATCTTCCTTCCTATTCTATCTAGCCCTCCATTGCTCTTTAAATCTTTGTTATTATATCCACATGCAATGGGTGCTAACTCATCTGGAATGATGCAATAATTAGTTTTTCTCATCTCTTCTATAATATGATATTCCGGTGTGCTAGCAGTCGCGTTAAAGCAAAATCCAAAGACAACAAAACATCAATAAAGAATAATACATATAATTACCTTGTGTTCATAAAGAATTAGATATCGTACCATCAATAAACTACAGAACAACCTTCTGCATATAAAGAGTAACTCAATTTATTCGAGTATAAGATAATTTGTCTTGAGAAGAAAAAAAATATAGTATAAATTATAAGAGTCAAGAAAAATGAATTTCATAAATGAAAACTTCCTTTAGTATTTCTGTTATAGAAAAAAAAATCATTCAAGTGAAGAGAAAGTTGGAAGTGAGAATGACCAAATCTTCATTCTTGTTCTTCGGAACATGTATCTAAATTTCGAGAACGAAATTTTTTTTAAGGAGGGGAGAATTGTCACGGACGTGCTCCACAAATATCATTTTAATATAATATTACTTTTAATTAGTATTTTAAGTAAGTTTATATGCTTATATAGTCATGATCGCGTGTAGCAATTAACTTTTGGATTAAAGCATAATCAAAATTAAATTATCGATAAGCATTATAAAGAAATTATATAAGATTATTAGGAATTAATTCTAATATTTGTAAGTATTATAATAAATATGTTTAATTATGATTAACTAATGTTAATTAGAATTTTAACACTAACGTTTAACCAAATAATATGATTGGACCTCCATTTCAACCAATAGGGTTTCAAGCAGCTGAAGCAGGCAGCTCACCAACTGCTTAGAAAATGATTTTTCCAAACCGTAATATGACGTGTAAAAATTCTGTAAAAATATATAAATCATTTATTCGTATTATCTGCAAACCGAAAAATTTTTAAGATCAGATCCATTGCTGAACAGCCTGAGGAAATTCGACAAGTTTGCTGGGTTAGGATGAATCTGCGGATCCGAAATCGACCTTCAATTTCATATGATCATATCATCGTAAGTAGTTCTTCATAAATTCTGAAAATTTTCATGTTTCATTCTATAGATGTTAGCGTTCCATGACAACAAGAATCATGTAAAAAGGACTTCTTTAGTGAAAGTTATGAACCGAGAATCGTAGGTCGCTCACTCTGTCCCTAGTCAGAAACAGTCCGCCTTTTAGATTAGAGTAGAATTAGGTTAAATCGAATTAGGATTTGAAATTTATACATGTTAAAGTATACTTCACAAGGGTTCGATGAGAAGTGGAATCATCCAATTTGTATGTGTAGAGGCAGAGAAAGAAAATTTTCATTTCATAGTGAGTCTTCTGTCAAATTCCAGGACATTGATAGATTGCGACCTGAATTAACTATTTTTGGTATAGGGTCATACAAGGAGTTAAATTCTACAATTTTATGCTTAAACGCTACTGAAGTCTAGATTCTATTAAAATTAGGATCTCGTCAAATGGATAAGTATTGTTAAAGATATAAATTAATCATTCAGTGATATACAGTCTGCCAAAGCATAAACTCTAAGTCAGATTGTATTGATTTTTATGACTCGATCACTTCGAATTAGTTAATGATATTTGGGGATTGGAAACCTTAATAAGTCTAGTTTCTAAATTATCTAGAACCATGTGATTTGCACTTTGGGTTAAGAAGTTATGAATTAGTTATTGACACACACTCAGTCTGGAATCTTGAGACAGCATCTAGTTAAGTTATGAAAGATTGAGATGTTCCAAGTGTGAAATAGTCTATGAATATAAATATTTGAAATTAGATATTAGTACCATAGGAGATTATATGCATTTTAAGGTAAACAAGGGTTCATGAAATGAGCATGCATTGCATATTGTTATTATTAGTAATTGGAAAGTGAAATAGCATCCTTGCTTGTAGGAAACAAACAAGCTACAAGTGAAAGGAGGAAAATCTAGTAAACCTCTTTGAAAACATAAAGTACAAGGTGAGTGGGTAAATTTACAATATAGCAAAATGTTATATATTAGTTCTTTTATTTATGGTATTACCTCAAGCAAAGCTTATTATTGTTATCATTGAAACATATCTTGAGCTATGAAAAATATTATGATATGTTTCAAAGATTTCATATGAGATGGAGTAACATCTTATACAAAAATATTTTCAGGGAATAATGCTTGTGAAGTGAAAATAAGTTTTACTTGATAATGATATGAGATTATGACATGTGTATTTTGATATTCTTAAACTCCATGTGTTCATTAGCTATGCTGTTTGAAAAAGGTCTTTGGGATCGCATTCGATATACATGAAGCCTTTGGGGCGTATATCGGGTGTCTTTGCCCTTTGGGGGCTGTTCTGAGTGCACGTATTGACTCATTATCGCTCTGCGTATTTGAGAATACGTATTGACCCATGATTTGCTCTGAGTATCTGAGACTCTTGATTGTGAAGCTCTGCTTAACTGTATGACACACAATCATAGAGGAATACGTATTGACCCATGATTTGCTCTGCGTATCTGATACTCTTGATTATGAATCTCTACTTAATTGTATGACACATGATCATAAAGGGATACGTATTGACCCATGAAGAGTATGTGCAATGACACATGTGTGGAGTTTAATTGTGAATATGATGATATCTTGAATATTTTGTATTTATGTAAAAGTTCATATGATTCAGAAAGTTATGTGATAGTAGTTATGCTTTAAATGTTTTCTCATATGAAAGAAATGTGATTATTTAAATGTTATATGCACTCGTATTATTCCCTTATATTTTTATTCAACTCATTGAGCAAATGATTGTTGCTCGCAGTACTCATTTTAAAATTTTCAAATACTCGTAAGTTCTCGAGTTGAGTTGACTCGAAGCTTGGTTTGAGACATATAGAAGAGGTCGAACCGTTGAAGCATTGCTATTTTTCTTTCACTTTTATTTTCCCCTTGACATTTGTTTTTGAAAGCATGCATGTAATAGATAAACTCGAGAGTTGTACTAGAGTTTATTAGAATCATTTTGTAAGGTTGTATAAAATTTGATCTTGTGGGGTGTTATGTGGAATGGTTTGTGAAACAATAATGATAATGTGCGAATGTGATCTCTTATAACTTTTATTTAAACTTTGATGAATATATAAATGCATCTATTGTATGTATTAACAAATGAAATAAGATAATTAAGGGAGGAGGTTTTGTCAATTTTATTTTTAGAATTGTTAAATATGATTAAAAATAATAATAATTATGATTAGAACTTAGTCACGGAGTTGAATGTGACAGCGCTACGATGGATCCATTTTACCAAAAACAAATCCATCGTCGACCCATTTCTACCAAAAAAAACTGGCCGGTTTTTCCCCTTGTTTTCTTTTTTTCTCCAGATCCTTGCCCTAGCGCGATGCCTCCATTGTTCGTCTCGACTTGCTGCCATCATCCCGCGCGACGGCGGCCCTATCCCGATCAACAACGACGATCGACGATGCTCCCGCTCGATGAGGCCGCTAGACGTCGTCCCAACGCCGCTGGAGAAGTCCTCGTCAGCCCCGACGTTCTCCCCTCTTGTCTACCCTCCGATGCCTGATTGCTGCCCACTCACCCTCCACCAATGCTCGCCTGACTGTCGATGCCTGCTCACCCTGCCGCTGCTCGCCTGACTGCCGCCCTCTGCCTCTGTTCACCTGATCGAGCCCCGATCCTGCTCATGCAAGACTCGACGATGCCTATTGCCGCCCTCTCGCCTGACCATCGATGCTTGATTGTCCTGCCGCTACTCGTCAGACCGCATCCCTCTGCCTCTATTCGCCTGACCGAGCCCCGATCCTGCTCGTCGAGGCCCGATGACACCTAACTGCTGCCCTCTCGCCCTCCACCTCGCCTGACATTGTTAATTAATTGTAATCATTGAAACATTTTTTGTCATCCCAAATGTCGGTGGAATGAATATCGCAGAAACATCACTGACCATGAAAACAATCAAAGGTGTTAAATTCCAGCAGCATTTTTTGTATCAAGCTGAATACATAATTTAGACAACTCAACATATCGAAAATTTTCTTAAAGCTTATAAAAATATTTCAATTGCCTATGACTTAATCAACAACTTAATCAATTATCCATATTTACAACTCTATATGAACACTTGCAAACTTAATCAAGTGTTCCTAATTAAGACAACTCTTGTCAGTGGTCAGGCGAGCACCAACGGAGGGCGGGCAAGCGGGATCGGGTCTTGCGCGACGTCTCCAGCGGCCTCTCGAGTGGGAGCGTCGGGTCGCCGAACGTCGACGAGTTAGGCATCGAAGGGGCGAGTGTCGGGGCAGACGGCGACGTCTCCGGCGGCGTTGGGGCGAGTGAGATCGGGTCTCGCGCGACGTCTCGGCCGTTGAGCGGGATCAGGGCGGGTCGCCAAGCGTCGTTGGGCATCGCCGATCGTCATCGTTACGTAGGATGGCTGCAGCAGGTTGGGAAGAATAAAGGAGACATCGAGCGGCTAGGGCAGGGATACGGATGAAAAAGGAGAAAAAAAGAGAAAAACCGACCGGTTTTTTTTAGAAAGGGATCAGCGGTGGGTTTTTTTGGTACAGATGGATCCGCCGTCGCGCACTCATCCGACGGATGACGATAGAGGCAGGACGGTCGGGACTAATGGCATAGTCCCGACCTCCATTTTGTCCAGTATAGTATTAATGGCAGAAGAATAGGAGGAGGAGAAAAATAAGGGATTAGATTTTATAAAATGAATATAAAAAAGATATTACTAATAAGGAAATTAAATTTAAATTTGCAAATAAAAAGGTAAGAAGGTAATAATAAAGTCAAATTTAAATAAAAAAATTATCATGAACTTAAATAAGATTATAAATTTTAAATAATTTGTATTAAAAATTTAAACATAAGTACTATAATAAATTTTATAAGATGAACATGAAAAAGAAAATAGATAATATGAAGAAAACTTTTAAATTATATAATAAAACGTGGGAAGATAGTAACAAGGAAATTTAAATAAAAAATAAAGTTATTCATGAAACTATTAAATAATAAAATCAAATTATAAATAATACATATTTTAAAAATATAAAAATAATTTATTACTATTTGATTAATTTAAATGATGACTAATATGATTTTTGTTTTATTATTTACCACATTTTATAATTAAATTTATAATATTTTTTTGGCGTAATATAAATAATATTATTTTAATAAAAATTTGGTTCAATCCGATCGAACTCGAACCATGACCTAGCTGGCCGACCGATTCGATCATCGGCCCGGTTTTAAAAATATTAATTATTTTAGATCGGACTGATCAGATTTTTAAAATATTGGCGAGACTCAAACAAATGATAAATGTGCTTGTGGAAGAGAAAATTAACATTTCACGTATTATTTAATTTAATGTCAAAACTTTGGAAATTCGCTTGCATCATGTTTTTTATGACAATTTAAATTATCTCCAAAGTGATAATTTACAAATTACAAGGCAATGCTTCTTGATTACCACTCCATTCAATATGTATAACACATCGAGTCAATTACTTATAAACACTATTTTCCATTAATTGTGAACTCTATTTTCCTCTAAAGATAATTTTTTCTTTTATTTTTGTTCATCTCGAATTAGTTTAAATGGGAGTATAAAACAATGTCCTTTCTTGGTGCTCAGGATCGTTATATATATATAAGAGAATTATATTAAATTAGACAACGGAGAAAAGATGGATAAATGCACCCCCATGCTTGGCAGGGCTACAATAATACATGGGATAAGGATAAAGTAAAACCACTGCAACATTTATAGACGGCCAGCCCTAAAGAAGCATGTTTCTCAATGTTAGGAGGGTTATTGAAGGTTGGTAAATAATTCAACTGATGATAGGAAAGTTATGTGAGTCTCCACTTTGCATCCTAAATGCGTCCAAACTTTTCAACCAAGCTTTGCTCAAGTTCCATTCTCTTATTCACCAGCTTCGAGTACTTGGAAAGAAGAGTAGTGTCACCAGCAGGGAATGCAAGTCTTGCGTAGAGAGATGTCTTTTCGAACTTGTCATCGTACAGGCGTGAGATGGGCATAAATTGACCCTCTTTGTTGCAAATCCATCCATGAGCAGCTCTTATGGCAGCACCCAAGGAAGCAGAATCTGGCAAGAAAATCTGTATGTTAGAGAGGACACAATGATGATGATGATGCAGTATAATATATCACACAACTCAGTTGGCCCAAAAAGCTTAATAAACTTTGGTAACGTCATACAATTTTTATCGGTTCGATCTTGTTATCCAATTAAGTGAACTGAAGGCACCCACATAAGTGGTGACTATTTCAAGGAAATCAAGGTCAAAACACTTCATATTTACCAGGTCTTTGAACTATGTAAATTGGGCAACCAAAAATGTCCGCAATTGTTTTCAGAATACTCTCATTTGATGATGCCCCACCAGTTGCTATTATTCTTTTGGGAGGACTTGGCATGCCAAACCGCTCAGCATGACCTCGCATTGAAAGAAACTGGCCTTCCACTATGGCGCGAACCTGTGACAATGATGTAATTCAAAATTAACATTTTATTCATTGAATGGTGCATTTGGTACAAAGTGTTTGCCGACTATACTGACTTCTGAGGGAGGATCAAAATCCTCCACCCCTTTTGCTTGCATCTCGTCTAATGAATCATTATCAAGATTTCCGACAACAAAACGATGAGATCCAACTACATAAATAGAATCCCAATGTTAGAAAACTAGCAAAATCACTAAAAAAGTATGAAAATATTGAAAAGTAAGTAGACATATGGCCTTTCAATACCTGGAAGCGGAGGCAATATCTCATGTTCTTTGTAATAAAATCCTAGCTTTCCCTCTGCCAACGGAACAGAAGAATGCCATAAAATTCACATTGTTTATCAAGAAGCGAATAGATACAGTTTGATAATATGATGTCATTGTCTATGGGATTTCTGGGATGTAGTGCAAAAACATATAAAAGAATATCAAATTCAACAAAAAGAGCAATCCCTAAATTAAGCACAAAGATCAGTTTCATCATAGTTTATTTTCTCACATAGGTTCAAGGAAGTAGTTGATTATCACACAAACGGATATTGGACTTGATCACTAAGTTTATAACTTCTCTTAGAAATTCCTAGTTTGTTGTCCATTTAAAAGGATGTAAAATGAACAGTACAAACAAAATTACCAAGTGTAAGCCTACATGATAATAAAATAATACCAACTAACAAGTCAAAATTAACAATTACCATTTAGAGGAGGTGTCTTTTCCAAATGCTTGTTGAAAACATCCCAAGATTTTTCTGCACACCTATTGCGGACATCTGTTTATAAATATCCAAGCACAAGATTCAGTAAGCTTGTAACCTTTTCCACAAGAGGATGAGCACAATCATAATTATTACCTTCCCGGGTTAGGGAACCATTTTTATAACACAGCATAACCATATAGCAATTTGGGTCAACAGGGTTTGGGAAAACATGTCCTTCCATGCCAGGTCGAAGTTCACTAGTAATCCCGAAGACCTAAACAGGGAAAACTAGTCAAACCCAATGTTGGAAGTTATGGTTTTAGACAATCTGCAGATGACTTTTAACTTACTGTATCACTTGTTCCAAGACTTATTGCCAGATCACCAGGTGTGTTAAGTGTTAAACCTGGACAAGTTCCCAACAAAACATTAGGACATCATACTCCATCTTGGAAAACATAATGCAAACCTTCTACCCTGATCCATCTATGAGGTTGTAAAAAGTTCAAGAGAGTACATGGAACTAGTGAGACATTGAGTCAATAGAGGTAACAAGAGATTGATAACATTATTCACATACCTGCAAGACTATTGGGATTGTCTCCAGAACATTGGATAACTAAACAACTATTTTTGAAACCAAACCTGCAAATTTTTCAGTAGTCAATATTTGTAGATATGACTACAGGAGCTAATGAAAATAATAGGATACAAAATAAAAGTTTCCAAAACCAAAAGCAAATCACTGAGTTAGTCAGAAACTGACAAATCAAAGTTCCTTAGCTAAAAGGGACACCCCAAATAAAATATAAACTTGTATTAACAGCTGAGAAGATTTATAACACATACAAGAAAACGAAAACAAGGGAAATATCTGAAGGATGAAGCACTCATCAGTCCATAGACAATGCAGAGCATAATTACAAATTTGAATTGTCAATAAGATACATTGAGAAAACAATAAAATATTTCCATTACTCTAATTGCAATAAGAACAACTTAAGTAGTAATTAGCATTACAATTATTCTTAGGAACTTGCTTTAAGTTGTTCTAACAAGTATAATTGAACTGTAAATCAAGTCACAACAAATTGAAACAAGTAGTCCAGAACCACATAGCAAGGTTTTAGACAATGGGGGCTTGAATTTGGGAAGCGTACAAAGCTTAAAATCAAGAGTGTTTCCTTCATGTTTTGATCTTCCATGTCAGATAACCAGGAAACCCTTAAGATGAAAAACATTTTTCAGTTGACTGAAAACTTTTGTAAAATCTTGTGGGAAATAGTTTTCCTCTTTCTTAAGGGTAAATAATTTTCCACTCTCAACATTATCTCCCATATCATATATAAATACTTAATTTACTCATCTTTTGTTATATAACCAGACACATAAAACAAACTATTTTCTCTTAAAATATTTTTTTCTCAAAATTAGTTTTCCTTCTAAACTGATTGTCAGTGAAACAAACAGAATATAAAATACCAAATCATTAGGTAACCAAAAACACAATTTAATTATAGATGCCGAATAAGAAAAATCTCAAAACAACATATTAAGACATGTAACTAGCAATATTTACAAAAAGATCATTTGCACCTCTCAAAACTGTTCACTTTAAAACCAAAACGAAAAGAAAAAGAGGAAATTAATTTCCCATCGTGTCATATTAGTGACTTCCAATGCTGGCATATAAAATAACACTATTACTATGATAAATAAGTCAATTTTTCCATATATCCAAATTTATTTTTTGAGAATACATATTCCCCAGAAAATGTCAGCAGGGTAGCATGAGAGCAAAAGTATATGAAACGAAACACTTGCCTCTCAACAAAATAAGGAGATATAACACCAGCAACTGCATGTGGTGGTGCTAATTTCCCAAGCTTCTCCTCTAAACCAGGTGCAGTTGCCTATAAAAGAATTGAACAAGAAGAACTTAAAAATATTAATTTAAAGCATGAACATCTCATAATAATCAATGAGATTCTCTTGTGATTGACAAACCTCCAGAGCAATTTTCGACCAGGTACGCTGTTTAATATCCATCAAGTTCATTCCTGCTGCATCAGATTCATCAATACTAGCATAGTCTCCAATTAATAGAGAAGCTAGAAAAGAACTGACAAGTGATATCCTCTCAGTCTCATTATAAACATCTGGCTGCTCTTGAAAGATCTTTCGTATTTGAGGTCCAGTGAATCTTTCATAAGCACGAGAGCCTGTAAGCTTTGATAACTCTAGCGCACCACCAACAGTTTTCTCTATTTCTCTGCACTGAGAAGTAGTGCTACTATCCATCCATATTGGTGAGTCCATAATCGAAAAAGCGCCTTCAAGTTGCTCCCGTAAAGATTTCTGTGGAAGCAAAGATGATAGTATGATCTTGCCATTCTTATTCCAATACACACTTCCATGTTGTTGCCCACTCCCAGAAATAGCTATAACTTTTTGATAATCCATTTTTGGTTTCAATTTCTCCAGTACAATGTCAAGAGCCTCCACCCACATCAAGGTAGGTGAAACGATCCTACCTATCCCATCTGAATCTCTGTAGACCCCATCTTTGGTCTTGTAGTGTGGTAGTTCAGAGTCAAAATGTACAGTTTCCGAAGCAACAATGATCATGTTGGCATCCAACACAGTCGCCTTAAGGGACCTATAAATATAGGTAATTTATTGAGCAATATGATTAATATATGATTTTCCAGATATCGGCAACAATAATTGATAGATAAGTATCGGAAGTAATTATCCAAGTCACAACCAAAACCTTATGACCTCTAAGAACTATGCAACATTTAAGTGTTTTTTCTGTTCTTTTCTTCTTTTCTTTTCTTTTTTTTTTTTTTTTTGAGAAGCATGCATTCAAGTGGTGTTCTAAAAGAGTACATCGCATGTTTTCCAAGAATAAATTTACAACAAAAGACAAAACCTCTTTTGATAATGCTCAATAATTTTGATGGTGCTATGTGTCTATGTTTACATTAACATTTACTGAATATTCCAGAGATTCAACATCAAAATTTCAACTTGTTTCTGTAACCTAAAAAAGATTCACCTTGCTTCCATACTCATTGATTATATAATATGTTCTAGTCACAGTGATCTTAAAAGGAAATAAATAGTGCTACTGCATTAACTTATCAAGTGAGAGTGAAATTCTTAAATCTAACAGCTCTCCATTTTATTTCAACTTATTAACCTCCGATCACAATTCCAAATATCAACTACTCAAGGAATTATTAAATTTCTTTTTCCCCTCAAAAAAGATAATAATTTGCACATTCTGTGCCTGCAACAAACAAAAAGGTGATGAATCTAGAAAAATTAGAGAAGTACAGAGTGTGGAAACAATTAAAAGAGAAAACTTGTTCTTTTTAACAAATATTATATAATGAACAAGATAGCATTGCAAAAAAAAACCCATTTTATGCCTTCTCGCAGGTAATAAGAAGATCAGAAAACTCACTGGGTGGAACTATCAAATCCAAGAAAGAGACCGTCATCTGGAAGGGAGTAACCCATAGCGAACACTTCCTAAATTACCTGTAAAAATACCAAATTGGATCAATGTCCATTGACTTCGAAGATGGATCTAATTTAGCATTGATTGAATATAACACGAAATTTGAATTTGATCTACCTGACGATTAAATATACCAAAAATGCAAGCGAAAAAAAACATGAAAAAGAAACTATGTTTTCGCCCAGGTGTGAGGCGCTGCTTCGCCGTGCCGAACAGGGACAGAGAAAAGGAGAACAGGAGGGGAGGATATACCAAGTTCCGAGGGAGATGATTCCGTCGGCGATGACCGGAGCTGCGGATTGCCGGAGGTTGCCGAAGCTTTTTGCTACGGAACGGGAGATGTTTCGCCAATTTATAGGGCTTTGGGTCGAGGGACATGGCCGTTGTTGATATGCTGTTTTTTTTTATCTTTTAGTATAGAGCCGATCGGTCTAAAAATTGGACCGGATTTGGCCGGTCCAAAACAGTCGTGAGAACTGACCAAAACGATCTTTTTATTGCCAGATCGTGGTCCGACCGACACGATCGGTTCATTGGTCCGGTCGAAACAACTTTTCCTACAATTTCTTTGAAATGAATGGATAAAACTTTGTGCACGCAAATATTTTAACTTTTTTATTCGAATCCAAAAGAGATTTTGATAAGAATTAGGGAAAATCTGTTTTTTTGGGTAATTTTGGGCGATCCACAACTGGCACAACATCTCTATTTTCGCTGTCAGTTAGAAGTTCTTTTTTTATCAAAATATTTTTTATACAGATCCGAAGATACAAAAGATATCCGATACCAATTTAAAGCCGGAATGGATGAATTTCGAGGCTATGGCTAACTAGCGCCAATAAAAAAATTCAATCAATTCGAAAAATTCATCCAACTCAAAACAATCGAATCGAAAAAATGAAAATTAAAAATCCGAATATAATTTAGGATAGTTTTTTTAATAAATTAAAATTCACTCGTTAAAATTAAGGCTCCACCAAAAAAATCGTAAGACTCGTGGAGCTCATTTTTTATTTATATAATTAATACATGTTATTAATTCTTTTATTATAGATATAATATTTTTTATATAAAATTTCATACTTTTTTATCACATTATCAAACTCTGATTTAATAACTTTAAAATTTTAGTAGTTTATTTTATATTTAATACAAAATTAAAATTTTTATATTAATTTTAAGTTATTAAATAACTTTTTAAAATATAATTAAAAATTGATCCGCTAGAGAGTAATTTTTATTTCTTTCAAAATGATTTAAGATGATTTTTTTAATTTTAAAAATCAATTCCAAAAATAACAATTAATTTTTTTTAGATTAAAAATCCGCCCCGACCTGATCTATTTTCACCCCTACAACAAACTTGGGCTAAAAAATTTTTTAAACATAAAAAAATGTAAAAATTAATTCATATAATTATAAACTTATGATTTATGAGAACTATCAAACATATACGATATTAATGTATGTATAAGTGTATAACTGAAAACTAAATGTAATTAAATACGTAAAATATAAGATACTTTTGTAGATGAGAATCTTATTATAAACAACGTTCCTACTCTAACTTAAATTATAGATAAATTAGAAATGAATAAAATATAATCCAAAAAATCAGCATAATATGTTCTTTTTTTTAGCATGACAATGACATAATACCATGATAAATATGCTAAGAAGCATAATCAAAATCAAAATTAAATAAGAGAAAGTTTAAAACTTTCTTAAATAAATTAATACAATTGAGAATCTAAGTAACAGATATACAAAATAAAAAAGTTAAAAAAAATCCATTAAGTAAATTAATAAAATTAGGAATCCTAAACAAACAATATTAGTTAGATCAATAATCCTGACCATTTCAAATCTTATCCTAATCCTAGTTTACTTATCTATTTCATATCTATTTACATATCCAAATTTATGTCAAACTGAATATTAGGATAAATATCTCATCTAATCTAAATTATGATATAGACTATAATTATATATAAATCATGAATAAGATTATTATTAATTTAACTATTAAATTTTATAGATGACACGTGCATGGACTTTACAAAACGTTAATTATCATGCTATTATGATATTTAATTATTAAAAATAATTGATTATCAATAAATTGTTATAAATGGATTAGTCTACTTTGAGAAAAAATAATTGAGTGTATATAAAGAAATAAATTAACTATTAAACCAAATTGAAAAAAAATGAAACATAACCGTGTAAATTATATTAAATTACCTAGCTACTAATTTCTAATCAAGTATATACAGAGCCTAGGTTTAGATAGTTTTTTAGTTCAATAAAAAATTAGAATTACCTAATCAACTTAGTTTACACGTCTTCAAATTTGTATTAATAAATATAATTTATATTATCTTTTGTATTTCGTAATTGAATTTTAAAAAAGATAAATCAACATGTAACATATTTACTTTTTAATCAAATTAAATGTGTACTAGTTTTAGTGTTCATTTGTTTTAGGTAAATAAATGTTATTACCTAATAATAGTGCTGAGACCGTCATATCCACAGACAACATAATACTTATTTATCATATAATAATGATAAATCCTTATTAATTTAATAATGACAAAAAAATACTCTTTCTTTCGTATTTATATCATAATTAAATATGTGATTTTGGAATTTAAATTTGAAGTAGTTTTACAATATATTTGTGAATTAATTATGTCTAACGCACTATGAAAATACCATAGCATTTATACAACTTCACAATTTTGAGGTGTTACCCTAGGATATCATGAATTAAATCTTGCATTGGATTCGCTCGACTTGATAGGAAAATTATATGAAAAATGCTTGAACCTATGCTTCTACATTCAATCTTTTTTTTTTTTCATTTATAGTAGTGGCTTATGTTACCTCAATATTTCTTACACATTTCATTTTATAGCATGCTGCATTGCTAGATCTTGAGGACAACACATCATTTTTTTATGTTTACAATGGTCTTGATGGTAAGTCTAATGCTTCATCCCTCTAAAAAATAAGTATAATCCTTAACTATACGTGATTTAAATTTCTTTATTTTACTTTGTCATTTTGAAATTATCACGATTTTCCACATCTAATTCCAAACTACGAACTTATTTTTTTTGGATCCCTAAAGTATCCCGACTTTTCCACTTTAGCCCTCCATTCCACTTCTGTTACGTTTTCCTTTATTTTTTTCATTTATGAAAAGAGTAAATTACCCCTTCTTTCATAACACATTAAATAATAAATATAAAAAGAAAAAATCGGAGGGAGGGTAATTTAATCTTTTTCATAAATGACAAATTTTTTGTTTACCACTTTAATCCTTTCAATGATTTTTTTTATTTTTTTATTTATTATTTCATATTTTTCTGGAAGGAGGGGTAATTTAATCTTTTCATATATGAAAAAAGTAAAATTAACGAAAAATATAACAGAAGTGGACGGGAGGACCAAAGTGGAAATGTCACGATAGTTTAGGGATTCAAAAAAATAAATTCATAATTTGAGATTAGATGTGAAAAATCATATTAATTTAGGGAAGATTTATTAAAATAACCATTTTTTAAAACCAAAGCTCATGCTGCTTCGTAATGTTGTTCAAGTTGAATAATTTCTTACATGCATATAAAAATCATGACGACTTAGCCTTTTTTGAGGTAATCAGCCTCGGTTCTCGGAAGTGGCACCGACTATCTAACCTGCACCACGTTACTAAGTACATTGACCACAGATTTGGAAGGCTGGCCCACTATAATCTCATATAGGTCATCTCATATCGTCTAGCAAGAATTTTTTGTATTCATAAGGACTCAAACTAGGAGTCGTTTATCACTCCACTCTCAACCACCTATTGGTGATTAGTTTTAGCCTTTTGTTGATGGGTTTATCTGCTACTTTTTTAATGGTATTGTCAATAAAATAAATCTTTGTGCAAGACCTCACAGGTTGTAAATTTTCTAAGTGTTGTATATTTGCAATTCGCAAGGTATTGTATATTTGTTGTACACAAATGGTTGCCCCTGAAAGTGAAAAGCATGACATATTAATAATTTCCTTATTGATGTCAATGTTGCAATGATGGATGTGAAATTGCATTTGCTGTAGCATTCTGGTATGATCTTCACAAGGATGGAATGGTTGTCTGAACTAGTTTTTTTTTTCTTATTTTTGCTTCAAGACAAGTAGTTTTCTAAGTTCTGTGCACATAGGCACCTTCATATATATATATATATATATATGAATGAAGAGAGAGAGGTTAGGTAGCATGTAATCAAAAGTTGTACAACCAATATACAACAAACAAATCAAGACCGTTAGATTATAATTAGATGATTGAGATTTAACATCTATCGAATCTAATATTAAATTATTAAATTTAATCACAACCATCTAATCATCATCCAATGATCCAATGATTCAGATGATGCATATTAATCGTACAACTTTTGGTTGTATATTATTTAAACACATAAATAAGTTAGGTAGCATGCAAACCAAAAGCTGTAGATTTATATTTAATTACATTTTATTACATGTTTATTTTCTTTACATTTAATCTATAAAGATCTAGGATAATGTTGTGCACTTAAAGAACACTCTCGCTACTAGTTATCAACTTTGTCAGACGTAAAGAACACAAATCATTGCCTGCCAGGAGCTGCTACAAAGAAACGTAGCGTAAATGGGACACACTGAAAAAGAAGACTGATTTTTCTGAAATATGTTTTCAGCGGAGCTGATCAGTTGATCAGCCATTATAAGATTCAAAATAGCCAGCCATTACTTTCATATTTTGCTGTTACATGTTACATGAACATAAGAATTAGGCAGCAGTGGCTCCTCATGAAGCAACTTGGTGGTTCTTGATCCTACTGGAGCGCCTCACTGGAGTCATAGCCTCGTTATATTTAGCTTTAGCTCCCTGCAATGACATAACACAATCAAGCTGATTATTCATTCCATGTTCCAGTATATCAATTTTGGTAGGAATCTTCTTAAAACATGCAAGAGATGGATAGCAGAACTGACATAGTATGTATAAGAAACAGAATCTCAATTGTAATGTTCATCACCTTCTTTGCAGAAACCTTCTCGTAAGTAGTAAAGCTTCCATAAGAGGTAGAAGATGACAACCCAGTTGAGTCCCTCCTGGTCCTTCTTCTTCTCTCAAGGCTCAAACTGACATCCTGCTCCTCTTGGTCTCCGTGGCCTCCTTTTGTTGTCCTTCTCGGGCCAATGGATGAGCTTTCCATCAGATTAGTGCTGGACTCGTAAGGATCCATGGGTATATGATAAGCAGAATCACTGGAATCAACTTCATAGTTTTTGCTGCGCTGAGCTGTATATTCTGGGTCCAAGTTAGCTGAGGATGGCACCTCACCTACTGCCTGTGATTGCTGCTTTTGCTTCCTGGGGAGAAAGACCGAAGCAGCAGCACCAGCAGCAATCAGAATGAATGTTGACGACACACCCAGTGCCAATTTCGACCAAGAAGCAGCATCCGATGCATGAGTTGACAATTCTTGTAAATCGAAAGGCTTTGAGATGGGTTCTGGGTAAAAATCACCAGAATCAGAAAGCTGGATTTGAGGAGGAAGTGTTGCTTCATTTTTTGTGCTAACATCAGGAAGAAGATCCTGCTCTCCAAACTCGACAATTTCATTTTCAAATGTTTTGTCCTTCGATTCTGCGCTACCACCATCCTCCTCTTGAAGCATCTGCTCACTGCCATGCTCCAGAAGGCTTCCTTCTGTGTGGAAACTCTCAGCCTCTGGTGACGGTGATCCGGGTGATGAATCATTCCGATTTGCTTCCCCACCCAAATCTTGGATCTTTTCTACCTTTAACGTATCATTCTCCACTTCAATTTGTTCTTCGGGTCCTTTCGTCGCCTCCGCTTTTTTCATGTTGCCTACAACTTCAAATGCAACTCCTGAAACCTCTGCTTCGTTCACTGCCTTCATTTCATCTTCTCCACTCCTATCTTCTTGCAGACAAATATGAGATATGTCCACGCCCGGCCTTTTCTGATCACTGCTCTCCGTTGCCGCGACTGTGAAGTTATCCATGTAAAACGCCCCAATTTCCGGAAGAGTGGCCGCAGTAGAATGTCGACCGAAAGTGTTGGATGAAAACTGCTTCATCTTGTAGATCAACTCTTTCAGGTTAGAAGCAGAAACACCTAAATAGTCTCTAATTCTCAGGTCATCAATAACTTGCAAGACTGGGGCTTTCGTCAGAGAAGAAGAAGCAGAGGATATCGCAGGAGCATTCCAGAAGAAGAAGGGCATAAGACAAACAAGGATCAAAACCAGGAGGAAAGGTGCAAACTTCAACCCCGTAGAAGCTTGGACATTGCCGCCGGCTTCCGCTGCTGGTCTGCAAACGAGGCCTTCGCCGGTGTCTCCCAAAGATGGCGCCACGGAGGAAGGAGAGCGGCTGAAAAAGCCCATAGATGATTCTTCTTCTTCACACTCTTCTCCCAGACCAGAAGACTCCACTTCCCCAGCGCAAGCCGATGAGTCCTCGCAGCTTACGTCGGAGAAGGAATCATCGAGGCGTCTCCCGTCTTCCATCACAAGAAACTCGCTCTCCCCATGAAGATACTGTTCGATTCGAGGATTTGGCCTGTAGTGAAGGAAACGAGGCCTTGGAGAAAGGTAGTTTGTATCAGGATCGTACGGAGGAAGATGACGGTCTGCGCCAAACGGCACGTTGGCCGCCGGAGATATCCGAAATGTCCGAAGGGCACCGTATTGGTGATTCTTGATCTCGGCGTCCTCTTCCTCCATGTGTTCACCACACTCACCGCAGCCGCAGCAGCAGCAGCATGGCCCGTCCTCAAACCCGAAGCCCAGTTCAGGTCCTTGCCTGAGCTCTCGGCCGGACGATTCTTTGGACGCCGGGGCATCGGGCTTCTTGAGAACCACCGCGTCCATCGCCGGGGAGTGAAGCGACGGCAACAGTTCGGCGTCCTCGTTCCTCTCCCCAAGAATCTTCCTCCTTGGAGACGGCGCCGCCGCTACCGCGACGGCCTTGGACGCGGCGGATATCGTCGGAGACATGAAACGCTTCGCACCCTTGGACGAAGAGGAAGAAAGCTTCCTCAGGGTCGAGCATACGGCGTCGCGGCCACGCCGGTGCCTGAAATCCTCCGACGACCCTTTGGGAGGTCCAAGAAGGAAACGAATGGATCAAAAGATGCCAAGAATTCAAGCGACCAGAAACAAGAATCGTTCTTGGTACCTGAGAGATTGGGGTCGGAGCTGCTGTGCCTCCCGGTAGCCTCCGTCGTTCTGGTGCTGTGGATTGACGGCCTGGAAGGATTGGGAGAAGCGGATCTAGACGCCATTTTTCTCTCTCTCTCTCCCTCTCCCTTGCTCTTTTCTGTGATGATTAGAACGAGGAATGAGAAAGAAACTAAAAAATGGAAAGTGAATGAAATCAAGGAGCCCTTCCGTATCTTTTCCTCTGTTTCTTTCCTTCACTTATGCGTGCGACGTGCGTCGACGTGTAACGGCTACTTTTTCGAACGAGGATAATATGACCGTTGGAGACAGCAATAACTCCCCTGTTATGGAATTCTTGAAGGTGTATTTAATGCTAATCATATTCATAGCGATTCTAAAATATAATGCTAAAAAAACATCTTCAATATATTTTAGACGAATCCCATATGAGATCTTTAATTCATATTCAGGATATCAAAATTTAATCCAGTGATAACACACAGTAAATTAGTGAATTTTCCTTTCTAGTTTTTTTTTGTGATAAAAATCTACAAAAGAAAAGGATTTTCTTTCTAATTTATTTTTGTTATAAAAATCTACTAAAGAAAAAAAAAAGAGATGCAAAATACATATTTATGGATCTTCAGAAGATTTGACATTGATTAAACATAACGATTGGAATAACTGAGCGGGATTGAGAAGATGGTAATAATGTGTGCTGTTTTGCCAAGCCAAATGTTATGAAAGAGAACATACATTTGCAAGGTTTTCTAAATAAGCTTTTCATTCGAACTCAGTATAGCAAATGCTCATTCTTGACAATCACAAACTTTCATCATATGTGAATATTATTACAGTGTAAGCATCGGCGTCGAGCATAAATGTTGCTACCATATTCAGCTGCGTTGGCCGAACTGGCGCGAAGAAAGAAAGAAAAAACATAGCGGCATGTTGCCGTAACCCCGTAGAATCAATCTTTCACAAATGGAGCATGTCCATCAAGTTTAGCTTAAGAAATCAAACTTCTGAATTTAAGGATAATACATGGAATAAAATTCGATTGATTTCTGAGTGATTGTCCAAGCCTGCAGCTCTGTGATATTTGTCCATTGATCTCATAGCAGCAAAAGCCTCGGCTGTTCAGCCTCTCATCCTCATGACTGTCCATTAACCTGCAAACAACAGTACATCTAATTTTTTTATTAGGGCAACAATGCATCATTTAACAACAAAAGATTATACAATTCAAAAGCAACATAATTGAGAAATTATAATACATGCAGAAAGGAAGCAGCAAAGAATATCAACGATTTGGGGTCATAAATCAACATGAAATAAAGGGTTTTCACGCCTACTATAAAGGGTGTAATTTCGCTAAATATGAAAATCCAAGGACTCCAAACAATTGAACCAGAATTTTTAGAGAAGAATCTATTATCACTAGATTTTATGCCCGAGAAATACTGCCATGCTCAAGACTTCAATGAAATGATAGGTAAACTGATGAACTTGCTCAAAACAAAGAACTTCAAGTCACATATTCACAACTAAGATTATCATTAAAACCAATTTCACACTACCAAGCAAAAATCATAGCAGTTAGTGTACCTAAAATCATAAGTCAAAGAAGAACTTGCTTTCAGAATGCCTTTTATTTTTTTCAGCATTGTTACTGCTAACATTAAACTAATCATACATGTCATTCCTTCAAATGATTATTTTTTACTTAACAGTAGGATGCCAAACTAAGCACCAAGAAAGTCATACCATCATTGTACAAGCTTCACAATGCCAACCCTTCAGAAGAGTAGAAGTTGTTGGAAGGGGCAAGCTTATATGTTTGGAAGCTCTGGAACTCTTCATCGAAATATAGAAATGCTTGCCTCATTCTCAAGAAAGTATTGAGCTCACATAAAAAAGGGAACTGAAACAAGACATGCAAACAGAAGAGAGACAAAACAAGTACCAGAAATAATCTTACTTCTATTTTTCAAGCTCCAGCATAAAGTGACAACAGCCAATGGAAGAGCAACATGAATCAAGTTAAAATGAACAGTATGGGCATAGAATCTATATCAACATGGCACTCCTCGTCCAGGATATAAACTGAATCCAATATATTCATCACAACCAGTCATAGTTTCCTTTCGTAATTAGATTAACATTAGTTGAAAAGACTTGTGAAATAATTAGTTTCTTTCTTTTTTTCTTGAAAGAGAAAATGATGATGGGCAATGGTACTGTCCAATTTTATTTATCAAAATAATGGTAAGTAGTGTTCAATGAGCACAAACTATTGTACAACAATGCCATCAGTAAATTACAAGTCTAAATAATTGAACTGCTGATAAATGTCAACTATCACCAATCATTAATCTGATGATTTTCTTCAGGTAAAATCATTATGATAATTCTGTAGTCCAAACTGCTTGAAGTAAATGAATGGGTGCCTTTCCATCCAAAAAAAGCAGAAAATCGCAGTAAGACGAACAAGCAGAAATACTACACCCAGATGAACATAAATGACACTCCCGAAAGGCTCAGTGGTGCTGAGAAAGATACTACAAATAACCCTCAATAATAATGCTTCCCTTCGATACCACAGACTCCAAGTTATTTAATCTCAGTAAAGTCTGATCAAATGGCAAAACTGAAGTTTCTTTACTCCAAATTGGGCACACTTTCATAACAACCTTCTGGACCAACTTTTCACCAAGTTCATCAACCATGAGCTCACTCAATCTACCATTACCTCCACTGAGATCCAGTAATATACTGCATAGACCTTGGCTCACACAAAAGTCAATAAGTGAACTTAAGTTCAGTTTTTCAAGAACTACCATATCAATGCCCTTCATTTCTGGCTTCAATTTTATGGCTTTCTCTGCCACAACAACAATCTTAGCTGCAGATCCTTTGATGAGACTAGGAAGGTGTAATACTGAAGATTCATCTTTCACTGTGATTATATATAGTGGTTGATTAAGTACAGTGTCATGGAACAGGGGAAAGCTTGAAATTTCATTCAATATGTCACTGGAAATTATAATCCCATCGTATTCCTGCAGTAACTGTGAGTAATAGCCCCCTGCTTCTTCCACTCCTCTGCCAAATTGATTTGAAATCCTTCCATTCATTGACAAGGAATATCTGTAATTCACAAGAAAAAGATTGTAGAATTATATCAATAAACTACATGCAGATCAGCAGATTACAGGCCATTCTAGCACTCACACTGTGAAAAATATAGAAAAAAAAGTCTAGACAAAAAGTTTCAGTTACAAAAAACAATCATCACTCCACCATCATAACACATCAACCTCATGAGTAATAACACCATGAACATTAAAAGTTTCTTTTTACATTCCCCCTTTCAACTTGTGTCGAAGGATATTTAATCATAACATGAGGGAAATAGAACTACCAGATCCAACAATTGAAGCTTTCTCCATTTTCAGCTGGAGCAATTAATACTGCCTAGGCAAGCATAGTAGTAATTGTGTTTAAGATTCTTGCACTTTTACTACCAATAATAGTTATCCTAGTTTTATTTTAGTTGTATTTTCAGTTTGCCTCAGTTGTATTCCACCTTCTCAGAAAAAGGAAAAACCAAAGTTGTCACTTAATGCTTACGTCATAGTAACAAATGGTTTCCCGGTAATCATCCGATGGATAAAGGCTTCATTAAGTTTCCGACATAACTTCTCTTCCACGCCTACGATAACATCTATTCCTGATTCTCTTAACCTATCCACTCCTTTTGATGCAACAATTGGATTTGGATCTATCATTCCAACTACTACTTTCTTTACTCTTGCACGAATAAGAGCTTCTGTGCAAGGTGGGGTCCTCCCATAATGATTACATGGCTCAAGGCTCACGTAAGCTGTTGCATTTTCTGCCAAAGTTCCAGCATCTTTCAGGGCAAAGACCTGCGCCAAAATGAATGTTTTTGCACAATATCCAACACAGAAAGTCTACATTGCATAAGTACCTTAAAACATCGAAAAAATTGGACTACGTCAGTTTGAAGCATAAAAAATTCCAGTAGCAAGAAAGATGATAAAACATGAAATAGATGATTTTATGTAATGGTAAAACATGAAATGGTAAAAAATATAGGAAAAAATGACATTTTATGTTTAACTTAAATGGCTGACAAAATTCAATATGAATTATTACAAGATGCCACATTTTCCCCTTATTTTACGAAATCACTTATTTTACAAGTATGACACATTAAACTGGAATGAGAAGGCTGATGAACATAGCAAATTAGCAAGCACCTACAAGTGTAGGGCAGAAGCAGAGATTGGATGTAGTTGTAGTGAATATAAAACTGAGAAAACAACCACATTCAAGATAAAAGACACAACGAATAAGGTTAAAGAATCAACAAATCTTTTAAGTCCTAAACAGCATCCTAAGAGCATGCAAACCTCATATTTCCGTCAAAATTAGTCTCGTAAGAATAATATTAACCACCTAAAACGCCTTAAAATGTATGATGAGGACAAGAGCCAAATTCTACACAACACTAAACCTCAAAATTCACACCATACAGCAGAAATAATCCTGAATATTTTAACACTTCAATCTCCGATATCCAAGTTCCAAGTTTTCTTAATGCACAATAAATATAAATTGGTGTTTGCAAGTTGTGACTACCTCAGCATGCGGTTGGCCTGCTTTGGGGTGAAATCCTTCTCCAACAATCTCTCCATTCTTGACAATGACGCATCCCACCATTGGGTTAGGGCTGGTGCAGCCAATGGCCTTTTTAGCCAACTCCACACAGCGTCGCATGTAGAATGAATCATCCCCTCCCCCATTGCATTTGACGACCAATGACGGCAGTCGATTGCAACGAGAGACAGGCAACGAAGCTTTGCCTCTGGGAGAAAGAATGTGGCTGGCAGTGAGAAGTGGGGGGCGTGAGAAGGAGCAGGAGGTTATTGTGGTTTCAACCATGAGGAAAGAGTGAGACATTTCTGTTTGCTGGCACCAAAGTGATATGAGAGTTATTGGCTAGGTTGTCCAAGAACCAAATATAAATGATAAGGGAATTTGATATACATCACCCTGGAACACTAGGCCTCCCATCATAATCTTTCTTATGAATCTTTTTCAATACTCATTGAAACAAGAATTAGCCTATATCTACATGCAACCAATAAATATCTCCACCTTCATCTATTTAAATTTATTTTACCATTCTGTTTCTATATGAATCTTTTCTAATTTATTCTATTATGCTCTCATTCTGATATTATCAAGTAAATCAATCAGATAATTCAATTTGCGAAAATGATTACATAATCATTACTTGCTCATATTTATATCTCTTGGTCACCTCAATTAATAATTTTCACATATTTAAGCTCTCATTCTGATATTATCAAGTAAATCAATCAGATTATTCAATTTGCAAAAATGATTACCTAATCAGATAATTCAATGGCGTCGTATGATCCATGTAGCCGACCCCACCTAGTGGGATAAGGCTTTGTTGTTGTTGTTGTATTTAGGTCTTGGTCACCTCAATTAATAATTTTCATACATAACTACATTTATTCATAAGTTACATCATTCAATCTCCCAATCATTATATCCTAATTATTATCATTATTAACTAATGAGTCATATAAATAAGATTCTGCCATATTCTTATATTTGCTTCAATAATTAGGTAATAATAAAATATGTTAGGACTTATGCATCCCAGTTCATATCAGCTAATCATTTAACAAACTCAGCAAATTACAAATTCTATAAATTTCAATACAGTGATATTGATAATATTATCATTTAAAACAAAGGAGACAACATATTTCCTTTAATTATAATTATTTAATAATTATCAACCTATTAGGACAATGTATTTTATTTAGGGCAATACTTATACTATACTAGTCAATTTTTCTTTGTCAAAAGGATTTAATTAACTATCATGTTATTTTTCTTTTCTCAGGAAACTAGCATGTCATGATACTTGTTTTCTCAATCTCGCTCTTAAATTTACTGTTATGATTCTCAAATTTATAAGCTAAACCTATTACTAAGACCATCTAGCAATAGCATCAAAATCTGATAAGCTAAACATATTCTAATCAACCTCTTAATCGAATTTATTCTAATTCATCAATATTGCTAAGTAGCAAAATCTGAATACCTCAACCTCTTTATACGTTTAAATAAAATTTATTATCCCCTTAATTAAAAGTATAGGCCCTAATTAGAGTTGTCGCGCTACCGGAATGAAGTGGGCAGCAGCCTCTTCCAACGAATGGCTCTAAGCAAGAACGGGATTCGATGTTACACGTACAAGGAACAAATCTATAAATACGATGTCATACCATGATCCAGTCAATACGACCATGACATTACGTACTCACCGACGCTGGGAAGAAGTCAAGGACGAACTTACCGACGCTGGGAAGAAGTCAAGGATGAACTCCGGCGATCTCCGTCGGCGGCCGGCGGCACTCAAGGACCGAAACCCGCAAAAAACAGATCAAACCCTTGTTCCAATCACGTGAACCTTTGATCCAAGGAAAGGCCTACCAACGAAGGGAACGAACTCCCGGCGAACGGCATTCGAACAGCGTTCTCCCTACCGCCGATGTGTTAGCCTCGACTTGCTCGTTCCGATGATGGTGTCAAACGGCGAAGGGGATCTCCAGTAACAGTGATGCGGTAAAGAGACGAGGCGGCGGCGGCGGCGGCTTGGTGAGTTCGGGTTGTAAACGCAGATGGAGGAAGAGAAGAGAAAGGGAAGGAAGGGTTCTTTCCTTACCACGTGTCGACCTTAGGCTAGTCTGGCTTGTTTTTTCTATTTATTCATTTATTTTAGAGTTAATTCAAAGTTTCCATTTTCCCTGCGATTTTCATTTTAATTTTGATTATATTAATTTTTTTATTTTTTTAAACCTTTTTTATTTATTAAAAGACTAAACTATCTTTCTCTATTCTCTTTTAAATTTTAAATAATATATAAAAAATATAAAAAAAGGGGTGCTGCCTCCCTGTGTCGGAGGGAGGGGGCAGTGCCTCTCCTCTGCGTCCCCGACAAGGGGACATTATAACACTCTCAAAATCGCCCATCCTTCCACGTGCGTAGTTGACTTCGGAAGCGCTACACTGTCTTTTATAATCAAATATTTTAATGCGAAAGTTCAAATATTGGAATATCAAAGGATATAGATGGTTAATACAGTCAATAACAAAGTAAAAAGAGGTCACAATGTTCAACAGTTCAACATTTACGAAGAAGTTCGATACGCGGAATAATATGATGTCTTTCAAAAGTAACGATGTTTATGGGGCGAAAGATAATAGAGAGGACTTGATGCTATGATTTAGTCATGTGTAACGTTCTCTAAGCCATGTGCTCTCCAACACCTCATCAAGTAGATCTCTCACCTGCAAAATCTCAATGCAGGGGAATCAAATACCTGTGAGATGTCCAGTACCATAGAAGCATAGACGATAAAATAAAAATCAATGACAGTCGTATAACAAGTAATTCAGCAATGAACAATAATATGCGTTGGCTTCTGTACATTGACTACAACGGGTCAAACATCATGCTTCAGATATATCAATATCTTTATTCTGTTCTTTACTATGACTATACCTTATTTTTTTAGTACTCTGTATTATCTTCACCATACCATGTTCCATACTTTACAATTACATATTCTATGCTCTACTATACTTTACTTTTGTGTTGCTTTTGTTGTGAGTTACACTACGTCTTTTACATTACTATGATATCTTTAAAGTTAGTTTTTCTATGCGAGCTCGACGTTATTAGATTGGAATGTCAGAGGTGCCTCTCTGTATCTGTAAAGTCAATAAGCCCATATAGGAAATAGATTGTGATAATGCATCATCCATTTTGAAATACAAGTGGGAGAGGACCTACACTCTAGGAACAGTGGTCATTTAAGAACATGTAGGTTCAATGTCTCCTCAGTTAGCTACCTGTCCCTCTGGCTCGATACTATGAAATGTTATTCTTTGGGGAAGGAGTGTATCAAGTGCATTACCATTTTTCGATATACAGGTGGGAGAGAACATGTAACTCAGGAACAGTGGTCATCGAAGACTAGTAGGTTCGATGTCTTCTCAGCTAACTACCTGTCCCTCTCTATCACTATAAGAAAATTGGCAATTAGCGACTCATGGTCAGAGACGCTAGGAAGGCGCTATTACGTCTCTGTTGTCAAGAGCGTCTCCTTCGCGTCTAACTAGCGCCGCAAAATTGAGACGCTGGAACTCGGTGGCTAGTGGCGTCGCACTAGAGTCAAAAGATGTTGAGACGCAACTAGCGCCACATATTGACGCTATATCGACGGTATTAAGACGCGATGTTTGGGGCTGCGCGAAGCAGGAACGCGTCGCTAAGTCGACACGAAGTGGCGGTAGGCGTGAGACGCTCTTCCGGCGCCCACATGTGGCTAACTTAGGCGCTAGTAAGGCGTTAGATTGACGCAAATATGATCATGCATTTGTCGCCATTGAGACGCTAAGATGGCGTTAAGTGTGATATATCTAAATTAACGTCGACATGCGTTTAGACGCCAATGAGACGCTATGGTATCGCTACATGCACATTTTTTTACCCGCCCCAGCCTCATTTTTTCTCTTCCCACGCCATACAATTTATAATGCATCTCAAAATGCATTGATATTCATCACAAGCAATATAAAAGCATCACAGGCAATATAAAATCATCACATGCAATATAAAATCATCATAGGCATAATATATAACATAAGAATACGAAAACTATTAAATCGAACTAACAAACTATATGTATGTTTAAGTCTATAAGTAACAAATGCATAGTTTGTTTTCTATCCTAGGTTTGAGAATTATTGTTATCATTCCGGATGTTCGACCCAAACGTGCTCGGTCCATGGCCTCGCGGGGATGAATTCTGCGTCGGGATCAATCCCTGAATCGCCTACAATAGAGGACCCAACTGCTGCGATAACTGTTGCGACACCTGCTGCGACAACTGCTGTGATATCTGCTCCGATAATTGCTGCGATAGCTGCTGTGATAGCTGCGTCAGATCAGGTGCAGCGAATGAGCTCGGAGCAGATGCACCTCCTGCATATCCTCCGATCCTCCTAGGTATCTGAGCGGCTGTGCTGAGGCCACGCAAGTAACCTCCTCGTGTCGTGCCGGTCACCTCTTCCCAAACAGTAGGGTCCTCTACGAAATAAAAAAATTATAAAATTATATAATATATAAATTATATATCAAGAATCACGTAAATTAAAAACATGACTAAACCAACGAAGAAACATTACCTGGTGGCTGAGTACTCGGATCATCTCCATACTTTTCAGCCATTTTTGCATTATACTCATCCTAAAAAATTTAAACGTTGTGTATTTCAAAAATATTACACTAACGGCAATAACCAAATGACCATATCATGAGACTTACCAGAATCTTACGAGTAGTGGGCGTGACTAAGTCGTTTGTCTTCTGGCTCTTATGCATGGCCTCGGGACCGCCTTCTTTCTCCTCCTACAATAAAGTTTCAAATTTGATAACATAAGTATAAGTCAAAAGTTTGATTAATGGAATTTATATGTAAATTACCATGCGCCGTTGATGCTCATCAAATTGCATCGATCCCCCTGTGTGGATGTGAGCCTCGGGCTTCGAAAGACGGTTAACTCTTGCCTTTTCTGACTTCCTTTGCCATCGTTCATCCGTCCTTTGTGAACATCAAATACTTATACTTTCAAAAAACTATAATTTTCATAAAAATAATGTAAAAGTATACATACTTACCACTTCTTACAGAGGGACTCTCAAACTGAGCGTCTAATATATCTTGGGCATCTTTGTATGCCCTGCTCCAAAGTGAGGCCGGCAGACGTGACGACCTTGCGAAACTTGTATAATCGATTTCGAAGGCGTTTCGCAGCGACCTCCTCAAAAGCTCTCCGGATCATTCCTAAACTAATATTCGGATGAAACTGATTTGCCCCCTACAAATATAACGTTAAAACTTAGTAATTTTAAAATAAATATAAATCGAATTATGTAACCCAAATAGAAGATCGTACCGTAAAGGCTTGAAATATGTCATCTCGCACTTGAATTGAGTTATCTTTCTAGGATCCTGCCCCTTCCGGCAAGTGAAAAAGAACGAGAGCACTGACATCCCGCACGGTACTAGCCGGTAAGAAAGTGGTCCTGCCAATTACAAAGAAGAATTAATTTTCAATGATAACCAAAACTATAACAAAATTTGTACAACTTATTTAACTTACGATCGAGCAATATTATTCACAGTGACCACCCCATTATCGTGTAACCCCTCTTCATCACTCGAAGAGGAATAATCATCCGGTATAGCTGGAGTAGGCTGTGAAGGTCCGACATAAGCTACGGGCCCTAATACATAATAAATCATTAGTGTCATACCAAATTAAAATTGTGATAATTGATAGATGTACAGTAATGTTCTCACCTCGATTGATGTGTGCCACATGATTAGTAACAGTCTGCTCGTCTGAATGAATTGAGTCAGGTGCTTGTGCTATCGGTGGCGTAGTAACTGACATTATTAAAAAATAATTAATATAATTAACTGAGAAATGTCAATAACAATAAATATATCACCTAACGTAAGATGTCGCTCGCCAACGCTAGATTATGGTGAAGCGTCTGGTATTCTCGGCGGTCGCGGTGAGGTAGCAACTGCCATCACAAGAAAATACATAAAATTTGGCTCCTATATAAAGTTAAGTAATATACAAAATATAACTTGGTGTGACATGACGATCGTGGTCGTGCGATCGAGACGTACCGACTATGTTCCCCGTCGACGGTGGAGTAACTGTCACAAAAGTAAAATATTTAAAAAATTCTATCCCCTACTGTCTATTGCCTACAATGTGTCACGTACCTGGAGTGATACACTCAATAGACCCACAAATGGATCGCCTATTATGTGACGATCCGGCTACGTGCCCCGTCGACGGCGAAGGAACTGATATTATTAAAAAAGGAATTTAACTATTATAATCAACTATAAATAAGCAGCTCACAATAAATATATTACCTGATGGTTGTGATGGCTGACTCATCTGGAGTGAACGCCTGGAAGAGCGAGATGATCCAGATGCTCGACCCCTAGTAACTATGACTGAAAAAAAAGAAAGAAACTTCTCTTATTATCGGTAACCATATATAACTTTTAAAAAACATGAATAATTAACTTAATGTATTAATAATTAACTTAATTAACATGATGGCGGGCTAGTACCTTCTTAATCGGAGGACGGTAAAGGGCGGAGGGCGGCCGAGATGGCGAAGGGCGGAGGGCGGCCGAGACGGCGAAGGGCGGCGGAGGCGGATGTCGGCGGCGGTGGAGGGAGGACGCGGCGGAGGGCGGACGAGGCGGCGGTGGAGGCGACCCACGGTCGAGGGCAGGCGTCGAGGAGGCGGACGATGCGGCAACGGTGGACGCCAAGGGTGGTGGTGGAGGCGGACGACGCGACGGCGGAGGGCGGACGAGGCGGCGGTGGAGGCGACCCATGGTCGAGGATGGGCGTCGGGGAGGAGGACGACGCGGTCGCGAAGACGGACGACGTGACGGCGAAGGCGGACGACGCGACGGTGAAGGTGGACGATGCGGCGACGAAGGCGTACGACACGACGGCAGTGGACGCCAAGGGCAGTGGTGGAGGCGGACGACGCGGCGGCCGAGGTGACCCGCGGTGGAGGGCGGGCGTCGGGGAGGCGGACGACGCGGCGGCGGAGGCTGTTGAATGCGGAGGGCGTCGGAGGCGAATGGCGGCGGAGGCGAAGGGCGGCGGCGACGGTGGAGGGCGGTCGTCGGGCGTCGGACGTCGGGCGAAGGCTGGAGGCGGCAGTGGAGGGCGTCGGAGGTCGGGCGTCGAAGATCGGGCGTCGAGCGCCGGAAGTCGGGCGTCGGGGCGCGTCGAAGGTCGGGCGTCGGGGGCGCGCGCGATGGTAAACAGTAAAAAGTGAAAACGAAGAAGAGGGGTTAGGGATTTAAGTAATTTTTAGCGTCGCAATATAGAGAAGCTAATGTATCGCTAAGACAACGTAGTGACACCATCGCGTCGTCGGGGCATCTCAATTATGTAGCGTCTCAATTTCGCGACGCCATAGAGACGTTCAATAAAAGTTTTTTCAAATTTTTTTAGTATGTATGTAATTTTATTTATCAATGTAACGTCTCATCGCATTATGCTCCGTTTCAATTATTTTATTTTCTTTCGATAATTTATCATGTATGTATACAAAATTATAAATATGTATGTATATGTGTATATAACACAAATGTGTGTGTATAAATATACATATGTAATATAAGCGTACGTATATATATGTCTACGTGTGAGAGATTAAGTTACAACAATGTGTTTCGTCTATATGTATTATAAATATAAATGTGTATGTATATGTCTATACATGTGCGAGTCATATATATATAGATAACATGTATATGTATACGTATTCGAAGTGAATATATATATGTGTGTATTTGTTTATATGTGTCAGATTAGGTTATAATAATATGTATATATGCACTTATTATATATAGGTATCGACATATACGCGTATTTATATGTCTATATGTGCCCGATTGAGCGAGGGGTCAAAAGTCGGCTTAGAAGGCACAATACAGACGCCATTGAGTCTCTAGGTTCATTTATCGACTGCGTAGCGCCTAACTAACGTCTAAAACAGTATGGCATCTCGAATGTGCGATGCTAGAGAGACACCCATAGTGTCATCTTAGCGTCGATAATAGCTTCGGCGCTCATTAAACTCTAGGTAGACGCTATTGTGTGTCTACTGTGACGCTAACATATCACTCACTTAATTAACCATCGTAATCCTATGATTAAGTATATAATAATAATATATGCATAATTAAGATATTATATATATTATATGTATACATAACATAAGTAATATAGGTAAAAAATTATATATTTAGAAACACTCTTATCATGTAAAAATACATATATATATATAATCTGTAATTAATACTAATATAATATTTAATGAATTTATTGATTGACATATAGTATATATAATATAGTGTTTATATATATACTATAGCGTCTCTTTCGTTTGAGACGCCATGTAGCGTCGCTTTAGAGTCTTCATTCGTGCGACGCTAGATTCGCGTCTAACGTTGTCGACGCCATAACGGCGCTAGGTACTGCCGCGCATTTGCGGTTGCCGCCAGAAATAATAACGTCTACGTAGCGTCTCGATTGCGCTACTTTTAACGTCAACTCTCTAAGTAGTTAGGAAGACGCTATTGAGAGGCAAGTGGCGCCTGATTCTTGTGATGCTAAAGAAGCGCAATGGAGGCGTTAGTGGCGTCTTTATAGCGTCATATACTTTTGAGGCGTTACATGGTGTCGCTAGTCGCCAATTTTCTTGTAGTGTATGCCATACCATGATCTTTGTTCCGTACATTGGGGCGGCACATAGCAATCTCGTGTTTTATCTTTGCTTTACTTATCTTTGTTTATCATGAAATCTATGAATTCGAACCCAAAATGGCATTATTATCTTTACAATAGGACTCGAACAGTTATAGATAAACTGGTTCAAGTCTTCTATTAGGGTTCAAAAGCCTGACTTAGATCGGGTCAGAGTCCGACTCGGACCATGTCAATTCTCATACATCAGAATCAATTCAATGTCTCTCTATGGGTTCGAGTGGGTTGAACCAGTCAATTTGAACTGGTGGTTTGGGCTGAATCGAACGGTCTAAACCGGTCGGTATCGCTCAACCGTTTCCTGGACCGGTTGATCGTTCCTCCTAGTTTGGACGAGCCGAACCGGCCGACTTGAACCTGTCAACTGTTCCTTATGGACCGGTCGACCGCTCCTCTGGGATCGGTTGACCGTTCTCTTTGTCAGGCATTTTGTCGAACCAATCGACCGTGCCTCCGGCCGGTCGACCGATCACTCTACGTATCACTGGATCGGTCGACCATTCTGAGAGGTCGGTCAACCGATCGCGAACTCATGGTGACACGCAGTGCGCGCCGGATCGGTCGACCGTTCGGATGGACCGATCGATCGATTGTGAGATCGAACTCGTCGGGGTACTGCTGGATCAGTCGACCGATCTAAAAATGCGACAGTGCAATATGCCTATCAGTTCGGTCGATCATTCATCGACTGGTCGACCGTTCATCGATCGATCGATCGTTCATCGACCTGTCGACCGATGTCTTCGATAAAACAGGGCCGCCGGTCTTCTTCCTCGCTTTCGGTAGCCCTCTGGCCATCAAAACTCAACGATCAGAATACGGAAAATAAATGTACGAATCTCAGGGTCATAATGGATGCGTCAAATGATCAATATTTCCTCGTATAGGAGATTTAAACTCTAAGGTACCTTTCGTTCGATCGTTTGATTTCGCCGGCGATCTGTTCATCGTTCTCCGACGTCGGTCGTCTCTGGTCGATGGGGAAAGGACGCCTGACTTTTGCTTGTGCGTTGTAGGGTCCAGGCACGAGTCGAAGGGTCGTCGGATCGTCGTCTCTGTTCTTCCGCCGAGCGCCGTTCGTCGTCGGAGTTGCAAAGGAAGGAGGAGAAGGGCGGTGGACGCGGCTGGTGAGGTTTCCAAGGGGCGCGAGGGCACTCCCTCGCGTCCCCTTTATAGCCCTGGCCGACCAAGGGTCGGCCGGATATGGAACGACCGCGATCGGGGAGAAAATTTCTCCCCTAGCCGGCCGTTTCATTCGTTCGTTTCAAACTTTTTTTAATTTCTTTCCTTAATTGGAAAGATGGATACATTACAGACATCCCTAGTTTTGCCCCTTGTCATTAGTTTTGCGCTTCACAAAGGTTTTGCGCTTCACAAAGGTTACGGTAGGCTTAGAACAAGTTGTCGGTCGACATCTTCCGAGCAAAGGATCCAAACGCTTTACTAGAAAAAAAATTTCGTACACCAAGATCTTACTATCTCAGCTCTGGTGTCGCTCTTCCTAGTCATCATTTGACAAATTGAGCATTGTGCAATGGCGGAGGTAGCACCCCTCGGAAGCCTCGGGAAGTAGGAATCAAGTTCAAAAGGAGAGACGGACGCCACGAGTTTCCTGGACGTCATGTTCTAGGACAGCCTCATTGAAATCCCCCGTATGGTCATGTTTGACGTCACCAAGTACCTTCTCTACAGCTTTATTGCCTTCAAGCAATGTTTCTTGGTTGTCGATAACGTGATCACCACCTACGCCGTGCTCATAGACTACATCATCAATGCCCCAACGTCAAAGGGAGGGGGCAATGCCCCCATTTTTAATATTTTTATATTATTTTTTATATATTATTTTAATTTTTAAACATTAAAAGAGGGTACAAAAGGGTAATTTAATCTTTTAATAATAGAAAAAATAGAAAATTTAATGGAATCAAAGGATGGGTTAAAGTATGGGTGACACCGGTGCGGATTGGGTGGATTTTTACTTTAAAATATCATCCTATATATTTTGTTGAGTTTTTAAATTTAAAAAACCTTATCAATTTTTTCTAATGGTTGTTTCAGAGTCCTATATTTTATACATTTTATAATTATAAAAACATATTAATGATATAAAGAGATATCTATTTCATAAATTAATGATATTGACATGTTATAAATTGTAATAGTGCTATTTATGACTTATATTAATTTTTATTCATATTATAGGATAAATAATATGTTTATTGAGTAATTTTATACATATTATAAATGTTAACATTGATAATGTTTTGAATCTGAACTCAGTTGTATCCTATATGGCCCTCTACGTAGTCAGGCGCTTTAACAATTGGAAGGAGATCCTTACTGCGGGGGCTTGAAGGCGGAGCTCTCGAAACCTAGACGATTTTAGGGTTTCTATTTTCTATTTTATATTGTAGTTTCTTATATAAACTCCATGACAGCTAAGTTATTTTGCATCAATCATCATTATTTCATACCAAAGAGAGCCGCCGTCGCCCGAGGACATAGCCTGATATAAGGTGAACCTTGTAAATCTCGTGTGTTTCTTCTATGATTGTGTGATATCTCTCCCTCTTTTCGTAATAGTTAAAAATATAATATCAATATATATTTTATAAAATTTTAATTATGTAGGTCTCCATCGGACTCCTCAAGTGGTTTTTTTAAATTCTAAAGATTGTCTAGGTTTTTTCGAATCTAAAAAAACCTAAAAATTTTGTGACTGATCGGGTCAATTTTTTAGGCTTTCGAATTTTTTTTTTGACACCCCTAGATTAAACGCTAAGTTCATATATTAGGCTAGACATGGAAAAGTTAATAGAATAAAGTGACATAGTGTGGTAAGTTCATAAATTAGAGTTAGATGTGAAAAATTGCTATAGTTCAAGGGAAGTTTGAGAAATTGACCATTTATTTTATCATACTTATAGCCTTGCATTGGAACCTTTTGTTTCAAGTGAAATAAATTTATTATTGTGAATGAGAATAGTACACCAAATAGAGGATGCTCGTCATCCTATCAAAAGAAATCAATTTTTGACTCGACCAGACTAAAAAATCTATTACACTATTAGCAGTGCAAAGTGTAATTCAAAAGTTGCTAAGAGATTGTAGATGTCTTCAATCAAATTTCGAGTTTGTCAAGAACATTTTGCATTGTGATTCAAAATCCTAATAAGGAGAGCACAATTTGATCAAAATAGACAAGTATTTTGTGGGTGACGTCTATGCAAGAGCTTTCGTAGGAAGTGATGACTGTTGGAGGGAATCTGGATAGCTCATATAGTTTTCTAGACTGATCATCTAGTGGGTTGGGGGTGGCTGTTGGAGCTCCAAAAATATATGGAGCCCAAATTTATTAGTCATCATAAGGGTTTGAAGGTAAACTAATGGAATGTATTTAGCAACTAATGGGGAGCTAAGCAGGATGGGACGAGCCCAAAGATTTTAGGGAAGGGCCATATATATATATATATATATATATATATATAGGTTTGTTTTCCTCTAACTTCTCCTGAACTAAGTTTTTTTCGCATCTACTAATGACTTTCAAATATTTCGCGGACCTCTCCTGAACTATGTCACTTTTTTCACTTAGGTCCATCCGTCAATGTCTCTTTTTTTAAACTATAAAATGACCAAAATACCATCATGAACTTAAGTGTGCTGAAAATAATACATAATAATAAATATAAAAAATTTATTGCAGGGGGCAACGCCCCCATCTCACGAGCCGAGATGGGATCGCCGACGAGATGGGGGGGTGTTCCCCCTCTCAACTTCGTCGGTGAGGTCGCAAGGGGGGCGACGCACCTTCGTGCACGCTGGTGTGGTTGAGGGGGGCGTCGGCCCCCTGCGACCTCGCCGGCGAGATGGGGGTGATGCCTTCTTCGACGAAGGAGGTGATGGTGTCGCGCGTGTGTCACGGAGTCATTCTCGGATATTAGATCACGTGTAGCGACTAGGCGCATAAGCACCTAACCAAGTCTATTTTGAATGACAACGAAAGTTTTATGATCGAGACGACTATGCCGAGAGTCGTTCTTATAGGCATTCAATCACGAACATGACTAGAGTGTTGGGCTACTCATCATAGGTCCGTGGCATTAGTGCGTTGTGGCGCTAATGTAGGCGCTTGGGCGCTTTAAAGTCCGAAGGGGCGACTAAGGAACCACGGGATGCCATGAAAGGACATCGATGTGGGTTGCCACCTCACGCTCAAGGCCATGACACTAGAATTAAAGGAAAGCTTACTTATATTAACTATGATGAAGTATAAAATACAATTGGGCCTCAGAAGGCACTAGTGAACTTCTTCCAATGTACCGTAGGTATAGGAGTTTTATTACATATTGGAGATGCAAAAGACGTACCCCACGGGAACGTCACCTACTTGGCCATTCATAAGGATGGCCTTACAAGATAAATACCCTAGGGGCGGATAACTCGGTACTCCACAATATTACGTAGTACGGAGCGGCTGCATGTGTTTCATACTTTCGGCGCTGAGCGGCCGAGAGCTATAAGTTGAGCGGCACTAGTGCCGCGAGGCTTCGCGCTTCGTGTCACATGAAAATGCCTCGTGACATTCTCCCCCACCAAAGTCGGCGACGCCCCGATGCCATTGTCCGAGCTCCTTCAGGGTCTTCGCTTTCCATCTTGACTTCGCTTGTCTCGTTCAATTCTGTCTTCTTTGCCTTGACTTCTACTTCACCATCATCACGCAACGCCAGGAATGCCCACTCCTTAGGGTCTCACTGAGGACTCCTCCTTCAGGCCTGCTTCGCTTACTGATCCTTCGTCCAATCTGGGGTCATCACTTCAGCAAGCAACTATCCGTCCGTCAAGTTTCTGTTGGCTTCACTTTTCTTCGACTTGCGCAGCGTCAACTTATGTGGTTTGACTTCTTTGGGGTGAAGCAACTCTTGTATATATTCAGGAATAGCTCGGAAACAAAGTTGCCTCAGGGTCGTGCAAAACACGATGAAGAGTTTCGTCACTCGACCGACATGACTTGACTCGATGCCTTCATGTTGCGGGTGGCCGCGACATAAGGTCCTCCTTCCATCGAATGCAAGGTATGGGACCATCTCACCCTTGTTGGTCGTTCTGAAATTCTGACAGTTTTAAACAGCACAAGTTCTTCGATGTGAACGTTTGCAACTTGTCTGCTTCAGGTGCTTCAGGTCGCTGTAATGAGCGACGGGAGTCTTCACATAATGCTTCGGGACGCTTCAGGTCTTTTTGTGGGCTTGACCCCCTATCTCTATGTTGCAAGTGGTTGCAACGTAAAGTCTTCCATTCCTCCGCCGAATGAAGAGCGTGGGACCACCTCACCCTTGGTGATCACTTGATGTTTTGGCGGTATGGAGACAAGACAAGGTTCTTTAATTTGACACTCTGTGCCTTGTCTATTCCGAGTCATCATGGTAAGCGACGAGAGTCTTCCCACGTTCCCTTGTGGTTCAACTCGATGCCTCTAGGTTGTAGGTGGCTGCAACATAGAGTCCTTCGTCCGTTAAGTGTTGAGAGCAGCTCCACCTTACCCTTGGTGGACATGAGATATCTCGACGGTTTGAGGTGGAGCAAGGTTCTTTGATATAACATTTCACACCTTGTTCACTTCCAACCGCTATAGTGAGCGACGATGAGAGTCTCCCCACATGTGCTTGTGGTTCGACTCGATTCTCCTGCTTCGATGGGCTATCTTTGTCTTTGGCATAAGTAGCTTCATCCTTGCGACTTGAGCTTCTCTCCCCCACCATTACCTTTGCCCAAGGGTTTTTGGTGGTATGGCACTTGTCACGATTGACTTGACAGCGACAACTAGTGAGCGGAGATTGGGCGATCATGTCCTCCCAACTCCTTCTTAGTCCAAAGTTTCTAACCCCTCTGCTTGAAGAGCACCAACGTTGGGTTTTCATTCACCTGGGAACACTGTAGGCGGAGCTCCGTGATATCTTTCACTTCCTCCTTCAACATGCTCATCTGGCCGATGTTGAACAACACGATCTTGACCTCCAATCCCGATTTGTCAGGGCTTGCATGATTGTTGAACTGCCTTCTGTCACTACCCCATATCCTGATGGGATCCATACTTGCCACATTCCATTTTGTTGCGATGGCATTGCCATAATGAGTTCGCCACATCTTGCAGGGTTCTTGGGATATGCCTTCTTCCAATCCTGAGACCTCCTTTGAAGCTTCAGCAACACCTTTGGGTATGGACGAGGAGATACCAAGGTGCTCATTCATGAGAGGATACACCTTTGATATTCGTCCATCCATAATTCGGACAAAGTAATGCCATTGTGCCTGTCACCCTAGGGCGGCGTGACCCTCGTGAAAGAGTAGCCGTTCCGGACCTTCACCGATCCATGGGGATGCTCGTGAAGATGCTCCGCTTGGATAAGCGGATTGCGGTTAGTGAACTCGTGGCATGAACTCCCAACTTCACCTCTATCTTCATTCAAAGGGATGACATCGCCAGTGTGTCCTTCGAAACCTTCGCATTGCAATCTTTGGAGGCCGCTTCGATTACTCGAGACGCTGACCGAGAGGAAAGGGGCACTCCTTCCTTCGGTTCACAGGGAAAGCTTGACAACAGCATGTCAAAGTTCACCCAAGGCTCGACACTCAGACCATTTGCCAAATAGGTCATTGAGTTGAGGCGTCGATTTGCGTTGGCATGTATCGGGTTCGTTCCACTCCTCAATGGGTGACATTATGCCGCTTTCGGGATGACACTTAACGAGGCAGGCAAGGCTGACAGCTCGTCCCCAAGTGTTTGCAAGTAATCAACGCTTTGTCCCATCCATGAAAGTCATCTTGGCGTGGCAGGCGATGCTGGCGACACGACAAGACGCTTGCGAATGATACTCCGCGGCCAAAAGGGATGATGCTCCTTAGCCGAAAGGGACCATGAACCTTGATGCTTATCCTTGAGCCAACTTCTCCCATGAAGCGGTTGTGCACTTCACGTTGCATGACTGGGCATGCGATGCGACATCACGAAATACCGAGCAGTGCCAGGTTGTCATGATAGTGCATGCCCGACAGTCCTTGAATGTGACACGGGTCCTCCGAGTTACACAACGTTTGTGTAAGTGACCTCATGGTATGAGTAGTGCAAGACCATCATGCGGAGCATATTGCCACTTTTGATGCAGCGCAACACTTCAAGATTCCTTGACTGTATACCTGCGGTGGTTCATCCGCTTGAGTGAGCGATGCATGACCGTCCCGATTAGGCGGGATGATCAATCCACCATCATAATGCATGACAAACGTTCCTTGACACGACACGGGTGTATGAGGAACTTGTTACCGGGCACGAATGGGCGTGTGGCGAGGAAACTTGCCACGCATTCCTCGTTAGCGTCCATGATTAGGGACTATGGTACTAGTGCACCTGGGCGTAGTGGAGTTTTTGAGCAGAAGCATTTTTCTTACGCCAGAGCACGTTGCGATGACACAAGTGAGTCATCGTTGCTTGATAATCCGAGTAGGAAGAACCTGGCTCTGATACCAGTTGTCACGGGGTCATTCTCGGACATTAAACTACGTGCGGCGACTAGGCGGATAGGAACATAGCCAAGTCTATTTTGAATGGCAGCGGAAGTTTTATGATTAAGACGACTATGCCAAGAGTCGCTCTTATAAGCATTCAATCACGAACATGACTAGAGTGTTGAACTACTCATAGGTTCGTGGCATTAGCACGTTGCGGCGCTAATGGAGGCGCTTTGGCGCTTTAAAGTTCGAAGGGGCGACTAAGGAACCACGGGACGCAACGAAGGGACACCGATGTGGGTTGCCACCCCACGTTCAAGGCCATGACACTAGAATTAAAGGAAAGCTTACTTGTATTAACTATGATGAAGCATAACATACAATTGGGTCTCGGAAGGCACTAGTGAACTCCTCCCAGTGTATCGTAGGTATAGGAGTCTTATTACATATTGAAGATGCAAAAGACGTACCTCACAGGAACGTCACCTACTTGGCCATTCATAATGATGACCTTACAAGATAAATGCTCTAGGGGCGGATAACTTGGTACTCCGCAATATTACGCAGTGCGGGGCGGCTGCATGTGTTCCATGATTTCGACGCTGAGTGGCCGAGAGCTATAAGTTGAGTGGCACTGGTGCCGTGAGGCTTCGCGCTTCGTGTCACGAGAGAACGCCCCGTGACATGTGGAGAAGGAAACTTGACGGGAGTCGCCGAAGATGGAGGAGAGGGGATCACTGGTGTCAGAGGCAATGGAGTCACCAATGACGAAGAAAGAGGTGGCAATGCAAGAGGCGAAGTTGGAGGAGAGGCGGCATCAGGAGGAGGCGACGACGACGGCGACGAGAGTGGTGGTGAAGCAGGAGGTGGGATGGGAGGCAAAGGAGACGGAGTGGCCAGGGGTGAAGTGGGAGGAGGGATAGTCGGCGTGGTGAAGGCCTTGCAAGCGGCATCGATGAGGAGGACGAGGGTTGAGCGGAAGGCGGCAATGACATCCAACCCGAAGGAGGCGTCCGAGTGGACATGGGACTCCTCTGATGCAGCGAACTTATGTTACTGCTGGCGGGAAATTTTATCAAGCGAGAAAAAAAACAGAGATATGAACCCCCATCACCGGTGAGATGGGGGGGAGGGGAGATGCCCCCCTCGACCTCCTTGGCACGCACGAGGGGGGTGTCGCCCCCCTTGCGACCTTGCCGACGAGGTTGTAGGGGGGCAACGCCCCCATCTTGCTAGCGAGATGGGGACGGGGGCATTGCCTCTGCAATAATTTTTTTATATTTATTATTATTTATTATTTTAAGCACACTTATTTGAACTTCAAGGGTATTTTGGTCATTTCATAATTTAAAAAATAAAAAATAATGGAAAAGTTAACAAACATTGACAGATGGACCTACGTAGAAAAAGGGGCATAGTTCAAGGGAGGTCCGCGAAATACTTGAAAGTCGTTCGTAGACGCAAAGTAGTTTAGGAGAGGTTAGAGTAAAAAATCCTATAATTTTATATAAGAAACAAAACTCTCTAGCTCTACAAGAAAATTGAGATTTTCCGACGAACAATTTCCGATGGAAAGAAATTCATCAAAATTTTTGACGAATTTTGAGACGGATAATACTTCGTCGGAATTTTCGACGGTCCTGACCGTCAGAAATGAAAAAAATAAATTATGAAATTTGTTATATTATTATTTTATTTTCTAACAGTTTGGAACATCGGAATTTCCAACGGCTGCCTATCCATCGCAAGTTCCGACGGTCTAACCCGTCAGTAACCAAAAAAATGATTAAATATTATATAGTATTTTTTCGATGGTCCGGACCGTCAAAAGTTCCGACGGTCAGGACCGTCGGTAACAATAAAAAGTAATTAAATATTATAATCTTATATATCATAATATACAATATAATTAGTATTTTATTATTATAATTACTGACAATTCAGATTGTCGAAAGTTACGACGGTCTGGACCGTCGATAATCGTAAAAACAAATAAATATTATAATCTTATATATCACAATATATAATGTAATTAGTATTTTATTATTATAATTACCAACAGTTCAGACCGTCACAAAAATAATTAAATATTATAATCTTATATATTATAATATATAATATAATTAATACTTTATTATTATAATTATTGATAGTTTGGACCGTCGGAAGTTCTGACGGTCCAAACTATCGGTAATGTAAAAATATTATTTTATTATTATATTTTGTGACGGTCGAAACCGTCGGTAATAAAAAAATAATCTCGCCACACTCCCCGCCTTTTTTTCTTTTCCCGCTCCCCACACTCTTTTTTCGTCTATTTATTACCTCTCTCTCTACCTCCTTCTCTCTCTCCCGGACGATGACTGAAGAACCCTCCCGGCGACCTCTCTCTCTCTCGCCCGTGGTCGGCAACGCCTCTCTCTCTCCCGTGGCCGGTGATCCCTCTCTCTCCCTCGTGGTCGGCCTGGATCGGCCGCTTGCAGTGCATTTGCCGCCTAGCGGCCTGAATCAGCCGCGCGTGGTCTGGATCGGCCGTGCGCGGCCTGGATCGGCCGCCTCGCGATGGATCCTCCGCCTGGCGGCCTGATCCAATTGCATGCACCCTGGATCGTCCACCTCACGGCGGATCCGCCGCCCGGTGGTCTGATCCGTCCGCGGCTGCCTCGCAGCGGATCCGCCCCATGGCGGCCTGATCCGGCCGTGCTCACCTTGGATCGACTGCCTCGCGGTGGAACTGCCGCCTAGCGGCGGACGGTCGGCCGATCCAGGTTGCGGATCCGTTGCGAGGCGCCAGATCAGGCGGTCTGGAATGGTTGTTGGTGGCCAATTTTTTTATTATTTTATATGTTATCTCAGACGGCTTAGGCCGTCAAAAAAATGACAATCGTCGAAAACTTTGACGATTGCCACCATAGAAAATTTTCGACGGTCGCTGCCGTATGAAGTTTCAGACGGCTGCAGTCATCTGAACTACCGACGGTTGTCATCGTCGAAAATATCCGACGACCGTCAGAACTTTCGACGGATACCTGTTGGGCGTCCAAAAAGTGTTTGCGACGAGCAATTTTTCGACAGATCGTATCCGTCGAAAAAACCATCGGAAATTTCATTTTTTGACGGGTTTTACAAAATTTTCGATGGTCACGACCGTCAGAAAATTCGATTTTTCTTATAGTGTAGGTCTTACCCTAGAGACAAGCATTCATAAAGACAGAGAATATTCCATGATGAATTGAAAATATAATAGCAACCCTTAAAGAACCAATAAAATTATTAACATTTATAAATATAGGCATAAATCATAAAAGAGTGCTAAAAAGTCATGAAGCATGAGTGCTGAATCATTTCCAATTGCCTTAATTAAACCTAGTTTAATCATCATGTATGTCACCTTCAAGATTAACTTCCAACAAGAGGAGAAGTCATGGTAACATGAGGATTGAAGTAGAAACTATGGGTGGAAGGACACATATTTGTTGATCATAAACTTCATGTGTTATTGTGTTTCTAATAATCTATGAAATTACCTAAAGTAGCCTTATTATTATGTTTATTTATTCATTTATTTTTTTTAGAACTTTTTATTTTAAAATATTGGGTGAAATTTGTTATCTATTTATTAATTGACGGAGTTAAAAAAATGCTATTTTAGAAAAAGGCTCCCACTATCAACCAAAATTTGTAAGAAAATTTGCAGGTGGATTTGCATGTTGTATACATGTGTGATTTCAAAAAATAAAAATGTGTGATTTAAAAAAAATGTCAAGATGAAGCAACAATGGACTATCAAATTATGAATGCGCAAAGAAATTCATTTTCACTCTGTAAGACCCTCAAAATTCATCCTCATGACACGTTATTTTGGGCCGACATTACTTACATGTATCTCTTTTTAGATTTTCATAAACAAGAATAAAATGCTTGCATACAAATGTGAAAGCAGAATAATTTATAATGATTAATAACAATCAAACTATTATAATAATGCGAAACCTATGCTTCATCGCTGAGTCGGGTCCTCAAAAGCCTGAGCCGAATTTGGTCGAATTCGGTTCGGTTTCAAGCCTAGGAAAACAAATTTAGAAAATTTTAATAATACTACAGCCTGCATTCTATTTTAATAATATATACTGGTATGTATCACATGGATGTTCGTATAAACAATATTAGGAAACCCAGTCAATTCAAATTATTATATAGGAAAAATGAGCGTGTGAAGTGCTTTTTGTGTGAAGCGCGTGTGAAACGACTTTAGACATATTTTTTTCATTTTTTTCGATATCTTTTTTTACTAATAGCTTAAACGATCATTCATGATAATAAAAGATAGTTTTATAAGATTAGAACTTATATAAAATGATTATAACCATTATGATGGATAATAATGTGCAGAAGTTCGTCAAAACTAAAAAATGATGAAAAAATTATTGTTAATGATTTGAAACATATATTTGTTATTCCCAATGACCCATTAAACTATCAATTTAGAAAGATGTCTAAAGCCGTTTCAAACACGCTTCACACGGAAGACGCTTCACACGGTCATTAAACTCTTATTATATTATAACAATATGTAATTCCAATTGTAAAAGACCTCGTACAATTAGATTTGGAGTATGATTCTATTTATTTTGCTTTTGAAACTACATTAGCAGTTTGATTAGTTTCAGACTTTATAATACTTGTAGGTTATACATTATCCATATTCTACAAAACGTAAACGTACGTTCATGCATACGTATTAGTGTATTACATATAATACTTGTATGGTATATGTAAAATAACCAAACTATAGGATTAGCTAATTAATATTCATATATGGTACGTACAAAGTATAAACAGAATACTAAATGAGAACAAAATATGGGAAGTTTAAAACGTGAATGTTTTCTCTTTGTTAAACACAAGATTATTATTGTTTTTTTATATTATATTTTTTGAATTAATGGAACATAAATTATCAGTTTTTTTGCCGATAAAAAATGTACGCCAACTTTAAATAATTAAAGAAAATAGTTTACATCGATTATATGGCGATATGTTTTAAAATTGTTCTGATGGGTTCTTGCAATTGGAAGTTTCGATTGGAAACTTTCGAAGGTGGCCGGCCCTCGAAGTTTTGACGGGTTCTACCAATCGAAATTTCTGATGGATACGTGCCTATAAAAAATTTGGCCTTCGAAACTTTCAACTAGAGTTTACATAAAATTTTTTTAAGGGGACTTATGAATGCTAAAAGAAAATCGCGATTTTTCGACGGTTCGCCTCCCTCTCCCGCACCAGACGTCGGCGACCCTCCCGCGCCGGCGACCCTCTCCCACACCGGCCAAGAAGGAGATTGCGCCGGCGTCTCTCTCTTTCTCTCTCCAGCCAGAGGCCGCTGTCAGCCGGATCTCGCCGCTGGCGGCCGGATCTGGCCGTGGGCGTTCGGATCCGGCCCCCAGCGGCCGATCGGCCGCCGGGCGTTCGGATCCGGCCGCCTGGCGGCTGATCCGGCCTCCACCGGCCGGATCCGGCCCCAGCGGCCGGATTGACCGCAGGCGGCCGGATCCGGCCGCGGTCCAATCCGGCCGCTAATTTTTTTATATTTAAAAAATTATTTGTGACGGTTGCGACCGTCGAAAGATCGACGGTTGCGACGATCGTCGAAAGTTTCGACAGTTGCGACCGTCGAAAAGTTGCGACGGTTCGAACCGCCATAGACTTTTTCGACGGTTCTGACCGTCGATATTTTCGACGAATTTTTTTCAACCGTCGTAAATCGATTTGAGACGAGCGTTTTTCCGACGGATCGATTCCGACTGAAAATCGTCGGTAATTGCGTTACCGACGATTTTCGGGCTGATTACCGACGGTCCGACATTTTTCTAGTAGTGACATTATCCGTCGAAGTTTCAATAATTTTTATGTACTATGAAAATCATTACCAACGAACAATTTTTTCAAAGATCTCATCCCGGAATATTAAATTTTCGACGAATTTTATGAAATTTTCAATGCCCGTCTAAAATTATTAAAAATGTTGTTAGTGGCCAAATGTAATCAATCATAACAAAAAAAAAGAACAGCGAAGAATTGCATGAGATTTAATTATAGGCTAAGAAATTCTAAAGTTTGTGACTGTTAAACATCTAAGCAGCCAACAAGGCTTCTGCACAAGGGACAAGTAGAGTGGGAGTGCAGCCACATATCGATGCACTCGACGTGAAAACAATGGCAGCACGGAAGCAGGCGCCGCGCCTTCTCGCCGTCCTCCAGCTCCATCAGGCAGACGGCGCACGCGTCCGGCTGCTTCGTCTTCTCGTCAATGTCGAAGGTGGGCATCCGTGCGAGCACGCTGCGATCGAGACCTTCACCCTGCGATATCGCCGTCGTCGTCGCTTTGTGACGACGTGGCCGTCGAAGTAGTCCAACCGCCACCGCCGCCGTAGATGTTGCCGCTTGACGACGTCGTCCAAGTGTTCGCACAATGAGCTAAGAACCATATGGATGCAATAAAAAATATGAACAAAGCTAAATTCATGAGGACTCCGTAGATCACGTTAGGATCCATTGCACGCATGCAAGTGCTTGGACGACGTGCGTACGTAGCGTTAATATGATGTGTTGGATTTTTGTTGTCTAGGAGAAAACATATATACAAGATCAATGCTCCCCATGTCCGAAACCTAATCGGTGTGCATAAAAACGACGGCGAGCCCGAAATAAATTAATGCGAAACCCTACTCAAAGTCCAAGTATGATTCTATCGCTACGAGGAGATCTTAATACGAGGGGAGTCCGAAAGCTGTCATTGGTTGGGTAAGAGTAATGATTCACCAAATTTCTTTTTAACTACTAAAAGATTTTAAGTGGTAGCAGTGAAATACAAATATAATTCTCTTCTGTCAGGTACAGGGGTTTGGCAACGATCACCATGCTTTTTCTGAATTATTTCGATCGTTAATATTTGATGCATCGGTGATTAATTAGGGTTTTAATCTCCTTTTCCATGCACTATATATATATATATATATATATAAGGATTTCTTCGGTAGAAAAATTACACACGATAAGAAAAACCGAGAAATTAAGGTGACACAAAATTTTATTTGATGAAAAATAGAAGATGATTACAAATCGGGTTACTTTCTGTTTAGATCTATAGAGAGTTTAGATAGGCAAATTCTCTTTACAGATGATCCGATTGAGACTCTGAATTAATCTCTCGAAATTAGAATATTTATTTCATTATAAAGAAATAAATGAATGTTCGAATTACATATAAAATACTTTATAAAATTTTCGCCCAATCCAAGAGCTCCGCCCCCGCATCCCTCGACAGGGGGATCTCTTGATCCTCCCTTACCCCCCACAAGAATGTCGAGGACACTTTTTATTTCAAAGTGTCTTAAGTTTAGTCAATTATGATAAGATTCAAGACATTATTAATAATATATATATATAGCAATCAAATAATTTGCAGCAAATATAATAAATTGTTTATGCAACTAAGATTCATATTATGGCCACTATTTTTCCTCCCCGTTCTCTCCATAGACAGCCGAATATGCGAACTTTTTGCCTTTAAACTTTAATTGTGGGCAGTGACATTTTTTATTAAGACAAAAAAGTGCATATTAATAATGTGTGTATATATAGTAATAATTGGGGTCTCAACTAAAGTCTGACTTGCTTGGGCTTGGCCGGCCCTTAAGTTTATTGCGTAAAGATTTTTTTTACCAAATTCTACAATATTTATTATGGTGCTCCAATTTATTATGGCACAAAAAACTAATAAAAAACTGTAAACTTAAGGGACAAAAGAAACTAAACGTAAAGCGTATACAGATCCCTACTCCTATAAACTAGGTGTGATATGGGTCGTCTTGTTCAAGGGAAGCAGTAAGCAAATTAAGAGTTATTTTATAGGGTTATTTCCTCGTCATCTCTAAACTATCACGATTTTCTATATCTAATTTCAAGTTATGAACTTCATTTTTTGTTCATAAATTATCACGATTTTTTTTTCAATTTGATCCCTCCGTCCAATTCCGTCAACTTCTCGGTTAACTTTGATTTTTTGAATTTATAAAAAGATCATTATACTCCTATCTTAAATGTCTTAAAGTCGTAGTCTTCCTTTGCTTATTTCATACGACTTTAAGACGTCTAAGGCAGAGGTATAATGATTTTTTTCACAAATTCGAAAAATCAAAGTTAATCGAGAAGTTGACGAAATTAGACGGAATGATCAAATTAAAAAAATCACAATAATTTAATAATAAAAAAATAAAATTCGTAGTTCAGAGTTAATTTTAGAAAATCGTAATAATTCAAGAATGAGTTGAGAAAATAACCCTATTTTATATATTAAACATCCAAGTAGCCAACGAGCTTCTGCACAAAGGACAAGTAGCGTGATAGTGCAGCCACATATCGATGCACTCGACGTGGAAACAATGGAAGCACGGCAGCAGGAGCCGCGCCTTCTCGCCGTCCTCCAACTCCATCAGGCAAACGGCGCACGCGTCCTGCTGCCTCGTTCCCTCGCTGATGTCGAAGATGGGCATCCGAGCGAGCACGCCGCGATCGAGCCCTTCATTTCTAACGTCGCCGCCGCTGGACGTCATTCTCGTGGTCGTCGTAGTACCGCCGCCGCGATTGAAGGTCGCGGCCGCGTCGTGAGTCCTCCCTTCGTCACGCGGCCTCGACGTCGCCGTCGACTCATCGCCGATGTCGCCCCGCGACGCCGAAGTAGTAGTCATCGTCGTGCTGCGATCACGACCTCCGCAGCCGCGGCCGGGCGCGCGGTAGGGTCGAACGCTGGAGGCGTTTGTAGCGTTTGGTGTTTCGTCCGGCTGCTCAGGGGACGGCGTGTCATCGCAACAGCATATCGCCAGCAACATAATGCACAAAGCCACGATGGCCGCTGTGCCGTCAGGATCCATGGCATGCATGCACAGCACTTCGATCGATTGGCGACTTTTATTAATTCATGAGGATGGATACATACATTATATATAAAGAGAGAGGGATCAATGCATGCAAAATCCGAAACCTAATCAAATTCTGAAGAGTTTTAACATTAAATTAGAAAACCTAATTAAATAATAGTTGATTTTTTTAAAAAAAATGACAAGAGGAATCCGAAAGGCTAATGGTTCACGGAATAACTTTTTTTTTTGTAAAAAAAATTCGAGCGGGATATTCATATATTATTGCAGATAGAGATATAAAAATATAATGATAAAAAATGAGCTTTTGCGATGGATTTTTTTTTTGACGAAATAATTCTGTAATTTAAATTTTTATATGACCGGTATACGAAGAAAATATTCGTCATAAATAGAATCTGTCGACAATGTTGTGACGACCCATTCAATTGATATATTCACCATATAAAATAGTCATAATATATTTGTCAGATTAAAATCACAAATATTATTTTTTTAACGATATACAATATTATCACAAATTATTATTATACTATTACTAATAAAAGAGTTCGTTATCAATGGTAAATGTCTAAAAGAAAAGTCGGACAAATAATAATTTTTGTAATATTCTAAAAAATTAAATAGATATAAAAATAAAAAAAATAAAAAAATCAATAACCATTTAAAACCCATTTATAAAATTCATTAACTTTATTAAATCATAAACTAAAAAGCTTAAGATATAAATACCATTATATGCTCTAAACCTCGCTTACCCTCCCTCATTTTCAATGTTGTTAAAATCTGGCCGGACCGGCCGATTCAATCGCGAATCGGCCGGTGATTCAGTCCAGTTTGGTGTTAAAACTCGTTTTGGCATTGAATCGGGCAAAATCGGTTGAACCGGGTTCAATGCAAATTTTGAAAAAAATATTAAAAAATTAAAAAAATTAAAAAAACTTAAATGAGAAAAAAGGAAAGAAATATAAGAAAACTTAAAGATGATGGAGTATCATATGTATACAATTAAATATGAATTGAAATAAAATGGCAAGTATTTAAAATTGAATAATATTAGAATAGAAACTTATCAAAGGGTATAAAATAAAGGAAATAAAAAGAAAAGTGTTAAACAAAAAAAATGAATAAGAATAATTCACGATAAAATTTATTAATATAACATTTATCATCATTAAATAGTAGATATTTAATTATTAATAATCTATTTATATTATCATTATAAAACTTTTAATTAATACAAATTATGTTATATTATTTTTTAATACTTTTAATAAGTTATTAGTATAATATTCATATATTATATCATATAACTTATACTATATCTTTATAATTATTATAAATAATATTATTTTAATAAAATTCGATTCAATTCGATCGAACTCGGTTGGACCGATCCAACCGCGACCTAATGATGAGCCCGATCTGATCGTCGGTCCGAAAACATTGCTCATTTCCTCTCTCCCACTCCAACCGACATCCGCCATCCGCCATCTCTCCCCCTTTCTCCCTCTCTCCTCTCTCACTCACTCCTCTCCTGTCAACTCACGACAGCAGCAGCAAGGAAGAAAGGCACCTCACCCCATTCTCCCTCTCGCTCTCTCTTCTCTCAACTCTTGTAACGCCTCACGTTAAAAAAAAATGAAGATGAATAAGAACGGCCGAGCCTTTCCTCTTCCTCTTCTCCACCTGCTCTCCATTCCTCACCCCTCTTCAATGGTCAGCAGTTCACGACATGGGGAGAGCAAGGGACAGATGCATCGCCATAAAACCCCCTGCTCTCTCTCATTCTCACATTTTCCCTCTCATCCCTCACTCACTCGCTCTCTGATCTCCCTCCAACAACCCGCACGAGCAGCGACAGAGGGAGGCACTCCGGCAACGATTTCTAGTGCGGACGACATAGGAGAGAGCGGCGAACAGCAGCAACAGCAAAGCGAGGACGAACAACGCGCGGACGAACCACGGATTCGTAGGCTTTAAGGTGTGATTTTGGGATCTATTTCATGGGTTGTGTTTCTGGATGATATTGCATGCTTTAAGGACGTGAGTAGATGAAAGACCTCTGATTTCAGGTTTAGAAATTGTCGACATGCTTCTGAAAATGTCCTAATTCCATTGCTACGAATTCGATGACTGTAGAGTAACTTATAGATTTTCCTGTTCGATTATGTTTAGATAAATTCATGCTTTGATCGATCTTGTATGAGATAAATGATTAGATTTACCTTAATAGCTCATGTTACGAACTAAATCATCGACGTGTGATAGTTGAAAAATGTTAAGGAGTCATGACATATGCACAATCTCTCAGTTTCTGCAAACAAAGGACCCGACCCAAATCATACCACCCCGGACCCAGTTCTCCCCAACTCGGCACGGATCCGCCATTGACGCTCGACCCGAGCTCGGATCGCACCAATAACTCGGCCCGAGCTCTGCCTGACCCGACTCAAGTATCGATCGGAGAAGACGATCGGGCGGATCGACTATTCCGACCCGATCGCGCGCTCAACTCGGCCGGGGTATAACCTTGACCCGCTCCGGGTTTTAACTCGAATTTTTTGAGACTGATTCCATTAGAAGCTCGGCCCAGAATCATCTGTACTCGGTCCGGATTTTGATCAATAAAATGTAAACTCTATGATTTACAAACTCCTATTTATGGAATTGATATCTGATCTTTATAGAAAGTTAATTGTGCTCAACAGAACCATGTTTACCTCTTAGTGAATTGAATGGAAAGAACGAAATGCCAAACTTGATTATGTCATCATTAAAATGATAAATGGCCGTCCGCTCCCTCGACGGATGACCGCTGAAAAGAACTATGATGGATGACCTTTGAATCTCCGAGCGTCCAGTACATGGACAGAGGAATTCGACCTTAATCAAACTCTCTGATTTTGAGTTTCTGTCCACTTGATTTGTTAAAGAAAAGAAAGAACTCAAAGATGATTCGAAGCTTTGCTCCATACGGCCTTGACTAATCTACGGATTGGAAAATGGGTCCACATGATTCAGAGCTATTCTCCATACGACCTTGATCGATCTTTGGATTGAAAAAAAGGTCCATTATGATGAGGGAAGTTAAGCGAGCCCTAAGCAAGGTACTTCTTCACGGATTACTATTTGTCCTATCTAGATGGGAGTTCTCTCCTTTATGGATGTTTTTTCTTGGCACGAGGTCATCCCAGCTCGACGAGGCTGGCCGTGGCACTGATCACCCACTGACCCATGATAGTCTAGATAGTAGCACTACGAGTGCAGACAATAGTATTTTCCTAAAAGAATGAAGAGCTCTTCCACTGATCACCCTCTTGTTCTTAGGGACATCCAGGATATCGAACTTTTCCTCCATTGTCTCCATCCACTGTTCGGCCACTTCTATACCCCCTTCATCGTTAAACGTCGAAAGTTTCGACCTCCAAAATTCTTGTATTGTGCAAGGGAGAGGAGCTTGTCGTAGTTGCTGCACTGGTGGTTCGGGTGGAGAAGGAGAAGGAGGAAGTGGAGGAGGGGCGAAATGGGTCACCTCCTCGTTAGGTATCTCATTCTCATCGCCAGATACTTGCAACCTTTTACAGGGAGGCATCTATAAAAAGACCATGAGAATATTTGAGTAATAGTAACGAATCGAAATTTAACCCCATATCATAATTGAAGCCATATGACTCAATATTCGCTAAAAACCAAGTCAGGCTCATGATAGAGTTTAGTCAAAAGCAAAAACATAAAGCATTCGACTAAGGCAACACTAAGGACTTCACATAAAAAATTCCCACTATTCGATACTAATCATTGCGCCGTGAGGTCTCCCCAGGTTCATTCTTGGAGATCCCTCTATGGTTAGCGTAACTTGGGCATTCCCAGGTGAAATGCTCAAGTTGTTCACAGTATAGGCAGTACGGTGCTTGGTCTTGTCGCAGACTTGTAGGGCTTCCGATGCGTACTACTGCACCTTCTTGTTCCAGACTCTGCATCTCTCTTCTCTGTTCCATTTCTTTAGACACTTCAGATGGTGGGGGAGACATTACTGGCTGATTGCTCCCCATGCTTTCCAAGACAGAATGCTCCTGCACCTCTGGAGCTAGGGGTGGTGGAGTCGCACGTCCACGGCCGCGTCCACGACCCTGTGCCCGTGCTTGCACCTGTTCTTGAGTCAAGGGAGTTGGGGGGTGCATCACAGATTCGGCCACCTAGAAAACTCTTCTCCCGCCACGTACCACTCTAGACGTTATGTGGCGTGGAGGCATCTATAAAATGAGTTAACTCAATAATATAAGTATAATCTACATGAGAATGTACTTAGTACTTACTTGAGGAGTGGAGCTGCAGATACTTGAGAAGCTTGCACATAACTTTACTTTGAATTATGAGACAAGATGAATAATAATGACTATGCATTAATATACACTCTACTATAATCAATGAGGAGCCAAGAACTTATGTTATGATACCAAACTGTAACGCCACCAAAATCATTCTTCTTGCCACGTAAGCAGTCAGGTTGAAACCGGGAGCGCTACACTGCCTACTACACTATTGACCATGATCATTTAACAGAATGTACACATGGAATCAATATTATAAGAAATTATAATCGAAAACTTTAATGCGGAAGTTTAAATGTTGGAATGTCAAGGGACATAGCTCAGTGTAGCCTGTAACAAAATGATAAAAGACCACAACTTCAACAACTTCAGCATTTGGGAAAAGTTTGATAAACGAAATAACATGATGTCTATGAATAACGAAGATGATCATCACACCAAATGCAATTGAGGAAACTTGATAATGAAAATAGTCATGTGCAACATCCTCCAAGCTCTGAGCACTCTCACACTTCAAGTCAAATTCTCACATGCAAAATTCTAATGCAGGGGAATCGAATATCCATGAGCAAAGATGTCCAGTACAATAAAAGCGTAGAGGATGAAATAAGGATCAATGATAATCATATGACAAATAGATCAGCATTGAACAATAATATACCTTGACTTCTATACATTGACTATAATGGGCTATATATCATGCTTCAACTATATTAATATATGTACTCCGTTCACGACTATGACTATACCTTGTCTTTATAATACTCTGTGTTATATGTACCGTATCGTGTTCCATGCTTTGATATACCATGTTCTATGCATTACTCAACAATACTTTACTTTGCATTGTTTTGCTGTGAATTGCACTACGTCTTTTACATTACTATAATGTCCTTAAAGTTAGTTGTCCTATGCGAGCTCGACTTTATTATATTGGCATGGTCTATGCATTACTCAACAATACTTTACTTTGCATTGCTTTGCTGTGAATTGCACTACGTCTTTTACATTACTATAATGTCCTTAAAGTTAGTTGTCCTATGCGAGCTCGACTCTATTAGATTGGGATGTCAGAGGTGCCTCTCTGAATCTGTAAAGCTAGTAAGCCCATATTGGGGATGGGGTGTGACAATGCATCACCCATTTCGAAATGCAAGTGGAAGAGAACCTGCACCCCATGAACAGTGGTCATTTAAGAACCTATAGGTTCACTATCTCCTTAGTTAGCTACACGTCCCTCTGGTTCGGTACTATATAATCTTTGGGTGAAGGAGTGTGACCATGCATCACCCTTCTTCGAGATACAGGTGAGAGAAGATCTGTAATATCAAGAACAGTGATCATTGAAGATTAGTAGATTCGATGTCTTCTCAGCTAACTACCTGCCCCTCTCTGTGCCATTCTCTGATCTTTGTTCCATACATTGGGTTGGTACATAGCAATCCCACAATTTCATCTTTATTTTACTTATCATTGCTTATCTTTAATAGAGTCCATAATCGGAACTCAGATGGGCATTAATGTCTTTACTATAAGACTTGGCCGGCTATATGTGAGCCGGTCCGAGTCTCCTATTAGGATTCAATAACACGACTCAGATTGGGGTCGAAGTTCGACTAGGACCGAGTCAACATTCATATATTACAATTACTTCAAGATCTAACTCTAAATTTTAGGGTGGTTGAACTGGTCAGCTCGAACTGATGGGTTTGACTAAACCGGATGGTTTGAACCGGCTGTTCTGATTGGACCGATCGTTCGTTCCTTGGATCGGTCGATAGTTCTTCGTAGGCCAGTCGATCGCTCTATGGGATCGGTCGACCGACTTCTTTGTTGGGGATTCTGTCGGACCGGTCGACCGCGCATATGAGACCGGTCGACCGATGGGGATAGAATCCGTCATTGGATTCGATCGACCGCTCTGAAAGATCGAATGACCGCCCTTGCAAAGCGACGACGCGGTATGCGATCAGACCGATCGTCCGTCCAGTCGGATCAGTCGACCGACCGTAATGTCAGATCTCTCAGGATGAACACCGGATCTGTCGACCACTCCTTGAGGATCGGTCGACCGGTTAAAGGCGCGGTAGTGCGAAGCCTTCAATAGATCGGTCGACCGGTCCTCGTGATAAAACAAGGCCGCCGGTCATCTTTTATGATTCCGGCGGCCTTCTGGCCATCAAAACCCGAGGATCAAATATGAAAAAGGAAGCCACACATCACAGGATTATGATGGACTCCTCGTATGCATCAAAAGATCAATAATTCTTCGTCTAAGGGATTTGACATTCTAAGGTACCTTTTCCGATTGATTTGAGTTCGCTGACATTTCTCACGTCGTCCGTCCGGTCGCCGGTCGTTCTCGGCTGATGGTAAGGTTCGCCTCGGCCTCGTGACAAGGATGGCTTGTATGCGTCGATCGCTCGCCGTTCGTTGTTGTCGTCGTCGTGCTCTGTTTCGCCTTTCGTGCGTGTGTCGTTCATCAGAGAGATGAAGGAAAGGGAGAGGGAGAGGCGACGGCCGACAGGAGTCCAAGGGGCGCGAGGGTCTCCTCACCTCCCCTTTTATTGCATCGGCCGGCCCTTTGGCCGGCCGGTTACAGAGCGCGATCAGGGGAGAAAATTTCTCCTCCCCTGGTCGGCCGTTGCCGTTCTTTCGTCTCCCCCCTTTTTTTTATTTTTTTCCTTAATTGAATTAAAATTAGATACGTTACATTTATATACACACATTGTTTTACATCGACATACTGAGAAAAAAATATATTAAGATAATTAGAAAAATAAAATATGATGGAGAGTTAAATCACTACTAGAAAAACACTAATTACCGACGGTCCGGTAATCAGCCCGAAAATCATCTGTAATGCAATTACCGACGGTTTTTCAGTCGGAATCGATCCGTCCGAAAAACGCTCGTCGCAAATCGATTTGCGACGGTCGAAAAAAAATTCGTCGAAAATTTTCGACGGTTACAACCGTCGGAAAAGGCCGGCGGTTCAACCGTCGAAAGTTTCCGACGATTGCAACCATCGGATAAGGCCGGCGGTTCGAATCGTCGAAAGTTTTCGACAGTCGCAACTGTCGAAACTTTTGACGGTCGTCGCAACCGTCGATCTTTCGACGGTCGCAAATAATTTTTTAAATATAAAAAAATAGCGGCCGGATCGGGCTGCGGCTAGCTCCGGCCATGGCCAAATCCGGCCGCCCGCGGCAGGATGGTCCCCCCAGCGCTCTGACGGCCGAATCCGGCCGCTAGGCGGCTGGATCCGGTCGCCAGGTGGTCGGATTCGGCCGCCAGTAGCCTGACGGTCGGATTCGGCTTCCAGCGGCCTGATGGCTGGATCCGGCCGCTGGGGGCCGGATCCGAACGCCAGTGGCCGAAGAGAAAGAGAGCGAAAGAGAAAGAGAGAGACGCCGGCGGGAGAGGGAGACGGCCGGGAGAGGGAGACGGCCAGGAGAGGGAGAGAAAGAAGAGAGGAGGGAGAGAGAGGAGAGGAGGGTGATATATATGTGGAAAAATGGGAGAAAGCGGGAAAACAAAAAGAGCGCGGGATAATGAAATTTTAATTACCGACGGCTCTTGCCGTCGGAAAAGTAAATATTAATTATTTTTAAAGTTACCGACGGTTGTGACCGTCGAAAAAATATTTAGTTATATATAATATTACCGACGGTCCAAGCCCTCGGTAATTGCGATGATTTGGACCGTCGCTAAATTATATTAATAAAATATTTCTCATATAATATTATTATATATTTACCGACGGTTACGACCGTCGGAAATTATGGCAGATTTTGTGACGGATGGATATCCGTCGAAAATATCGACGTTCCTGATCGTCAAAAAATTAAATAATAATATAAAAAATTACATAATTTAATTTTTTATTTTTGACGATCGTAACGTCAAAAAATCCGTTGAAAAAATTAAATAATAATATAATAAATTACATAATTTATTTTTTCATTTTTGACGGTCGTAACCGTCGAAAAAATTCGTCGGAAATATCGACGGTCAGAACCGTCGGAAACGTCCTAGCGGTTCGAACCGTCAAAAATTTCCGACAACCGCCAGAAAAGGCCGGTGGTTCGAACCGTCGAAAGTTTCCGACGATTGCAACCGTCGAAAAAGGCCGGCGGTTCGAATCGTCGAAAACTTTCGACGGTCGCAACTGTCGAAACTCTCGACGGTCGTCGCAACCGTCGATCTTTCGACGGCGCAACCATCGCAAAGAATTTTTTAAATATAAAAAAAATTAGCGATCGGATCGGGCCGCGGCCAGCTCCGGCTACGACCAAATCCGGCCGCTAGCTGCAGGATGGGCCGGATCCGAACGCCCGCGGCCGGATCCGGCCGCTAGCAGCCAGAGAGAAAGAGAGAGAGACGCCGGCGGGAGAGTGTCGTCGACGGTCGACGCTTCACGTCCGGCCATAGGCTCGCCGGCCGGGAGAGGAAGAGGGAGACGACCGGGAGAGGGAGAGGAAGACGACCGGGAGAAGGAGAGGGAGAGGGAGACGGCCGAGAGAGGGAGAGAGAGAGAGGAGAGGAGGGTGATATATATGTGAAAAAATGGGATAAAGCGAGAAAATGAAAAGAGCGCGGGATAACGAAATTTTAATTACCGACAGCTCTGGCCATCGGAAAAGTAAATATTAATTATTTTTAAAGTTACCGACGGTTGTGACCGTCAAAAAAATATTTAGTTATATATAATATTACTGTCGGTAATTATTACCGACGGTCCAAGCCCTCGATAATTGCGACAGTTTGGACCATCGCTAATTATATTAATAAAATATTCCTCATATAATATTATTATATATTTACCAATGGTTACGACCGTCAGAAATTACGGCGGATTTTGTGACGGATGGATATCCGTCGAAAATATCGACGTTCCTGATCGTCAAAAAATTAAATAATAATATAAAAAATTACATAATTTAATTTTTTATTTTCGACGATCGTAATTATCGAAAAATCCGTCAAAAAATTAAATAATAATATAACAAATTATATAATTTATTTTTTCATTTCTACACTCGTAGCCGTCAGAAAATCCGTCGAAAAGATTAAATAATAATATAACAAATTACATAATTTATTTTTTTAATTTTCGACGGTTCTGACTGTCGAAAAATCCATCGGAAATTGTCGAAAATATCAACGTTCCTAATCGTCAAAAAATAAAATAATAATATAATAAATTTTCGACGGCCGTGACCGTCGAAAAATCCGTCGGAAATAAAATCTTCGAAAAAGCCATCGCAAATTGCGATGGATTTCTATCCGTCGGAAAATGGCAATTTTCTTGTAGTGAATGACTTATCATCTTTATTTTTTAATTTTAAACGATAATTTTAAATTAAGTGTTTTCAAATAATAACACCGCTAATCTTATACACGTGTATGTATGAAATATCCTTGTTACAAAAGTCATGTATCTATTTGTTCAAACTTTGGCACCACTTCGCCATCACCATCTACAAGGGCTCTTCTCAATTCAGATGCCCGACACCTACTCGGCAAGATACTAACACCATCTTGGGGCGTCAACCTGTGGAAAGGGACATCTTTTGTTTGGAGATCGAAGCACGCGCTTTGCTCACTGGCATCCTGAAGTGCATGGAGTTCAGGATATCGCATATACAAATTTATTCTGATTCAGCGACACTCTTGGGAATTGTCAACATGAAGCTTGGTTGCCCATGGAAATTACGTGGGATCGTCACTCATATTTGGACAACCATCTTAACAATTAGTCACATCATTGTCTCGCACTGTAACCGTAGTGCTAATCGGGCCGCGGACTACCTTGCGCATTTTGATCGCACACAGCAGCATTGCGACAACTTTTGGATGAACAGACCACCTCTTGGTCTTATTCAATTTTTGTACTCAGGCTCTAACCGAGCTATTACTTAATATTAATGAATTTTCCTTAAAACATAGTTATTTCCATATTTAAGGTATTTATTTTGATAGAATAATTATTTTTTAAAATTTTAGATGAAGAATAAGTAATTCTAACTAAAAGTTGGAATTATTGATCTCTAAAAAAATCATAGGTGCAACTTTTTTAAAAAATGACAAAAGTGCCCATCATCGTTACTGCAGAATAAATTGTGTGTTTGGCAGAATAAATTAAAATAAGACTCTATTCTTCACTTTATCCTTAAATCAACCAGCATCTAGGCCGTTTGATTGTAGAATACTTTTTAGGAGAATAAAATAGTAGAATATCGTATTCTTAAAAAAGTATAGATATTCTTATTCTTGTCTGTGTTTGGATGAAAGAGAATAAAATTTTAAAATACAATATTTTAATTAAAATATTTTATTATAAATAGTTTACGTTTAATAATAATAATAATAAAAGCAAAAGATTAAAAAATTAAAAAAGAACGATTCAAAAAGTTGAAAAAATGAGAATATCTCTATTCTTCATATTTTGAAAAATATTTTTTATTCTTTTGATGGGTGTAAACATAACGGTTTTGATGATTTCTAGATGGTTTCACGAATTTTAATGTTTGACCAAAGTAATCTTAAATCAATTGATGTTTGACTGCATTATGAGAATAAGATGACATTCTCTTGTTTATTCCATCACCAAACGCCCACGGGATATTGGAGAAGGGAAAATCATGCCTGTTTGGACGGAGAAGGATGAATGTCTTGCATGCCCTCAAGTCCAACAAGACATTCCTATAGGTCGATATTCTTTTGTGTGTTCGATTATAGTATCTTCTGATTCATAAGGATTTCTGGATTTTAGTTGCCTTTTAAACATACTTTTGTGACTAAGAAAGCTCTTAGTGATGATCACTATTCAACATATTTCTCAAGTTGCCTTGGGAAGCTGGAGATTAAGGGAAGCACTCATTGGCTGCTTGGACACAACCACGTAGAGTTACTTGCTGCAACTTCTATATATCTTCATTGTCACTAAGGAGATGGTTGTTATGTTGGATCATATCTAATATTGGGTTTAATATGAAAGTAAATTATACAATTAATATATTATCAAAATAAGTTAAGACTCAAATAAAAATGATCAATATATATTGGGCATAGTAATTAATATGTTATGATATGGAATATAATGTGAAGAGATCAAAGGGTGCATTAGAATTTCTATGATGAATAGAAATTCAAATCACATAAAAGGTTGCTTATTATAAATAAATGATTATGGTCCTCAAAATACACCTTTGGAGGAATCATTAAAATGTTACATTCTTCTTGACTTTCCCATCTAAGAAGAGAAGAAAGAGATTCTTGACGTTGTTTTGGAAGGCTATTCCGTCAAGTGATTCTTCATCGATTATTAACGATGGACAATTGTAAGTTATTGTATTTATGCATTCAAATTTTTTAATGATTTGACATGATCCAAATAGAATTTTATAATTCTGATTTCTTCAATTGGTATCAGAGCCAACATGTTAAAACATTAGTAAACTTTTATTTTCGGCGATGAACAGTATTTTTCTTTTTATGCCTTTTCGGTGACACCTTATGTTCATTGTCATCTACGGGTCTGCGGTTTCCTTTCTCGTGTATGCACGAAAGGTTTGAATGTTTTCAAGACGTAGTGCATATAATTAGTGCAAGGGATGGTTGTTTCAACCTGTAAAAAAAAAAGAGGAAAGGTCTTTTGTCTTTTGGACGTATTGTGATTCTAATGTGCATGCAACTGTTTATTTTTTTGTTTACATGGGTAACTTGGATACTCTTTACGAATGCATGCAAACCATGGATCATGGATGAATAGTATCCATCCATTCTGTATCTTGATTACATTATTTTATTTATAGCATGTATGTAAAAGTTGCACTAATAATGTGAGGACATTTTTTTGGGGTTAATAATATAAAACTGTTCATTTATATTTCTGGACATATGGACATGTTATATGCAGTTATTTATGTAGAACCTTATTGTCGTTATGTGGAATATTTGATTTTCTTAAATCTGTAATGATGTACTTGGACTGTCTACAGATGTACATGTTATTTGCATTTTTTTTCCTGTTCATCGTGCTTCCCATAGATGTCGCATTAATGATAAATTGAAGGATTTATTATTATTATTCTCTCTCTTTACTCCTTTCGGATGTACAGTAGACAATAATCCATTATTATATTTTGTACAACATTTTTTTTAAATGTATCCAGTATGAGTTGACATTTTGCTCATAATGTTTTATCTTCAGTAATTATTGATATTATTCAAGTCAAAAAGCTTGCATGGGTGTGCATGGAATGAAATAACTCAATATTATCTATTGTTTTATTTCTTATATTTATTATCATTATTATTAATGATAAATTAGAAATAGATGTGGGTCTCTTATATATTTTGAAATAAATTATTATTGCATAATATGTTACCAAAGTAACCTTTTTTGTGTAGTATGATTTATTTTAAAATGTAAATAGTGATCTATTTGTTACTAGTCAAATATTGAGTGGCCTAAAGGAAACTTAATATTTGAAAATGTAACATATAGAATTGTGGTAATATTTGTGATAATTGTTTGGTGTTACATGTAAGTAATAAATTGACCCAAAGAAAAATTTATTATTTGACATGTTATTTTATTATCATTTTTTTATTATAACCATGATTAAGATATTACTTGCAAGTTAATATTTCTGTCCAAAGACTAAATATTAATGTTGTATCTATATCTTTTGATGGGGTTTGCCCATATTTATATTTTGTTATTGTTTAATGTGGTACTTATATTTATTTTGTTCTCTGTTCAGTTTCTTCATCTGTTACTAATATCAGTGCGAGCATCAACTCCATTCCAATGTTAAATGGCACAAATTTTAAGGTATGGCGAGATAGTATTAATATTACTCTTGGAGTCATGGATTTGGACTAGGCTTTGGGGATCCCAAAACCCACAGAAATTACTGATATGAGTACCTCTGATGAAAGGAGGGAGTTGGAGAAGTGGGAACGATCCAATCGTATAAGTCTAATGATAATTAAGTGTGTCATTCCATAAGCATTCAGGGGCACTAGATATGAACACAGCCAAAGATTTTCTTGAAGCTCTTGAGAAAAGATTTGCTAAGAATGAAAAGGCAGGAACAAGTACACTCTTAGCAAATTTAATCTCAATGAAGTATCAGGGCAAAGGAAATATTAGGGAGTACATCATGGAGATGTCTCATATTACTTCAAAATTAAAAGCACTCAAGTTGGATTTATCTGAAGACTTGCTTGTGCATCTGGTTCTTTTATCCCTTCCTGTACAATTTGATCAATTTAAGATGAGCTATGATTGCCAAAAGGACTCTTGGTCCTTAAATGAGCTCATCTCTCACTGTGTTCAGGAGGAGGAAAGATTGAAGCAAGAAAAGACATAAAGTGCTCACTTGGCTACCACTTCTAAAGAAAAGAAGAAGGGACTCAAAAGAAAAGTTCAGAAAGATGCTGCAGGTGCAGCACCACAAAAGAAGCAACATAAAGAATAAAATAAAAATGGATGCTTCTTCTGTGGTGCAATAGGTCATCAAAAGAAGGAATGTACCAATTATCATGCTTGACGTGTAAAGAAAGGTACATTTCTTAATTTGGTTTGTTCTGAGGTTAATTTAGCTTCAGTACCTAGACACACATAGTGGTTAGATTCCGATGCAACAACTCATATAAGTGTGTCTATGCAGGATTTCCTGAATTACCGAAAGTCAAATAATGGTGAAAGATACATCTATGTCGGTGATGGCAAGAAAGTTGAAGTTGAAGCAATTGGAAAGTTTAGATTATTGTTAAAGTCTGGAAAATATTTGAATTTACATGAAACTTTTGATGTACCGTCTTTTAGACGAAATTTAATTTCTATTTTTGTATTGGACAAATTTGGTTATTCTTATTCATTTGGAAATAGAAAATTCAGTTTGTTTCATGATTCAAAATTAATTGGTTCTAGTTCTTTATCTTATTGTGATAATATTTACTTACTTGATTCTATTGCTTCATATCATGAAACTCTGCATACTACTCGAGGCATTAAGAGAAAGTTAACTAATGAGGATTCAGTTATACTATGGCACAAGAGATTGTGTCACATCCCCAAAAGGAGAGAATAGAAAGACTTGTGTAAAATGAAATCCTCAATCCCCTAGATTTTTCAGCATTCAACATTTGTGTTTGTTGTATCAAAGGGAAACAAACCAATAAAAAGGGATTAGGAGTCAACAAGACTACAGATCTTTTGGAACTTATACATACAGATATTTGTGGATCATTTCCTTCAGCTGCATGGAATGGTCAACGATATTTTATAAGTTTCATAGATGACTATTCTAGATATGGCTATCTATATCTCATTCATGAAAAGTCACAATCACTGGACGTGTTCAAAAGTTTTAAAGCTGAAGTTGAGAATCAACTTGGCAAAAGGATTAAAGCTGTCAGATCAGATCGTAGTGGTGAATACTACGGTCAATATGATGGTTCAGGAGAATAACCTCCAAGACCTTTTGCTAAATTCCTAGAGGAACACAGAATCGTCCCACAATATACTATGCCAAGTTCGCCTAGCATGAACGGTATAGCTGAAAGAAGAAATAGAACACTTAAAGATATGATGAGGAGTATGATTTGTCATTCTACCTTACCAGAATCACTCTGGAAAGAAGCACTTAAGACTGCAGCATACATTTTGAACAGAGTTCCAACAAAAGCAACAATAAAGACTCCATATGAGATTTGGACTAGTAAAAAGCCTAATTTAAATCATTTTCATATATGAGGATGTCCAGCTGAGACTGGGCCTTATAGGCCAAATGAGAGAAAATTGGAATCTAAAACAATCAGTTGCTATTTTGTTGGATATTCCGAAAGGTCCAAGGGGTATAAGTTTTATGATCCCACAAGCAGATTAATTTTTGAGATGGGTCATGCTCAGTTATTTGAGGATGTTGAGTTTGGGGAGGAGATAATATTAGGAACATTATCTTTGAGGAGGAATCAATTGAGATTCCTATTGACATTACTCAATAATTTATTTCTGATAATAAGAATGTCACTAATCAAGATAATATTGCACAATCTCCTATATTGAATGTTATTTCAGAGGAACAAACTCTATAACCTCAAGAACAATTGTCATTAAGAAGATCCACTAAAGAGAGGAGAAATGCAGTGCCATATGATTACATTTTGTATTTCCAATAACATGAGTTTGATATTGGTATAATGGAGGATGATCCATTCAACCTTCGTCAAGCTTTGGAAAGTTTTAATTCTCAAAAGTGGATTGATTCCATGAATGAGGAAATGAAATCCATGTATGACAATAAAGTTTGGGATCTCGTCTCATTGCTCGAAGGTGTGAAATACATTGGTTCTAAATGGTTATTTAAAACTAAAAGGAATTCAAAGGGCAATGTAGAAAAATATAAGGTGAGACTTATCGCACAAGGCTTTACACAAAAGGAAGGTATCGATTATCAAGAGACCTTCTCTCCGGTTTCATCGAAGGACTCTTTAAGAACTATAATGACATTAGTGGCTCACTTTGATCTTGAGTTACATCAGATGGATGTAAAGACAGCGTTTCTTAATGGTGACATTGATGAAACGATTTATATAGTGCAACTAGAATATTTTGTATCTAGTAATGCAAAGTCTATGATTTGCAAATTAAAGAAATCCATCTATGGACTTAAGCAGACGTCTCGACAATGGTATCACAAATTTCATGAAGTTATTATCTTATTTGGTTTTGAGATGAACTTAGCAGATAATTGTGTATATCATAAATTATGTGGGAGTAAACATATTTTCTTGATTTTATATGTGGACGACATATTACTTGCCACAAATGATACATGACTATTGCATGAAACCAAGAGTTTTTTAGTAAGGCATTTTGAGATGAAAGATCTTGGTGATGCATCTTTTGTGTTGGGAATCCAAATATATCGAGATCGTGCTCGAGGTATTCTATGATTATCCCAAAAATCCTATATCGAGAAAATCCTAAAGATATATGATATGCAAGATTGCAAACCAGGAAATACTCCTATATATAAAGGAGACAAGTTTAGTCTCGAACACTGTCCTAAGAATGATTTTGGAAAATTGGAAATGCAGAAGATTCCTTATGCATCAGCAGTAGGAAGTCTTATGTATGCTCAAATTTGTACGCGTCCGGATATTGCGTACATTACTATGGTATTAGACAGATATTTAAGTAATTCAGGAATGGATCACTGGAAAGCAGTCAAAAGGGTCTTGCGGTATTTATAGAGGACAAAAGACCACATGTTGACATATCGAAGAACAGATAAGTTTGAGATCGTTGGATATTCAGACTCCGATTTTGCTGGATGCCAAGATAGCATGAAGTCCACGTCGGGCAACATCTACTTGCTTGCTGAGGGTGCTATATCATGAAAGAGTGTCAAACAAGACACTATTGCATCTTCCACCATGGAAGCAGAATTTATTGCATGTTATGATGCATCTAATCATGGAATTTGGCTGTAAAATTTTGTCACAGAACTGTGCATAATAGATGATATTGAAATACCATTGAAATTATTTTCATCAAAATCCCGACACATTAATATCAAGTTTCTTGTTGTTAAAGAAAGAATGAGGAAAAAGTTATTGTCAGTTGAGCATATTGGGACAAACTCCATGATTGCGGATCCGCTTACAAAAGGATTGCCACCCAAGGTGTTTCTCGAGCACACCGTTAGTATGGGTGTCATTTTGATTCAGGATGTTTAGTTTTAGTGAGAGTTTGTAATTATAAATGCTCATGTTATAGACATTTTGTTTTGTTGCTTTCAGCATATATACAATTTGGTTTTCTTTTTATGTTCACTCTTTTATTTAAGTTTGATCTCAAGTTATGTGGACCAGTTGAAAGTAGACATGTATGATCACATTGCATGTAACTTTCATGCTTCACATCCATATCATGATCTTGTCATTGATCATATTGATATATGTGACCATTGTCGAGTTAAGTTGCGGAGATTGCGACAAATACTACTTTGATCCTATATTGATATATCGATGAATGAGATTGTTTCTTTGGATAATGTTTTTGATAATAAAGCTGAGCTCACTTTCGGTACTTATGGTGTATAATTATATGGTTTCATATATAACCCAAGTGGGAGATTATTGGATCATATCCAATATTGGGTTTAATATGAAAGTAAATTATACAATTAATATATTGTCAAAATAAGGTAAGACCCAAATAAAAGTGATCAATATATATTGGGCATAGTAATTAATATGTTATGATATAGAATATAGTGTGAAGAGACCAAAGGGTGCATTAGAATTTCTATGATGGGTAGAAATTCAAATCACATGAAAGATTGCTTATTATAAATAGATGGTCATGGTCCCCAAAACACACCCTTGGAGGAATCATTGAAATGTTACATTCTTCTTGGCTTTTCCCATCTAAGAAGAGAAGAAAGAGATTCTTTGTGTTGTTTTGGAAGGCCATTCCGTCAAGTGGTTCTTCACCGATTATTAGCGATGAACAATTGTAAGTTATTGTATTTATGCATTCAAATTTCTTAATGATTTGACATGATCCAAATAGAATTTTATAATTCTGGTTTCTTCATGTTACTCTTTAGGAGAGGACATATTTGAAATATTTCAATAGTTCAAAAACTACTATGAAATGAGTTTTACACATAACTTGAAAATTAATTCTAAGAGTTATTGTTGATGTCTTGATATATCGGCTATATTTCTAGTACGATTTACTTCTATTGGACTTGGTAAATACTTCTAGACCCCTTGCTTCTCACATGAGGTTCGCCCACGCGAGCTTAGGGGAATTTGAGCATTACCCAATTACTTGTGTTGTTGGTGTATTGACAAAAGGAGGTTCTGGAGGCACCGCCCCCCGACGGCGGTCCATGTGGTGCAGATTAAGGATTTATCTATTTTTTGTTCAGTTTTTGAACCCGTTTGGGAGAGACTTATTTATAACTTATTTTTCAGATGTAATCTATATAGTGGAACCTCTTTGCAAGAGGTAGCCCTAATCTCAAAGGAGAATCTGGGTAAATTTTATGTGTCTCCTCTAATTTTTCTGTGATTTCTTCGTGATTTTCTACTCTTGTTCTTGAATTTTCCCATCAAATTCTATCTTATGATTTTGGTTTGGTTGAACTTTCTTAGGTAAATCATTAAAGGTATGCTCCTAAGTGAAGCACTAATATATTATGGTGTGCTCATAATAATTATTGCAATCAAATAATTTGCAACCAATATAGTAAATTGATTATGCAACTGATGAGATTATGTGTTGGAGTTGGTGAATACTTTAGGGCCTCTTGTTTCTCACACGGGGATTCACCCACGTGAGCTTAGAAGAATATGAGTATTATCCAATTGCCTGTGCTGCTGGAGTGTGAACAAAAGGAGGGGTTCGGGGGGCACCGCCCCCCGACGGCTTGTGTTTAGTCAGTTCGTGTGGTTCGGATTAGGTTTTTTCTCTATTTTGTTCGGATTTTGAATCCGTTTAGGAGAGGCTCATTTATAGCTTATTTTCATATGTAATCTATGTGGCGGCTGTAAATCAAACGATATAGTGGAACCCCTTTGCAGGACGTAGCCCTAATCTCAAGAGTGAATCTGGGTAATTCGTGTGCCTCCTCTATTTTTCTGTAATTTCTCTGCGATCTTCTCTTTCTGTTCTCGAATTTTTCCATCATTATGACCAGTACCATTATGAAAATATAAACTGTGATTACTATTTTCTTTTACAAATTTGTACAATATTTATCATGGTACTCCAATTAAAGCACAAAAGTTGTAAAGTTTGCGAATGTTAAAGTTAAACATCCAAGTAGCCAACGAGGCTTCTGCACAAGGAACAGGTAGAGTGAGAGCGCAGCCACATGTCGATGCAGCCGACGTGAAAGCAATGGAAGCACGGCAGCAGGAGCCGCGCCGTCTCACCGTCCTCCAGCTCCATCAGGCAAACGGCGCACGCGTCCTGCTGCCTCGTCTCCTCGCCGATGTCGAATGTGGGCATCCGAGCGAGCACGCTGCGATAGAGCCCTTGATTACCAATGTCGCCGCCGCACGATGCCATCGCCGTCGTACCGCCGCCACCGCCGTGATGGAAGGTCGCGGCCGCGTCGCGAGTCCTCCCTTCGTTACGCGGCCTCGACGACGACGACGAAGCATAAGCATGAATATCGCCGACGTCGCCCCGCGACGTCGAAGTATCGGTCGTCGTCCAGCGATCACGACCGCCGCCGGGGCCGGGCGCGCGGGGGGATCGAACCCTGTAAGCGTTTGTAGTGTCCGGCGTTTCGTCCGGCTGGTCAGAGGACGTCTCATGGGAACAGTAGACGCATAGCACCAGAATTATGTATAAGGCAAAAAAGCACCCATCCGCGATGATTAATACGTCACGAGAATCCATGACACATGCATGCACTTCGATCGATCGATCAACGACTTCTATTAATTGATGAGGACGGGTACATAATATTATATATTACATAGGGAGAGATCAATGCACCCCAAATCCGAAACCTAATCAAATTCTAAAGAGTTAACGTTAAATTAGAGAAACCTACTCAAACTCCAATTAGGGAATACTTGTGATAATTGATTTTTTTTTTTAAAAAAAGGTGACAACAAGAATCCGAAAGAGATAATTCACGAAATAACTTTTTTTTAATAAAAAAATTCGAGTGGGATATATTAATGCATGTAGAGAGATAAAAATATAACGATACCAATTGAGTGTTTTTTTTTGACGAAATAATGAGAGATTTTTTTACTGATATGAATTTAGCATTTTATATGATTGACTTATGAAGGTAATATTCTCGTAAGAAAAAATGTGTCACAATTTTATTACAATGTTATGACCACCACTTCAATTAATATACTCATCATATAAAATCGTTTATCACGTTACAATCACAAATATTCTCTCTTTTTGTTAATGATCACAAGATTATCACAAAATGCTATTAACAATAGGATTTAATGGGTGTCCCCCCATCTGAAATGGGGGGCACTCCCCCCATTTATCGGCGTCCGTCCGATCCGTCAAAAGTTGGTTTTTTCTCCTTGAACCAGTGGTCGCGATAAGAAATGGCCGGTTCAACGCGGTTCACTGCCGGCCAACGGATCGACCGGCTATAAAAGACTAGAAACCCTCTACAGCGTTCATTTTTTTCCTCTCCTCTCTCTCTCCTCTTCGTTTCTCCTCTCCGCGCCGCCGTTCTCTTCTCTCTCTCCCCTCTCCGCGGCTGTCCGACGCCGACAAGCAAGGACAGATCTGCGCCAAGCGGCGACTCTCATGCGACGACCCTCCGGCCAGCGCCACCGAGCTCGGCCACGCGACGACCTCGTCTGATGATCGGAACGCCAGATCTAACCGTTGTTGACCCGACGCGAACTGGGCCCTCCGTCGCAGATCTGCCCCTAGCCGGCCCCGTCATGCCGTAAAACCCCGTCGCCGGCCTCCTTCGATCAGATCCGGCCAGATCTGGTCGTCGCCGGCCTCCTTCGACCAGATCCGGCCGGATCTGGTCGTCGACCTGCTGCGCTCGCACGACAACGCCGGCCGCCCTGCACGACAACGCCCCGCACGCCTTGCTGCACTCGCACGACCCCGCCGGTCCGTTGCCGCACGCACGCCCCTGCCAGCCCTGCCGCGCTCGCACGACCCTTGCGACCCCGTCTCGGCAGATCTGACCGCCGGCAGATCTCCTCGCCTCAAGGAAGCCGCGACCCTCCCTCATCTGCCGGTCGTCGATGCCCGCGCGAAGTGGAGCGGAGATCCAATCCCGTCCGCCAGATCTGCGACCCCGCCGAGAACCACCGCTGATTAGCCACGCCGAGCGCCGCCGACCCCTCATCGTTGAATCATATGTTTATATGCTTATCCTGTAATTTTATTTGAAATGTAATGTATGTTTCTTAATGGATCTCTTGTAAATCATTGTCGCACTTTGTCCGCGTATCGCAATGTTACATGGAACAATTGATCATAAACTCTTTTGGTTACGTTTTAATCACTTAATCCCTCACTTCGTCCGCGTATCGCAATGTTACATGGGGAACAATTGACCAAAAACAATGTACGTTTTCAATTAATTTACAAGATGAATTAAATCATTGTCGCACTTCGTCCGCGTATCGCAATGTTACATGGAACAATTGATCATAAACTCCTCTTTTGGTTATGTTTTAATCACTTAATCCCTCACTTCGTCCGCGTATCGCAATGTTACATGGGGAACAATTGACCAAAAATAATGTACGTTTTCAATTAATTTACAAGATGAATTAATAAAAAAATTACAAAAGACATTTTGATGTTCGATCTGCAATGTTTGGATTAACCAAAAAATTACAAAAGTGAATCGCAGATGGATTAACAAAAGTATAACTTGTTTACAAGATTAGCCAATAAAAATTTAGAATAAAAACAAGATTAAATAAGATGTGCGGCGGTGGGCGGGTGGGCGGCGCTCGGTGGGGACGCAAATCTAGCGGACGGGCTCGGATCTCCGCTCCTTTTCACGCGGGTGTCGACGGCGGGCAGATCAAGGGAGGGTCGCGGCTTCCTGGAGGCGAGATCTGCCAGGACGGGCAGGGAGATTTGTCGGTGCCGGGCAGATCTGCCGGGACGGGGGCGCAGTCGGATAGATCTGCCGGGACGAGGTTGGCGGGGGGAGCAGATCTCGTCGGCGATCGCTGAGGCTTCATGAACGCGTTCGAACAGATCTACTCGCCGCCGACGAGATCTGCGCCTCAGCGAACGCCTGCGACCCCGTGAGGCGCAGATCTGGTCGGCAAGGCATCAGATCTGTCAGCAAAGCGTGTGGCCGGCGGTCGTTCCCTGCGCAGAACTGGGCTCCCCTGCGCAAAACTGGGCTCCGACGGACGCGGCCGCACTTGCGAAGATCCCGTCGGCAACGCAGATGACGATGGCCGCGGAGGATCTTAGGCGTGCGGCGAGAACGAGAGAGGGAGAGCGAGAGAGCGGGAGCGAGAACGAGAGAGTTGAGAGAGAGAACGAGCGCCTCACAAATGGGGGAAAATTTTTTTAACCCGGGTTTTTATACTCGCGTCCATCGAATGAACCGGTCGAGATAAAAAAACCAAATTTTTTAATATGAACCGGGTGTCCAGACCCCATTATCTTCGAAAACTCAATTTTTGATCGGCGTCCGTCCGATCTGGATCGGACGGGCGCCGTGGAATGGGGGAGTGTCCCCCCATCTGAAATTGGGGGACACCCATTATTCCCTTAACAATAAGAGGGTTCGTTTTAGACGGGCAAATAATATGTATTTTTTTACTTTTCATTTTTATTATTACAAGTACAGCCTAGACATAAAAAGTCGTGTCCGTTCTGCCACGGGCCGTGTCGTGCTGCCACAATCCATTTTCAAAATGGGCCATGTCATGTCAAAGAGGAAAGTTCTCATCGTGACACGGTCCGCATGTTGCCTCGTCGGTCAGGTCGTGCTGGGTAGAATGACCCATCTTTTCCTTCAATTTCAACATTTCCAAAATTTTAATTTACTTATTAAGTTATTATATAATGTAATTAATTTATTAATTATTTTATAATAGATGATTTTGTAAGTAGTGACTACTTTAATTATTAATAATAATTATATTGTAAAATTTTAAATACATTAAGTCATTAATTCATAATTATTAAGTAAATAAAATTACAAAATGAATAATTGAGTAATAACTAATAATTAATAAGTTATAAACCTTATACATAAAATTAATTGGTAAGGTATTCAATAAATATATATTAGTATACTAGTATAGAGAGTTAAGTACTAATTTACGATATATTAAGTTATACTAAGTAAATTAGTACTTAAGTATCTTATAACTAACTTACTATATAGTATATACTGAGCTATAACTAACTAAATTATACTAAGTAAACTAGTACTTATCTTATAACTTATATAATAATTTACTATATAATAGGTTATAACTAATTAATTAGTATTAAAGTTAGAATCAAATCAAAGGTACCCTTTAAAGTTCAAACTTTAAATTAGTACTTAACCAATTAGTACCAAAGTTAGAATTAAAGGTGCCCTTTAAAGTTCAAATTTTCAAAATTTTAATTTAATTTTTATATAATATAATCAGTATTATTCTATAATCTATAATATATGACTTTAGTGACTACTTTAATTATTATATTATTATATAATAATTATATAGTTAAAATTTAAAATACATTATACATTAGGTCATTAATTCATAATTATTAAGTAAATAAATTTGTAAAATGAATAATTGAGTAATAACTAATAAGTTATAACCTTATACATAAAATTAATTGTTAAATATTTAATAATATATATTATATATAATTTATTGTATAATTCATAATAGTAGAATATCATATTAATATAAGACTATAATATCAGTACTATACTAATATAGATAGTTTAATACTAATTTATTATATACTAAATTATAAAATAGATTCGTGACCTTGTGTTCGAGTATCTGCATCAAATCAAATTATAAAATTCTATAATGAATCATGAAGGCAGTAATTAGGATTTTTAAACTCTTATTGAGCAATTGAGATAACATTCTCACAACAACCATTGTTTAGACCCATTTCGAGTGAAAAAGCAATATTACTCGAATGAGTCTACAACGATCACTGTGAAAATGCTATCTCAATTACTCAATGAGAGGAGAGGAGAGAGAGAGGTGTGAGGGGAAAGAGGGGGTTTGACGGGCTTTAGGAGGAGGAGTGAAATAAAAATATTCCAACATTGCCCACATTCCTGTTAACATGATCCATGTTGTCCTCCTTCACCGCGTTCGTGAACTCGCGCCCATGTTGTCAAATCGAAGCAACACATGCCCTATTTTTTAAGTGTGGGTCGTATTGGTGCGTCGTGAGTGATCTGTGTTGGTGCGTAAAAAAATTGTGATAAAATGGACCGTGTCGTGCTGGATCCGTGTACATCGTGCCTCGGCTATATCGTGTCTACAGTGCAAATAGGCGACCCAACACGAAATAGAACGAACACGATCCATTTTTTATGTGCGGCCCGTGTTCATGCTAAGCCGGGCCGACACGACTTTTGGACGGGTTGGGCCGTGCAGCCCGCCCATTTTTCCATCTCTTGTACGACCCATCATGCACTCTGTTCTGCCATGCAACAAGGCTGCAAGCCTACGTGGGGCTGCGTCAGAGGGCTGTATCAGTTTGATAGAGTTGTTAGTAGTGAAAGAGATTAGAGTTTGGACCCATTTTTTTATTCAAATAAATCACTCATAAATTTCTGAATCAATTTTTAAAATTACAAAAGTTATGTTAAACTCATGTATAAAAAATCATTTTTTAACGAGTCATTTTTTTATCCCAATTTTAATAAAATAATATTTTAATATATATAATAAACTAAAATTAATATATTTAATTTTACAATTAAATATAGGATATAGTATTACACTTATTAAGTTAGACCCTCTTTGGAAGATGAATATATTTTAGAGAATAAGAAATTTTATTCAAAAGAATAAAATATTCTTCTCATATTCTTATTCTATTCTATGTTTGGTTCAATCAGAATAAAAAATTTAAAATATAATATTTTATAACTAAATATTTTATTATTAATAGTTGATATTTATTATTACTTTTGAAAATAATAATATAATAATATAATAATATATGAATAAATAATAAAAATAAATTACGGTTGAAAAAAGAAGAATAGTGATATTCATCTGTTTTAAAAGAATAGAGATATTCTTAATTTTTTATTAAAAGTAGCGGTTTCATCGATTTCAAGATGGTTTTTAAAAAATCGAGGTTTGACTGCTTTATTCCTAATCCTCTCGGTGTTTGACTATATTCTGAGAATATTACGATATTCTGCTGATTAATCTCGAACCAAACGGCGCCTTAGAGTTTCATCATGTGATATGAACACATTAAACTATAAAAAATTATTATACCAATAATAAAAAGTTACTTATAAATTAATTACATAGATAAAAACAAGCTCCACTTTCGATTTTTTTCAGGTGGGACATAGTTTAAGCGGGTCCTAAATACTATTCCATCTCCTAATTTTCAATTCAAATAGGTTTATGAGTTCAGTTGACTTTCTCTTACACTAGTAACTGCAATCTTAATTTTACATATTTATATATTTTTATAAAATTTTATTGAAAAAAGAATAAAATATAAAATAATTAATTTTGATATCTTTCAAAGCAAAATAATATTATAAATTTTCACATCATTTCATCAAATCATATGTTTTCTTTCTTACGAGAATTCTTGTTTAATTTTAATAAATTATTTATTTGATTGATATAATCATAATTTCTTGATTGTTATATGAGATATTGTGGAATTCTTTTTTATAAGTTTGTTGAAATGCAAAACATTATTGTGCTATTAATGACATAAGTCATAATCATATTTTTTATTATAATTTATATCTTTAGTAAATTGTTATTTATATTATTTTATCTCATTTCATAATAATGATGTGGTACTTTTAATCTATATTTTTTCGTTGAGACCCACCGGTGTTAGGGTTAGTAGCACCGATGTTCGGATTAGAGCGCTATGGATAAATCCTAACTAAATAATTACTCTAGGAATCGAATCTGCAGCTACTAGCACCAACGACCTAGGACACAATCCCGCTATCCAATTGTCCCACTCATTCTTTATTTGTCTATCTTTCAGTCTTATATACGATGATATGTATAAAATGATGAGTGCATGAATTATTTTATTTGAACTAATAATTTATTTCATGGAACATCATTATTTTTTTTCATTCTTTGAATTTAGTATATCATATCATTTTATTTTTCTCATGATCCACATATTATGGGAGTAGATGTTTACTTTTTTTTTATTGTTCAAACTTGAAAATAATTGGTGATATGTTGATGGAAAATTAACAAATGTATAAGTTTTTATAAAAAAAGGATTATATATTTATTTGCTCTTTTTTAAAAAAAAACATATTTGTGCTAGATTTAGGAAGACCATATTGCTATCTCTTAACATTAAATATTTCAAATCTTCTATCTCAACCAAGATCTAATATTGCTATGTGGATTGAGGCAGTAGGGGCTCCAATGAAAGGAAGAATATAGATGTATTTGGCGGCGAATAATATGCTCAATCACTAGTAAACAACAATGAAACCAAAGGCATATTTATATTAGAATATAAGTTTTTCTTCTACGGATTATATATAAGTATATATAGGGATCAAACTTTTTTGCACCACCACCACCACCACCCCACCACCCCCCCCCCCCCAAACCGCCTAGATCTGCCCCTATTAGTAAACAACTTAAGTTATGATACATCAAAACACATTTATGATTCTTCTTCAAAGAGAAGAAGTCCGACAATAGTTGCAATAAGAATTAGATGATTGCACTAAAAAAGTGAATGATGAAATGGAAGAATGTGTTCGTGCACTTATCTTACAAATTACTCAGTAAGAAAGTGGTCAATCATTTTTTTAACATTACGCTCTACATTAGTAAGATATTTTATTTTATTTATAAATAAATTTCTTATGATGCTTCATTATTTGACATTTATTTATTTAAATAAATTTATTTTAATATTTTTTATGCATGTGTTTGATTACATTTTTCAACTTTTTTGCATGAAGTGGTGGTCACAATTCATCAAGGGAAAAAGTGAATATGTTGCTCGGAGATTTTTTGTTATGTTATTACATTTTGTTAAAAGTCTCATTATCAAATTTTAATAATCAAAACTTTTGTAATGGATTTAATATTTTGAATATTTATCTATAAGATTTTAAATTATATGATCTTTGGCATGCTAAAAAATGTTCAAAATTTTAATATATTTGCATTGAATGATATTTTTTAATAACTAATATTTATGTGTAATAGCTTATTAAAAATTAATTTGTCACACAATTGTGTCAAATATTCATAAAAAAATATGTCACGAATTTAATACCCTAATTAAGGTTCCGTCACAATTCCATCAAAATAATTGATAATGAATAATCACAATTTGATCACCAAGTATCGACTTAAACTTTCTTACAACTCAATCATAATCATAATAATAAAAAAGCTATCTCAATTATTCATCACAAATCTGACATAAAAATCATCATAAACATATACCCATCACAAATTATTAATCAATAATTTGTTATAAAATCATCAGATTTGTAATGGAATACTTGTTTTTTTTAGTTCTTTTATCAAAACTTTGTGATAGAATTTTTTTAACCTTGCAACAATCATAGTGATAACAAATGACATTATGATAAAAAAAATTCACATAACATAATTTTATGGGTAAAATATCAGTGATAGATGCTGATTGTACAAGTTCATCACAAATGAATATTTGTAATAGAATGATTTATGTTGTGACAGAATTATCCATCATAAATATCTCATTTTCTTATAGTATCACTTCATTTTGACACTTGCCATAAAAGTTACTATTCCCTCTAGATCATTTAAATTGTCCTCTAAATTAAAATATGGTAGCTGAAAAGACACTTTCACTCGTCATCACAGACGGAGCCAGGATGACAACATAGGAGGGGGTAAAGTTAGAGCATAAAAAAAGATAAAATGTATATACATATAATTAATCAAAATTTGTAACCAAATTAAGAAAATAAAAAGTATTATTTTAGAAGATAACTTATAATTATAAATCTTATTTTATTTCAGTTAATATATATATATATATATTATTCATCATGTATAATTTTTTTGTGTTTATAATGTTAAAGAAATATAATATGTAACTAACTTTTTTATGACTTAACTAACTAGCTTAATTTGTTATAGAAAGAAATCAAAATTATTGACACATATGTTATGCATTCATAAACACACGCAATATATTATAAATCTACAATTAATATACATATATTCTCTAATAAATATAATAACATATCATAATTATGTTAAGCTTACAAAATCAGGAAGTATCTTATTATATATATTACTATATAAATAATATTTAAAAAATTTAAGGGGACCTTAATTATGTTAAGTTCTTAAAAATAGGGGGCCTTACTATATATATTATATATGATATGTATAATATTTCAAAAAGTTAGGGGGAGGTGGGCAAGGCCCCCTTACCATTAAGGTCGCTCCATCCTTGCTCGCCATCATATTTTATTTTGGATTATCTTGTTATTGTTCTTCTCCTTTTTTTGGTAAACTTTATTTATTTTGGTTTGTATTTTAGTGGAAAACAACAAATTAATAATAGGAAAATAAATATAACTATTCATTCTCTAACACACTTCATTATCATTGTTTATTATAGGATCAAATTTGATTTGAACTAGATATTTTTTTATGATTATGAATTTAACATTACTTCCAAATATTTGTTCATCTACGAGCAAAAGAAATTAAAGTTTATTAAACAAGTAAAGTTTGAAAATAGAAGTAATTCAAATAGAAAATTATATTTTTATAAACCATTATTCAGGAATAAATCAGGAGCAGTACATTCTTTTTTTCTGTTACATGTATTTTTTGTTTGGAAAAAACTAAAACATATAATTAAAGTTCATAATAAACAAAAAAAATCATTGGTTCAAACAGATTTATATATGCACACACTATTTTGCATCATCAGATTAAGAAAAAAAATATATTAAGATATTAAAAAAATGGAGAGTTAAATGAGTTATCATCTTTATTTTATTTTACATTATAGTTTTAAATTGAATGTTTTTAAAAGAATAATACTATTAATTTTATATACATGTTTGTATGTACATACATATTTATGATATATCCTTGCTACAAAAGAATGTATCTAATTTGCTCAAACTTTGGTATCACTTCACCATGAAGGAAAATTGTGGTGCCAATAGACATGGCAAAAACTTTATAGTTGATGCATTAAATTTGTAATAATAAATTTTGTTAGTAAGTGCACTAGTCGCTCAAGTAATATAGTAATAAAAGTAAGAATGTCGAACCCACGAGGAATATTATTAATAAAATATCTGAATTTATAAATTAATAAGAGAGAAGAAAAGCATGGATTTTGGAAAAGAGTTTTATGAAATTAAAAAAAATAAGATAAAGATAAGATAGTGGTGTTGAAGTTAGGCCTTAGGATGAAAATAGATCAGGATAAATATTTGAACTATAAAAGACAAATTTAATCTTTAATGATGGATTAGAGTTCCCATAAATTATTAACTTGACATCATTAAATTGCGGTCTCCACAAACTGGCATCCCCTCAATCTAAGTATACAAATTAAACTATCTTAAATTAATAAGAATTGAAGTCTCCACAAACTAGCATCCCATCAAATCATATTAAAATTAAGATGCATTAAATAGAATTCCCTAGACTATTAATCGCTTAACAAACTGGTATAGATAAATAGACCACACAAAATTAATTCTCCATACACTAGTTATCAAATTTATGTCAATTATTAATTTCAAATAAAATCAGTTAATTTAACTAATGAATTCTGAAATTAAATAGTCCACAAACTGGTAATTACTCAACTCAAAAATCCAATTAATTAAATCAAAAGCACTAAGCACAATTAACTAATTGATCAGAAAAGATTAAAACAAATAATATAGGGTCCAAATAGTTTAACTTCAATAATAATATCCTTAAATTGAAATAAATAGAAATATGGAGTTCATCCTAGAAATTCTGGAGAGATAATAACAAAATAAAAATAATAATTGGAAGAATTACACCAAGAATAAAAGTCGAAGCTTCGGATTACGGGCAGACAGTCGGGCAGTCTCTCGAACTTGATCAGAGTCACGATCAACTTCCAGTCGTCGCACCTCTCTCCTCTTGTTCATAGCCTGCAGAGCTCACGACTCAATTATGGAAGAAACCTAAACTTCAGAGCACGAATTGGGACGAAGGCTTCTTCACATATTTATAGGTGCAGACAGGGGTCTTCATGTTGATTAAGGTCGTAACATCGTACGGCCGAATTTAAATTCACGGGATAAATCTCGGCCAAAATGATAATTCTTCTAACTATTATGCCCAAAAGATAAATCCTTTTATCTTTACCCTCTTTGAATCTCGACCAAAACGAAATTCTTTTATCTTTACCCCCTTTGAATCTCGGCTAAAACAAAGAATTCTTGTCATTACCCCCTCCATACCTCGGCCAAAACGATATCTTTACTCCTTTTCATTACGCAAAAACGATGAGTTCTTCAATTTTTGGCCAAAACGATAGGCTCCTTATCTTTACCCCCTCCAAATCTCGGCCAAAATAAAAAGGAGTCATGGCACTCCTTTTATAGCCTTCAATGTGTGGAAAATTCGTCCAGAAATCATTCCACAAATTTCTTCTTAAAATTTGACCGTTACTGTTCATTTGACTCGAAGACCGATCGACCGGTTTATGTGACCATTGCGCCATTTCTCCAGTTACCGCAATTGGTCGGTCGACCGGACTATCGACCGGTGTCTCGACCGGTACAGTCTCGCAGTTTTGATTTATAGCCGTTGAGCTGATCGGTGATCGATGCTTCGATCGGACTGTCGACCGGTATAGTTTCGACGTCAACCGGTTCTAGATCGGTCGACCGCTCATTTGATCGACCGGACTGTCGACCGGCCTTCTTTGCATCGACCGATAGGTTGACCGACCTGCACTCTTTTGATCATAACTTTCTGCACAATTATTCAAATTAGATGATCTTGGAGTCCATGGAAAGCTAACAGAATTCTCTACAAATTCACTGTAATATTCATCCAAAATCTAATTATTTCATAATCAATTATGTAATTAAATTTTGTGCATAAAGTTATTTCTTTTTCTTGGACTTTTCAACATTTTAATCTTTTGAGGTTTATTTTATCAAAATATAATTTCATATGTCATTGAAACTTTGACCCAACAATATCCCCCTTTTTGATGAAGACAAACCGAGAAATATGAAAAATATATAAATTACAAAAAAGTTGTAAAATTCTTGTACAAGCAATTTTATTCCCCCTAACACGTAGCTTTCCTTACAATGGTAGATATTCACATAAATATTAGTTGTAAGTTACTTTTCATACAAAGTGATATTCATATCATATTTCTTCTATACTTCTCCCCCTTTTGTTTCATCAAAAAGAATAGTTTATATATGAAGCATATAAGAAATCATATGTAACTCCCCCTTAGTAAAAAAATTATTCTTTCCCATTTTTGTCATATAATAGATATGTAGAGTAATGTAGAGTATTGCAAGTTTTGAAAGATAACTCCCCCTAAATTTATGACTATATTATAATGAAAATCAATTTATGAAAGCCAAAAACAAAAATGTATTAAAAATCAAAATATGACATAAAACTTTGATCCAACAATGATGTCTATGATATGTCAAAATAAAGTTTAATCATGCTCCCCCTATTACTATTACCAATTTTCATTTATATATTCCTCCTTTTTTAAAAAAAAATTGTAGTTTTGAATTTTAAAAGATAGATGACACTTTCACCATAACCTTTGTGCCCTCACATCTCCAACTCCATATGTCCTTTGCATGTGAGGCACATCTGAAAAGAAATCAAGTAATTTTTGGTACCCAAACTTTCTTGGGTCCGATTTTGTTAGATAATGTTCCTTTCGGAACTCAAATCATGCCATGTTCTAATGATTTTTTTATTTTACATTGATATGCATAATGACCATGAAATCCGCATGTAAAACATTTGAGATGTTATTTTCTATGTTTGGATTTCCAATAAAAATTTTCATGTCCAAAATGATTCCTAAGATTATTTGTCGTTACATGAGAAATAGTCTTATTTTGTGAGTTCTTCAAAAGGTCATTTTCCTTCTTTACATTGTCTAAAGAACATGTTAGTTTTACAATTTCACATGCATGTGTAATTTCCAAAATTTCAATTTCATTTTTGAAATTTTCATTTTCCATAAGACATATATCCTTTTCTTCTTTTAATTTTTCAATCTCATGTATTAACTTCTCATTTTCTTCTTTAAGTGAGAAATATCTTTTTATAAGAGATGAGAGTTCTTTATTCACATCTAAAGAAATAGCTTCTTCGGAAGAGTTCGATGAGTCATAATTTGAATTTGAAGGGTTAGAAAGTACCTTATCGTCGTGTGCCATCAGGCATATGTATGCTTCATCACTAGAATAACTTGATGAACTACTTGTTTCACTAGACTTTTCATATTTTTTCTTTTTACCTTTCCGGGATTTTTCTTCTTTGTGGTGCTTGTATGATTTTCTTGTTTGTTTCTCGTTCTTGTCTTTCTTCTTAACCAACTTGAGATACTTATCCAATTTTCTTGTGTAGAGTGCGAGTTTTTTTTCAACCACTTCCTCTTCGCTTGAGTCTTCTTCTATTGTATTTGCCTTCAATAGGGCTGAGCACGGTTAACCATTTCTCCGTTAACTGTGGTTAACCGACCGACTTTTTAACCGATTAACCCAACCGAATTATGCGATTTAATTTCGGTTCGATTAATGGATAACAAATTTTTTAACCGAATCAAAATGGTCGGTTATGGATAATTAACCAAAAATTCGGTTAAAAACCGAATTAACCGATATTTATTTTTTAGGTATTTATTTTAGTATTTTGTTGTAAAAAAATTATTGCATGTATATGGATTTATACTTTTTTTGTTTAATTCCATTTGTATCCTAATTATTTAATAATTTGTATCTAATTACCTTGTTAAAATTTAATATTTACCTTTTATTTTGAAAACATATTTAATTGTTACATTAATATATGTACATATTTTAGGACTTTTATAATAATATTTTTTTAGTTTTTAATTTTCGGTTAAAACGGTGAATTCACCGAACCGAACCAATTTTTTCGATTAACCGAAATCAGTTAACCAATTTTTTTGGACCGAATAATAGTTAAACTTTTTTTTGGTCGATTCGGTTAATTAACCAAATTATTCGGTCGGTTAATTAACCGAACCGACCGTTGCTCACCCCTAGCCTTCAATGCCAATGTTTTCTTCTTGGGTGTTTTTTCTTCTTCATCTTCTTGGATTGAGATCTCATAGATTATAAGTGAACCAATAAGATTATCAAAATCCAATTTGTTAAAATCCTTTTCTTCGATTACGGTCCTCTTCATATGTCATTTGGAGGAGAAAGACCTGAGAATCTTTTTTACTTTTTGGGAGTTAGATCTTGGCTCGCCCAAAGAGGCTAAGCCATTCAAAATATCATTAAACCGATCTATCATATCATTTATGGATTCATTTTCATGTATTTTGAAAGAATCATATTGATGGTTTGAAATATTCAATCAAGATTCTTTAACCTTGTCGGTTCCTTCATAAGTGGTTATGAGCTTCTCCCAAATCTTGGTTGAAGATTCACAACTTGAAATCCAATTAAACTCCGTCGAATCCAAAGCACAATAAAATATATTTTTCGCTTTCCAATCAAGTTTTGAAAAAATCTTTTCTTTTTCTTTAGAATCAGTAGGTAACTTTTCATGAACATAAAAACATTTTTCAACTATTTTCCACATGTCGATATCAATAGAACAAATATATGCTTGAATTCTAATTTTCCAATATGCAAAATTTAATGCATTTAAAAGGGGAGGACGACTAATAGATTGTCCTTCAGCAAAACTAAATCCGCTTGATGTCATGGCTCTTAATATTGTTAAATCTTTAAAAAAGATGATTGAATCTTAAAGATTGGATCTAAAATGATTAGATAGAAAAAATGAGAAAATTCAAAAAATCAAAACAAGAGCAACCCGCTCTGATACCAATTGTAGGATCCTAAAGGGCACCGAGAAGGGGGGATGAATTGGCATTCAATTGAAAATATCAATTTCACAAAACCCGTCGCGGAAGCACAAAACTGATTCTTAAATCCTTTATAATTCAGATCATAAATTCAATATGAATGTGAAGAGAGAGAGAGAGAAAATCAAACTCAAATGGACACGGTGGTTTGTTGACGATGTTCGGCCACACCTTGGCCTACGTCCCCGCTCCGACTTCTCGACCTCGAGACCACCGGAGATTCCACTAGCACTTCCTTTGTTCCAAATGGGGCAAGGAAGAAATCCCTTTACACCACCGTCTTTTTCTCCGCTTCGAGAGGCAAGGCAACCTCTCCTTCTAGGAAGCTAATCTATTTCTCTCGCTCAAGAGGTAAGATTTTGAACCTCTTTTATAGAGGAGCTCTTTCTAATTTTTCTGAACAAAAGTGTTTCACTCTTTTACAAAGCTAAGCTCACAAGAGAAGAAGAGAGAAAGAATGAGAAAGCTATAAAATGAAAAATTCAAGAAATAATCTCTCTTTGACAACTTGAAGTTTTTCTTCAATAAGTGAATGGGTGCTTTTTCCTTTAGCTTTGACACTTTTTTTTATAGTCTTCAATGTGTGAAAAATTCGTCCAAAAATCATTCCACAAAATTCTCCTTCAAATTTGACCGTTACTGTTCATTTGACTCGGAGGCCGGTCGATCAAAATTTTGGACCGATCGACCGGTCTATGTGACCGTCTGCGTCATTTCTCCAGTTATCGCAGCTGGTCGGTCGACCGATACAGTCTCGCACCGGTCTATGTGACTGTTTGCGTCATTTCTTTAGTTACCGCAGCTGGTCGGTCGACCGGACTATCGACCGGTGTCTCGACCGGTACAATCTCGCAGTTTTGATTTATAGCCGTTGAGTTGATCGATCGTCCGGTGCTTTGACCGGACTGTCGATCGGTATAGTTTCGACATCAACCGGTTCTGGATCGGTCGACCGGCATCTTCATTTGATCGACCGGACTGTCGACCGACCTTCTTTGCATCGATCGGCATGTTGACCGACCTGCACTCTTTTGATCATAACTTTCTGCACAGTTATCCAAATTAGATGATCTTGGAATTCATGGAAAGCTAACAGAATTCTCTACAAATTCATTGTGAATATTCATCCAAAATCTAATTATTTCATAATCGATTATGTAATCAAAATTTGTGCATAAAGTTATCTCTTTTTTTTGAACTTTTTCAGCATTTTAATCTTTTGAAGTTTATTTCATCAAAATATAATTTCATATGTCATTAAAACTTTGACCCAACAATCGTCAGAGCCGTCCTTCATCGACATTCAACTGGATCTCACCATCGTTGATTGCCCTACCTCGTCGCTGTTCACCCACTCCACATTATTCACGTAGGCTCGCCTGACCTCGCTGCTGGCGATTCTCGATCTCCTACTCACCTGCTCCACATCGTCAATATAGACTTGCATGATCTCATCGTCGATTTATCGAATCTGAGGTCGCCAAGGCACGACTGTCCTTAATCTCCTTCTTGGCTGTGAGATCGGGCAGTGGAGGAGATCGGGGCGCCACATACGAGGAGAGCAAACTGAGCAGCTTGTGCGTCAAAGATGAGAAAATCAAACATCACATGCGTAAGACAACGTGAAGGGGATGACACAAGTGAATAAGATGGTCGATTGAAAGGTGAGAAAGCTGGGCAACACCTAAACTGACCTTTTTTTTCTTTTGAACCGGAAGCACGACCCCTGAATCGGTTTTAACACATGCATTGAATATTAACCATCTAATCAGATCGAACGACCGCACGAATAGGTAGGACGCTCCTCGAGGACGCCCATTAAATCATTAAATCCTTTTTTTACCTTGACCCCTCTCAATATTTTGTCTTTATACAATTTTTTGCTGCTAAAAAGGTTCATTAATCCCTTTGAATGAACTTCTAAAATCTGTGAGATTAAATTTCTCGTCAACCAAACAAATTAAAGCTGAAATCACCTAATCAATAAACTGAGCATTGAGTGCACCTCTCTCTGGCTTGGAGTGCACACAAAAGCAAACCCAACAACAAACACCAAAAGAGAGCCGTTCGATCCCAATAATTCGGAAATGGGGAGTGGGAGCGGAACCCGAGAAGGCGCACCAAGGAATCGTACACGCGTCGCCCATCGTGTGGGTCCCCAAGCTACCCACACGCATCACCGTCCGATGCCATCTCCCACCTCTCCCTTCCTATAAATACACCCGACCGTGCAAGGCCACGGCAACATAACATAAACCACCTCGACGACGAAACCAACCGCCATGCCTCGCCGCATCGCCCTTCTCTTCCTGCTCCTCATACTCCTCTTATCTCCGCTCATCGCCGCCGGAGACGTCGCTGACGATGGCGTAGAGCTCGAGGAGGATCCGTTCATCCGGCAGGTGGTCGATGGAGTCGGCGAGGAGGACGACGACAACGCGCTGCTGCTGGACGCGGAGGCGCACTTCGCGAGCTTCGTGCGGGCGTTCGGGAAGAAGTACGTGGACGAAGAGGAGCACGGGCGGCGCTTCCAGGTGTTCAAGGAGAACCTGCGGCGCGTCGCGCGGCACCAGCGGCTGGACCCCAACGCCGTCCACGGCGTCACCAAGTTCTCCGACCTCACCCCCGAGGAGTTCCAGCGGAACTTCCTCGGCCTCCGCAGCGGCGGCGCCAGGAGCGTCCTGGATGATCTGCCCCGATCGTCGGTGCAGGCGGCGCCGATCCTGCCCACCGATGACCTCCCGGCCGACTTCGACTGGAGAGATCACGGCGCCGTCACCCCCGTCAAGAATCAGGTGGCCGCCATTTCCCTCGTTTGAAATTGCGTCCTTTTGAAATTCTGTCAAAAAGATGGAATGCTCGTAACGCATTCAATCTTGCTCTTTTCACTGGTTCAATTTTATTCAGATTTTGAAATTTTTTTTCTTTTCTGGTCTAATCATCTGATTCCCCTGACATGTGTGTTCGCAGGGTTCTTGTGGATCGTGTTGGTCGTTCAGCACCGCGGGGGCGCTGGAAGGGGCTCACTTTTTGGCCACTGGAAAACTTGTGAGCCTGAGCGAGCAACAGCTCGTCGATTGCGACCATGAGGTCTGTGTCCTCGTTCTCGTCCTTCTTTAGTTCATGCTTCACTCTTCTATGCAAATATTTCCTTGATGTTTGGGTTATAACTATATATATAGTTCTCTGTGGATATGGAGTAAACTTTTGTACTACGCACAATTAAATTCCCCTTCCTTTGCAACATGCATTTGTTTTTGTTCTCTCTATATATAATTGGAATTTACTTGATCAGATCTACTTGTGAACTGTAATCTATTGCTGAATTATTTGTAAACATAACAGTACTATCTGTCCCAATGTACAAAAGGCCCAACTTTAATTTTGTTTTTTTATTCAATAATGTAATACACTATTATTTATCTTCAAGGCTAAACAATGATGATAACGCCAGATGCATGCCAAATGATTATTAGAAAGACAATAATCCAATTGGAACATGTTGGTAGAACTTGAATGGTTAACAGTTTTGATTGATACGGTCGTCAATTATCTCTTAAACCTTGCAGTGCGATGCTGAGGACCGTCGTAGCTGTGACTCAGGATGCAATGGCGGTTTGATGACAACAGCATTTGGGTATTTACAAAAAGCAGGTGGTCTCCAGCGTGAGGAAGATTATCCTTATGCTGGAAGCGCCCACTCTACCTGTAAATTTGACAAGTCCAAGATTGCTGCTTCTGTGAAGAACTTCAGCGTGGTCTCCATTGATGAAGATCAGATTGCAGCTAACCTTGTGAAGCATGGGCCCCTTGCGAGTATGATGATCCAATATTATTACCTTAATTTTCAATTCTTAAGCTACCAAAACTGCTTCATAAGACATGCCAAGAACATAATTCTGTAACCTTCCCATAATATGATGGATCAACCAAAAAAGCTCAAACATCTGCATTAGGAAATCGACAGGCTTATCTTGATTGAAAATTTAAACATGATGTACATTTGTTGCTAATAAGCTTCTGTTCTTCTATTGCAGTTGGCATAAATGCAGTGTTCATGCAGACTTATATTGGTGGTGTTTCATGCCCTTACATTTGTGGAAGACATTTGGATCACGGGGTTCTCCTTGTGGGCTATGGCTCTGCTGGTTATTCTCCCATTCGCTTCAAGGACAAGCCCTTCTGGATCATAAAGAACTCATGGGGTGAAAACTGGGGCGAGAATGGCTACTACAAGATCTGCAGAGGCAGGAATGTGTGTGGAGTGGACTCTATGGTCTCCACAGTCACTGCCTTTCATGCTCATCAAAACTTGCCTAATTCCGAGTAAAGAAACTATTGGCCTCATGTAAATATTGTGCATGTTATATATAGCTACACTATAATGGACTGTTGTACACTTGTACTCGTTCCTTCAATGAAACTAAAGAGCGATCTCTTGTACTTGAGCATTGATAACTTTATGGAACCTGTAATTTGTATACTGCTATTGTTCTTGGTACGTTTTCTTCCTTGCAAACCATGATCTGTATAATCATATACTCAATTATTAAAACAGTGATGGTTGGCGTGGAAGGAAACACATGTCGTCAGACTTGTAATTATTGTCGGAATAAGACAATTGAGATTATAAAAAATAGGGACAAGGTTATGAAAAAGAGTGACAAAATAATTGCCTCGCTCCGATGCTCCTAACAAGGGCATAATCCCGAGTTATTTGTCAAACGAGTTTTTTTTTTTGTGTCCTGTGGGCCCTACAACAATGATGCGAAATTAGCATTTTTGTGTTCATGGTTGCACTTGGAACAGCCAATTCGTGCATCAGTTTGGAAACGTTGCTCCTGCAAATTGCCAAACCGGCCCTTCGTGCCTCTCCATGTCTTGGAACCATCAATGAGAGACATATGTTCTTCATTTCTATATTGTTTGTAATCACTTTTTTTTTATTTGCTCCCTAAATGATATAAAATGTTCTCAAAAACATATATGTATAGAGATAGAGAGCGCATGAAAGAATATGAATATTTTATATGTGTGGAGTCTGAGTAATATGAGTAGGGTAAATTTTAATAAATATCCTTTTAACTTTAGCCAATTTTCTAATGCTATCATTCAATTTCACTTTGTAACGAGACTGTCAATATTTTTAAAATCTGACCGAGCATCGAATCGATCAAACAATTGGGTCATGATTTGATCGGTTTAACTAGATTCGATTGGATTGAACTCATTTTTTATTAAAACAATAATTAGATTTCTTATAAAAAATATAGTATAAATAAAAGTATAAAATATTAAATAATCATATATTTTAAGCACATATTTATTATAATAATTTTAATAAAATAATTTTCTTATTTTAAAATGTTTTCTTATAAAATATGTTTTCTTATTTCCTAATATCTTATACTTTATATGTTTTCACATTTATTTCATTATTATAGCTTCCTTATTTTATAATTTCTTTCAATATAATATTTTTTATTGATTTGAAAAAAAACCGGTTTGAATCAGTTTTCTGGTTCATCCCAATTTTGCCCGAGTTGAACCAGTTCATCTCGGTTTTTTTTTTCAAAAAAGAGTTTGTGTTAAATCGAACAAGACCGACGGTCGGCTCGTGGTTGAACTGGTAATTGGCCGTCCGATTTTAAAAATACTACAGAGTACCCTTCATATTTTAACTTGTTTGTCCAAATGCCCAACTTGTGATCAGTTGTGTTCTGGTTGTATTGTCGACGTAATGAGCAATTGTCTAATGTGGCACTATTAGAAAATAAAAAATGGGGGTGCCGCTCCCTTCGGCAACCGGCTCGTCAGCGCCGAAGGGAGGGGCGACTGCACCCTTTGCCGAAGTCGCAAGGGGGAGGGGGTCCTCGCCGTCCCCCTTTTTCACTGCGTCAACAACTGTTTTCATTCAATATTAGCAACTCGTAAAAGTGATTTGAACTACCCCTTGTTCATGAGATGACCCTATGCTTGATTGCTTATTCATGAGATTCGCCTATGTAATAACTCCATTAATGCATTAATATTAGGTGAAAAAAAGATCATGATCTATGTGAAAAAAAATTCTTCTTCATTATCATGATACCCTATAATGGGGCATCTTTTGTCTTACTTATTGTGTTGTTGATGATTCTAGTAACAACATTCCTTGCATGATGAAGATAAAAGTTGGTATTTGAAAGTTAGACATTTTTTTTGTAATTGCATGTATTTAAGAATACTTTATTTCGTCATCTCAAATGTCTACTTGGCTCATGCCTATGACAACATTACAAGGATGTCCCATAACTTGAGGGGGTGCTTACTTCATTACATTTTTACATTACTTAGCAATCTACATTGCCTAAAGATTGTCACCTATTAAATTACCAATAATGTACATTACCTTGTTTACTATGTACGAATAATCATTTAGTAATTCAAATGACATTATATAAATTTTACTAAAATGCCCTTTATCACTAATATTGGGTTAACTATTATATAATCGAGCTAAAAATCAAATAAAAATATTAAAATTAATAAATTAAATAAATTAATTATAAATATTTCATATCTTTTAAAATGAAAATAGTGGTAATGAATATATAATATTTAAAATAATAACTAATAATAATATGCAATTCATGTGAATAACAATAATAAAATAATTTTAAATTAATTAATATTATTAATTATGATAATAATGATGGTAATAATATTATTTTGTTGTTGTTATATGAATTTTTATATTATTTTTTTATTTTATTTTTTTAAGATTGAAATAAATAAGGTAATATGATGGCTCCAAGTAATTTAATTTTAAATTATCAGTAATCTAGAAAGATTACTTATAGAAAAACACCCCTGAGTATAATGTCTTATTTTGGGTTGAAAATTAAGTGCCATAAAAAAGCTAAGTTCAGGACTCCATAACATGACTCTGATTTAAGATACGAAATAACAAATGTAATATTAGTATTTGGATGCCATAATTTGAGTTCATGTTAGTTATTGAGAATTAATCAATTAGGTATAAAAGTTTTTTATTTAGTATTTTGATGAAAAATGTAATGGTGAATACTTAAAATTGATTAGATGATACCTTCTAATATGTGTGTGTGGATAACAAGTGAGAACTTGAAAGATAATTTAATATTTTTAAAAAGAGATGGAAATGATAAATTAATTATTTATTAATTTAAAATTTCATTTATTATATTAATTGATAATATGCTTGTGATTTTGTAATATTAATAATTATTAACTCAATGCAATATGACATTGATTACAAATTTCCATTCAATTGTGAATTATTTAAAGGATGAGTTAATTAAAAATAATGTAAAAATATATCAGCAAAAACTTAGAGAAAATAATCAAAAGAAAAAAATTTAAAATTGAAGCAAATGAAGAATTTAGATGTCAATTAATAGCTAAATAAGTAAACATTGAAGTAAAAAAATGAGCTAATTAGAGAAATGAGTAAATTTAAAATGAAAACTAAAAAAATAATTTAAGGTAATACAAAATATATAACAACAAAAAGAATGTAGCCTAAAAAATGAAATAAATAATACAAACAAAAAGCATAATTTAGCATTAAATTATAACTTAATTGAATACAAAATCTAAACTAAAATAATATTATATTAACTAATAATATAATGCTTTAGATAATATACTCATGAGCAACTAAAAATAGTATAAAAAATAATTTTAGATAATATAAAATATGTAACAGTAGAAAAAAAGTTAAGAAATAGAAAGGAAAGAAAACAAAAGGAAAAACTGAAGAACTTCAATTCAAGTAATGATGGAACAAGCAAATTTCAGCTCAATACATTTATAGATAACATTCTTAGTACAATGGGCAAAAACAAGAAAGAAAAAAACTAAAGCCCTCGTTCTCTTCAATTATAATATTTTAGTACATCTAAGCTTAAGTTATAAATTTATAAAATTTTGACATCAGATTTGTCTCAATTTGTTAATTAGGTTCTTCATAAGTTTCCAACGAAAATTGTAGACACTTAATTTTTAGCAATTGTAAAATATTGATTTTACCCTTACATAACTATGACAATGCGTAAGTACAAATAATTATCAAAAATGCAAAACAAAAAGAAGATAAAATAAAATAATATAATATAAGCTGTTAGAACATGAGTATGCTTATGCTCTTTGTATGATCTGCGTTATAGATATTGCAGTATGCTCATGAAATGCATAAGTTATAAATCATAAGTACTATGCTTATCACATGTTATGTCATATTTTGTATGAGAGAAATTATGCACCCAAGACAATGCGAGAAATTTAAGACGACACAGTTTTATTTGATGAAAATAGAAGAGAATTACAAGATAGGATATAAGAAAATAAATAAATTTCAAATCATATGCATAATATCTCATAAAATTTTCACCATGGGAGCTCTGCCTCTCACACCCCCCGTTAGGGGATCCCCTCTTGATGCCTCTATAGGCTCGCTGATCGAATAGAGAGATCTCCGTGATGTAAGTGCTCATTTTATTTCAGAGTGTCTTTAGGTCCAGACGGATTTTTAGTTGGTGTAGGATTCAAGACATTATTAATAAATCTCCACCTTGAATTGAATCCTCCAATAAGATATCTAACATTCTCTATCGATGTCAGTCCCAACTTGGGACTACTTCCACTTATCAACATTTAGCAAGTCCAAACAACGTTGAAACTTGCTAGTAACAATCGACTTGATAAACATATCCATTGAATTATTTTCTGTGTCGATCTTCTTCATCTTTATCCTCTTCTCAGTACGAATGAAGTGATATTTGACATCGATGTGTTTGGTTCTTTCATGATGCACTTGATCCTTGGTTAAGCATATTGCATTTAAACTATCACAATACACCATAACTTGATCTTGTTATAATCCAAGATTTCCGACAAGGTCTTTTAACCACATGTCTTTCTTAGCAGCTTCAGTCAATGTCATGCACTCTACCTCTTTGGTAGACAATGTAACTGATGGCTGAAATGTGACTTTTCAACTGATACTAAACTTACAAGAGTGAAGACATAATATGTCATCGATCTTCTCTCATCAATATCTGCAGTATAATTTGAGTCTGAATAACATACAATCAAACACTCTTTAGCACTTTTGTAGATGAGGCCAATGTTTCCTCTCAGATATTGAAAAATACGTTTTATTGTCTACCAATGCTCCTTCTCTAAATTGCTCATAAATCTGTTAATCACACTAATGGTATGTGGAATATCAAGGCTTGTGCATACCATATCATATATCAAGCTTCTGACTGGACTAGCATATGAAACTCGAGATATGTACTCATTTTCTTCATCAGACATAAGTTCAGTTGCAGAAAGATGCACATTTGAAGTTGATGGAGTACATCTTCGCCGTAGACATAATCTTCTGAATGTAATTTTTCTGAAACAGAAAGAGTTTACCCTTTATACGATCCTATAAATCTTCATTCCTAATATTTTCTTTGCTGCACCAAGATCCTTCATATCGAATTCTACACTAAGAAGTTTCTTCAAATTTTGAATGTCTTTCATGTTCCTAGCAGCAATCAACATATCATTAACGTACAAGAACAAATAGATAGTGAAATCATCCTCCACCCTCTTGTAATAGATACAACAATCATAGGGGCTCATGTTGAATCTCTTACTAATCATAAAACTATCAAATCTTTTCTATGTTCGGTGATTTCTTCAAGTCATATAATATATTCTTTATCTAGGATAGAGAAGCCGAATGTCTTCTTCAAGTTCCTCATGTAAAAAAGTAGTCTTCACGTGTAATTGTTCAAGCTTCAAATTTTGATGAGCTACAATGCAAGTAGCACCCGGATGGAAGTGTGTTTGACAATTGGAGAAAAGATTTCATTATAGTCTACTCTTTCTTTTTTATTGTAGCCTTTAGCAACTAGACATGCTTTGAATCTAATGCCTTCAGCTTCCAAACTTCCATCCTTCTTTTTTAAAATCCACTTGCATCGAACGATAACTTAACTAACTCTCAAGTCTGATTCTTGTGAAGAGACTCCATCTCTTCACTCATTGCCGCAATCCACTGTTCTAATTCTGCACATTGATAACATCCTAATAGCTCGATGGTTCTGACGACTCCACCTCTTCAGTTATTTGGAATGCATATGAAATCACATCCTCAAAGTCATATCGTTTAGGAAGTACTACTTACTTGCCTATGTGCATGTCTAGCAACTAGACTTGTCGTTGTTTCTTCTACTTGCTCTTCAGGTTTTGATTGTTCAACCCGATGATATTCTTTTGCCCCATTCTGAATTGAAGTTAATCCAAACTCCACCTATTTGTTGACATCCTTCTCTGCTGAGTCAACAATTTCTTATTTCTGACTGAGTATAAACATCTCATCAAAGGATATATTTCTGCTATGAATAATCTTGTGCTCTCAAGAAAACCAGATTTTGAATCATTTTGCACCTGCACCATATCCCACAAAGACTCCTTCTTTGACCCTTGGTTCCAATTTTCCTTCACTGAAATTATAATATGCTAAACAGTAAAAAACTTTCAAATTAGTATAATCAGTAGGATTTTCTGACCATATCTCAATAAGAGTCTTTAGATCGATCGCGATTGCAGGGCTCCGATTCATAAGATAACATGATGCATTAATAGCCTCAACCAAAAATGACTTATTCAGATTAGAATTCGAAAACATGCATCACGCCCTCTCTAGAAGTGTTATGTTCATGCATTCTACTACACCATTCTGCTATGGTGTATCTCTGATAGTGAGATGTTTGGAAATGTCTTCATCCTTACAGAAGAGAACAAATTCAGACGAACAGAACTTCAAACTGTTATCGGTATGAAAACATTTTACCTTTCTTGATGTCTGATTCTCCACATTCTCTACCAGGGTTCCTTTGAAGGCTTCAAATGCCTCGTTGTTGTGCTTCATCATGAATACCCATATCATCATTGAGTAATCATCTATCACAAATAGGAAGTATTTAGAACCTCCTAGAGATGGAACACGAGAGGAGTATCAATCGTCAGCGTGGATGTAATCGAGTGTTGCTTTCGTCTTGTGCATGACTTTGCTGAATTGATGTCATTTTTGCTTGCCGAAGATGCAATGTTTGTAGAATTTGATTTCAGATATTTTCTGACCGTTCAGAAGATCGTGGCCATTTAGAATATTGCGCTTGCTGAGGATGTCCATCCCTTTTTGACTCATATGTTTAAGTTGCATGTGTCACAACTTGGATGCTTCTAATTCTGATTTGGATGAACTACCAATTCTAGTCACGCTAGAAATTACAGTGCTTTATAGTATGTAAAAGAATTTTTGTCTAACTCCTATCATGACTTCAACATCACTCTTAGTGACAATGAGAACACCTCCTGCTGCATTCATCCGACATTCTTTGGAGTCCAAAACTTCTAACGATATCAGATTTGTCTTCAGTTGTGGAACATGATGGACCTTTATCAATGTCCTCACTCGATTGTTATATATTCTGAATTGAATCGATTCCAATTATTTTACAAGCTGCATCATTGCCATGATGATATTTCCATCATCAATCTTTTGATAAATTGATAATCACTCTATGTGCGAAGTCATATGATAGGAACATCCTGAATTCAGAACCCAACTCTCCTCCAAACACCTTTGATCAGACACCATGAGGACCAAATCATCATCATTAGATTTGTTACTTTAGTGTACTACTGCAACAATCGTGTCCTTTTTTTTTCTTGGGACAATCCTTCTTCCAATGATCAGGTTTTTTATAGTAGTTGTTGATGTCATTCGGATTGACGTTCTTCTTCTTTGGCTTACCCTTCTTAGGATTTGGATGATGTCCTTTCTTTATGGTTGTTACCAATCCTGTGGCCTGAGTCTCCATAGTCTTGTCAGACACCCTATGACGAAGTTCGCGAGTATGTAGACTCGATTTTACTTCTTCTAGAATAATTGTGTCTCTTCCGATGATGACAATCTCAATGAAATTTTCATATGACAAAAGAAGTAAATGGGCACCTTCTTGCATGCGGAGGTCAGATACTTGGTCATGTAGAGACTCTCAAGTTTTGACCACAGACCAGCCATTGTTTCTTGATCGGCGACTTCGATAATCACCTAGTCCTCCAAGCACAAAAAGGATCATAGAGTGCATATTCTCTTCCTATGCCGCCTTCCTCTTTTAATTTGTTCTTTGATATGTTCACGAGCGACGCCCAAGAGTTTTTCAGAAGTGCCCGCATCTTGATCTACCAGAGACTGAAATTATTTCCCCTATGAATTTCTTAATCTTCACATTGTGCTTTGTCATCTTCACGCCTGACGATCGGCGATGAAGCCTCCCTCTTATACCAATTTTTTAGGATTTCTACATGAGAGAAATTATGCACCGCAAGATAACGCAAAAAATTTAAAGTGACATAGAGTTTTATTTGATGGTAAACAAAAAAACATTACAAGATAGATTAGTTTCTATTTGAACAGTAGGAAGTTTATATAGACACTCCCTTTTATAGATAATAGGAATTAATCCAATTAAGATTCTAAATTAATCCCTCAAAGATAGGACACCTTTTTGGTGATAAGAAAATAAATTAATTTTGAATCACATACAGAATAGCCCCTAAAATTTTCGCACATGAGGTTCCGCCCCCACACCACCAAGCGGGGGATCCCTTGGATCCCCCTTTTGACCCCCACAAGATCGCTGGCCAGCGAGGCCCCCGAAATGCGAACGGATTTTCAGTTGGGGTAGGATTTAAGGAATTATTAACACGCACACATATATAGGGATTAATGGGGTGTAACCTTATAATGTAACCTTGTGTAACCTTCACATCACAATCGTCTGATCTAAAGTGTGGTTCGAATTTGATATGGAGATTAGGGTTGCGAACGAGCGGCTACCTGCGCGAGCGGGCGCCGACCTCCTACATGCGAGCAGCGACAGCCTCCTGCCTGCGAGCGAGTGACGGTTTCCTTCATCGTCCGCTGACCTCCTGCTCGCGAGTGAGCGCCAATTTCCTTCGTCTTCTGCCGATCTGCCTGTGAATGAGCGTCGATTTCCTTCATTGTCCGCCGACCTACCAGTGAGCGAACGGTGGTTGATTCAAGTGCAGGCTCGACGACGAACAGGGGAGACGTGGGGGTTGCAGATCAACGGCGTGGGGGTCGCAGATTGGGCGCGAGGGTCACGGATCGGCGGCACAGGGGTCGCAAATCGGTTGCAAGGACGACGACGCTCACATGATGAGGGGTCCTGATGCTCGACGGCGGTGGGATCTCACGCTCGGCGGTAAGGGACACGCTCGAAGGGCTTCATTGGCGACGATGCTCGTGAGCGGTGGTCTCGAAGGAAGGGACCGACAGTGGGTGCTCGGTCACGGCGGCCAGCGCACAGATGATGAGGAGAGGACGATTGGGAAGGAGGATCACAATCGTTGGATTGGACGTTCATCTGGGCCATTAGATTATGGGTTACACTAAAGTTCACTTAAGTGGAGTTGCACTTTCATTAATATATATATATATATATAATTAATCCAAATTTTGATTAAAATGAGTCAAACTCTTTCCCGAATTTTAACCCATCTCCATTTTAAACTCGGGACACTATACCTTTGAATTACGCATGTGAACGAGATTAGGTAGCTATTATTGGTGGGGCGGCAAAAACACTCCACATGGTCTAATGTTGTGGGTTAGTGATCGGGTTAATTAATTTTCCATGTTATTTTGATCTTATTATTTAAACCTTTATTTCTTAAAAAATGTAAATGATTGCGCAAATTTAATTATGCTTCTGTTGTGTGTTGATGGAGCTGATTAAAGATTGTTGGGTCAACCTTTCGGCATATATTTGTTAGGTTTAATTATATTTTTGTGGTCGGGTTTTAAAAAATATTTTAAGCTATAAGTTCTAAGTCTTTGACTCTTGAGTATATTTTAATATCCATAATCAATACTTTTTTAGTTTATATTCATATATGGCATATAAATGAATTCATTTGACCATTAAATTTATCGAAATACTAATTTATTAATTCTTTAGTTAAATTCTTAAATACTAATCTCCATTCGTTGATAGTGACTTATTAATTTATCTGCTTTACGTTGATCAAACTGTTGTCTGTTATGGGACTAGGCCATACCACAAATTGAAAAAAGTACTATTTGCCAAGTTCTTATCCGTGATCTTGCTTTCTTCTATCGTTTTTTCTATAACTCAGTTATTCAGAGTAAATTACTGCCAGTGATCTCCCAACTTAGGATCGATATTTTAATGGTCTAATTTTAATTTATGATTAGATTATCTCTGAACTTTATTTTTTTCTTTCATGTTTAGTCCTCTGACCATTAATAGACAATTTCTCAGTTATACCGTTGACGTGGCACAAGAAAATAATATTAAAAGTTAATAAAAAATAAAAAAAACATCGGCAATCAGCTGCCATGGCCGGAGGACACTGGCCTCCTCTGGAAGCTCGCTGGCATGTTGCGACCTCGCATAGAGGGGACGTCCCCTTTCTCTCTCGTGCACATTCACACAAGCGCTGAATGCATGAGGCATGTCTTGAATTAGTCTAACATGCATAAGTCACGGGAGAGATGCTGTGTATATATGAGAACATATTTTTTATTAGATGTGACGCATTAGAAAACCGTGAGCTTAGGGTGGGACAAAGCGGACAGTATCACGCTGAGGTGAGCCGCTGCGCTACTCTGATACCAAGTGACACATTTTGAGAAAACTGTGCGGATCGAGGTCCAAAGAGGACAATATTGTCGTGGGGTCATTCTCGGACACTTGACCACGTGTGACGACTAGACTGATAGGCACCTAGCCAAGCATATTTTGAATGGCAGCAGAAGTTTTATGATCAAGATGACTATGCCAAGAGCATTTAATCACGAACATGACTAAAGTGTTGGACTACTCGTCATAGGTCCGTGGCATTAGCGCGTTGCGACGCTAATGCAGACGCTTTAAAGTCTAAAGGGGAGACTAAAAGACCATGGGACGTCACGAAGGGACACCGATGTGGATTGCCGCCCGACGCTCAAGACCATGACAATAGAATTAAAGAAAATCTTACTTGTATTAACTATGATGAAGCATAACATACAATTGGGCCTCGAAAGGCACTAGTGAACTCTTCTCAATGTACCGTAGGTATAGGAGTCTTATTACATATCGAAGATGCAAAAGATGTACCCTACGGGAACGTCACCTACTTGATCATTCTTAAGGATGACCTTACAAGATAAATGCCCTACGGACGGATAACTTGGTACTCCGCAATATTACGCAGTGCGGACGGCTGCATGTGTTCCATGGTTTCGACGTTGAGCGGCTAAGAGCTATAAGTTGAGCGGCACTGGTACCGCGAGACTTTGCGCTTCGTGTCACGGGAAAATGCCCCGTGACAATATCGCTAGTGGAGAATGTTACATCCCTCTTCTCTCGTGCACACTCTCGGCCCCTCCTGTTCTGCTTTGTCAGTGCCGAGGCGTCCCCTTTTCTCGCTCTTCGGCGTCACGTGCGCCGACCTCCTTTTCTTTCTCGCCGACTGCGAAGAAGAAAATGGGGTGCTATCCCCCCATCTTTTCCGACTCATGAGGGGAGAGATGGAGGCAGCACCGACCCCTTGTTCTGGTCCGATGAGGGGCGACACCTTCATGCTGCCATCTTTTTTTATTTTTTTATTATTTTTTGTTGCGTCGTGTTAGTAGCGTAATTAAATTGATTATTACCGATCAAGAGGACAACACATGCAAGAAAATAAAAGATTGATAATATTTTAATTACAAATTAAAATTGAAGAACCGAATAGTTACCACATTAAAAGTTGAGAAACGTGTAATTTATCTCAATTATTTATTATCCTAAATTTTGACAGCAAACATAAAATACAAGTTCAAGAAAACATGCATAGAAATGGCCGAAATATAACATATAGTGTCATTTAAGCACTTGTATCAGTTGAGCGATTCCTAATAATCAGAAGACGAACTGTAAAATTAATAACAGAAAGACTCAATCTTTTATTTTTCAATTTAAAATTCAAAGAACCCAACTAACCGAAAAGGACTTGATTGATGCATCTCGATTATTTGTTATTATATTGTAATTATTTTATTATCTATCACCACGACGTCAATGGCTTCCTTGTCCTCAAGCATGCACGTCTTTTTGGAGTGCTCACAACATTTTATATTTAATTAATTAGATTAAATATATAAAATTTAAGGAGGTAATCCTTCTATTTTTTACTCGCTCCTTGCCAATTGGTGTGGTTAAAATGTTATTTATAAATTAAAAATCGATCTATGATCGTCTAATCAATTCAATAATAATATTATACAATAATATTGTTACATATTTGATAGATAAGACTTTCAACAATAATATTCTATATTAAAAAAATAAAACTCGAAATTTTACTTGTCACTAACTACGACACCCTAATACCTGTTCTGATTACCCTATTTAGGAAATTTTTTTTTTATTATTTGCTCAGCAAGTGTTTTTTTCTCCTATTTGAAAAACCAATGTGTAAATTTGAGAAAATTGAATTTATTTTCTATTTGGTATTCCTGAAATTCAGTTTAATTTATACGACACCACTAGACATATTAAAATGAATGTTTTTTTCTATTTCTTTTATCGGGCTTTTTCTAAATTATTTTGTCTTCATCAAAATAAATGTACTCCAAAGAATAATCAAATTTGCATTATTGACATAAAATGACGGATAAATTAATTAATTTGAAAGAAGAAAAAAAATAAATAAGAGACGGTGGACGTCGTTGTTCGAAGGTACACGTGTCACGGATCCAGTGGCAGAAACCCCACCAATCCCATACGCAACCGCTGGATATTTTTGCCGCACCCCTTAAATAAACCCGATCAGGTAAGACGAGCAAACTGAGTCCGACCACTAACACTATCCTCCGTCGACGGCCATGGCTGGCGGCCACCACCACCTCCTCCTACTCCTCTTCCTCCTCCTCTCCTTCCCCTTCTTCCTCGCAGCCGAGGCCGCCGCTTCCGGCGTCATGGAGGTGGAGGAGGATTCGCTGATCCGGCAAGTGGTCGACGTGGAGGGCCACGTCGACGACGAGACGCTGCTGAACGCGGAGGCGCACTTCGCGAGCTTCGTGCGGACCTTCGGGAAGACGTACGCGGACAAGGAGGAGCACGCGCGGCGCTTCCAGGTGTTCAAGGAGAACCTGCGGCGCGCCCGGAGGCACCAGCTGCTGGACCCCGAAGCCGTCCACGGCGTCACCAAGTTCTCCGACCTCACGCCGGAGGAGTTCGAGCGGGCGTACCTCGGCCTCCGCGAACGCGGAGGGCGCAGGAGCAACCGCCTGGCCGGAGCGCACGAAGCGCCGATCCTCCCCACCAAGGACCTTCCGACCGACTTCGACTGGAGGGATCTGGGCGCCGTCACAGCCGTCAAGAATCAGGTGCCCATCGTTGCTTTCCAGGGCGTTGACTTACCGAATTGGATGATCCGATTGAAATATGTTTCTCTGTGAAAGTTGCTGGTTTTTTTTTCCTTTTGCCTTTTGACCTTGAGGCAATTTTGATGTGGTCTTTCGTGTTGCTGTGTCTATGTAGGGTTCTTGTGGATCGTGCTGGTCATTCAGCGCTTCTGGATCGCTGGAAGGCGCGCACTTTTTGGCTACCGGGAAACTTGTGAGCCTGAGCGAGCAGCAACTTGTCGATTGTGACCATGAAGTTTGTGTTCTTCTTCATCTCCTCTCTTCTTCTTCCTTCAACGGCTTAATTATTTTTGCCTAATGTTTCTCCTCAGTCACGAAAGATTGGGTTCCTAAATTTAAGATAAAATCACAATAGAAAGACTATGCAAGTTAGATTAAGAAATCAGTTACTCGAAAAAAAAAATTGCTCTTGACCTGTGAAGATCATGAGGTTGCAAGTATATTAATCTGGCAGAGTTTGGAGAGAGAGAACCTGCAAAATTGCATTTGATAGTTGACTGGTAGCTAAATTTATAAAGCTAATACACTTTTTGTCTGTCCTCGCGCAAGAATTGATTTTGTGATGCTAAATAGATGAAGAAGTCCACATTGACAATTTTTGCCCCACAGTGGAATTAAATAATTGTGCACCGTGACTATGACTGGACAACAAGAACCTTACTGCGCTGTGAACTAAAGCTGTTGGTTGATGTTTCACACAATATGTCATAATGAAAAGGCAGAAAGAGAAAAGTGAACTAGAAAATACATCTGCAACCACGTCTTGCAAGTTGTATATAGTTTTTGTTATATACTATAGTAGAAATAAAAAGATATAATCAGTCTAAAACGCTTGATTTATACTGCACCATGAGGAGAAAAAAAACCAGTGTGATGATTATACATCATCCTGCATATTTTCTTTTGTTTATAAGAACCTGATTTTTGAACTTTTTCATATCAATGAGACCGTTTAGGGGTAATGGGTCTTTTTTTTGGTAGTGCGATTGTGTTAAAAACATCATTGGCAAATATATAGTATATATAATGATTAGAAAAAGTTCATTGCGCTGTTTTTACTTTTGCCTAATTCCTGTTTTTTGGTTTTGACAAGAAGATTATGTTGGTTCAGCTCTAAGCTCTTCCTGTGCCTTGTAAACTACATGCCACATTTTGATTAATAATTCTTATATTATGGATAAATTTTGACATCGTATGTGTTCCATCTGGATCTTGGAGTCATAACAGTCTCTCCAAATAGAATTAAAGGCTTTGCAGTTCTGAAGTAGCAAGTTTTGCTTTCGTCTTTTGCAAAAGGTGTCCTCTTTTATAAATATTAGTGAATTCATGTTTGTGAATTGTGATACCCTTCACATTTTTTCTAAGCACATCTTAAATTCTTGATAATTGTTAACTTTCATCTTGATTTAGTATTTATGAAGTCAACTCATCAGTTTGCCTCACATATAAATAACAAATTCACTGGCAGTGTGATTCCGATGAACCTGATGCTTGTGACTCTGGATGCAATGGTGGTTTAATGACAACTGCATTTCAATATCTACAAAAAGCTGGTGGGCTTGAGCGTGAAGAAGATTATCCTTATGCTGGGACTGACCGTGCTACCTGTAAATTTGATAAGTCCAAAATTGCTGCCTCCGTTCAAAACTTCAGTGTGGTCTCCATCAATGAAGATCAGATTGCTGCTAATCTCGTGAAACACGGACCTCTTGCAAGTATGGTGATTTATTATCAAAATTTTCATTTTTATAAGATTGTGACGTGAAAAATAGTAATTATATATATAACATAGGAAACAAACAGTAATATAATGATCTGTTACCAAAGATTTCATTTATCAGATTGAAAAATAAAATAGAAAGCACCTTAGTTTGTGCCATACATTCATTAGAAATACAATCACTAGGCTATAGCCAAATAGTTAATGAGGATCAAGCTTCTAATAATACTGGCGATGGAATAATAAATGAATGTAAGATCGTAGCTTAGACAATCTACTGACATGGATACAAGGGATCGGCCAATTGAAGAATGAGAACAAGTATAACTTAAAATGATATTTTGTTCTTTACTGTGGTCATTGTATTTTTCCTTGTTTAAAGCTCCAGCGAATAGTTCTTCAACATGCACTGTCTTGTCGATGAAATACTGAATAACATCTGTATTTACCCCTTACAGTTGTCTGATTATTCAACTTTCCCCTTGTTTTGCAGTTGGCATAAATGCAGCGTACATGCAAACTTACATCGGTGGTGTTTCATGCCCTTACATTTGTGGACGACATTTAGATCATGGAGTTCTTCTCGTGGGCTATGGCTCTGCAGGTTATGCTCCAATTCGCTTCAAGAACAAGCCCTTCTGGATCATAAAGAATTCATGGGGCGAAAACTGGGGCGAACATGGTTATTACAGGATCTGCAGAGGTAGGAACGTCTGTGGGGTGGACTCCATGGTCTCCACAGTGACTGCCATCCAGATTCATCAGAATTAGCTCAATCCATATTCCATACAGAATTGTTATCCTTTTAGCAGTATATAGTGCATGTGCAGCCTCACTGTAGCAGGCTATTATACTTAGTGTTGGGATGTGATACCTATACCTGGAATTTGTATATTGTGACCGCAGTCATGCAGTCGTACTCTCTTTATTATACATATACTAACTATGAACTGGATATACATGTATATATATATTCTCCCTATTCGATGTACAGATATCACGCATGAAGTATAATAAGTCATTGGAGAAGTATGAATACTGTTTAAAGCTTATTTTCAAGTCAAGTATCTTCTGTTTGTGATCAGCGTTGGTTGATCTGTTGATAGGTTCAATTTCTGAAATTGGTTTCCATAAATGCAGCGTATTTAACGCTCCCAAAATTCAGTCCTAATTTTTAAATTTTTGCCGAACCCTGAATGACATTATATCGATCTTAACTTTGATCTAATTTTATAAAATTTTGCAGCGGAAATATAATATATTAACTTAAAACATTAATCATCAATAACAGCGGAAGACTTCATGGATAATTAAAATAAAAATCCAAGATAACATAATCTGACACATGAGCCTAATAGGTTCTAACGTATATCCAACAAAAGGGTTCTTATAACATGATGAGTTCAAGTAAAATACATGACTTCATGAGGTCTATAAGTCATACATAAATGACTCTTACAAGAGTTCATCAATATGACATAATATAAGATAACTTGGGCCGTAGCCCGACTCGCCCATGTGCAATGTCTTCGTCAAGAGGCCCTCACCGCCGAACCTAAGCCTCATTCATACCTGTACGGATCCATGAGGTGCAGGGGATTTCTCCCGTTAGAGTATGTTGAGGCTCATGCATGCTATGACCTTAGAACATAATCTCTACATGTTATGAAATATGCATATCATCATCTTGGAACATAAATCATATGCATGCTAAGAGCTATTTATGCATACTACATGACATGTGTGCATATCAACGTGACAAGATAACATAACATGTAACATCATAATCTTTAAGTCATGCATATCATATTTATCATCATGCTAATGCATCTCATGATCTTATCTTACTTTACTTTACCATCTTTCATCATGTTATAATATGATGTGACGAGTGGACATGTACATGGCATCCTCATAGGTGTATATTTCATCATACTTCTTTAATATCTTTACTTTATGTCCCAAGTCATTCATCATTCATCTTTACTTAGATACTTTCTTATCTTGTTTGATTGGGAAGACCATGTTGAAGCTCAAGGGAAAAATGGCTAGCTAGGCCAATACATTGGGATCGCGGGAAGCCAATAGAGACGCCACACTAGGGGTGAAACTCGCCTCCTAGGGCCGCGGATGCCCAATTGAGACGCCACACTAGAGGTGGAACTCGTCTCAACTTATGAAAACACCATACTAGGGGTGAAACTCGTTTCCCCGAGAAATACCGCCACTAGGGGGCGGAACCCATTTCTCCTTTCTTTGATTGTAACAAGTCACATTCACGTCAATCCGTCTTTTACTTATTTTCATCAATACATACAATCATTCATACATGTTGCATGTTTTAATCCTATTTAAGGTCATACATACTTCAAATCATTCTATATGTAGTACTTCAATCATAGCCAATCAACTTCCAGAACGGGCGATCGTTTTGGGTAACGGTCGACCATTGGAAGGGTATCGGTTGACCGGTCGGCTTATCGGTCGACCGTTATGGTCCATTCAGACGATCGAAATCAGACTTCGGTTCGTCCGCTAATCACAGAATGTGACACTTTTCTATATCGGACAACCGTTATTAAATCGGTCGATCGCTCATGTGTCCTTCGGACGACCGAAAAGAGATTTCAGTTCGACCGCTAATCACATAATATGACCTTCTTCTAAATCGGACGATCGCTGGATAATCGATCGACCGATACTGGTCCTCTCGGACGTCCGAAAATGGATTTCGGATCGTCCGTTAATCACAGAATGCGTCATTTCGACGACACGTATCGGACGACCGTTATTACATCGGTCGACCATTACATTGCTATCGGGCGACCGAGACAGGGTGTCTGATCGACCGCTATTCACAGAATGTTCTGACCCTTCTAAAACGGGTGACCATTATATAATCGGTCGACCGTTGGGCAGAGTTTTATACTATGATGGTCTCTAGAACGGTCGACCGATATATTATCGATCTCCGTTCTGGGCCGACAGACATACGACTTTTACATCATTCTATTCCAAATCTTTCATACATTGACACTTTGAACACATACATGATTCCAAACATCATATAGGGTATTTCTTAACATTCTTGTCATTCTAATCATGAATATACTGATATTTTCACATATGACATTTAATCATATTAATTACACATATGAATGTACATGAGCAATAGGTAATCATACTATGCCAACATGAATCACAATGAGCATCATAACTATGAACATGCTTAGTGGTAGCACAGAAATCTAAATCATATAGAAGGTACATATCATGATTAGCACTTGTATAACAATTTATAAAACATGAATCATCAAATGCACATCCACTAATCCTTCATCTAAGAACAAGGGTTGTTCTTAAACCCTAATCCATATATTAAAACATCATTAAGAAGAAGTTATAATTTTGAATCTCCTTAAATATACCTTTAGAACTTAGGTTAAAATCCTAATCGTAATCTTCTATCTCTTCTTCTTCCTTCTTTCTCTCTTTTCCTTTTCTTATTCTTCTTCCTTTCTTTGCCCTTGCTGCTGTACCTGAGATGCTACTAGGGAGAGAAAGACCTAGAGGGAGTGTTGTGTTCTTGCTCCTAGGCTTAGAGAAGAGGTGAGACTTGGTCTTGCTGCCCCTGGCCGGAGAGAGGAGATGGAGGCTTCTTGGTCTTCCTTGCTGCTCTGCAGTCGTGAGAGGAGGTGAGAGAGTAGGTGAGGCTCCCTACTTTCTGCTCGTGAGTGGAGATGAGAGGAGAGAGAGAACAGTGAGGTGGGAGTGATTACTGTAGCATAAGGTGAGCTTTTCTTTGAGGTGTCGGCTGTAGGTGAAAAGGAGAGAGGTTAGAGTGTAGGTGAAAAGGAGAGAGGTTAGGGCATAGCAGCATGCTTTGGGTAAAAGGGTGAGTGGTCTGGTGACCTTTGGACACTTCTTTTCTAATTTTTTTTTTTAAATTTCGTTTAGGATATTACAGCGTACATGCAAACAAGCCCTGTAAGTTTTGACATTTGCTCAATTTTTTGCTTTTCAAAACATGTATGCAAATAAGAAGGTGTATTGGAAAATTTGAAATTAGAATTATTGAAACTCGTTCAAATAAAATCGCCACCAACAAATGGAATAGAACAATGAAGTATTCATCTTCTACGTTTTCCCTTATTACTCGGAGAGAGGACAAGAAAGTAATAAATCTGCTGATCCAGACAGCACCTTGTTCATGCATGCATCTCTATCTATCTCCCAATAAGAGCCACAAAGGCGTCCAAGTCCCTTGTGGAGGACCCGTCTTCTTCGAAAGCTCTCCTGACCTCCACGCCCAGCTCCATGGCCTTCCTCCTCACCTCCCTTCCCTCTTCGTTCCCCATCAGCCTCTTTATCGCGTCGCTCACCGTCGCCGCCGGCACGACAGCCTCCCCCTTCGCCCAATCGCGCACCGTCAGACCCACTCCCAGGACGTGCGTCACCAGCAGCGCGTACATCGGTTGGTCCCAGAGCATGGGCCACGCCAGGATGGGCACCCCGGCGGCGAAGCTCTCCATCATCGAGTTCGTGCCGCAGTGGCTTAAGAACGCGCCCGTCGACGGGTGCGCCAAGATCTCCCGCTGCGGCGCCCAGCTTCGCACCACCTTCCCCACGCCCTCGTTCCTTTGGCAGAATCCGGGCGGCAACTTATCGTGCCCCTCTTGATCAGTTGCCGCTGCCGCAGAGTTGACAGCCCTGTCCACGTCCCTGATCACCCAGAGGAACCGGTGGCCGCTCGCTTCGAGCCCCGCCGCGAGTTGCGCGACCAATTCGCCGGTAAGATCGCCCGTGGTTCCGAAGGACACGTACACGACCGACGCAGGAGGTTGCTCGTCGAGCCACCGCAAGCACTCGTGGTCTGCTGCACTGTCACGGGGGGCTCCTGTCGGGGAGACGAAGGAGTTGAGGGGGCCGACGGCGAAAGACTTGTCGTACTCCCGCCCGCCGTCGCGCTTTAGCAGATCGATGAACCGGCCTTCGAACGCATAACAGGAGTTGAAAATGTGGCCGGAAATGACGCCGGCGCCCGACTGGAACTGACGACGATAAAAGTTGGAGAACGCCTCTGGCACCCCGCCATTCGCAAGCATGTAGGGGAAGTCGAGCTCTTCTCGTGCTTCCTCTATTGGCTTGCCGGTGATCGCCCAGTGGATGCACAGCTTCCCGATGACGTTGATAGAGTTGAAGCAGTAGGCCTCGGCGCCAGGGATGTCGCCAGCCACTTCGGCGGCTAAGGGCATGAAGGTGTCGTGGATGACGACCACACGGCGGGCGGAAGTCGCGAGCGTGCGGCAGAGGGCGGCGAGAGGGGCGCGCAGGTCGAGGATGGCGTTGAAGGCGGGCTGCAGCATAGGCGTGGACGCTGTCCTGGTTCCTTCAGGGACGTCGACGTGAGGGTTCGGGGGAGCTGATGCGATGGACAAGGGCACGTCGTGAAAGCGGATGAAGCGGTCCTCGTCGACGACGTCGGAGGAGCGGCCGCGCACTTGTCGAATGTGAGGGGCGAAGGCAAAGTAATGCACAGAGATGCCCCGGCGGCCGGCGAGGGAGCGGGAGAGGTTGAGCAGCGAATTGAGGTGGCCATGCGCCGGGAGCGGCACCATGACCACGGCAACCTGTGCTGCCACTGCTTGGGTTACTCCGAGCATGGTCTCCTGCGTCATGGCGGTGTGTGTGTGTGAGAGAGAGAGTGAGAGAGAGAGAGAGAGGACGCGATGGAGGGATTCAGAGTTTCATATTCCATATGTAGAGAAATCTGAGGCTTTATGTTGCCATATTCTCCTTTCATTATTGTTATCTTTTATCTTTTTTTTACTGATTTTTATGCATGTTTTTGGGCAACTGAGTATAACTTAGATTATTCTTAGATTACACGCCACTTCAAAATATTCAATATATGGTGTAAAAGTGTTAAATTCTGCAACATTATTAGAAGGATTTAACGGGACTCCTACCTACTCAAGTAGGTAGGATGCCATCTCATCAGATGGATGACATCCATAAGGAGCGCAGAATCAAATGTCCCGATTCATTCATTTGCCCCAGTGACAAGCAGCATTCAGCGGCAGCAGGCAACGGCAGCGGCGAGCAGCGATGGCCGCTCACCGCCGGCGTATGTTGCGAGCAGCGACGGCGTATGTGGCAGCGTGTCGGCAGCATCGGCGGCGACGAACAGTGACAACGATGGCATTGGCACCGGTAGCGAGCAATGGCGCAACGATAATGTGTGACTGCTGATCTTGTGTCGCCGGCAACCTCTCGATGTGGCATGTTTACTTCCAAGTTGCATCCCTCTGTCGATCATAGTCACCGTTGTCCCCCCTTTTCCCACACGCCATCGCGGTTCATTGATCTCGTGACCGCGTACAAAGTTGATGACAAGGGTGAAGTCGTTGATGGCGATGACATGGGGGCAACCGGCAATGGTCGAGGGCGTCGTCGATAGCGGTAACATGGAGATCGCTGGCGGCTGCGATATCAGCGTGGAGATCGTCGAGTGCAAAGTTGGGAACTGGTTTGATGTAATGAGAACAATTCTGGTTGAATGAGGTAGGAGACTCCCCATTAAATCCTTGTTAGAATGTTAAAAGTAGTCACTCTATTTTTTTAATATAAAGTGTCAGAAATATTCATCACTATGGATGATAATGATATTTTTTTATAGAGTGGCATCAAAATCAACCCTATAATATTACTCTGAAAAATATATTTAAATTTTGTGTAGATGAGAATTGTGTTTTGATTTTTGGAGCTTTTTATTTTTAAATTAGTCAGGTGTACATTAATAATACGCAGAAGGAAAAAGAGAATAGCATGGATTTGGAAACAATAAATGACATTATAATTACTCATTTATACTACTCATTGAATTTCAATGAAATAATAGTTTCACAATTTTAATGAAGCATTAGCCACTCAACTTTAATTTTAATGACGGAATTATTCAACGCTCCACCAGTTCTCTCCCTTTTTTGTAACCTTGTATAATGATAATTAATTCCAAATAGAATTTATTTTTTCCCATTTTAATTTATTATTTGTAATGATAATTTTCGGCCGTTTATCACGAGATTTGATGTTTGCATGATGGGGTTTCAATACGAGTCATCAATTTTTGCATCGATGCCTATCTTTAAGAAAAATAAATTATATATATATGTAATTTATAAAATTTACTGTCAAAACTAATTAGCTTTTATATTTGCTTTGCGTCATCAATCACGTCATTACAACTTAAATGCCATTTGTAAAAATTCTATATAATTTTAAACCATCATCTTTAGCAAATAAAAGTTAATGGCGTTCCACTTGTTTGTGCACTACAAGAAAAATGTCAAATATCGACACAAATTAGTGTCTCCATACTACGCGATGCGAATTAGTGTCGCCATACTACGCTGCATTAAATAAACGTCAATAACATCACAAAAGTGTCGTCATTCGGTCGACAAGCCTCTCTACAGCGGCAATTTAGCATTGCATTAGCATCAAAGGGTGTTGGTGCTAAATGATGCATCATCGCGATGCTATTTTGGTGCTATTATCACAAGCAAAAATTAGAAAATGCGCGACACATGGTAGCACTGTGTTGGCATCATAAGCTTGCGACGCTAAAATAAGAGGCGATGTTAGCGCCAACGTTTTGCGTTGTATTGACGTCAATAGTTGCGATACTATATTAGCGTTGGAGTATTGCAACACTAGGTAGACACTAGTTTGTGCTCTTTTAACAATATATGTTACATATTGTATAATATATTATATAATATTATACTATAATATAATATATATAGTATAGTATATATAAAAATTAATATACCATGCTATACATACATTATACTCCAATTCCTAAATTCCAACATTGGGGGAATAATGCTTCTCATTTGTCCTAGGATTAAAATGGCAATTGTCGAAGATCTGACCGTCAGATCATCACGAAATTTGTACCTCCCCGTAGACCCGATGACAGAGTTAAGAACCTAGGAAAGAACAAGAGTTTCGACTATCGTTGACGTGAGTCCGGCGGGAATCGGTTGAAACTAAACTTACGGACACGTAGAGATCGACGCGAGCTGTCCATCCGCATAAGAATCACGATGATCGGAGGTCGAAAAAAATTCAATAAAATGGGCAAAGTTTCATAATAGAAATGATTGATTCTCCGCGGTCCTTGCTTGGATTGTCACGATAAAATATGCATTTTGAAGGGCTCGAGAAGGTGGGGTGGTGCAAACATTTTACCTATTTTTCATTTCCTTCAATTCTCAAAATACTTATTTTTCGTAATTATAAAAATTCCTCAAAATTTTTGCCCCACCTAAGAAATCTAAAAATGTGCGTTCTAAAAAATCGGACCTTTCAGGAGCGCTAGGAACGGTCATGTTTAGTTGACATAGATTTTTCAAATTTTTCGAGAAACATTGATTTTCCTAGAATTTTTTTGTATCCAAATTTAAGAAGAGTATTTAAAATGGTCTATTTTTCTTACGTGCACTTAAAAATAGTAGAAATTACTTTTCTAAAAAATCGGACATATTGAGACTTCTTAAAATGGTCTCATTTGATTGGCATATGATTCTAGAATTTTTCGGATGATGTCGATAAACATATACATCTACATATATACATATGCATATGCATATACACATATACATACTCACACACACACACACACATAACTATAACTTAACGTATCCTAACCGTTCTTTGTTTTAATTCGACGTTTTGTAGCATTGATCCCTCTTTCAATCCACCGATCCTCTTTTAATCCCTCCTCTCTCTTTCAATCCACACCTTGATGATGCCTGTTCGCCTCCCCTCAACCCCGGCCATCCACCACAGCGGCCGTCGTCATCTTCGTCATTGTCCCGATCGTCGTGACGCCACCCCCTTCTCCCTTTGTCATCTGCCCCGACGAATCCGCTGTCATGACCACCGCTACCCCCACCCCCTTCACGACGATGAGGAGGCCCTCATGCTCGAAGAGGAGAAGCTGCCCACCTATGACCGCGTGCGCCGGGGCATCCTCACGCTCAAAGAGGAGAAGCAAGAGGTCGATGTCTAGGGCCTCGACTTCTGGAAGCGCATGGCCCTACTTGAGCGCCTCGTCCGGGTCACCGAGGACAATTGAAATGGGGAGCGCACAACCCTGTTGGAGTTGTACAAGAATGATTTAATTTGATGTAATATTATGTAATTTGATGTAATTGTCGTAGATGTAATTTGATGTACAAGAATGATTATGTCATGGAGCTGTAGAAGAACGATTATATCATCTAATCGTGATATATATAATTTGATCTAATTTGATATAATGGAAATGTATATGCCATGTAATGTAATTTGATGTTGCTTCAACTGTAATGTAAAAGAATTAGCAATCGATGAATGTAGTGCCACTATAATGTAATTTGATCGATGAATGTGCAAGGCAATGTGATTTCATTGAATGAATATATGTAGTTAGCATATTTTTCGTGTCGCAATGATGTCTCAACATTTAACGCCACATTAGTGTCATATTAGCGACGAAGAAAACCAAGTTATAGTGCCATATTAGTGTTTGATTAGCATCACAAGGTAGCGCTAACCCGTCGTCGAAGTAGCGTCCACACATTCAGCATCGCTTTAACATCAAAGTAGAGATGCAAATTAGAGCTTCACGATGACATTGTTCGTGTCATTATAACATCGTAGTAGTGCTGTCGTTCGACGATAATAGTGTTGACAAACTCGTGGACGCGAAGTCGATGCTAATAGCGATAGAAAATTTGTGTCACCAAGCCTGTGGCCGGAAGTCGACACTAATGTGTTGCTACTTTCTTCAGTGCCGAATTAGTGCCACATTAGCAGCTATATTGTTGTGTTTCTAATCGATACTTTTCTTGAAGTGCTTATTCATATCCTTATGGCTTACAATTCATGGAAGTTAATTCCACACAATTGGGTGTGTGTGGGTGGGTGGGTGGGTGGGTGGGGGGGGGGGGGGGGGGTTACTGGGTTGCAACAGTTACATTTACTTGCTCAACACTATACTTTGACTTGGATCTTCTAAAAGGAACACCCACTCTTTCCGTCTCCATCTACCAAAACTATTGGAAATGTTTCAAAAAAAGTAGGCATACGGCGTACAAAAAGCTCGCGTCAAGTGGATCATGCAATTCTTTCACAAACAATTAACGAATTGCACTTGTACATGTGGTCGGACAAAAATACATAAAAATGAAATTCGGTACCACTAATACAAATATGAAGAGAAAGAAAGAACATGAGTATCATCCTATGAAGAAGATGGCTATAAAACCTGTTAGAATTTCTTTACAAGAAATATTACGCATTGAATTAACACACAAGAAATTTAAGGCGACACAGAGTTTTATTAGATGAAAAATAAAAGAGGATTACAATTCATATTACTTTCTATTCGGATCCTTAGGGAGTTTATACATGCTCTCCCTTTACCGATGATAGAAATTTCATATCGACTGAGACTCTGAATTAATCCCTCAAAATTATGACACCTATCTCGTGATAAGAAAATAAGTCAATTTCAAATCACATAAAAAGTACCCCATAGTAGTGTGGGAACGTCTTTTACTTCGAAATGTCTTGAAGCCCAGACGAGTTTTCAATTGAATAAGATTCATGGCATTATTAATAGAAGCATGACACATCTCACACCACACATTCACAGTCCACTATGACACACCCATAGCTTTCTTTTGTATACCATCTAGCACGCCAAGAGACATCACCCTTGTTGCCACTTTATAGATAGCTCGGCCAATTTGACGAAGCTTGTGGTCAAAGAGTGAGTCATGTCATGGTATGATATGGTGTATAGGGGCATCACGTTGGGTGTAGAGTCCCATAATGTGTGTTCTCAATAATCTCCTGCTCATATATGATGAGTTCAATTAATAAGCTCAATCCTTTAGTATTCTACGAAAGTAAATGAGTCAGTGCGACTCACGAGTACAATCACACTTAAATATGAAAACTTTAATTGTATCGATTAAAGATGCAAAATCACTCGACCATCTCGAGAGCTCATGTCATGATCTTTGAGGAATTCATGATTGCTCGATTGTTCTATGAACTAAGACTATGACTCACATAATTGCTCATCATCCAATCTTATAAGGCTTGTGTCATAACCATATCTTACATAATTTTCTTTCGCAAGTCAAATCACGACTTACACAATCCTTCTAGTATGGATACTCGTTGTGCCTCATATTTTTATCTTGCTGCATTATCTAGATACTCCGTGTCCAACACTAGCATATCAACTACACGTAGAATATCTCATGCAGCTCTTAACAAATTTTTTTTGCACTCATATTTTTCAGTTTAGATCGACTATTTTTTTACGCATGACTCAATGAACCTCTTCATTTAGTATCATGCTAATGTAGAAACACCAATCATTATTTTAAAACATAATCAAAGTTCTAAGGGCAACACATAGACGGATAGGTCTACAAAGACTCACACAATGAAAAAAAATGAAAGGAGATTTGTCATCTTAGCATATTTGGTCCACAACGATCTCGATGAATTTGGTGCCTCATCCATGCTTTTTTATCTCAAAGACAAAGGCTAACCATTTCTTAATTGTGACAAAAACTCTCCTAGTTATGAAGTCGTCCACATATAGTCATAAATACGGATTGTATCACAATATAGATGATTGTTTAAATTAATGGATTAACATAATCTACAAATTTTGCGCTTTCTCCTTTTACTATTAAATTCTTAGTTTGCTTCATATAAATTTCTTCATCTAGTTCTTCATTGAGAAATGCAGTATATAATACTAAATCCATATGTATGTGACAATTAGTAGGATAAGGAGAATAGAAAAAATATCTTACAACTCGAGTAAACAATTTTTCATAGTTAACATCCTTCTCTTGGTTGAAGCATTTCTCCACTAAGTGAGTTTTGTTCATCATTTCTTTCTACTATAAACACATAGTTAACAATTGTTCATCATTCCTTTCTACTATAAACACATAGTCTTTAAATATTTTAGGATACATGATGAAGACACACTTCTTACTTGGGGCTCAACTTTCCATACTTATATGAGTTGTGAAGAACATAAGTTGCACATCCCCATGGGTGCAAGTAATTTAGGCCAAGTTTATGACTTGTCCAAAGTTCGTTGGAAGTGAAGGAGATAGACTTTGATAGTAAAAATGATATATGATAAACTTCAAACTCACACATCAAAGAATCTTCTATCGTACTTAGCAACAAAATGCAAGTAATACAACTCTTCTTTAACCAAGTCTCAAGTGTCTCAACATCCCTTCTATGTTGGTGTCCATTTGCGGCTTGATAATTCAATGATCACTAAGACATATCGTTCCTCTAACATATATTGAACTTTGCGATGCTAAATATCATAATTTTTTTCATTAAGCTTTTTCCCTTTGTTTAGGTCAACTATTATGGATTTTAATGTCATAATCTTAAAAGATGAAGATGAAAACTTTATGTTATGCATATCTTAATTTGTTACAAACATTCAAAATTAACAAATGATATGATCCGATGATAATCAAATCGATATATTGTTGTGTTCTTACTCTTACACTATCCCAATTATAATAATTATCATTCATTAATTTGATAATTTTCCAAAAATGAACAATGAATAAACCAAAAATATTATTGTTGGTCATGTTTTCACATGTTTTAAAGTTGAAATAGTTATATATAGTAATTTCTTCATATTTCATATTTCTATGTTCAAATAATTAGACAAAATAATTACAACATAAATTTATTCTCTAGATTTAATAAAACATTATTATCTTTATGATTAGAAAACATGATAGAGAAAATTAACTAATTTATCACATAATCAGCATGGCATGTCTTTCATTTTAATTTTACACAAGGTAAAACTTACTAATTATGTAAATTTACAAATTATGCATACTTCTGAAAAAAAATGAAACTAATTACATACTTTGTGTAATTATTTTTTTCAATACATATATTTAATTCAACATAATATTAAATGCATAAATCGACAGTAAGAAATAAAAAAAAGAAATTAAACTTAATATATGCATCCCCAATATGATAGAAATTTACAGGAAAAAGTTTCATAATTTTCTCTTCTCTATGTAATTTTCTATTAATTCTTATAATTGATAAATTAATGACATAAAATTTCACGGAGCAATAAAATACGATTAAATATTTTATACTCATTACAAATAGGATATAATGTTTTATGATAGATTTCCACACTTTATTTATTTTATATAATTTTCAATCAATTTTAAAGCTTCTTTACTTTTCCAAAAATTTAGAAAAAGAAAAGGTGTGAGTGGGCCCATCCACGCAGGCGGTGTGCAAAGTCCGGCCTGCGCGCTCGGAAGCCGAGCGCCACGCGCTGCGTTGCCCTGTCGGTGGCGAACTTATGGGCTGCATACGGCCCACTTGCCCATTCTTTTTTTTTTTCTTTCAACAGTTTTGGTGGCCTGAGGCATCCCGGCTGCATACGGCCCACTCATGGGCTGCAAGTTGTTTCCCTTTCATTTTTTAGCTTTTTTTTTTATTGGTACTAGGCATGATAATTTATTGTAAATATATATATTTATTAGAAGTCAAATCGACTAGACAGACATGATCCAAAGACCTATTTGGATCCACTTCAGGTTTTAGTCTTACAACATTAATTTTTTTTGTCATATCAGAGATGGGGCATGTTTTGTCAGAAGAAAAAAAAAACTACATATTGCTGAAGTATACATTTTTATGGGACTGTGAGCGGTGCCACAATGTAATCCACTTGCCAGAGATTATTTGGAGTCAACATAAAATAATGCAAGAAGCCAACCCAACATATGTCCAAATATGTTTAGTATACCTCAAGAAATTGAGTTTGTTCGTGTCCATGAACAGTAGAGTAACAAATGACCCTAGGGGGTTGCCCTTGACGCATTGTCGTCTAACTTAGTCGGCAGATTACAAGCTTTGAGTTTATGACCAATAATTTTACATAAAATAAAATGGAGGAAGATTCTTATATAAAAGTCTGTTGATAATACTTTAAATTTGAATCCAATTATAATTCTATGCGGTTTAATAGAATTCTTTTACAGAGATCTCGTTGGATTGTAATCATCATTATTTCGTAACAAAAATTTTATATGAGCCCTTAAAAGAGTGCCTATATAAATTTTTTAGAAATTCAAACAAAAATTTATCCTTGTAATGATCATTATTTTATAATAAAAAGAGTCGTCTCTTATTCTATACGTTCTTATTCTTTTTATTCGTGCGATATCTCCTCTTTTCATTACAAAATCCTTTGAAAGAATCTCTCACAGCTAGGAAGTCTAATCAAGGTCCATGAGTTGGATAGTTCTACCTTTGAACAGAACCATACTGGGGCATTGCAACTGCGAGTCCTAGTCTTCCATCTTATTTATAATAATAATGCTTTTTTAAATAATAATAATAATAATAGTATCTATCTGGCAATAAGAGCTATGAAGGCGTCCAGGTCCCTTGAGGAGGACCCGTCTTTTTCCATGCCTCGCCTCACCTCCACGTCCAGCTCCTTCGCCTTCCTCCTCACCTCCCTCCCCTCTTCGCTCTCCATCAGCCTATTTATCGCCTCGCTCACCGTCGTCGCCGACGGCACCACCTCCTCCACCTTCGCCCAGTCTCGCACCGTCAGGCCCATTCCCAGGACGTGCGTCGCTAGCAGCGCGTTCATCGGCTGGTCCGAGTGCATCGGCCACGTTAGGATGGGGACGCCGGCGGCAAAGGCCTCCATGCACGAGTTCCAACCACAGTGGCTAATGAAGCCGCCGGTAGACGGGTGCGCCAGGATTTCCGGCTGCGGCGCCCAGCTCCGGACCACCTTTCCGACGCCCTCGTTCCTTTGGCAGAATCCGAGCGGCAACTTGTCCATCCGACCTCCGCCGTCATAACTGTCATCGGCCGCGGTGGCCGCGTAGTTGTCAGCCCTGTCCGCGTCCCTGAACGCCCACATGAACCGATGGCCGCTCGCCTCGAGCCCCGCCGCGAGCTGTGCGACCTCTTCTTTTGTCAGGTCCATCGTCGACCCGAAGGACACATAGACGACTGACGCCGGTGGTTGATCGTTGAGCCACTGCAAGCACTCTTGGTCTCCTCCATCGGGGGGACCTCTAGGGGAGGCAGAGGCCATGTTGAGAGGTCCGACGACGAAGGTCTTTTCAGGCTGCCACTCATCGTCTTGTGTCAGCAAATGGATAAATGGGTCTTCTAGCGCACGAGAACTGTTAAGAAGCCGACTGGAAACGACGCCGGCGCCCGTTTGCAGCTGATGAGCATATAACTTTACAATGGCGGGCGGCTACGGCTGGCGGGCGCGGCGCGGCCAGGTGGGCCGTGTGCACTCCGGGGACGGCCGGAGTTGATCAAAAGGCGTCCAAGGATGGAGGGAAAAGATCCAGAGCGTGGAGACTTCAATCAGGATGATGGAAGTCGCATGGCCATTGGATGGACAGTTGCCATACATGGCGGTTATGCATTTGAACTGAATGTGCATGTTTGAATTTGAATTGGGACAACAGTTGGTTCACCTTTGTTGTATAAATACATGTGCGTCTCCCACTTTTTGGGAAGTGAAATAAAGATGTCTTTCCCTCAAAACATCCGAGTTCTTCTAGAGTGCAATTGTGTGACTAACCTAAGTAAAACTAAGTGAGTGTGTGAGTGCAAGTGTTCTAACTCTCTTTAAGTAAGAACTAGGGAATTCGTGAGGCTGACTTGAGTGCTTCAGGGAGGGACATCTCAAGTCTGGTTGCGTGGGATTTCTAGGTGAGAAACCAGGGCGTAACATTAGTGGTATCAGAGCCACAATTTGCAACATGGCAGAAGAAGGACAATGTCCTATGACTCACGGACGAACCGATTCTCAGACAACCACAGGTGGTGGCCCTGCGAATCCAAGGGGTAAGAAACTACGTTCACAATCCACTGATCCCCTCCCTCATCTTGAAAGGCACTTGGACCTATTGGATCATAATTTCCAAGGCATGGACATGGCTGTCCGTGCCCTTGAGCAAGTTACGGTACAACAGGGCAAGGCCTTGGAGGAAGGTCGGACCATGGGTGAACTTCAGGCGGCCAAATTGAATTCTTTTGAAGAGGCCTTCGAAGTCAGGATGAAGGCCATGGAGATGGACATCATGCTAATCAAAAGCCACATGTTGGACGCCAATGACCTTCGTGCAAGGACAGCCATACCAAAGTTCACAGGTCCTGAATCCAAGAAGTATGAAGGCGCAAGGGATGCGATTGTCATCGATGACTTCTTGTGGGGTCTTGAGAAGGGCTTAAAGACAAATAAGATTTCAGTGGAAAGAGATCAGATTGACTTGGCAGTGCGGTACCTATCCGAGGGCGCACACTTATGGTGGGGAAGAATGGAGGAGGAGATTGCCAAAGAGAAGATCGTCATCGACTCTTGGAGTGCCTTCACCAAAGAATTGAAGAAACAATTCTACCCTGGGAATGCCCAGGAAATTGCCATGACCAAGTTAACAAATCTGAAACAAACATGTTCAGGGCTCCATTTAGCAGCTTCCCTGGGCGGCATAAGAAGTCAAGCGACAAAAGGTGGTGATAATCAAGGAGGCCCTGGCTGTGGCCGAGGCCCTCACAGAGTTCAGCATGAATTGAGACCTTGGCGCGGCCAAGGACAGGGGCAAGCCCTCGGACAAGGGGTAGGCTCCAATCAAGAAGGTCGACAAAAAAATAAGAAGGAGAACAAGTCTGGTAAGGAAGGATCTTCTAAGAAGTCAGTGAAGTGTTTCACATGTGGCGGGCCGCATTATGCCCGTGAATGTCCAAAGAGGGCACCCTGGCCGCCATGGCGGGCACGTCCGAGGACGAGGAGTGCGCCGCGCACATAGGGGCCATCATGGCCCTTACTTCGACCTCAGCAACCATCCCTCTCAAGCCAAAGAAGGCCATCAAGGGCCTCATGTTCACCGAGGTGTTGGTGCAAGGGGGCACGGCCATGGCCTTAGTCGACACCGGGGCCACCCACAACTTTGTGGCCCTCGAAGAAGCACAACGGCTCGGCCTCGACTACAGAAGAGAACTAGGGTTGATCAAGACAGTCAATGCCGCCTCCCAACCCATTCATGGTGTGGCCAAGAACCTACATGTCCGAGTAGGGGATTGGGAGGACGCCATGACTTTGATAGTGGTGACCATGGTGGATCACAGGTTGGTGCTCGACATGGAGTTCCTCGACATGTTCTCTGAAGTTTGTGTGACCTAGGAGGGGTTATGTCTTGTGTCCAAGGAGAGGACGCATGAAGTTCCTTTGAAGAGGGCGAATGTGAAGTCGAAGTGGCTGTCGGCCATGCAAATGTGCAAGGGCGTCCGACACATGGAGGCTTGGCGGCGCTCAAGTTTCAAAAAGATCAAGGGAACTCTCCTATTGATAGTGAAATTGAGGGGTTTAGTGATAACTTGCTAATTTTTGGCTCAAAAGTAATTTTTTTTCAATTTTGTTCCAACTCCTTAACTCACTCTCTACTGTAGTGCATAGGTCAATTGTAGTAATCCTAAATGTCGTATCCACAGTGATTTGAAGTCCTAGAATATCTAAAAATAATTTAGACTAATGTAATTTAAAGTGGTAAAAACAAAAATTTAAATGGAAGTGAAAACAAATTTTTTCAGGAAGGGAAAATGATAACTGTTTTTAGATTTTTGAAAAGTTAACTAAACTGAATTATAAATGCTAATCTAGAGGTTAAAATGGTTTATCTATTAATGAGGAAAGTCCTCCTAGAAATTGGGATTCATCTAATTTAATTATGGATAGAATAGAACAAGTTATCAATTTTTAGTCAAGTTTAATTCAACCTTTATCATATAATTATTTTTTTTATTTTTTATTTTTGTCATTTAGCTGCTTCCCTCAATGCTTGCCGTAAAGGCTAACATTGGAGAGCCCAAGGAGAGCTTACGATTTCAGAGCCTTGCATATGATGATCTGCTGCAAAGACTGAAAAAAGAAGAAAATGAAAGTGCTATTGCCTCATCTTGTACAAGCCTTATATATAGGAGGACTGACAATTCTGGGCGCTGGTACCCTGCTATTCTCCAGGAACCCATCTGATTGTTCAAACTTTTGCTCATTTGCAATGGCACTGATGCTCCTTATTGCGCCTATTCAGGTCTTATCTCTACTTTATGATACACACAACTTTTCTCCATCATAAATGAATGCAGTTATTTAGAATGTAAATTATTCCTCTACCATCAAATTTTTTGAACAGATAATTGTTGACACATATATCTTGTTTTATGATCAGCTTGTTACCATGATTCAATGTTTTGCTTGTGAAAAGATACACCAGCTTATCATTTACTTCTTTATTGTCAATTTGATTGCATACACAAGAAAAGAGATATTAATAATGACGACGTATGGAACATACAGGGGATGGGGAAAGCAGTCAATGAGCTGAAACAAGGAAATTCAGCAATAGAACGCTTATTTGACCTCGCCAGGTTCCCCTCCAAGGTACTTTTGCATAAATACAACTTGGACTACATATTTCCACCGCTGCGTGTTCAACATAAGAATAGAGTTCTTTCTGCTGGCATCTTTTGCCTACTTATTAATAGACAAACATCATTCTATGTTTCTTCCTTACATGTGAATTTCAATTTGTTTCTCTTGCATGTTTGGAAACTATAGAAACGTCACAATGCCATTCATGAAGATGAATAATAACTAATATACATATAATTTTCTTTACTACGTGCATTTCTTTTAAATGAGATTAGTTGGAAGTCTGGAACAAGTCTCTTTAACAAGTAATAGAGTTACATATCGACCAGTCCGAGGCATCATTTGTGCAAACATATATAATTATGAATTCCTTTTTCAGGCAGCGGCCTTATATTTAACCAAAACAGTATGGATAGCGACCATTTTTTCATCTTCATACCTTAACTCCTTTCTAGGAAGTTAAATGAATTTTCATGACCGAAGTATAAAATTATTGGAATCAAGGAAAAAAGGCACAATGTTTTGGGTTTTCATTTCTAAAGAAGTTGGATTCTTACTGAAAAAATTCTATGGCTTGGGATAAAAGATATACAATGCATTACCAAGAAGAGGACATTACAAATTCCTGCTGAAGAGAGAAATTACACCACTACAATTTTGAAGTACTCATATTCGAGATTACTCTTTCATGTTTGATTGATGTTCATGCGCAGTTGTGCATTTGTCTCTGATTTCATAAGCATTCTTTTGCTATGTACTTATGTAATTATCATCAACGTGGCTCAAATCAGGTATCTGATAAATATGATGCTGTTGACTTGGGCTCCATCAAGGGGGATATAAAGTTCTGTCGACTTACATTTGGATACTCAGATGATGACCTTGTGTTCTGGATGGTTTGATCTTCATATTCAGCCAGGGGGACGAGTTGCTCTCATTGGACCATCTGGAGTAGGAAAATTGCTCAATCTGAAATGATAACTTTTAAATTGCACTTTGAAAATGAAGGGAATGCTTCAATCAACTAAACAGGAATGCAATCAATCCAATATTAGTGCAAATGCTTCTTGGTTTATCTCTAAACTACAAGAGAATTTTAAATCAGCCTCTCAGCTGCAAATTCAAATGAAATCCACATTTTCAATAATGAATTGGATAGAAATCAGCACTTAATTCATATATGGGAATTCAACACATGCAATTGCTCTTTGGTTCATCTCTGAACAGTAAGGAAGCCTTAAAATTCACTTCTCAATGATTAATAGATTCAGAGGTTTAATAATAGCAAGGCAGGTTCCTCAATTTTCAGGAAATCAGTGATGGGAATTCAGGAAATCAGAATTGAAGAATTACAACAATTCAAAGAGTTAAACCTTGGAAATATCATTGTTCCCTGATTCATTTCTGAATAAGGGTGAAACCATAAGAAACCTCTCAGTTATCAATTAAATCAGGGCTCAGCAATGATAGAAAACATGTTTAATCAGAATTCAGAAATCAGAATTGGGGAAAAACAGATTTCAAAATTCAGGAAATCAGAAATCTCAATTGGATTAGAACCTAAACACTTGGCATTGATTCTTGATTCATTTCTGAACAAGATTAGGTCAAATGACAACTTATCAGTTGTAGATACAATCAGGATCTTACAAAGACAAAATCAGGTTCATATGAAACAGAAAATAAAAAATCAGGATTGATATCAATGCAGGAATTCAGACTTGTCTACATCCATCCAAAATTAACTTAGACTATTACCCTATCCTAGGAGACATGAAGTTTAGCTCCTCATAGTTACAAACATAGATACAAAATAGAGTGAAGAACAAAGGCAAATCATATTGGCTTGAGGGCTGTTGGTAGCAATCTGCTCTCCTCCAGCTTCCTTCAGCTCAATCTAGCTCCAATCTCTTCTTCCCTGCAATGGTCGGCCTCCCCCTGATTCCAAGGTTTCTTCAGCTTATATATGGCCTTTAAACACCCTTAGATCAGCATCAAAATGTTCCATAGCCTTGATGTAAGCCATCTGTCCAGATGACCCTGAAATTCCAGCTGCTGCAGCAACTTTTTGGACAACAAAATCAATGGTCCCCCCACATTTTCCCACCTTTTTGCAACATTTTTTCCCTACTACAAAACCCAAAATAGCAAGCATTAAAATCTTTAAATGGGATTTTAACAAATAAGGATTAGGATAATGATAGTTGTAAGTTCAAACATCAAATGGGATTTGGTGTTATGTAGGAATGAAAACCCATATAAAAAATAATAGTTTTAGGGATCCGGAATGATAACTTTTCATATTTCATGGAAAATGTTCAAATATGAGTAATTCAAATCATTGAAGACATCAAATGGATTAGGATGACAAGTGAATAAGGTCAGAAATCAAATGTGGATAAGATTTCATAAGAATGATAACTTGGGTGCCAAAGTTGATAACTTGATTGCCTTAAAAATGATAACTTGTCATAACTTTGGTTGTGATTGTCCAAATGTGATCAAATTTGAACATAAATGAGTTATGACAATAATATAATGATTGCTTAATGCTCTTGTGAAGATTTGATAGTTTTGCATATCGAAATGACAGTTTTGCCCTTTAACGATAACTTGGCATTGGAAAATGATAACTTGTTCAAATGGATTGAAACTTTTGCACAAGTTGAAATATGATTCATTCATGATAGTAATGGATTTAGGGCAAGAAAATCATTAAAAATCAGCTCACTCAAAATAATGATAACTTGGCATATTGGAGTGATAACTTGTCCTAAAAATGATAACTTGGCATAGAATTGAAATATTTATGAGTTTTAGCATTTCATAACCTCTATGCACATGGAATTAAGTATAAAATGAGGAAGATCAACTATTTATCACAATCCATGCATTCCAAACATAATTGACCAAAAGTTGGGCAATTTAGGGGCTCGATATGTGTAAAATGCATCTAAAATGGGATAAAAACTTATAATGATCAGCTAGTGATCAAACTCCCCAAGCTTAGCCTTTTGCTTGTCCTCAAGCAAAACATTCAGAAATTAAGGACAAACTTGAATTAACCATACACAAATGAATTGAAAATAAGCTGAATAAAGTCCAAATGAGTTTCTCACTCTGTTAACACTTCATTCTATCCAAAAAAAAAACTTAATTTTTAGCTAGGGAGTCACAAAAGCTAAAGCAAATTTAAGCCATGGAAAAAGTACTAGCAATAACATGTTTGAATTGTAGGAATTGTCAACTTTAATACAAGGTTGAACTACAAATCCCTTCATGAATAGATTTTCATTGCTTAAACGGGTTTAACACCTGACTTTATTCATGGAATGCAAGTAAACAGGTCAAGACCTGATTTTTATTCATGCTGGTCACAGGATAAAAATCCTAGCTTTATTCAAGAGAGGTTCCTTTTTGGAATTTCACTCTCTTTATTTATGCATGCATGCAATGCAAAATGCAATTTTTCACTTTTTCTTTTCTCCATTTTTTTTCTTTTTCTATTCTGTTCATGAAGAGAGCAATAGTTCAAACTCAAATATAGTTTAAATTCCTTTGTCCAAAAAGTCAAGTTTTCCTATTTAACATGGCAGCAAGAACTTTGTCTCCCTTCTAGACATCTTATATTTTTAATTTGATCCATGAATGTCAGCTAGTGTTACCCTCAAAAAGAAAAATTTTCAGTTGAAAATAGATTCAAGTGCATCTGAATTGAATAGCCAATTAAAGCAACAAGACTAATGACCAAGTTGGTCACTTGGTATTGGAGTGTACCAACTGTCATAATGAAGTATTTTACTCATTTTAGAGTTAGAATGAGTGAGGGAATTGAATTAAACTCAATTAGTGATAACCAATGATAACTTGTGATAACCGGGTTAAATTAATGATAACTTGCAAAACCTACTGATAACCTGGTGATAAATGATATATGGACAATAAAATCAATTGAAAACTTGGTGTAAATGTTAGAAAAGAACCAGGTTTCCTCTCACAAGCTTAGCCTCAACACTGTCCACAGTGTTAGAAATTAAGGAAAGGGAGAGGGTTGGGAGGGTATGAAATATATGGAATTGTGCATTTGATCCCTTCCAATGGGTCTTGCATCTCAATCAGGGGCTTAGGGTGATCCATTCTTCATGAGTTTCAACCAATCCTGTAGAGAAGTAGGGGATATCAGTGGGGTATTCAATATCAGATTTTTAGAATGCACAATCCAGTAATGCATTAAAGTTCACTAAATCTGCACTGAAAAACAGCTAAGATGGATTGGGACAACTGATATGCATGATGATTCAGATATTAATATGATGATTTCAGCATGAATGAAAAGATAATATCAGTTATCAATAGGATTTCAGTGAGAAGAATTAAAATTAAGGGTAGGGATACTCCCTTCTTGTCAATTTGTGGATGGATCTGATTCCTCCTTTCTTTATTCTTGCAAAACAAAAAAGTTAAGTGTAAAATGACTTGGATTACCTCCCAAAAAGTGCCCTACTTTAATGTCTTAGGCTGGACAATTTTCCACTTGAAGTCATCTAGACAAAATTGGCAAATCTTGCAATTTTAGCACCTCCTTAGCTGAGTCTTGAGCTGTGGGATTATATAGCTTCAATCTCTATCCATTGAACTTGAATATGTCATCCTTATCATTCAGAATGTTCACAACTCCATAAGAATAAACTTTGTGGACTTTGAATAGTCCATTCCACCTTGATTTCAACTTTCCAGGGAATAGTTTTAACCTTAAATTGAACAATAATACAAAGTCTCCAACCTTGAATTCTTTCTTCAGAATTCTGCTATCATGTCATCTCTTGGTCCTCTCCTTGTAGAATTCTGAATTATGATAGGCATTTAGCCTAATTTCATTCAACTCATCCATTTGTAGAAACCTATTTTGTCCACATGTTTGCATATCAAAATTGAGTGCCTTCACTGTTCAATATGCCTTATGCTTCAACTCAATTGGTAGATGACATGTCTTTCCATAAACCAATTTGTAAGGAGAAGTGCCTATAGGGTTTTTATAAGCTGTCCTATATGCCCAAAGTGTCTCATTTAACCTCAAACTCCAATCCTTCATAGTCAAGGAAACTATTTTCTCCAATATGGCCTTGATTTCTCTATTTGAAATTTCTGCTTGACCATTTGTTTGAGGATGGTAGACAGTTGAGACCTTGTGCTTGACTTCATATTTGTTTAGAAGGTTCTCAAAATATTTTTCAATGAAGTGGCTGCCTCCATCACTTATGACCACTCTTGAGATTCCAAATCTTGGGAAGACTATCTCCTTGAAAAGCTTGATTACAGCCCTGGAATCATCAGCTGAAGTTGGAATTACCTCTACCATTTGGATACATAGTCAACAACAAGTAGTATAAATTTGTATCCAAATGAACTAGGAAAGGGTCCCATGTAATCAATGCCCCAAATATCAAATATTTCAACTTCTAAAATCCCATTCTGAGACATTTCATTCCTCCTTGATATTGAACATGCCCTTTGACATTCATCACAATTCTTCACATACATATATGCATCTTTGAACAAAGAAGGCCAATAGAAACCAGATTGTAGCACCTTAGCAGCAGTCTTTTGAGTGGCTCCATGTCCACCATATGGAGATGAGTGACATTCATACAAAATTGATTGGAATTCAGCTTCTGGTACACATCTCCTGAAAATGCCATCAGGGGACTTTTTGAATAGAAGATGGTCATCCCAATAGAAATCCTTCAAATCATGGAAGAATTTTTTCTTTTGTTGATAGGAGAAGTCAAAAGGAATAATCCCACATGCCAAGTAGTTAACAATATCAGCATACCAAGGAGTAGGGACAACTGATATTGCCATAAAAAAGTCATCAGGAAAGGAGTCATTGATGAGGAGTGAGTCATTAGAATTCTGAACTCCTTCCATCCTTGATAAATGGTCAGCAACTAAGTTTTCTTTCCCTCTTTTATTCCTAATTTCAACATCAAATTCTTGTAGCAATATGATCCATCTTATGAGTCTTGGCTTCGATTCCTTCTTCTTGATCAGGTGCCTTATTGCCTGGTGATCAGTGAAGACAATTACTTTGAATCCAATTAAATAAGATATGAACTTGTCAAAGGCAAACACAACAGCCAACAATTCCTTTTCAGTGGTGGCATAGTTGACTTGGGCTTCATCCAATGTCTTTCTAGCATAACATATAACATAGTGTTTCTTCTCCTTGGTTTGCCCTAGCACAGTCCCTACTGCCTGGTCAGAAGCATCACACATGATCTCAAAGGGCAATGCCCAATTTGGTTGTTGCACTATGGGAGCTGAAGTGAGAGCTTCCTTCAAGTGGTTAAAGGCCTTTAAGCATTCCTCATCAAATTTGAACTCAACATCTTTGGCCAACAGCTTGGTAAGAGGTCTGGATATCATTGAGAAATTTTTGATAAACCTCCTATAGAAGCCTGCATGCCCCAAAAAGCTCCTAATTGCCTTGACATTCTTTTGGAGGTGACAACTTCTCAATTGCCTCAATCTTTGCCTTATCCATTTCAATTCCTCTACTAGACACAATATGTCCTAGAACAACCCCTTCTTGGACCATGAAATGACATTTCTCCCAATTCAGAATTAGATTTGATTTCCTGCACCTTTGTAAGACCCTTGTCAAATTTTCTAGGCAAGCTTCTAATGAATCTCCATATACTGAAAAGTCATCCATAAATACTTTCATTATGTCTTCAATAAAGTCTAAAAAGATAGACATCATACACCTTTGAAAAGTGACAGGTGCATTGCATAGACCAAAAGACATTCTCCTATAAGCAAAGGTCCCATATGGACAAGTAAAGGTTGTCTTGTGCTGGTCTTGAGGGTGAATGAGAATCTGCAAGAAGCCTGAATATCCATCTAGATAACAGAAGTGGGAGTGCGTTGCCAATCTCTCTAACATTTGGTCAATAAAGGGGAGAGGGAAATGGTCTTTTCTTGTAGCCTTGTTTAGCTTTATGAAGTCTATACACATTCTCCACCCTGTAATTATCATGGTGGATATCAACTCATCTGAATCTGACTTCACTACTGTAATTCCTCCCTTCTTTGGCATTACTTGCACTGGGTTACCCATTCACTATCTGAAATGGAATATATAATTCCAGCATTCAGCAACTTCAACACTTCCTTCTTGACCACTTATTTCATGACAGGGTTGATTCTCCTTTGGCATTCAATGGAGAGCTTGAAGCTGTCCTCCATGGGAATCCTATGCATGCAAATTGAGGGATTGATACCCTTAATGTCATCAATAGAATAGTCAATTACCTCCTTGTACAGCCTTAGTTTCTTCAGCAACTCTTCAACTTGATCCTTTGGCAAATTTGCATTGATGATAACTGGAAATGTTGAATTCTCCCCTAAGAATTCATACTTCAGGTTGTTAGGGAGAGGCTTGAGCTCCAATTTGGATGAATTATTTTGAGTTGAGCTGAATTGAGTTTCAGCAGTGATAACTTCCTACACAGTATTAATTTTCTGAATTTTCCACTGAATTGAATAAATTCAATGCAGATTGGTATGCTGCAATCTCTGGATCATCCAATTCCCTCAAATGATCAAACACGAGGTACCTTTGCAATGGATCTTCAATGGGTATTATTGCTGAGGCTTGCTCCACAATTTGATTAATCTGTCCATCCTCAAAATCATCCTGTTGACAAGCTGCTGATAACTTGTGCAAGGTTGAACTTTATCTTGTTTTCACCAATTTGGAAGGTCAATCTCTCCTCTTTAACATCAATGACAGCACCAGCAGTTGGAAGAAAGGGTCTCCCAAGCAAGATGGGTGTATTCAGATCATCATCCATATCCAAAACTACAAAGTCCACTGGTATATAAAATTTTCCAACCTTTAGGGATATGTCTTCAATGATTCCATGGGGATATTTGATGGACTTGCCAGCCAATTGTAGAGACATGTTGGTGGGCTTCATATCTCCTACCTCAAGTTTCCTACATAGAGATAATGGTATAACACTTACAGAAGCACCCAAGTCACACATGTCCCTTTGGATTTTTCTATTTCCTATCTCACATGGAATAGAGAAACTCCCTTGATCCTTTAGCTTAGGAGGTAATTTATTTTGGATTATTGCAGAAGCTTCTTCAGTTAGTGTAATAGTTTCACATTCCACAATCCTCCTTTTCTTGGTCAATATCTCCTTGAGAAATTTTTCATATGAAGGCATCTCTTGAATGGCTTCAACAAATGGTACATTAATGTACAACTTCTTCAAGATTTCTAAAAATCTTCCATATTGTTGATCCTGCTTGGCCTTCACCAACCTTTGAGGAAAATGCACTTTGTCAAAGATCCTTCCATTGGCCTCATTTTGAAAACTCTTTTTCTGACTTTTCACAATAGTCATTTCAATTTCTTTTTCTTTAGGTTCTGAACAGGAGTGTTCCTCAACTGAATTGCCTTCCACATTCTTGGAATTTGGATTTTCTTGAACTGGATTGGCCTCAACATTTTTCATTGGCTCTTCAACCAACCTTCCACTCCTAAGTTGAATGGCTTTGTCTTGTTCTTTAGGGTTCATCTCTGGCTGTACAGGAAAGAACAAAGGGGGTCTAGTTGAAGTGCTGGCCTACTGAGCAAACAGATTTTCAAGCATCTTTTGATTAGCACTTATGGTTTCTAATCTAGAATTGATTTTCAATATTTCCTTTCCTTGGTTGTCCTGCTTCTTCAAGATTTGTTGCAACATTTCCTCCATCTTTGAGAATTGAGAAGGTTGAGCTTGTGGTGGTTGCTCATAAGGGGTCCTTTGCATTGGAACATTTGCGGGTTGATTTCTATATGGAGGTGGATAATTTCTTGGCAAAATCTTGGGCTGCCAACTGGAATTCTGCATTGATGGCTCTTGATAATGATTGGCCTTGTAGGAGAAGTAGGGATGGTTCTTGTTTTCTGGAGTATAGAATTCAGAAGGGGGTTTCACTCCAAAATTCCCCACAGCATTGACTGAATCAATAGATTGCTCATATTGTTGCATTATAAGGTTGCAACTTTCTGTGACATGACCTTGATTATCACATACATCACATCTAGATTCAGGGGTGGTAGCCTTGCTGACATTAGGAGTGAGGTTCAGCTTCTCCAAGGTCTTGTACACCACCTCTTCAAATTGAGAAGACAAATTGTTTACTGAATTCTCAATAGGTGGCCTCCTTGCCCTGTCATGGGTAAGAAAATGATGATTCTTTGTAATATTCTCTATCAATTGATAAACTTCATTAATGTTCTTTGATGCAAAGATGCTTCCTGCAGCTGTGTCAAGTGCCACCTTGGATGGATAATTCAGGCCCTTATGGAAGTAATTAACTAGTTGCCACTTCTCAAAATCATGGTGTGGACATGTCCTCAACAGCCCTTGAAGTCTCTACCATGCATCACAAATATTCTCCTGGTCCAATTGGTAAAACCTGACTATTTGATCCCTGAAATTGTCAGACTTGAAAGGAGGGAAGAATTCTGATAGAAGCAGTTGCATAATTGATTCTCAAGTGGCCACTTCTTCAGGTTTGAGAGTCTTATACCAGATTTTGGCCTTGTCTTTGAGTGAAAAAGGGAATAGCCTCATGTATGCAACATTCATAGGAGTGTTATTAAAATGTACTATGCTGCCTATCTCCTTAAAGTTGTTCAAATGTGAGGTTGGATCTTCTGTCCTTAATCCAAAAAATTGATACTGCCTAATCATAATAATTAATGCTGGATTCACTTCAAAGTTTTCCACAGGTGCTAGACCTCCATCTCCAAGTTGATTTCTGACATTGCTAGGTGAGTAGCAATCCTTCAAAGTCCTTGGTGCAGCCATATTGTCTTGCTCCTCCTCTTCTTTTTCAAATATCCTCCTTCTTGCTTCCAACTTTTACAATCTTCTTCTTCTTAAGAATCTTCTTTCAGGCTCAAAATCTGATTGATAATGGTCCTCTTGATTGTCCAAATCCTGCATAAATGAATTCAGAAGTATCAAATTGAGAAAAGAAAGAAAACTAGACAAAAATTGAAAATTGGGAATGATAAATAGACAAAAATTGAAAATTGGCCTAACAAAAGGACTAAAAACTGATCTAAAACTAATCTAAACTATCTAAATTAGTCTAATTGACCTCAAATCCCTGGCAATGACACCAAAAACTTGATAGTGAAATTGAGGGGTTTAGTGACAACTTGCTGATTTTTGGGTCAAAAGTAAATTTTTTTCAATTTTTGTTCCAACTCCCTAACTCACTCTCTACTGCAGTGCATAGGTCAATTGTAGTAACCCTAAATATCGTATCCACAGTGATTTGAAGTCCTAGACTACCTAAAAATAATTTAGACTAATGTAATTTAAAGTGGTAAAAACAAAAATTTAAATGGAAGTGAAAACAGATTTTTCAGGAAGGGAAAATGATAATTGTTTTTATATTTCTGAAAAGTTAACTAAACTGAATTATAAATGCTAATCTATAGGCTAAAAGGATTTATCTATCAATGAGGAAAGTCCTCCTAGGAATTGGGGTTCATTTAATTTAATTATGGATGGAATATGACAAGTTATCAATTTTTAGTCAAATCTGATTCAACCTTTAATATGGTTGTTTTCACAGCTCAATTGGTCCATAACTAAACAATATATTGTCATATAATTGTTAGCCAAGTTGAATTAGACGATGATCCCCACTGAAAATCAAGTTATCATTAAATTCAATTCAAGTCACTTGCTGATTTTTGGCAATTCAATAAAATCTGAAATGACAACTTCTAAATTGCACTTTGAAAATGAAGGGAATGCTTCAATCAGCTAAACAGGGATGAAATTAATCCAATATTAGTGCAAATGCTTCTTGATTTATCTCTAAACTACAAGAGGATTTTAAATCAACCTCTCAGCTGTAAATTCAAATGAAATCCACATTTCCATTAATGAATTGGATAGAAATCAACACTTAATTCATATATGGGAATTTAGCACATGCAATTGCTCCTTGGTTCATCTCTGAACAGCAAGCAAGCCTTAAAATTCACTTCTCAGTGATTAATAGATTCAGAGGTTTAACAATAGCAAGGCAGGTTCCTCAATTTTCAGGAAATCAGTAACGAGAATTCAGGAAATCAGAATTGAAAAATTACAACAATTCAAAGAGTTAAACTTTGGAAATACCATTGTTCCCTGATTCATTTCTGAATAGGGGTGAAACCATAAGAAATCTCTCAGTTATCAATTAAATTAGGGCTCAGCAATGATAGAAAACAGGTTTAATTAGAATTCAGAAATCAGAAATCAGAATTGGGGAAAAACATATTTCAGAATTCAGGAAATCAAAAATCTCAATTGGATTAGAACCTAAACACTTGGCATTGATTCTTGATTCATTTCTGAACAAGATTAGGTCAAATGACAACTTATCAGTTGTAGATACAATTAGGACCTTACAAAGACAAAATCAGGTTCATATGAAATAGAAAATCAGAAATCAGGATTGATATCAATGCAGGAATTCAGACTTGTCTACATCCATCCAAAATTAACTTAGACTACTACCCTATCCTAGGAGACATGGAGTTAGCTCCTCATAGTTATAAACATAGATACAAAATAGAGTGAAGAACAAATGCAAATCATATTGGCTTGAGGGCTGTTGGTAGCAATCTGCTCTCCTCCAGCTTCCTTCAGCTCAATCTAGCTCCAATCTCTTCTTCCCTGCAATGGTCGGCCTCCCACTGATTCCAAGATTTCTTCAGCTTATATATGGCCTTTAAACACCCTTAGATCAGCATCAAAATGTTCTATAGCCTTGATGTAAGTCACCTATCCAGATGACCCTGAAATTCCAGTTGCTGCAGCAGCTTTTTGGACAGCAAAATCAGTGGTCCCCCCACCTTTTTCCACCATTTTGCATCCTATTTTCCCTACTACAAAACCCAAAATAGCAAACATCAAAATTCTTAAATGAGATTTTAACAAATAAAGATTAGGATAATGATAGTTGTCAGCTCAAACATCAAATGGGATATAGTGTTGTGCAGGAATGAAAACCCATATAAAAAATAATAGTTTTAGGGATCCGGAATGATAACTTTTCATATTTCATGGAAAATATTCAAATATGAGTAGTTCAAAGCATTGAAGACATCAAATGGATTAGGATGACAAGTGAATAAGGTCAGAAATCAAATGTGGATAAGATTTCATAAGAATGATACCTTGGGTGTCAAAAATGATAACTTGATTGCCTTAAAAATGATAACTTGTCATAACTTTGGTTGTGGTTGTCCAAATGTGATCAAATTTGAACATAAATGAGTTAGGACAATAATATAATGATTGCTTAATGCCCTTGTGCAGATTTGATAGTTTTGCATATCGAAATGATAGTTTTGCCCTTTAACGATAACTTGGCATTGGAAAATGATAACTTGTTCAAATGGATTGAAACTTTTGCACAAGTTGAAATATGATTATCCAAATATGATTCATTCATGATAGTAATGGATTTAGGGCAAGAAAATCATTAAAAATCAGCTCACTCAAAATAATGATAACTTGGCATATTGGAGTGATAACTTGTCCTAAAAATGATAACTTGGCATAGAATTGAAATACTTATGGATTTTAGCATTTCAGAACCTCTATGCACATGGAATTAAGTATAAAATGATGAAGATCAACTAGTTATCATAATCCATGCATTCCAAATATAATTGGCCAAAAGTTAGGCAATTTAGGGGCTCAATATGGGTGAAATGCATCTAAAATGGGATAAAAACTTATAGTGATCAGCTAGTGATCACCTATCCATGAAGAAGTTCAGAGGCTCCTCGTCCAATTCAAAGAGGTCATGCCCCAGGAGTTGCCAAAGAAACTTTCACCCCGAAGGGACGTCGACCATGCCATTGAATTGGTGCCCGGTGCGCGGCTGCCCGCCATGGGGCCATATAGGTTGACACCCCTGAGTTGGCCGAACTCAGGAAACAATTGGAGGAGTTATTGAAGGCAGGGTTCATAAGGCCATCAAAGGTACCATATGGGGTGCCCGTTCTCTTCCAAAACAAGCATGACGGCACATTGAGAATGTGCATAGACTATAGAGCCTTGAACAAGTTGACGGTGTGTAATAAGTACCCTATCCCTCTTATTGAAGATTTATTTGACAGGCTTGGAAAGACAAGAGTATTTTCAAAGTTGGATCTCAGGTCAGGGTATTGGCAAGTGAGAATTGCCGAAGGTGATGAAGAGAAGACAACGTGTGTTAATCGGTATGGTGCATTTGAATTCTTAGTAATGCCTTTTGGCCTTACAAATGCCCCTGCCACCTTTTGTTCCTTGATGAACCGAATCTTCCACCCTTTGTTTGACAAGTGTGTGGTTGTTTATTTGGATGATATAGTTGTATATTATGAGAATATTGTAGATCATGTCAAACATTTGGAAGAGGAGTTCAAGTTGTTAAGGGAGAATGAACTTTTCGTGAAGGCCGAGAAGTGCTTGCTCAGCCTAAAGTCATGTTCTTAGGGCATCACATCAAGGCTGGAGTCATAAGCATGGACAAGGAGAATGTTCGTGCTATTGAGGAGTGGCAGCCTCGAACGAACATCTCGGAGTTGCGGTCGTTCCTAGGGCTGACCAACTATTATCGTTGGTTTGTGGAGGGCTATTCCAGGAGGGCCACCCCTCTCACAGACCTCTTGGCGTTGGATTGCCTCATGTCAGGAGGCCTTTGAAGACCTCAAATGTGTGATAGTTCAGGGGCCATGTCTAAGGCTATCGAACTATGGCCGCCCCTTTGAAATGCACACCGACGCATCAGACTTTGCATTAGGAGATGTTCTTATGCAAGAAGGTCACCCCGTGGCCTTTGAAAGTAGGAAGTTCAATGAGGCAGAGCGCAAGTACCTAGTGCATGACAAAGAAATGTCGGCCATAGTGCATTGTTTGCGCACTTGGAGACATTACCTTTTTGGAAGTTCTTTCATTGTAAAAACTGATAATGTGGCTACTTCTTACTTTCAGAACCAGAAGAAGTTGTCTCCCAAATAGGTGCGGTGGCAAGATTTCTTGGCCGAGTTTGATTATTAGTTGGAGTACAAAGTGGGGCACACCAATGTTGTTGCGGACGCCCCAAGTCGAAAGGTGCACCTGGCGGCCATGAGTGGCCTTAGGGTGGACTTCCAAGATCAAGTGCGAGAAGGCATGTGTCATGACCCCAAGGCTGTGGAGCTACTTCGTTTGGTGGACGAGGGCAAGACTCGGCACTTCTAGAAGGAGGGTTTGCTGTTCACGACCGGGCGCAGAATGTGTGTGTCCCGTTGGGAAGGTCTTCGGCAGCGCATTCTCAAGGACTGCCACGACTCCTTATGGGCTGATCGTCCAGGTATGGCCAGGACCCTTGCATTGGTAGAAGATGGTTTCTATTGGCCACACATGCAGGAAGACATAGAAGCATATGTGAGGATATGCCTCAAGTGCCAACAAGACAAGATGGAGCAACTCAAACCGGCAGGCTCTTTGAGCCTCTTCCCGCCATGACAGGTGGTCACCATGGACTTTATCTCGGCTCTACCAAAGTCAGGAGGCTTCGGGTCAATCATGGTGATGATTGATAAGTTCTCCAAGTACAGGACGTTCATCCCAGACCCTGAGCACTATTCGGCCGAGGAGGTGGCCAAACTTTTCATCAACAACGTGGTGAAGTTGTCGGGCATCCTTGAGGTAATCATAAGTGATCGTGATCCTCATTTTACAGGTCAGTTTTGGAGAGAGATCTTTAGGCTCTTAGGGACTGAACTTCACTTCTTAACGGTCTTCCATTCTCAAACGGACGAGCAAACCACTTATTGGAGATTTATCTTCGGCACTTTGTGGATGCAAGCCAAAAGAATTGGTCAAACCTTCTGGACGTCGCTCAGTTCTCCTTGAACATGCAGCAAAGTGAAGCAACCCAACGAAGTGCATTCGAACTAGTCATTGGTCGTCAACCAGTGACCCCGGCTGCCTTGGCGGCCAGGTATGCGGGGAGGTGCCCTGCCGCCTTCAAAGTCGTGCATGGATGGCAAGAAACCCTAGAGGAGTCCAGGGCCATCCTCGAGAAGTCAGCAAGGAAGATGAAGAAGTTTGTCGACAGGAAGAGAAGGCATATGGAATTTCAGGTTGGTGACCAAGTATTGGTGAAGTTAAGGGCACGATAATTCGAAGCCCTTCGACATTTGCACCAAGGTCTCATGCGGCAGTATGAGGGGCCTTTCATCATCTTGAAGAAGATAGGCAAGGTGGCCTATCGTGTGAACCTCCCTCCTCATCTTCGGCAACTTCATCCCGCGTTCCATGTTAGCATGTTGAAGGCGTACCATGCTGACCTTGAAGAACCTGCGCGCACGACTGAGACACGTGGGCCGGTCAACGACATGTCTTCCTCCCCAATCATAGGTGGTGGCCAGCTATTGCCGGGGTCGGCAACAACTTCAGTGGGGGAGAAATGTCACTCGCCATAGAGGGCGGACTCCAGGGCATGGCGGTTTGGTGGTCGGGCGCACCAATCCGGCCATGTCCATCCCAGGACGACGTCGAGGCATCCCAGGGAGCAGACTGAAGTACCTCGACACTCCATGGTCAGGTAGGAGGCTTGACAAGAAGTCCCAGGCGTTTGGGACGAGTCGAGATGGCATGCCCGGGGCGTGCATGGTGGGTGCGCACTCCCCACTTTGGCATTATGGGATGTTGTCATCCCAGAGCCAAAGTGGCTCGCCCCATTTGATCCTCAGGCCAAGAAAGGTCGCCGGATGTCGTCGGATTTGGGAGATCACCAGCGAGGATGATTCTAGGATGACGGCAAGGCACGGGTGATGGTTATAACCGTCGAGCACCATGGCGGGCGCGGCGCGGCCAGGCGGGGGCGCGTGCACTCGGGGGATGGCCGGAGTTGATCAGAAGGTGTCCAAGGATGGAGGGAAGAGATCTAGAACATGGAGGCTTCAATCAGGATGATGGAAGCCGCATGGCCATTGGATGGACAGTTGCCATACATGACGGTTATGCATTTGAATTTGAATGTGTATGTTTGTATTTGAATTGGGACAATAGTTGGTTGACCCTTGTTGTATAAATACATGTGCGTCTCCCACTTTTTGGGAAGTGAAATAAAGTTGTCTTTCCCTCAAAACATCCGAGTTCTTCTAGTGTGCAATTTTGTGACTAACTTAAGTAAAACTAAGTGAGTGTGTGAGTGCAAGTGTTCTAACTCTCTTTAAGTAAGAATCAGGGCATTCATGAGGCTGACTTGAGTGCATTAGGGAGGAACATCTCAAGGCCGGTTGCGTGGGATTTCTAGGTGAGAAATCAGGGCGTGACACGTGGCTGCTGAACCGGGTTCGGGAACAAATCATCCGCCATCACCGGTAATGGGTACTTTTCTTCTAATGACTTAGGTGTAATGCATCCGCTAACACGCCTCCCCCTCAGATTATGCCACATACACCTGGCTCTCCTTTTCCTTTTGATCCGCTTGACAAAAACCCCTTTCCTCTTCCTCTTTTGGAGTCCCCCTCTTGCCTCACCCTCCCCCCTCTCCTCTCACAGCACCAAATCTCCCCTGAAGCCTTTTCGCCCCGCACCAGCCTCAGTTCCCACCACAATGGGTCCTCCCACCCTTGCATCGGGCCGCCGACCAGGGCCACTCTGCTCTCTAGCTCCTCGATCTGCACCTCGACAACCCGCAGCTACATCTTACAGTATCCCAGCTGCCTCACATCTAGATATGGTCCAGTCGATCACTGAGTGTTTCCAGGGGCCGAGCAGGCCTGCCTCCCCCACATCTCTTTCCAGCTCGGATGATGAGGAACAGCCAGACCCTGACTTACTTGTCCCTCTTTCCTCTCCCAGTCACCGTCACACGTGGGATAGCAGCCTTCTCCCAGAGATCCACTTAAAGGCTCCGGCAGTCCGCGCTCGGAGCAAGAAGGTAAGCAAGAAACATATACCTAAATCACATACTAACTAGGAAATTTCAAAAGTGCAAGCGTCTATGGTGAACGACCGCCCCGGCTTCCACCCATGAATGAAGATCCTTATGTGGAACTGTTGTGGCGCCATTCGTAGCAAGGCTCACGACCGACTAGAGGACTGTGTTTGCAGCCAACACCCAGACCTCATCATCTTAGTGGAGACCCATGCCAACGTGGCTAACTCGCAGCGTGTCATCCGGAGTCTTGGTAATCAGTGGACCGACAACTACCAGGTTGGCATCGGCGCTCCCGGGGGTATACTGCTTGCATGGCGATCTGCGCACCTTCAAGTAACCAGTATCTCAACGCAACCATAGGTTTTGGACGTGGTAGTTTCGGATGGTTCTTTCTCGTTTCTCCTTTCTGGAAATTACGCTAGTGTTATTCCTCTTTCTCGAATGGATTTATGGAATTCTCTTCTGGCTTTACCTCTTGATGAGGTACCTTGGATTTTACTTGGTGATTTCAACACGGTTTTACACTTTTCTGAAGAGCGGGGAGGTCTTTCTTTTCGCCCAACCCGGGCCTCCCGCTCACTCGAACTGCTCATCTCACGCCAAAGTTTCTTTGACATCCCACCCTTTGGATCTCCATGCACATGGTGTAATAATCACGTGGTAGAGCTCGCATTCTCTGTCACCTCGATAGATGCTTGTTAAACCATCACTGGCTGCGTGCTTTCCCTTCTCTCACCCTCCGCGCTCTTGACCGTATCACATGCTCCTCTTATCTTCGATACGGATCATCTCTCTCCTAAACCCCGCCTCTTCCGCTACGAGCACTTTTGGCTCGAATATGAGGAGGCTATGAGATTGTTCGACGTGAATGGATCCTAAAATCTGACATGCCCCCGATCTTGCCATCACGAACTCCCTGTGAAACATTCGTAAAAAGACCCTGTCTTGGAACAAACAGTGCCTCGGTCCCTCGAAACTCGCTTAGAGGCCAACAAAATCTGCTTCCAAAATGTGAAACTACAAGACCACCTCTGCCTCCTTCGGATTTCTCCTCCCTTTGTGCGTTGTATAACCTCCATGCAGCCTTTCTACGCCAAATCAATCTTAAGTGGTGGAGCAAGGCCCGGGTCCGCTGGCTTCACCATGGCGATCAAAACACATCTTTCTTTCACCTATCAACTATGGTGCGCCATCGCGCAAACCTCATCTCCACCATACAAGCACCTAATGGGTAGGTCCTGTCCAAGGATACAGAGATCCGAAGTACCTTCGCCCATCATTATAAGATGCTCTGGAATGATGACCCTTGTCCTTCCCTTACTCAACCGCTCACAAACTTTGAGCTCCTCTCCGCTCTCAGGCCAATGCCATCAGGAAAGGCCCCGGGACCGAATGGTTACACCATTGAATTTTTCTGCCATCACAGGGCCATTGTTGGCCGCCAAGTTTTCCGTAGTTAGAAGATTTCTTTGCCACCGGTATCATGCCCTAGGATTGGGGGGACACTTCTCTAGTCTTCATTCCTAAGAAACCTAACCCCCAACTTATCACTGATTATTGGCCAATCGCCCTCTGTAACGTACTTTATCGCCTCTTGGCAAAAATCCTATCTGAATGCTTACGTCCAGTCATGTCCTCCTCATTGATCGATGCCAGTCGGCATTTCTCTCTGACCGCTTGATATAGGATAACATCTTCATCGTTCAAGAGTTGGTTCACTCTATGAGTCACGGGCGCACTAAGCATATGCTTATCAAGGTCGATAAATATTGGATCTAAATTTTAATGACATATAAAATTATATTTTGATGATACAAATCTCGAATGATTAAAATTAAAATGCTGAAAAAAGTTTAAAGAAAAAGTAATAACTTTATGCACTACACTTTGATTAAATGATTGGCATTGATCTTATCAGTTTTGGATAAAAATCAAAGTTGTAGAGAATTCTATTAGCTTTTCATAAACTCCAAGATCATCTAATTTGGATAACTGTGCAAAAAGTTATGCTCAAAATAGTGCAGGGCGGTCAACCTATCGGTCGAAGCTATGAAGGCCGGTCGAGAGAGTCCGGTCGACCTGTCAATGCATAAACTGCTCAAATCCATGTCGAGGCTACACCGGTCAACAGACCAGTCGATGCACCGACCGATCGATCAACTGAGTGGGAGGAAATTAAAACTATGAGACTGTACCGATCGAGACACCTGTCGATAATCCAGTCGACCTATCAAGTGCAAAAGCTAGCAAATAAAGTGCAACGGTCATATAGACCGGTCGACCGATCCATAAATGTGGTCAATTGATCCATTATTGAAATGAACAGTAACGACTATACTTCAAAGAGAAAAATGTGGAATTAATTCTGGACGAATTTTCCACATGTCAGAGCCTATAAAAGTGTGCCAAGGGCAGAGGCAAAAGCATCTATCCAAGCATTGAAGCAATACTTTAAGAAATCAAAAGAAGATCCTTTTCCTTGAAGTTATCATTTTAGTTGTGCTCTTTTTTCTCTCTTTCACTCTTGTGAGCCTAGCATTGTTCCTAAAGAGGTTCAAAAGCTTACCTCTTGAGCGAGAGAAAAGATTAGCTTCTTAGGAGGAGAGGTTTCCTTGTCTCTCGAAGCGGAGAAAAGGTGATTGTGTAAAGGGCTTTCTTCCTTGCCCCATTTGGAACAAAGGAAGTGCTAGTGAAATCTCTGACTGTCTCGAGGTCGAGAAGTCAGGGCGGGGACGTAGGCCAAGGTGTGGCCGAACCTCGTCAACAACCACCGTGTCTTTGTGTTTGATTCTCTCTCCATCCCCCCGTTGATATTGTGTTTATAATCTGAATTCAAAGGTTTTAAGAATCGATTTTGTGCTTCCGCAATGAATTTAGTGAAATCGATATTTTTGGTTAAACACCAATTCACCCCCCTCTTGGTGCCCTTTGGGATCCTACAACATGGACAAAGAATTCGACAAAGTCTCTTGGACTGCCATCATCAATGTCCTCAAGTTGATGGATTTTCCCACTACATTCATCGTTTGGATAAAGAGTTGTATCTCCTCGCCTATTTTCACATGCTATGTCAATGGCGCCCACTCCGCTCCCTTCCGCAGCCACCGTGGGATCCGAAGGGGGACCCCGTGTCCCCCTATCTCTTTATCTTAACATCACAATTATTCTCTTCGATTATACAATCCGCTGTTGAACATGGTTCCCTGCGCCCCTTTCGGATCAACCAATTCCAACTAAGCCATCTATTTTATGCCGATGATCTTATCATTGGGGCTTCGGCCTCAATCAGAAACTGTCATCAAATAAAACTCCTCTTCGAGCGCTATTACATGCTCATTGGCCAACATCCTAACCTCGCCAAGTCACAGCTCTTTCTTCCTCCTAAGTTCAATCATAATCGCCGGAATCATATTCAACATACTCTGCAAATTAATATCAGATCCTTCCCATTCCAGTACTTAGGTGTCCCCATCACGTATAAATGCCTTACCTCCCCCAAGCAAGTGTTCCTTCTTAATCGCGCCTCTAATCGTGTCTCGGGCTGGAAAACCCTAAACACTGTCGGGAAAATTGTTCTCATAAACTCTGTCCTAAACTCTCTCCCGGTCCATGCATTCTCAATCAACATCTCCGTCGGAACAATTTCAGCCCTCGAAAAGCTCACGCGTCATTTTTTTGTCCTCTGATGGCACTCGCTCTGGTCTTCATCTCCTAAATTGGCACACCGTCCAATCCCACAGGCACCTTGGTGGGCTTGGCATTCAGAACTTAACCGCCATCCGCACATCACTCCTTGTCAAACGACTCTTCTCTGCCCTCAACTCCCAATATGACCTCTGGTCGCAAGTTGTTCTACAAAAATACCCCTCTCCCCACCCTTGGGCACTACCCCCACGGCCGTTGCTATGCGTCGCCTCTCTTAGCCATGGCGTATGCTGCTCTAGTGTGCGTCCGCTGCCAAGATGGGCATGCGACGCCTTATCGGGAATGGCCTTTCCACCAGCCTGCTTGAGGACCCAGGCTCCTTGACATTCCCTTTAACTGCGCACCTACCTTCATCACTACTAATAATACTTTGACTAATATGACCGTGAGCTCCTTGATACATAATGGCTCCTGGGATTATACTGCTTTGTCTCTCTATTTTGGTAATGCATTAATCGCTCGCATCACCTCCATTTATTTGCTTGCCTCGTCCAGGGATGACAGGTAGATCTGGGCGTGCGACACCCACGGCTGTCCGCGCGCCAATAGTGTGTAGGACGAACTGGAAGTTGTTGTGGCGCATTCCGGCCTCCCCCAAAGTACTACATTTTGTTTGGAAGCTCCTTCATTCAAAATTACCTACTAGATCCCTCATCCACCGCTTCTCACCAAATATAAACCCCCCTGCCCTTTTTGTGGTAATGCTTCGGAAACGCCCGACCACCTATTTTTTCATTGCCCTCATACTTCCCCCATTTGGACTGACCTTCAGGAGCACCTTTGTTTTCACTTCTCCTATTTCAGACCTATAACAATGCCTGGCTCTCTGAGGGGGCGCACCTCCATTCGCGATCCTTCCTTACCCTCCTTTCATGCATTGTATACACCCTTTGGAGGATTTGGAATGCGCGGAATAATTGGGTTTCTTTCTTCCATGTCAACCACCACTCACCTGATCCTTGTGCGGGCCCTAGCAAGTTGTAATGAATATGCTACCATCCATGAATCTGAGGACACCCCCAGTAGTGACCCTATTTGGATGAGGTGAGAGCCCCCGCCGATCGGATGGTTCAAGCTGAACACCGATGGATCCTTTGTCGGTCCAACCGATCCGAGGGGAGCAGGCTTCCTTATCCGTTCTCACTCCTCTCTTGTCTGTGCAGGTGCTCTTACTTGTTGCTTTTCCACGATACTTGAAACTGAGGCTTGGGGACTTTGCTGGGGTCTTCAGTATTACATCGATCGCAGGATCTCACATCTTCATGTCGAATGCGATTCCTCCAACCTGATTGATATCTTACGCCCGAAAACTCCGAGGCTTCCTACTCCGCCTGCGTGGTGCATCACTAATCTCATCGCTGACATCACTACTGGACACTCTTTCTTTTTTGAAAATTACACTTGTGACGTCCTTCGACTTCTTTTGGTGCCACAAGGGGTGAAATCGGAAATTCAATCATTTAAATTCAAATTCAAATCTTCAACGGAAACCAATGCTCCAAAAATCAACTAACTGAAAATTTTCAAAAATTTTGGCATGACGTATGCGTAAATTCGTTCATGGGTCAAATACAACATTTATCCATAATTATTCACATCACAGGCAATTTATAAAATTTAATATGTACATCACTAACAGTTTATAATTATCGAGAATATGGGACTCGAGCCCAAAAAGTTTCGTCTCAAAACTATTACACCAATAAAATATATCGAATGCTTTTCAAAATTCATTAAGGGTCACAAGCCCTTATCCAATTCCATGATAGGGACTCGCCCATATCATCTCATCCATAAATCGTGGAGCCTCAACTCCCATCAATCAATTTATATCCACAATAAATCATGAGCCACAACCCAAAACCAGGCGATGTCGAGATAAATAAAATCATAATAGCCAATTTAAAAGGAAACGATAAGTATCAAAAGAATAACATTAAGACGGATGCGCTCTCCGCGAAATCTCACACACTATCCCTTTTGATTCAATACCTATTTCCAAACAACCATGCAGTATATGTATTTCTTTTCTGTAAACATTAAAAGAGAAATGGGTGAGCATGGATTAAGCTCAGTGAGTTAAAACGACTATCTCAAGTATGAAAACCGTTGCGAAATTTCGGGAAATATTTAAATCCACTCTTCTTCAAAAGGAACTCATTCACATAATGATCACACAAAATGAATGTCATGTATGCACATGCATGGTGAAATCATACATATATAGTATATAAGTTGGGGAATCATCATCAAACACGGATATCCATACCACTCATTAATCGAGTGCTTCTTCACACACCCCTCGTGTCACTATATCGCCATAGGGTAGTTGTTCTAATTCCGTCCCTCGTGTCACTATATCACCACAGGACGTTGAGTCTTAAATGATAAGTTTATGTTCCTAAGTAAAGTTTAAATGGATGTAATAGGTATTTCTCTCTTTTGAACAGATTCGGATGGAAGTTAGTTGAGACTTAAGGAATCTAAGGTGAGGGAACTTATCTCAATTGATATGAATTGCTAAATCCTTCGGGGTGAAGACATTGTTCCACCCGATGTGGAAATGGATTTTTCGTGATAGTTTTTCTCATGCATATTTATATATTTGTATGCTTCATATGTGTGTCATCATATGACTTATGATATTTTATTATAAATTTTAAAAATCCGTTGAAGTTTATGCTTGTGAAATTGAGGTGAATATTTGATTTTTGAAAAGGAAAATTTATATGATGATTTCTAATTCTAAACTTCTATTTGGAAACTGCATACATGCATCATGTGCATTACATGTAAAAATCCGCATAAGGCGGAGTGTTTTCACTTCAGAGGATTGGCCAACTCTGAGTAGACTGGTTGGGGTCCGGTTTGCTCTATGTCTATATAGTGACACGAGGAGCAGGTTCAACACCCGTATCGATATAGTGACACGAAGGGTGGAATTAGAACAACCATCCTGACATGAGGGATGGAATGAAAAAAGAAAAGAAATAAGCTCTGTGTCGATATAACTGTTATGTAAACTAATTTTCATAAATCAATCATCACTATAGATTTTTAGAATGTTTATCAATAGAAAAAAAGAAATCGCCAACTTACAACACCCTATTCAAAGCTCATCGGACAACCATCTATCATGTCCATTTAAGCATATAATAATTCGGATTAGACCCTATAACCAATTCTAATCAATTATGAAATTAAATCATATAAATAGTTTCAGTCACCAATCATATCCTTACCACAATAAACGAGGTCCTCCCGCTCTCTAAATTGAAATCATACCCATCGAACGTCGAACGTCGCCTTCTTCATTAGTAGCATAATAAAATTAATTAAAATTCAGTTTCATATCTAAAATAAAATTTATTGTGCATTTTCATTCGCTTACCAATCCACATTGAGGACAAGTCATCGAAAATATCGCCCGACGATCGGAACCCAAAATCGACGAACCTACAAGTAATTTGTGATTAAAATTTTGATGGCCAGCAACCCAACATGTTTCTCTCACGTGTGTACACCTACCAGGACGTCATGGTAAGGTCAGTCGGAGCCCCCCATCGGCTCGCCGGAAAAGTTCGTCGGAAAAGTTCATCGGAAAGCCCTAATTTCGGCCTCCTATGTGATACGTAACAAAAATATGGTTAAAATCCCTCCAAATGATCCTAATCGGCCTAAGAATAATGTACAACTCACCGGAAAAAGGATCGGTGCGAATCGGGGCCGAAATCATCACCGGCGGATTTTTCGGCCTCCTCGCGTTTTTCTCTCGCTGCGTCGTGCACAGTGGACCGATCATCTCATACCATACGTCAAAATATTCGTCTCCTCGCGCTCTTTCCAACGGTACCTCACACCTGAAAAACGGTGGCCGGACGAAGGAGATCGGAGCATCGAAAGGAGCGGCGGCCAGAGACGTGCTACAGTGCGCACGGCACTGTAGCAGGTCAGGAATGGGGGAGGAGACGACACTTTAGTTTTTTTTAAAGCTGTCCCATCCTGCACAAGGTCCAAAATGCCCTCCCTTTTAAACTTAATTACACCTTTTTTTTGGAAACCAGGACATTACAACACATGTGTACTGGCAATCTAACCGGGCTGCCGATTTTTTAACAAATTTTGGCCGATCGGTCAATGCCGATCTTTTTTGGGAGAACTCGCCATCGCCAGGCCTCAGTAATATTTTGTACGCGGACTCATCTAGTTTTCTAATCAATAGATAACTTTATTACTTAAAAAAAATATGTTCATTTTTTTTAAATTCTTCCTAAGATTTATTATTAGAAATTTATTATTATTAATAAAATTATGATTTTGGTAATATCAACTAATTTGTTAATAATAATTTTGTTCATGTCTCCTGAGAAAACAATGAAACTTATTCTTTATTTTTCTTTTGATGGATTCTTAAAACAATTTCATCTTGGGTCAATTCTTTACCCAACTCTTTTTCTTGAAATTAAAATTAAAATATAATAAACTATATTATCATAAGATTAATTAAATAAAAATATAATATAACTCTTTTTCCTTAGTCGGATCCTCGATTTACCTTTGCATTTTCGCAATTTGATTTATACTCTTCGGTGAACTATGTTGATAATAACTTGGGACATTGTCATGCAGCCCGTGCATCATAACGGCAAAGACAATCATTTCGAGCATCTAGAATTAAGTGCTTTCCACTTTTGTTTCATGTGCTCAATGCCCTATCGGACAGCAACCTTCAAACAAATATTTAAGATTAATTGCATAACTATTGAAATCAAAATCGAAGCATACAAAAAATGGACATCATATACAAACTTAAAATTATCTAGACCACATTTGTCTCGTGACATGAGGAATCTCTCTCCATGTAAGTTGTAATTGATCATATCTTTGTCAAATTATTTTAGTATAAGTGGTTGTAGCCAATTTCAAATGCACAAACCTATAAATTAAAGTAACAAATTATATTATATTTTGTACTCTTAACTTCATACTTATTGATTTGTAGTGCTTACCTAGAATGATCATCTAACTGTAATATGTCGTAAACTGATATCTCGACATAGATAACTTTTGACAATTGTTTCTCAATATCACAATACTTGGTGACAGAGTGATCTCCACAGAGTCATCGTCAAAAGTAGGTATAGGCAGTCTTTCCACGATGCGAATGTCAGAAGGTCTAGGTATAGGTGATTAGTCTCTTCCTCTTTCTTTTTCTAGTTTAGAAGGAAGAGCATTTTCTTTTAGTTTACCTTTTTCTCTAATGAAATGAAGCATCTGTATATAAGAGGTACTTGTATAAGAAGTTTAATTATCAAACAAGAGTAATGAATATTTGCATCATAATAACTTGAAATTTAGCTTATATTGTGTTGAAACTTTAGGAACTAAATGATACACATAACTCAAGAATCAATTCTTAATATCTAGAGACTTTTTAAAAAAGAACAAAAATAATACTAAAATTTTTTGATTGAAATGATGTATCAGAAGAAGTTGTTATTAATAAGAAAACACTCATGAGAAGATAAAGAGATGAATATGAATGATTCTCGCGCGTGATCCTGCCAAAATAATTATAAATGAAAATTTATAGTAGTGGACTATGGTAACGAAAATACAACATTTATTTTCTTACTGCGTATAACAATTCAGATATAAGTAATAACAATAATCATGAGCATACAACAAAAATATAGTAAGAACAATATAAAGTATGATGCAGTTATTAACAATTTAAATAATAAGATGAACACATTCTTTATCATAATTTATCAATTATATCAATTAATAATAAAAATTAAATTAAACATCACTTAAAAAAATAAAATTTTATCACAGTGATAAGGCTGAATCTGACCGTTGAGGGTCTGATCTTAAAGAGCCGATCCGGCCAATGAAAGGCCAAATCCAACAATAAACGGCCAGATCGGCCATCCAATGGCAGTACGTAGCTGGCTCGACCGTTCAATGACAGTACATAGTCAAATATGTCGTTTAATGATCGAATCTGACTGTTAAATGAACAATCCCACCCACATATGGCCGGATCTGGCCGTTAAATTAGAGCCACGACCGTTGAACCGCTTAATAGCCCGATTCAGCAACGGAACCAAGGGCGACAGTGCCAACCTCATGAGAGCGTCGCTGCTAGAGAAGAGAGGAGATGAGAGGTCGTTGAATTTTATTGCCGGAGGAGATCCAGGTTGCCGGAGTTAAAATCATTGTCGGCCCGAGTTCACTTCGTTATTGCCACACAACAAGGATGAGAGCCACCCGTAGTCGTCGGAGATCACGAGGGAGAGAGAGTGCTAGAGAGAGATAGAGATAGAGAGAGTGCGCGCGCGCGGAGAGAGAGCTCGAGAAAGAAAGCGCCAAGGGCGGAGTAAAAGTCGTGAGAGGTAGGGTGCAGCCAAATTTATAAGTCATATCGATGGATTTTTCAGCGGTTTATAAAGCTGTCAAAATATTATTTATAAAATATTTTTTCATCTTTTGGATGGCCTCATCGGTAGGGGTGTTCACCAAGTCAGGTGGAACCCGAAGATCCGACCAGACCCGACCCGACGACCCGAAGACTTGGGTCGAGTTCCGGTTGGAGAATTCCAACCCGAGTTGGACCGACCCCATCCGATGATCTGGGTTTTTCTTTTTCTTTTAATTTTAAATGATTTTTTTGTTAATTTAAGAGTGTTATATCATTAAAAATTGAAAATAATATAAAATAAACTATTTTAAATGTAGAAAATATATAAATATTTAAAACAATATGTTTTGGTATTTAAAAATATTTTATTTAGTATTAAAATGAAATAATAAATCATTTTTATATTAAAAAATAAAAAGAAAAATTAGAAAAGAATAATGGTGGTCGGGTAACCCGACCACCCGACTCGATGGGTCGGATCATAGGGAAAAAAAGAAAACTCGACCCGACCCGACCCGTCGGGTCGGGTTTGTTCACGGGTCTTTTAACCCGACTCGTGAACACTCCTACGTCGGGGACGACAAAATATTAAATTTGAATTTCCATGTTATATAAAATATGACACTAGCAGTTATATAGTAATATATTACTTTGTTATTATAATGATCATAAAAAAAATAAAATATTTGGGTTACTGATGGTTTATAGTATTATAATGATAATACCTCATGTAAGTTTATTATTGTAATGAAATTAATACTACAATATTAATATTTGAATTTTACATGATACTTAAAATATTTGCATAAAAATATTATTATACAATATATTTGCATTCTTCGTTGGTTGTTGTAATATTAATATATTCTTGTGACAGTAGGTGCTCCCGTCAGTAATTCCATTGGCGTAGACCATAAGAAGTAGTGACGACGGCCTTCCAATTAAAACTACGGAAGGAAATGAGTGGTTCGTAAGTATTTTTTGACGGACGCTACCGCCATTGCTATTTTCAAAGGATTCAATTTCCTATCAAAATACCGTCTGAAATTGAGAAGGTTTCATACCGTCGGAAATTTTCCATAAAAAATTTGGCATTTCCTTGTAGTGGAAGCTAATGATTGAGGATGTCACTATTATCCCTTAATAATCATAAATACTATTTTTACTTATTTGACTGAACCCTTATTTTACTTCTATTTATCTTTTTAACTTTTATCCTCTCATTTATTAAATCCAATTATTTTCCAATATATCTCATTTCAAATTCTGGTTGTTTTTTCTTAAGCAATATATTTTTATTATTGTTTATTATGAAAACATTAATTAATGATATATTATAATAGTTAAAATTTTAGTTCTTCTAGATTTCATTATAAACTAATCAATTTTATGTTACAGATAAATTTAGTAATTGAAAGTTGTAGGGATATTTTGAAAGTTATAGTAAATAAGAAAATGGTTTGGCACTCTCTAAGTGCCAAAAAAAAATTAAACGACAATATGTCATATCACTTAAGACAAAAGGTAATATTGTATTGGATATAATGGCTATCCTACCAAGTTGGCTTAGTAGGAATATCCTACTAGTCAAAACGTCCATTCGATTGGGAATCGACGACAATGGTGGAAGCATGGTTCGTGGGCAACAAATCAATGGGTTTCGAACGGTCTACTCTGATTCGCATCTTGCCCTAGTGAATGACTTCGTGGAGGTTCCTAGCAAGCCCTGGCACCACGCACTTCCACCGGCGAGCTCATCTCCTAGTCGAAGGCCAAAAGGAAGTCATCTTGTCATCGTGGTAGGACCGTCGCGAAGTTGTCTTCTCCCTAGCTCTGCCCTAGAGCCTACACCCGTGCGCTTGTCGAACTCCTCTCTCTGGCACCCCGGCGCGCCCGCCGATGAGCTCGTCTCACCTAGTCGCTCTGCCCTAACAAGTCCGCATGCTCGCCATTGATCTCCTCTCCATGGCACCCTGTGTGCCCATCGGCGAGCTCGTCTCCCCGGTCGCTCTGCCCTAGCGAGCCTACGCCTCGGGTGCCCATCGTCAAAGTCCTCCCCTGGCACCCCATGTGCTCGCCGGCTAACTCGTCTCCCTATCTTAAGGTTGGAAAAAAGTCGCCTCATCGTCGTGGTAGGAGCATCGTAAGGTCATCTCCTGTCGCTCTGTCCGCAAACCCATTGTTCACTCCTAAAGGTCCTTGTAGCATCGCCGCTACAAAGTTGCTTGAACAAATGAAGACATCAGTAAGAAAGAAGACGTCGTTCACTTGGTGCCGTGAACTGGGTGGATTGCTTCAAATCCATTGAACCGGCGAACCCGTGCATTCTCCATCGTCGTTGATTCCGAATCGGACGGGCAACTAGATTGGTAACACATTCCTACCAAGCCAGCTTAGTAGGACAACCATTATACCCTATTGTATAAATAAATTATTTTCATAAGTCAGCTTATGCATGATATATTCTTCAAGATAAAGTTTTAGTGACTTGAAATAAAATAAAATTTAAAGAAATATATTTTTAAACTAAAATGGGTGATGTGATTTTTTTACCTTTTTAAATAAAATTTAAAGGCAAACCTCACATATGGTTAGGTTGGTATGGTCTAAAATTTTCATATGATATGTTTTTTTAAAGATATATTTTCTATTTAACTTCATAGTTATATCTGAATTAAAATATAAAAAAAATAAAATATATAGAATTTGAAAATAATATTTAAATATCTAGAAAACTTAAGTTATGATTTAAAATGACTATTAAATATACTTTTATATTAAGTAATGTAAAACATAAATAAGAAATAAAAATTGATCAAATAATCTATCCATCTACCCCGATCCAATGTGAATAATTCCAGTGTAAGCCAACTAAACTTGGTCTGATTGAATCGAATTTGTGGTGGGCTCGACCTATGCATACCCTAACACACACATATATATACATATAAAAGCAATAAATATTTTTCTTTTGTTGTCATGAAATATTTAAAATTTTTCTAATTTTTGTGTTGACTATCAAATTTCAAATTTAAATAGATCTAATGCTTTTATTAATTACCATTGTATTAATTGTAACTGAGATAACATATCTACCAGCGATTTTAAAAAATGGCAATAAATTTGTGTAAAAGCACAATTTTAGGATGCATACAATTTTTTTCCTTTTTTTTAAATGTACATCAATGTTTAAATTACATTATTAAAATGGACTGTGGCAAATTTCAATGTAATTGACTTCTTATTTTTTTAATATCAAATTCGTATTGAATGATGGGAACTATTTGAATCAGTGAAGATATGAAGTTTTGTTATGTCTCTTTGTACAGGTTTGGATGCCACAAAGCAGGGCCCGTGTCTCGATTTCTAACATCGAACTGACTTGGACTGAGGAGGTTCTTGCAAAAATAAAATGGCCGCTATCGGAGCGAAGAATATATCCTTCTCCTTTTGTCTTACTAGAGTCGGTGAATGTTTTATCTGTGTTGAGACAACACTAAGATGGATCAAGAATCTCCCACTGAGCCTTGATGGGCCTTTGGGGGATTGAAAGAAATGAGGGTATGGACGGGCTTGAGGCACATGGGATTCAACATAGTCTTGGTGCGCCACTATAGCACTTGTCCAAACCACTTCGGTGATTGCACGCCACGATCTAAAATGTATGTCATTTCTCATATTCGAGATGCCCCATGACATAACACGATGAGAGACAATAGACAACCCTTAAGCTATTGATTTAGACTTGCACCCTCTTGCAGCGAAAGTCATAAATACCAAGAGTTTATGTACAAAGATGAGTAATTCAATTTTTATTGAAAGATATCCCAAAGTTGATGTACAGTGCAGTGAACGAAAAGATGCAAATTGACTTTTGATGCTTGACCACATAACTTGCAGGTTGGTTATCAACAAATGTATGGAATCTCCTAATCATGTCCATCCTATGATGTAGTAATTTCCAGAGGAAAAGGTGGACTCTTGGTAGTATTGGAATCCTCCATACACTTCCCTCACCATAAACTCATATATTGATTTGGCGTTCGCTTGACCATGAATAACATGCGCCCAAACACATGCATTATCATAGGCTGAGGGAGCATACATTTTTATAATTACTTGATATAATTATGCCAAAATATAAATCTATGATATTTGTGTTCCATGAGTTGTTAGAGAGAAGACTTGCAATAGTGAGGTGTTGTGTGGGGATATTGAACATAGGTAGGCATCATGCTGAGGCGTACTAAAAATTCAAGTATTGGTTATGACATATTTTTCGTGACCTATACATATTTGTTTCATAAATCTAATTAGAGATTAGTTAATGTTTTAGTTAGAAGGCATAACGACCAAGACACTTGAGGGAAGGGGATGAGCATGGAAGAATTTTGCCATACTTTCTAATGAGAAACTAGGCCCAATGAGTATTTTAGTTGTTTAGTAATTCTAAACAATGACTACTAGGAGATTTTGATGTACTTCATGTTTCTCATTCCCAATCGGATTGGAGCAAATGGACAACGTACTAGTTAATCAGGTGTCTTCCTCACTTCATTCTGTTCTGACTACAAATAAATTGCTAGAGATTTCTTCCAAGGATTCTATTAGTCCTGATAAGATGTAAACAAAACCTAAAGAGTGGATTGGTAGGGTGGTCAGAATGGATTTGATAACTGTCATCCTTTCGATTATCCAAAGGAGCCTTCCATTCCAACTCGTTAGTTTAGTTGTTGCACATTACATGAGGTTGAATTGATACCCTAGGGTGAGACAATTGATTCTAATCTTACTCGACCACTTGAGTTTTATCTGTCTCAAAATAGCTTCATGGCGATGGTAGGTTGCAAGAAGCTTTCCAAGGTCTTAATCAAATAACCCACCAATTGAGAGTTATGGATAGAGGTAACTTGAGTTTCCCCACCATGCCAACTGAGGATTATTCCTCCCGAGGCCCTTTCACCTGCTTGAAAAATGTCCTTTTTTGTGAACATGCATGTACTAAAATGATGATGTTCGATTGTTGTCATTTGATGATATCGATGATGCGGTCCCAAACTATTGGTTTGTATGCCGCTCAAAAATTCTATGCGAAGACTTCCATGTGGGGTGAGCAGTATCTTGGACATCCAAGGTAGAACATGAGAGTGTAGAAGTGTGGTTTGGGGGGAAGGATTTACCCTTCTTTTGGATATGTTGGTCCTTGGGGCCTTTGTCGGTCCTCTTTAGATCTGGCATGTTGAAGGAGGGATTCTATCGATCCCACTAGGCAAAGATCTAGGTCCTCCATCTCCTCCTTTGAGGAAGATGTGGTTTGGTTTGCTTCTGCCGCGAGAGTCTATCTTGAATAGGTTGAGCACGACTTTGTCAATGTCTTCAAAGTTTCCTACCCGGTGTTGGTTGTGGGATCGTCAATTGTTGTTTGATGACACCAACATCAGTTGTCTAGGGAGAAGAGGCCCTAGCATTCTCTAGGGGGAGAGATCCACCTTGCAAGCTATTGGGGAGAGGAAGGAGATGCATCCAAGAGGGAAGAAAGAAGTGAGGGTGTAATTGAGGAGGATTAGGGAACGGGAGGGTAGAATTCATCTGGACAGGCTACTCAATAATCATCTCGCATGCCATGGATCTTGGTCATCTAAAGTGGAGGAGATCATGCGTTGCCAACTATATGGCCGCGACCCGCAGTCCAATTTGATCTCACATCTCAAACGTCCAAACTAGAGATCGCTTCCCACGCATGTTGCAGAGTGGCTTTGGGATGTGAGTCATAATGTAGAAGAAACACTAACCTATGAGCATGTTATTTGATGATCGTGGGAGTGGTCTCATGCTAAAGTTGTTGCATCTGACCATTGAGTGTAGACAGGTGGCACCTGATTACCTATTGGTGTCTGTTGTTCAGCTGGACCATCTGGATTCTCAAGATGATTGAGATCTAGGGTTCCTCATATATGAGCCATGTTACCATTGTGGTGCTCGATTGCTTCATCGTATGAAGGTTGTTGACGAAAGTATCTAGGCCAAAGAGAGGGTTGTGATGGGCATCTCCTTCCCATTTTTGCTCGCATTCATGGATCATACGGTAGCATATGACTCTAGGGGCCGCCACATGTCATCCAACTCAATCCATAGGTTACAAGTTTTGAGTATATGACTGATGATTCCACATCAAAAATAAAATGGATAAAGATTCTCAGATAGGACCTTTTAAATTAATCTCTCACCGTTTGGAAATCTAAACTAGGTCCCCGACTTGATCTGCTTGGATAAGTCTACCTCTAAATAGAAACTTATTGAGATACAGTTGTAAGTTTTAATCTCGTCAATACACAAAAGAGTATCGTAGGATGATGCGATTCTTACAAGCATCTTTTTATTCATCACCTCATAAGCCAGGTTGTGTATCTGGATCTAGACATGGGCTATATTGAGGTGTCTAGATGAAAGAAGGAGCAAGCTTTGATAATGTTTAACAGGAGACCCTCAAACTCTCAAGGGCCGTTGATCAATACTTGCAAAACATCATTATCATTCTCAAACCTAAATAATGGATAAGTTATGTGATGATGGAAGTCTTGTTTATGCTCTAGATCTTCTTTGGATAGGATGAAGGAGGCAATGATTTCAGCTTTGTCATCCAAAAGTTGCTTTAGCAAATAGCGCTTGAGTTCATCTAAGGCTCGGCTATGTCCTCTTGTGAGATCATGATCTCCTTTGTAATGCTGGCTTCAAGTTTTCTGTACTATAAAGGAGAAATGTCTATGATTTTGCATTAGGTCGGCCCTATGCATTGAGGTCTTCTATCTCGGGGAATAGGAGGGAGAGAAAGGAGGGAATCTGAGCATCTTTAGGGAATGGAGAGAAGAACGGAGGGTGGAGTTGCGTGAGAACGAGTTGGGATGAGAAGTGGTTGAGAGGTTGGTCAGGCAGCCATATCTCAATTTTCACATTCTTCTAAAAAATAACCAACAGTTTGTGCATGCTTGAAGAAAATCAACAAAAGTTTGCTTCAGTGTTAACAGAACTTACAATGAGTTTTCATAATCTTGTATCACCACATATATGATGAGTCTTTAATGGAATGATAAAATAACAACATCTGATCTTTGTGGTCTTGTAACATTTGAATGTTTGGATTGTTGACCCAATTTGAAGAAGATATGTAGTTGTCTTAGAGAAGGTCATCAGCAAGGTTCAATCCATTTCCAAGAGCAAGAAGCATGTCATTTGTCATTTTGTCGGCGCAAGCAATATGGATGCCTTGATTTATGTGTGAACTAGAACTTCAACCTTTCTCGGATGACGAATGATATCCCGCTTATCAATTCATGAAACTTTAGGGTTGCCTTGTGGAAATATCATAATTTTGATCTCTAACTTGCGTAATACTTGTATCATGCATTGTATATGTATAAGCCAATGTTGCATGTATCCTTGAGCTAATGTTTTAATATATGTATCCTTGAACTAATGTATCTATTAGAAAAAAAAAAGAGAAGACAAAACATATAGTTCTATGAGTGTTTAATAGTTTGGTAAATCGGAAAAATTGATGAAAAAAATATTATAACAGTTATTTGTGTTCAATGTGACTTTTATAAGTATAATAATATAAAGAGTGAAACGTGTAAAATAAATAAAATTGGTTGAATTGTGCAAAAAAATTGAGAATAACAACTCTCTCTATATATATATATATAGCGCAACAAGTGGCAGAATATCATGACGACATGTGTCATTTATAAATAATACTTAAACTAATCTTACAAAGTTTGATTAAAAGAATCCTGATATAGAATTATTTTATCTTCAGAAGTCAAATAAACAAAATTATTTTATCTTCAATCCTAATCCTGATATAAATTTTGTAAATTGATATATAAGCATGAAAAATATAATTTGATTAAAAGTAAGATTCTTTTAATTAACTTTCGGAATGTTCAGACAATAAAAATCTTAGAGAGAGAGAAGAGAGTTAGAACTCTATTAACGAAACGTATATATGGCCTAATTTTCAGAAGATAAAAATATCTTAGAGAGAGAGAGAGAGAGAGAGAGAGAGAGAGAGAGAGAGAGAGAGAGAGAGAGAGAGAGAGAGAGAGAGAGAGAGAGAGAGAGAGAGAGAGAGAGAGAGAGAACTCTATTAAAAGAATCCTAATTAAACAAATCCATTAAAATAATTATAAGCATAAAAAATCTAACACGTATCATCTATAAATTAGTAGTATGACTCTTGTCCTGAAGAAGATTATTTGTGAGTTATAGGCTTTGTTTGACAATGCCAAAAATAATATTTTAAGTAGCGTTTAATGGTTGAAACGTTATTTTATTTGTTTGGTAGCACATATAATCAAATATAGTTTAGCATTTTGAGCGAAAAAATTGAAAAACTACTTCAACTAGCATTTAGTTTTTAACGTTTAGAGATTCATATTCTTTTTCCATTTTAACCTTATTCAAATGTAATATTTATTTTTTAATTTATCTTATTATTTTATAATTTTTATTTTATCACTATTCAACAATATCCCTTTTATATTCATATTTAATTAATTATAAAATATTTATTTATTAATAATGGATATAGAAATTAATTTAATAATTAATATTTTTAGATCATGTATGAACTATATAAAATGTATTATAAATATAAAATTATACTTGTGAATTAAACGTTTATCAAATAATTGTATGTCATTTTGTATTCATCTCCTAATTTTATGGTTAAGTTTATCAACATTTATTTATTAATATCTTAAATAATCTGCTAATCATTAATCATTAATCTTCATCCGTTATTTAAATTGTTATCCGCTCATCAAATAGTTAATTACGTCAAACAGAATGATAATAGCATCTTGGGTCGTCACGATAGTTGATTGATTTGTTAATACATCCCATCGAAATGGGTGGCGTCCTGTTCTCTCCAGCTCATCCCCAATTAAAGCAACTCTAAATTTACATATTTACGCAAACAATGGAGATTTTGAAATTCATTTAAATAAAATCTCAAACCACCAAATAGAATAATAGAACAATGAATCTTCCATCTTGTATAATAATAATAATAATAATAATAATAATAATAATAATAATAATAATAATAATAATAATAATAATAATAATAATAATAATAATAATAATAATAATAATAATAATAATAATAATAATAATATCTATCTGGCAATAAGAGCTACGAAGGCGTCCAGATCCCTTGAGGAGGACCCGTCTTTTTCCATGCCTCGCCTAACCTCCACGCCCAGCTCCTTCGCCTTCCTCCTCACCTCCCTCCCCTCTTCGCTCTCCATCAGCCTCTTTATCGCCTCGCTCACCGTCGCCGCCGCCGGCACCACCTCCTCCGCCTTCGCCCAGTCTCGCACCGTCAGGCCCACTCCCAGGACGTGCGTCGCTAGCAGCGCGTTCATCGGCTGGTCCGAGTGCATCGGCCACGTCAGGATGGGGACGCCGGCGGCAAAGGCCTCCATGCACGAGTTCCAACCGCAGTGGCTAATGAAGCCGGCGGTCGACGGGTGCGCCAGGATTTCCGGCTGCGGTAACCAGCTCCGGACCACCTTCCCGACGCCTTCGTTTCTTTGGCAGAATCCGGGCGGCAGCTTGTCCATCCGACCTCCACCGTCGTAGCCGTCATCGGACGCAGCGGCCGCGTAGTTGTCAGCCCTGTCCGCGTCCCTGAACACCCACATGAACCGATGGCCGCTAGCCTCGAGCCCCGTCGCGAGCTGTGCGATCTCTTCTTTTGTCAGGTCTATCGTCGACCCGAAGGACACGTAGACGACTGTCCCCGGTGGTTGATCGTTGAGCCACTGCAAGCACTCGTGGTCTCCGTCGCGAGGACCTCTATGGGAGGCGGCGGCCAAGTTAAGGGGTCCGACGGCGAAGGTCTTTTCGGGCAGCCACTCATCGTCTCGTGTCAGCATAAGCGCACGAGAGGTGTTTAGCAGGCGACCGGAAACGACGCCGGCGCCCGTTTGCAGCTGACGTTTGTAGAACGTAATAAACACCTCTGATATCATGCTTTCAACAGCTACGTACGGCAGGCCGAGCTCCTCGCGCACTTCCTCTATCGTTCTGCCCTTTCCCGTCCTGAGGAAGCAAAGCGTGTCGATGGCCGAGGCGGGGTTGAAGCAGTAGGCCTCGAATTTTTTTCACAACGGTATCATTATCATTTTCTTTTCAAGAAGACCTATGGTCATCCTTTGTCGACTCACGTTGGATTGATCATGGATTAACTTACTTAAGGAATAAAATGCACTAGTGGTTCAAGTAAAAATTTTAATTAAATAAAATATTTGGGTGATGCTTACATGATTCGTCCAAAATTTTGAGTAGTCATCAAAAGTTTTAATTATACAAATTTCGTGGATTTTATATCTAATTTATGCTTAAAAAATGCATGTACAATGGTAATGACATAAAGTTGAGGGCTCAAACCTACTCATACTCATTTTTTTTAACTTGGCCCCTCCCCCCCATATTTTGAATCCTTTCTAAAATTTATTATTAAATAAAATTATGATTTTGGTAATATCAACTAATTTGTGATAATAATTTTGTGCATCTCTCCTGAACAAAATGATAAAACTCATTCTTTTCTTCAGATGAATTCTTAAAAAAATTTCATCATAGGTCAATTCTTTATCCAACTCTTTTTTCTGAATTTAAAATAAAAATATAATAAAATGTATTATCATAAGATTTATTAAAATAAAATTATAATTCTTTTTCCTCATCACTCACGTACTCAACTTAATATTACCTAACATTTTCAAGTACACTTATACACTACACACCTTTTTTTTAAAAAAATAAAAGATAATTATGATCTATTAATGAAAGCTCCTAAAGAGTACGAATATAACATATTGAGGATCTCCGGAGGTGGAGTCCCATCCCAAAAATTGTCCAAAACACTCATTCTACCTCTAATAGCAATATGGTCCGCAGGCAAATTAATTTCTCTATAAATGTGAGTACATTTAAAGTAATCAAAATTAGTAATGATCTGCCAAAATTCCTACATAAGTGTCCAAATCCGCCAAGGGCATCGCGACTCTCAATTGATCACAGCAACAAGATTGGAAGAGTACGCCTCAAGCCAAACACGATTCATGCCCGCATCCCTACATCTTCGGATACCAGCGAGAGCTCCCCACGCCTCAGCCCATAGAACAGTATTTGCTTTACAATGAAGAGCACCTTCCATAAGAAACGACCCATTAGAATTTCTAATAATAAAACCCACGCCTTCCGGGTCACCGGGCTTGCTGAAGGACCCATCAGAGTTAACCTTCACCCAAGAAGGCAGCGGAGCCTCCCACTTGACCCAAATTGGGTCATGGGGGTAGATGGCCTCAGGAAGGGTGGATTTGGAGAACTCCTCTGAGCCCACCAGTGCCCTTCGCCAGACAGTCGAGACGGCAATTTGTTTGGAAGCAAAGTGAGCATCATTCCGAGCAATCCAGATACCCCACAAAGAGAAAGCAAAAATGGACAAAAGCCGAGCCTGAGAGGGAGAATCCAGACCGTGCCCTTCCCTAATCCAGCCACCCTGGCTCCAAGATTCACGAGATACAAAGATGTAATCAAGGTCATTTTGAAATAGAGTCCACAGATTGTTAGCATAGGAGCATTCAAAAAAGAGATGTGAGTTTGTTTCAGGAGCCAGACCACACAGGTAGCAATTACTGTTAATGCTAGGATTGAAAAAAGAAATGATATCCAGAGTTGGTAACCGACAGTGTACAAGCTTCTAAAAAAAGTTTTGATCTTAGGAGGGGCAACAATTTTCCACAACTACTTACAAACAGATCGACCAAGACTCAACGACTGGGATGGCAGGTGACTCATGAAGAAATAAACTGAACTAGCAGATGCATCACCATGCGGATCAGCAGACCAAATCCACCTGTCATCACCGGCCAAATAAGTATTAGGGATAATGGGAATAGCAGTAATAGCGTCAATAAGAGATCTGCCAAAAAGCTCATCAAGTAAAGGCATGTTCCAAGCATTATGCACCATGAGATCCTTAACATTCAGTAAATCAAACGAGCCATGCACATTAATATAAGTAGGCATATGCGACAAAGGAACATTAAAAATCCACGGCTCATAGAAAACAGAGGTAGAGGCACCATTAGCAATGAATTTCTTAAATCCAAATCTAATATCTTGCATTGCCATAAGAATCATCTTCCAGGGCCAAGAGGAATGCCTTTGGGAATTATCCGCCCATGGCTTAAGAACACCATACTTACAAGTAATTAATCGTGCCCAAATGTCTTGAGCACCATTGAGCAAACCTTGAATTCTCTTGGCAAGCAAGGAAGGTCTGATCCAATGAAGATTTCTGATACCAAGGCCACCCAAAGATGGACGAGCCTGCACCATATTCCAGCCTAGCAAATGCATACCTGTTCTTGAACCCTTGTTAGACCAAAGGAAAGATCTCGAGTACTTCTCCAAAGAGTTAATCAAGCCACGAGAGATATAAACAGATGAGAGAGTATGAATAGGAATAGAATTTAGTACCGACTTGATAAGCACTGATCTACCTGCCATATTAAGTAACTTACTTTCCAGCCAGCAAGACACTGAGTACATCTATCCCGGAGGGCATGGTGCTGCCTGCTAGTGATATACTTGTAGGAAATAGGGGCACCAAGATAATTGAAGGGGAATTGCCCTTGCTTGATATTCAGAATATGCATATTTTTTCTCCTATGAGTAGAGTTCATTTTTGCAGGAAAGTAAAGCTCAGACTTGTCAGTATTGACACACTGGTTGGTAAGATTGTGATAAGCATGCATGATGGTTTGAACGTTCTTAGCATTCTTGGCAGTAGCCCTTAAGAAAATTAAGAGGTCATCGACAAATAACAAGTGGCTCAAGCTAAAAGTGCCAATACTAAAAGGAATAATTAGATTCTGGGAAGTAGCCATGTTAAGCATAGAAGATACGATTTGAGATATGATAGTAAATAAGTATAGGGAGAGAGGGTCCCCCTGTCTAATACCAAGATGAGAGGGAAAATAGGGAGAGCGCTCCCCATTCACCCAACAAGAGAATCTAGTAGATTGGACACAAGAAACAACCCAGTTAACAAATTTTGCAGGGTAGTTCATCCTAAGCAAGGCAGACTCAATAGCTCTCCAACAAACCCTGTCAAACGCCTTAGCCATATCAGCTTTGAACATAAAGAACTTTCTTCTGCCCTGGGAAAAGGAGTGAACAATCTCCTGGGCAATGAGAATGTTGTCCTGAATAGTTCTACCAACTGAAAGCAGATTGTGAAGGATCAATCAAGGGTGGGAGAGTAGGCTTAAGTCGATTAGCTATGATTTTGGACACAACCCTGTAAATGACATTGCATAAACTAATAGGTATATAGTCATTTATCATACGAGAATTAGCCTTCTTAGGAATGAAGATGAGGGCAGTGTTGCTCCAATCAGATGGAAATATGTTATGGTTGAAAAAATCCTGGATAGTAGAGATGACCTTAGGACTAATAATTTCCCAGTACTGCCTATAAAATTTGACTGTGAATCCATTAGGACCAGGGGCCCTGCCAGGATTCATAAACCAGAGGGGCCCCTCGAACCTCATCAGAGGTGACAGGGGCAGTAAGAGTCTGATGACAATCAGTATCAATAGAAGGGAGCATTGGCCAAGGAAATTGATTGGGGTTACTGGGAGGTGGGGCCCACAAGGTCTTATAATGATTAGTAAAACATTCTAGGATCTTGTTTGTACTAGTAAGAGACTGATTGTTAGGGTCTTGGATAGAGTGTATGAAGTTCTGTTTATGCCTTATGACTGTACTAAGATGAAAATACTTAGTGTTTTTGTCTCCATTTCTAATCCAGTTGACTCTTGATTTGCTCTACCATTTTATGCTAATCTATCTTAATAGGGCAGCATGTTTGTGATAAAGAGCCCTCAGGTGAGAGTGCATATGATGTGATAAACCAAAAACCTCATCCTTGGACTCTAATCTCTGGATATCATTGCTGGTTTGTTTGGCTCTGACCTCAAGCCTCCCCAGGTCAGACCTATTCCATTTAATGGTTTGTTTTTTAACTTTCTGCAGAAGCTGGTAGAGGGAAGATTCAGAATTATCATTATGCCATATTTGTTCCACAATATGTCTAGGTTGAGAGCATTCGAACAAAAAATGTTGGATGTAGTGAGAGTTTGCAAGAATTCTATCCAATTTACATAATATCATAGCATTACCCTGCCTATTATTACACTGTGTATGATGCCCCAGAAGAAGACACATCAAGAAGGCCATGGTGCTGAATTAAATTTTGAAGTGCCACGGAAGAGGGGGTCGGCCGGAAAGGTAGCCCCCCACGCTTATCTAAAGGTCTGAGAATATTGTTAAAATCCCCAAGTAAGACCCATGGTGCATCAAAAGTTGTGAGGTTAGAAAGCTCCAACCAAATATCTCTGCGATGCAATTGATTCGTACTTGCATAGATACTAGTGAGAGGAAAGGAAAAGTTATCAATGGTGACCACAACATGAATATAGGATGCAGAAAATACAATTGGTGACACCTTAACCCTCTGGTCACGCCAAGCTAGGATTAGGCCGCCGGCAGCACCGCTGCCGAGGCTCCAGTAGCCACACTAGGCCGAGCCTAATCGGCGGACAACCAAAGCAAAGTGAGAGTCAGTCGCATGCGTCTCAAGTAAAACAAGAATATCAGGTTGATGATTCCTAATTAAATCTGAAAGATGATCATGTACTTTACTACGATATGCACCTCTATAATTCTAGGATATGATTTTCATGAGTTAAGATCGAGGGGGTGTTGCGGCATAGAGTCATCATCTTGAAATTTAACTTATAGTTCTCGTCTTCTTACCTGGCTTGCTTGCACCCACTTTCTTTGTATTCCGCTGGAGTACCTGAAAAGAAGGGTTAGTGGCCGCCTTGGTCTTCCTAGTGGAACGCTCCGATCTGGTGAGAGGGGGCGGCATAATTTTGACATCTTCCAGCTCAATGTCGGAGTTAACAATCACCTCATCCACCTTCAAGTGTACCAAGCGGTCCTTGGCCCAGGCCACCATCTCGGAGTGAGATGAAGAGGCGCCCATCGTGCCAGCCTACAGAGGGTTAGAAGAGGAAATAGCTGAAGCGTTAGAAGGCCGATAAGGGCCAAGAATCCGATTCCCCTCGTAGATAGGGAGGGGAGAAGCCGTTGCCGGTGACGCAGCCAAAGAGGTGGAGACGGAGGCGCGGAGGGCAGAGGGGGTGGAAGAGATTCCAAAGAAATGACAGAAGAGGTGAGCGGCGCAGGAGAGGTATACTGCATGTGTCCTAGGACACGTGGCAGAGGATGCAGCGACATGAGATGAGGTGTGTTAATCGAACGGTCAGCAACAGGCTCAGTTTCCAATGGCATCACGTGAGTCATCTGATGCGTATCCAACGACCGAGAACACAAGGAAATCGAGCCATTGGATAAAGCCACGTGCACCTGTTGATCCTTGCCAGGTGGCCCCCGCTCGGGAGGCACCGCGCCAGCATGCGAACTAGGGGCCGCTAGGGTTTCATCCTCGCCGCCGGCGTCACACTGTTGCTCGACCCTATGCCGGTTACTACCCCTCGGGGGAGGGTGCCCACCAGAACGCCGACTACCCCCAGGCATTGCATCCAGGGCCCGTAGAGGAGCACCGGAGGGCGAGTGATGGCCACAATGCTAGAACCAGCGGCGGCCATCGCCGGGCAAGACTCGAACCTGTGCCCCACGATTTCGCACCTGAAACAAAATAACGGCACATTCTCATAAATAACATGTTGGAAATAACGAGTGTTGTCCGACAAACGAATCCATACTCCCTGCTTAAGAGGCTTAGATACATCAATTTCCACACAGCACCGGGTAACAGCGGCTTGAACATCCACCCGGAGAGGGTGACCGAACGAGGATGCCAGACGGCGGATGGTGTCCTCAGCAACAAGCTCCCATGGGAGCCCGGCATGGCGATCCAGACTGGAGTAGTCGCCAGCTGGTCCTCGAAAGGCTTGAAGAATGGCTTCGCTTGCGCGACATGAAGCATTGAGCGATGGAGGCTCCACGGCATTGAAGTTAAGACCTGGACCTTGTCACCGAGGTTAGCAAACTTTAACATGTAAAATGAGTTACCCATCTCCTGGATGTCGACGGAGTCCTGGATCTTCCACTGTGGTACCAGATATCTGACGTTCTCGCCGGAGTTGACATACGGACCGATCAGTTTACTGATGAGGCAAGAGTTGAGTGCAGCCGGTCGCTCCGCAGTGGCCTCCGCCGTGATGCACACCTCCTCGGTGATGGTATCCTTCAAGGTTCGCAGTTGATTTGGAGAAATCCCAATGATCGGCCGACCAGGTTGCCGGCGAACAACATCCGACCAAGATCTAGCCGGCCCGTCAACTTTAGGGCTTGAGATAGGAGGGTGGGGAAGAAGAGGAGGAAGATTAGGGCAAGTTTCACTGATAGAGATCGTCAGATCATTTGGGGAAAAGGGGGGAGAGGATCGGAATTGACAAGCGAGGGGGGAGGGGTGGGGGATCGGGTGGCAATGAAAGGGGAGGTGGAGGGTCGAGGGCCTGGTCGATCATGGCGGTGAGGGCCATACTTTTGACTCCCAACCTCAACTCAAATTTGAGAGGAGAGCATCTCACTACACACTACCAAGTGAGTAGGCACGGTGGCCTACAAGGTGGATCTTCCCAAAGAACTGTGATAGATCCATTCAGTGTTCCACGTGAGTATGCTGAAGAGATTCTACGAGGATGCAGAAGACTCTGGGCGTGAGTTGGAGACACGAGGATTAGTGAACAACATGAGCACACCGGCAAGTCCAAGAGGCGCACCGGAGTTGTCACGAATGGAAACAACTTCGGTGGGGGAGGATGTCACTCTTGCCCACTGAAGGGCGCGCCCCAAGCGGGCGTGGCCATGCGCGCGAGGAGGCGGGTGTGGCCTGGGCAACCTACTCCTAGTAGGAATAGGAGTCGTCCAAAACTCCGAAGGTCCGACGAGGAGGGAGGAGCTTCTGGAGGTGAAGACTTGGACTTCTATCATGAGTAGGAGGACGAGCGCGTGGAGAAGTGCAGGATCGGAAGGATTCCTACTCCTAGTAGGAATAGGAAATTCGGGCCACTCCTAGGTCGAGTAGGACTTGGATGCGGACGGAGCTTCCTTCTGGATCGAGGGTCACTTGGAGTCGAAGTCCTAATCATAGGAGGACTAGAGGAAGGTTGAGGCCGCATGGGAGCAGCCCCAGTCCGAGTTGGACTCGGACTGGCCAGCAGGGCATGCCCGGGGCGCGTCCCGGGCACAACGGGCGCCAGGAGGGCACCCGGCACACTTTGATTCCAGGAGGGATTCAAGGGCTGGCCGAATTCTTCTAGCTTCAGGAGGATGGATTTCTACTCCTACTCCAAGGAAGTTTTTCTAGAGAAGGGCTTGCATGCCTAGTAGGATTAGGTCCATACTTAGACTAGGAGTTGTTTCTCTTAGGCACTATAAAAAGACATGTAATCAAGGCTTGTAAGACCATCCTGGACAATCTGATATTGCTCAATAATATTCTCTAGTTTTTCTCTAAACTCTTAGCCTCCCTCTCTTCTTTCTAGGTGGGTGTTTCGTTGTGCATCCGAGGCGTGTACGGTCGGGGTCCAAGGCACGTCTAAAAGGGGGCTGATCGGCGATCAAGCAGGTTTTGGCCGAGCCGCACGTCTGGTGTTTTATACCTGAAGCGTAAGGGCATGACACGCACCGAATTTGGCCGCCCATGGCCGATCGGCTGCCTGGGTGGCCGGGTCTGGCCGCTCGCGGCCGATCTGGCTGCGGGCGGTCAGATCGGCCTCCCGGGTGGTTGGATCTTGCCGCCCACGGCCGATTTGGCTGCGGGGCGGTCAGATCGGCTGCCGTCGGAGCTCCGCCGAGCTCGCCCGCACCGCCATCGCCGATCTCCACAGATCTCGCACACCTTCAGCCGTCGAGCTCGCCCGCACCGTCGCAGCCGAGCTCGTGCACCACCGCCGCCAAGCTCTGCCTTCGCCTCCGCCTCCCCTGTCGAGCTCGCGCACCTGCCGTCGAGCTTGCCCTCTCTCTCGCCCCGCCTCTGTCGCGCTCTTGTCCGCCGCCGCTGTAGTGCTCTCTCGCCCCACTGCCGCCGGTCTCGCCCCGCCGCCGCCGTGCTCTCGCCTACCACGGCCGCTCTCTCGCCCCGCCCCCTCCGCCGCCGCTCTCGCCCCAGCAGCTGCTCTCTCGCCCCGCCGCCGCCACTCTCGACCGTCGCCGTCCCTGTGCTCTCGCCCGTCGCCGCCGCGCTGTGCTCTCGCCCGCCTCGCCGTGCTCTCGCCCGTCGCCGCCCGCCTCCACCGCGCTCTTGCTGCCGCCCTACTGCTGTGCTCTCGCCCGCTGCCGCCGTGCCGTGCTCTCGTCCGCCAACGCCGCGCTCTCTCAGCCTCAGCTCTCAGCCCCGCCGTTCGACATTCGATGTTGATTCATGAAAAATGTAATTTGAGAATGTAATTGATTCATGTTGATGTAATGTTGATTCATGAAAAATGTAATTTGGGAATGTAATTGAATCACGTTGATGTTGTAATGTGATACAAATGTGGTTATGAGCTCGACGTTGTTCCGAGATACGAACGTCGTTCCGAAGGTTATGAGCTCGACGTCATTTCGAGTATATGATACAAACGTTGTAATTTGATGTGCGATATGTGGATGACAAATGAAATGAAATTCACCCCTTCGACAATATCAAAGTGCATGTGTATTCAAATTCTTTGCCGACAAATGAAATGGAATTTCATCTTTTCGAAAATCATGTTCAAGTGCGTATACAAGAAAAAATGGAACAATATCAAAGTGCAAGTGCATACAAATTTTTTGACGACAAATGAAATGGAATTCAATCTTTAGACAATCATGTTCAAAGGCATATACAAGAATCAAACTACATCAAAGTGCAAGTGCATACAAATTTTTTGACGACAAATAAAATTAAATACAATCATGTTCAAGTTCAAACCACATACAAATGCATACAAATTACAATTTCGTTGACGACAAATGAAATGGAATACAATCATGTTCACATTCGAACCACATCAAAGTGCACTTAAACTATATGAAAGTGCAAGCATGCCATTAGGCTGTCTTCACAAGATTAACAAAATTATCATTAATTTAAATTACAAATTTTACTAATTATCTATTGCTTGGGGCGGGGGCAGTCGGCGGGAGAGGTTGGCGGCCGCACAAGCCTCTATCGGCGGCGGGGCGAGAGCGGCGGCGGGGGCGAGAGCAGCGGCGGGGGCGAGAGCAGTGGCGGCGGGGGGCGAGAGCAGCGGCGGCGGGGGGCGAGAGAGGCGACGGCAGGGCGAGACCGGCGGCGGAAAGGGGCGAGAGAGCACTACGGTGGGCAAGAGCGCGGCGGAGGTGGGGCGAGAGAGCGGCCGCGGTGGGTGAGAGCACGGCAGCGACGGGGCGAGAGAGCACTGCGGCGGCGACAGGCAAGAGCGCGGCGGAGGCGGGGCGAGAGAGCACTGTGGCGGCGACAGGCAAGAGCGCGGCGGAGGCGGGGCGAGAGAGCGGGCAAGCTCGGCGGCGGGTGCGCGAGCTCGACAGGGGAGGGGGAGGCGAAGGCGGAGCTTGGCGGCGGCAGTGCACGAGCTCGGCTGCGACGGTGCGGGCGAGCTCGGCGGCTAAAGGGGTGCGAGATCGGCGGAGATCGACGATGGCGGTGCGAGCGAGCTTGGTAGAGCTCCGGCGGCGGCCGATTTGACCGCCTGCAGCTAGATCGGCCGCGGGCGGCTAGATCCGGCCACGGGCAGCCAGATCGGCCGCGGACGGCTAGATCCGACCGTCCGCAGCCAAATCGGCCGCCGGGCGGCCAAAGCGCGAGAAAGGGAGACGTCGGGCGCGAGAGAGAGTGAGAAGAGAGAGGGAGAGGGAGAGCGAGAGCGGGAGGGAGAAGAGAGAGGGAGAGGGTGAGGGAGAGAGAGAGCGGTTCAACTTCGACCGTTTCGAACCGTTTTTATCATATGAACCACGTTCATCATCTGCGCCCGTTGGATGGAGTTCCTCCCCCCTTAAACCTTCATTAAATCCCAAAAAATATGTTTGGCTTAACAGGCTAATAAGATAGGTCAGACATTAAAAGTTAATAAAATAAGCCAGGCTAAGTTTATATTCCTAACTTGTTATAGGCTATAGGCCATGCTTAAATACTTTTATTTTGCAACAGGCCTGACCTATTGAAGCAGAAGTCTATCTCAGCCTAGCTCGTGTCAAACCCTAATAGCAGTCCTCTTCTCTCTCTCCAGCTCATTCTCAATTAAGGCAACTCTAAATTTGCATAATTATGCAAACAACAGAGATTTTGAAATTTATTTAAATAAAATCTCAAACCAGCAAATATAATAATAATAATAATAATAATAATAATAATAATAATAATAATAATAATAATAATAATAATAATAATAATAATAATAATAATAAGTTATCTTTTTTATCGGATGTCTCCAAAGAGACAATAAGATATCTATCTAGCAATAAGAGCTACGAAGGCGTCCAAGTCCCTTGAGGAGGACCCGTCTTTTTCCATGCCTCGCCTCACCTCCACGCCCAGCTCCTTCGCCTTCCTCCTCACCTCCCTCCCCTCTTCGCTCTCCATCAGCCTCTTTATCGCCTCGCTCACCGTCGCCGCCGCCGGCACCACCTCCTCCGCCTTCGCCCAGTCTCGCACCGTCAGGCCCACTCCCAGGACGTGCGTCGCTAGCAGCGCGTTCATCGGCTGGTCCGAGTGCATCGGCCACGTCAGGATGGGGACGCCGGCGGCAAAGGCCTCCATGCACGAGTTCCAACCGCAGTGGCTAATGAAGCCGGCGGTCGACGGGTGCGCCAGGATTTCCGGCTGCGGTACCCAGCTCCGGACCACCTTCCCGACGCCTTCGTTTCTTTGGCAGAATCCGGGCGGCAGCTTGTCCATCCGACCTCCGCCGTCGTAGCCGTCATCGGACGCAGCGGCCGCGTAGTTGTCAGCCCTGTCCGCGTCCCTGAACACCCACATGAACCGATGGCCGCTAGCCTCGAGCCCCGTCGCGAGCTGTGCGATCTCTTCTTTTGTCAGGTCTATCGTCGACCCGAAGGACACGTAGACGACTGTCCCCGGTGGTTGATCGTTGAGCCACTGCAAGCACTCGCGGTCTCCTCCGTCGCGAGGACCTCTATGAGAGGCGGCGGCCATGTTGAGGGGTCCGACGGCGAAGGTCTTTTCGGGCTGCCACTCATCGTATCGTGTCAGCATATGGATGAAGTGGGCTTCTAGCGCACGAGAGGTGTTTAGCAGGCGACCGGAAACGACGCCGGCGCCCGTTTGCAGCTGACGTTTGTAGAACTTAATAAACACCTCTGATAAGATGCCTTCAACAGCTACGTACGGCAGACCGAGCTCCTCGCGCACTTCCTCTATCGTTCTGCCCTTTCCCGTCCAGAGGAAGCAAAGCGTGTCGATGGCCGAGATGGGTTGGAAGCAGTAGGCTTCAACACCGGCGATGTCGGCGGCTACTTCGGCAGCTAAGGGCATGCAGGAGTCGAAGATGATGACCACGCGGCGGGAGGTGGCCGCGAGGTTGCGGCAGAGGGCGGCGAGAGGAGCGCGCAGGTCGAGCGCTGCATCGAAGGCGGGCTGGAGATGGACAGGGATCTTGGTCGCATCGCAGGGGTCCGGGGGAGGGAACGATGTAATGGACAACAGGACGTCGTGGAAGCGGATGAGCCGGTCCTCGGCGGCCCTCGAGGATCGGTCGCGGAGCTGCCGATTGTGGACGGCGGAGCCGAAGTAGTGCACGGAGATGCCCCGGCGGCCGGCGAGGAGACGGGAGAGGTGGAGCAGTTGGTTGAGGTGACCCTGCGCTGGCAGCGGCAACATGACAACGGCGACGTGTGCTGCCGGTTGGCCTTCTTCCAGCGCCGTCTCCTCCATGGCGAGGGCTAATAAGTAAACAAACAGCGCTGAAATCTAATCTACTATATGCGAACTGCTTTGTTCACTTGCCTTTCACAATAAATATATATATATATATATAATCTAGATAGTTTCTCCAAGTACTTGTCATAATTGTTCTTTTTTTCCCTTTTCATAATTCGACGACCAACAAATCATGATTTAATTATTCCCGAAAGATTTTGAGCGCATCTAGATCGATTGAGATTATATATATATATACCATTTATTTATTTAATAATAATAGAGAGTTGAAACATATCGATCGAGATATTTATGACTTATTTTTCTAAACCATCCGTTCAAATATGGCGTGCTAAAAGTTTTCAGCGTCCATTCCCCTCCACGTCATGATATTTTTATTACAATGATTTGAGAGTTTGGGATCCCACCGTGGGTGTTCACCGAGTCGACCTAATCCGATAATCCGATCCGACCCGACGGATCGAATCTTGGTCGGGTCGGACCCGACCCGATCCGAACCCAACTCGATGGAGTTCGGATTGGAAAATCTCAATCCGAGTCGATCCGACCCGATCCAATGATTCGACTTTTATTATTATTTTTTTAATTTTTTTACTTATTTTTAGTCCTATAGTCAATTTAAAATAGAAAAAATATTAAAATAAAATATTTTAATTATTAAAATGATGCTCAAATATTCAAAAATGCATATTTCGTATTTTATAATAATTATCAATTAATTTTTTATATTAAAATAAATTTAAAAAGTAAGACAATTAATTTGGTCGGATCGGATCGAATTTGTTCACGGGTCGAGTCCAACCCGACCCGTGAACACCCCCTTATGGTGTAACTAGATTTTTTTTAATTTCATTTTTGTGTATGTATAAGATTTTTTTGCTGAGTCCACTTCAATACGTGACTAGTGTGAAAAATCTTATCATTCTCAGGGTTTTCTTTGATTGCACGCTTTTATTTTCTTTTTTGATTGCAATATATATGTAGGTGTGTGTTGTATTCAAAATAATACATTTGTTGTGTGGATCAAGAGTTCTAAAAAATATAGTCCAGCTTTTATTAGAGATAAAAATGTCGAATTGCTCATATAAAGAAATGATAAAAGTATTTTTTGAAGTGGTAATAGTGATATTCTTTTATCTATTTTTCTTTTGATTTGGAAGCTACTTTCTTTTAATTGTTGATAGAGAAGTGATATAATTCTCGAATTTTTTTCACAAAGGTATCATGATAATTTTCTTTTCAAGAAGACCTATGGTCATCCTTTGTCAACTCACGTTAGATTGATCATGGATTAACTTTCTTAAGTTATAAAATACACTAGTCGTTCAAGTAATAAAATGTAATGAGTAGAGTGTTGAACTTATGAGAAATTAACTTAACTAAATTAATTTCAGGGGCTAATAGAAGGCAACATGATTATGATAAATAATTTTGCAAAAAAAATTAAAAAACAAAGAATAAAATTAAACTAAACAATTGATGTTTAAGGTACTTTATGATGGGTTTAAATGACTAAGAACAAACTTGTTTCATTTATGTAATAATTGATTTAATCAAAAGATAATCAAGTTTAACTTTTAAATGAATTAGGAACACTTAAAAAGTATAATCTTTCTAATCGGATAAATTAATTATTTTTAATCTTAATAAGATGAGAATACTCTATATGACTCTACTCTCAGTCCTACTCAGATTAGAATGTTATGTAATATGATTCTTATATTACCAAACCGCTCACTCGAGTCAATTTTGGTAGACTAGGCAATCTAATACTCCTGCTCGGCTCTATTAGGTTACGACATAAATTGCTTACAAAAGATTATGAATAAAAGCTTGATTACACTATACAGTTAATAATCAACTAGTAATTCAATTAAAACTAATGATTACATGTTCTTAAAAGTTAAATAAACTATAATCAAAATTATATAAAGGCTCACAAGTTCTCTTAACAATAAGGCTCCTACAAAAGATAAAATTAAAACTTAAAGATAAAAATAGATTCTAAAATATTCATATTATAGAGCTTATAATGATAGAACTTTAAAGCATAAATAGATGCATGCCAACATGAAATAAAATTGAAAGTACTTTCTGAAACAAAATCGAAAATTGCTGCACGATCCTCGCTCGAGATCACCGCACAAAAAGTCCTTTCGGTTGTTTTTCAAATTGCTCTCATGTTTTTATCTTTAGAGCACAGGTTGCATGCCCTAACATCCTCTCCCCAAGTGATAGAAATGTTTTATTTATAGGAATTCAAGTTTCCATGTAATAGGAGAAGAAACGAAAATCTTTTTTCTATTTAAAATAAAAAAATCAGAGTATAATTGATTATGAATTTTGACATTGTCAAACTCCGAAATTTGATTCATAATATCATCTTGGAATCATATAGTATGAATACGAGTCCTTGTGCACTTGAAATTCTTCTAAGAATTCATCCAAATTTTGAATATGGACATCACTGGTTGTAACAGTGATTTCACGATCTAAATAGTGTTTGAATCGGAATAGAAATGAGTTTTCACGCTCCATGAATGTATTCTCATAATCCTTATAGTGTTTAATTCACATAAAAATTATAGATTTCATGGGAAAGGCTGGTCACGACCGTGCTTTGGGCAGATTTTTGGGATGGAAAAATGCATTTTAATGGCCCTTATAGTGATTTCATGGTTTCTATCACGGCTCATGAAGAATCTTTCACAGTCGTATCCATTTTAACTCCGATTTGAGCGCAGTTTTTTTAGTGTCGTCATGATTCAATTTTCTTATTTTCTAAACAATAAAATGCAACACTTGGGTAGATTTCATTTTTGTGATATTAATATAAATAATCTTATAAAATGATACATGCTATTAGAAAATTATTCGAAATAAGATTAAATGCAATACGATGTTAGATTTTGCATGCATCACCTTCCTAATATTTGGACAATGTCTTATATGTTCTTGGATTTCATTGCAATTTATTGTCAATTGGGTAGCTCAATTGTGATCTAAATTATTTAGTAACATTTTTTGCTCATTTTTTCCTCCTGGAGGACCTAGCCACAAAGAAGTCGATTGAAGTGGGTGACTTGGACAATGAGCTTTATCATCTGAAACAAGTGTTGCAGTCATCTACTTTTTCTACCACAACTACCTTGGACTCTCCAAAATTATGGCACATGTCCCTTAGTCATCCGTCCTTTCAAGTTCTTCAACACCTTGAATTTTCTTCTCCTATTATTAATAAAGATTGTGACATTTGTTTCAGAGCCAAACAAATATAAATAATGTCCCTAACATTTTATTATTTTGATTCGTATTGACGTATGGGGCCCTTATAACACCACTTTGTTATCTAGTGCTCGATATTTTTTAGCTATTGTTGATGATCATAGTCATGTACCTAGGTAAAGATACGAGGCTTTATAATTTCTTTCTTCCTTCTATGATATGATTGTCACACAATTCAATTACAAAATTAAAATGATACGCGGTGACAATGGTCGTGAATTTATTTCTAGATTGATGATCACTTGTTGTACTTCACATGGTATTATTCATGAAACTAATTGTGTTGTACTTCAACCATAAATACCATTTCACTTATTTGACTAAACCCTGTTTGTTTATGTTTTTAACTTTTATCCTCTAATGTAATAAATTCAATTATTTTCCAATTTATCTCATTTTTTAATTCTAGTTGTTTTTTCTTAAGCAATATTTTTATATTATTGTTTATTACGAAAAAGTTAATTAGCAATATATTATAATTGTTAAAATTACAGTTCTTATAACTTTGATTATAAACTAATCTATTTTATGTTTCAAATAAATTTAGTAATTAAAAGTTGTTGGGATCTTAACTTTCGAATTACAGGAAATAAGAAAAAGGTCACGCACTCACTGAATGCCAAAATAAAATTAAGCGACGATATGTCACATCATTTAAGACGAAAGATAATATTATATTTCTCTTTAATATTAAATAAGTTAGTTTATGGAAGTTATATTTTTCAAATTAAAGTTTTTGTGACTTGAAATAAACATTAAATTTAAAGAACTATATTTTTAAACTACAACGGATGATGTGACTTTTTAACTTTTTAAAATAAAATTAAAGACATAAACCGACTTATGGTTAGGCTGGCATGGTCTAAATTTTTTGTATGATCTGATGTTTTTTTTAAAAGGTGTATTTTCTATTTAATTTTAGAGTTATATTTGAATTAAAATATTAATTATATATAAATTTTAAATAAATATTTATAAAACTTAATTTATGATTTCAAATAAATATTAAATATATTTTTATATCTTGTAGTGTAAAATATAATAAAATTAAAAATTGATCCAATAATCTATCCATCTGACCCCAATATGAACAATCCTGGTGTAACCCAACTAGACTACGCATGATTGAATCAAACTTGTGGTGGACCCGATCTATGCATATGCTAACTAAATCTTAATTAAATTGGCACCTCTCATGTAATTTTTTCGTAATTAAGAATTCTTGTATTCACTAGTCTCACACAAATTTGTCACTCAAGATCACTCAATAATCTATATTGTGTAACATAAATTTTATTATTTAATGAATTGCTAGTAACATTACTTACCATATTTATATACCTAGGCAAATTCTCTAGCAATTCATATAATCATATTATTTATAATAAAAAAATAACCAAACAATATTCATCTTTTACTAAAATACCAAATTATTAATATTATAAACTTTATACAATTTAGTTAAATCATACTCTCGAATCTTATCTTTATAAAATTAATATATTATGTAAATAAATTTATAAATAATAAAACTTTTGATAAAAAGTATGCTTATAACATATTATAAAAGCATAATATTCATCCGTTCTCGATCCGTTTTCGATCTTTTTTCTTCACCCTCTCTTGCTCTCCCTCTCTCTTCTCCCTCCCTCTGGCGCTCATCTCTCTTCTCCCTCCCGCTCTCCCTCTCTCTTCTCCCTCCCTCTCTCGCTCGTCGGTGGCTAGATCTGGCTGCCTGCGTCAGATCTGACGAGGGCGGCCGGATCTGGCCGCCCAGTCGCTCTCGCCGAGGCCGCCGCCGCTCTCGCCCCCTCCGCCGCTCTCGCCAAGGCTGCCGCCGCTCTCGCACGGCGTCGTCGACTGCCCGCGTCAGATCAGCCGCCTCGGCGGCCGGATCTGGCTGCCCGCGTCAAATTTGACGAGGGCGGCCGGATCTGGCTGCCCACGTCAGATTTGACGAGGACGGCCGGATCTGGCCGCCCAGCCGCTCTCGCCGAGGCCGCCGCCGCTCTCGTCGAGGCCGCCGCCGCTCTCACCCCCGTCCGCCGCTCTCGTCGAGCCTGCCGCCGCTCTCGCCGAGGCTGCCGCCACTCTCGTCGAGGTCGCCGCCGTTCTCGCCACCCTTCGCCGCTTTCCGACCCCACCCGGGATCTGCCCTGCCGTGCTCCGACCCCGCCCCGCCGCGCTCCGACCCTGCCCGCCCCGCCGCACTCCGACACCACCCCGCCGCGCTCGGACCGCCCCGCCGCGCTCCGACCCCGCCCCATCACGCTCCGACACTGCCCCGCCGCGCTCTGACACCGCCCTGCCGCGCTCCACCACCGCCCCGCCGCGCTCCGCCACCGCCCCGCCGCACTCCGACACCGCCCCGTCGCGCTCCGCCACCGCCCCGCCGCACTCCGACACCGCCCCGTCTTTCTCCGACACCGCCCCGCTGCGCTCCGACACCGCCCCGCCGTGCTCCGACACCGCCCCGCCGTGCTCTGACACCGCCCCGCCGCACTCCGTCCGCCCCACCGCGACCACGCTCCGACATCGCCGTACCGGATCCTCACATGCCGCCGCCGCCGGACCCTCGCATGCTGCCGCCGCACGTCGCCTGTCATGTGATTTTTTTTATTTGTTTAGGATGAATATTGTCGAAGTTTGTGATCGCATCGAGAAGCCTCGTCGAGAATGGGAATGTAATTGATTGTTTATGTGTCGATGTATAAAAAATGTAATTGATTCATGTTGATGTATGAAAAATGTAATTTGAGAATGTAATTGATTTATTATCTTTGTTTTTCATTTTTTTTCTGCTTTTGAATGCCCATCGCGAGATCAGATCCTGATTCTTAGCGTAGTTTCCGTTTCATTTGTCTGTCGACAGGGAGCTCCAAGGCCTATTTGACCCCTCGCTTCCTATGAGGCACAGGGTTGTCTGTTATCTTTCGCATTTGTTTTGCTTGTTGCCTTCCCTCTTGGAAGATGATTTGGTGTGCCTAGGGGCCGACTTTGCCTAAATCAGGCAACGGTCCTTTTGTGGGAGTAGCCAGAGTTGAATTCATCAGATGAAGTGGATACTTGTGTAAGAATGTTGGACGAGAGAGAGGGAGGGAAGCATTTGCTTCGACTAATTTGAGAATGTAATTGATTCATTGTAATGTGTATGAAATCGACATGTAATTGATTCATCGTTTGTCATATGTATCACATATTCGCGGAAGCTCATAACCCTCGGACGCTTGTATCACATATCCTCAGAATGACGTTTGTATTACATAACCCTCGGAATGGACGCTTGTATCACATATCCTCGGAACGACGTTTGTATCACATACTCGGAAGGACGTCGAGCTCATAACCTTCAAATACGATGACGTACGTTTATATCACATTACAACATCAACATGAATCAATTACATTTTTCATACATCGACATGAATCAATTACATTTTTCATACATCAACACATAAACAATCAATCACATTCCCATTCTCGATGAGGCTTCTCGATGCGATCACAAACTTCGACAATATTCATCCTAAATAAATAAAAAAATCACACGACAAGCGGCGTGCGGCGGCAGCATGCGAGGGTCCGGCGGCGTCGGTGCGACGGCGGCATGCGAGGATCTGGCACGGCGATGTCGGAGCGTGGTCGGAGCGGGGCGGGCGGTGGCGGAGCGCAGCGGGGCGGTGGCGGAGCGCAGCGGGGCGGGGTCGGAGCACGGCGGGGCGGTGGCGGAGCGCGATGGGGTGGGCGGAGCGCGATGGGGCGGGGTTGGAGCGCGGCGGGGCAGTCCGAGTGCGGCGGGGTGGTGTCGGAGCGCGACGGGGCGGGGTCGGAGCGCGGCGGGGCAGATCCCGGGCGGGGTCGGAGAGCGGTGGAGGGTGGCGAGAACGGCGGCGGCCTCGACGAGAGCGGCGGACGGGGGCGAGAGCGGCAACGGTCTCGGCGAGAGCGGCGACAGCCTCGACGAGAGCGGCTGGGCGGCCAGATCCGGCCGCCCTCGTCAGATCTGACGCGGGCAGCCAGATTGGGCCGCCGAGCGGCCAGATCCGATCGCCCGCGCCAGATCGGCCACCGAGCGGCCGCCAGGCGAGAGCGGCGGCGGCCTCGGCGGGAGCGGCGGAGGGGGGCGAGAGCGGCGGCGGCCTCGGCGAGAGCGGCTGGGCGGCCAGATCCGGCCGCCCTCGTCAAATCCGATGCGGGCAGCAAGATCTGGCCGCTGACGCCGGGTGAGAGAGGGAGGGAGAAGAGAGAGGGAGGGAAAAGAGAGAGGGAGAGGGTGAAGAAAAAAGATTGAAAATAGATTAAAAAAAAGAAAACCGAAAAAAAAGAAAACGGATTAAAAAAACCAAAATTGAAAGCCGCGCCGACCCCCGTTAAATCCTATTCATAATAACTATTATAACTGATATTTCCGACAATTAGTTATAATTCATATATTATTATTATGAGTACTAAGGATGATGATCATGATGATAATACTCATGTAATTTAATAGTTTTATGTAAAATTCATATGAACACAATTGTGAAAAGATAATATAAATGAGATTGCCATCTAAATGGAAATTTTTTTACTCTTAAACAATATGAAATCTCAAGTCTGTATTGCTAGATAAGTTAGATTATATATAAACTTAAATTATTAAATAACGTAATATAATCTATTCAGAAGATGAATTTCACTAATACCCTCTAACTTTGACATTTTCTCATCGCTATCCTCTAATTTTTTTTTGTAAATAGATTACCTTTCATCTTTTAATTTGTTTCACTAAATGCCGGATCGAAAATAGCCAAATTTTCAATTGTTTTGATTGACGTGACACATTATTTTAAAATAAAATTCTATAAAATATTAAAATAATAAAAAGGCTGTGTACCCCATCTCCCTCTCCCTCCGACCGTCGCCGTGCTCAAGTGCATGAGGACTTTGAGGATGGAAAGGAAAGGAGGGGCAGCCCCGCCTCCCCCCTTTCCGGCGTCGGGCCTTGCCGCCCTTCCCCTCTGCACACAGAGAAGGGGGAGGGGCGGCAAGGTTCAAACCAGGATAATATCACACGGAATGTTACAATACAACATAATCAAAATAGAAAAGAGGTAAGTAATAATTACATTGCTCCAAATGAACATACAATGACAATCTAGTGGCTTGAACATCATACTACGCGTTCAAGCTTGGTGCCTATTCATGACAGATAAATAGCAAAATAAATCTCTCGAATGTAAGAAGCTTGGTGCCTTTGTTATGAGTAGGAGTGGAGAGAAGAATTTATCTGGTATTACCATCTCCTTTAGTGTTATTAACTTATTATGAAGAGAGAAAATGTAAATAGAAAAAAACTTCTACTTGGACTTCTTAAAATTACCAGCTATATTTTGAATAAGTTATATGAGATTATAATGGTGGAGAGAACAATACAAAAAAATCATCTCTTTGTGATGGATTTTTTTTTTCATTTTTTGACGGCATTTACGACGAATTGAAAGTAGTTATTAAGGTTGAATGGGAGGGAGTTTCATTTTTCGAGGACGATGAGATAAAAAGAAGACAACAATATAACTGATGGATTAATTAATTTAATATGATTATTAAATAAAAAACAAGATAAATATGATTATGAAATAAAAATGACAAAAAAGATAAAATAGTAATGAAAAAAAGAAGGTAATACAAGTAGTTATAAAATTTCCATTATGCTTCATAATTATATCTTTAGATAAAGACTAAGAGGGAGTTTGACATTTGTAGCAAGAGATAATAAATAGAAAAAAAAACAAAACATCATTTTTGCGCTTGGAATAAATAGAAAAAAGTAAATAAAAGTGATCCACAATTCATCTGGTAATAAGAGCTACGAAGGCATCCATGTCGCATGATGAGGACCCGCCGTCTTCCATGCCTCGCCTCACCTCCACGCCCAGCTCCTTCGCCTTCCTCCTCGCCTCCCTCCCTTCTTCGCTCTCCATCAGCCTCTTTATCGCGTCGCTCACCGTCGCCGCCGCCGGCACCGCCTCCTCCGCGTTCGCCCAGTCGCGCACCGTCAGGCCCACTCCCAGGACGTGCGTCGCTAGCAGCGCGTTCATCGGCTGGTCCGAGTGCATCGGCCACGTCAGGATGGGGACGCCGGCGGCAAAGGCCTCCATGCACGAGTTCCAACCGCAGTGGCTAATGAATCCGGCGGTCGATGGGTGCGCCAGGATTTCCGGCTGCGGCGCCCAGCTCCGGAACACCTTCCCGACCCCATCGTTCCTTTCGCAGAATCCGGGCGGCAATTTGTCCATCCGACCTCCGCCGTCGTAACCAGCATCTGCCGCGGCGGCCGCGTAGTTGTCAGCCCTGTCCGCGTCCCTGAACACCCACAAGAACCGATGGCCGCTCGCCTCGAGCCCCCCCGCCAGCTGTGCGACCTCTTCGTCGGTCAGGACCATCGTCGACCCGAAGGACACGTACACGACTGACACCGGTGGTTGATCGTTGAGCCACAGCAAGCACTCGTGGTTTGCTCCGTCGCGGGGAAGTACTCCTGGGGAGCCGGCTGCCATGTTGAGAGGTCCGACAGCGAAGGTCTTGTCCGGGTGCCACCCACAGTCTCTTGTCAGCATATGGATGAACGGGGCTTCTAATGCACGGCAACTGTTTAGAAGGCGACCGGAAACCACGCCGGCGCCCGTTTGCAGCTGACGAGAATAAAACTTCAAAAATGCATCTGATATCACGCCTTCAACAGCTACGTATGGCAGGCCGAGCTCGTCTCGTGCTTCCTCTGCCGTTCTGCCCTTGCTCGCCCAGAGGAAGCAAAGCGTGTCGATGGCCGAGATGGGATGGAAGCAGTAGGCCTCGACGCCGGGAATGTCCGCGGCTACTTCGGCTGCTAAGGGCATGTAGGCGTCATGGATAACGACCACGCGACGGGTGGCGGCCACGAGGGCGCGGCAGAGGGTGGCAAGAGGGTCGCGCAAGTCGAGCGCCGCGTCGAAGGCGGGCTGGAGATGGACAGGGATCTTGGTCGCACCGCTTGGGTCCGGGGGAGGGAACGACGTAATGGACAATGGCACGTCGTGGAAGCGGATGACCCGGTCGTCGGCGTCGCTCGGGGAGCGGTCGCGGAGCTGCCGATTATGGACGGAGGAGCCGAAGAAGTGCACGGAGATGCCCCGGCGGCCGGAGAGGAGACGGGCGAGATGGAGCAGCTGGTTGAGGTGACCATGCGCCGACAGCGGCAGCATGACCACGGCGATGTGTGCTCCCGGCTGTGTTTCTTCCAGCGCGTTCTCCGCCATGGCGAGGCCCGAGCAAAAAGAGCTCTCTGATCTTGGTACGTGCAATACCTGAGCTGCTTTGTCCAATCATTTTATACTTGCCAGAATACGGGTTGTTCGCACGTGCTTAATTTAATATAGAAGTAAAAAATAAAATAATAAAATTTTAACAAAAACTTTCTTCTGAAATTAAATTCAACACTATTAGCTCCGGTCAACTTGCAATAAGATTATGATAATTTTCATTGCACATTATTTCTTTAGAGAAAAAGGGAATATTATAGTGTTATGTGTATACTGTATACTATGTTGGAAATAATAATTTTACCCTTCCATTCATTTAATATCATCTAGAATTGCATGTGCTGTTATTACGTGACAAAGGTACTATGTAGCAATCCATTCCAACTCTTCTGCGTCAAAGTGACATCTTTTCTTGTCAACAAAGTAAATTTTTTAGACTGTTTTGGTACAGGAACAAATAGTAATAAAACGTTTTATTCTTGTTTTTCCACCAAACAGTCTAAGAATAAGAACAATGGTAGATGATAAGAATCGAAGTTGTCCTGATGCTGGAATAATTGAAAAAGCAGGATCAGTGAGGGCAGGAGTTTTAGAAGAACAAAAATGTGTTCTTGACATATATCAGGAGCAAAGAAGTTTCGTCTACCAAACAGCAAGAGAATTGGACTTGAATAATTATTCTTGCTTTTCCCCCAAACATGTTGCTTTCTTTTCCTTGGGCAATAAGCAGGCTTCATTTCAATTGCTTTCACTTGCTTTGTAATACCAGTCAAGCAGCCACGAAAGGATTAGTGAGACTAATATATTTAGATTGGAACATTGAATTAGTTAAGAATAAAAGGTTGAAAAAAATTCATGTTGATTAAGACTGATCGATAAGGCTTTTGATAAAATGTCATAGCTAGTCATTATAAATGTCCTTACCTTAATGCAATTTCTCTATACTTTCATTAATTGAATACTTATATGCATCCAATCCCCCTCCTTTACATGTTGTGTCAATGAATTATAGGGGATTGGCTCTCTCTCCCCTTACCTCTTCACCTTAATCTCTCATGTCCTATCTTCCCTTCTTAACCAAGCTATTCAATGTAATATGCTTGTACCTTTCTATGTGGGCATCTCAGTGGCTGCAAATGTTACTAGTTGTAGAAGAATTAAGGCCATCCTCAAACTGTATCACATGCTCACAAACTAGCATATATGCCTAAATAAATCTGAAATATACCTTCCCCAAAGCTCAGAAGCAGAAGAATTCAGACCATTAAGAACAATCTTCAAATGAAGATTGGGAAATTTCCTTTTACCTATCAAGGTGCTCTCATTTCATACAAATTCATTCCTAGCTACTTACAAGCTTCAATACTCAATCGAATGTCCTCCGAACTTGCTAGTTGAAAAATGAAAACTCTTAATCAAGTTGGGAAAATAACCATTATAAAATCTGTTCTTAATACTATCCCTTTCTACTCTTTAGCCTCCTATCACATCTCAAATGGTATCATTGATTCCATGAAGAGGTTATCTAGGGACTTCCTATGGCCTTCCATGGAGTATTAGTTGGACCACTGTCCAGGCCCCCCAAATGCTTTGGGTGTTTAGGAATTAGAAAGTTCAATCACATTAGAGTTTCCTCCTCGCCAAGAAAAGCATGACCATTCTAAATAAACATAATACTCCATGGGTAAATCTTATCCTAAACAAATACTTTGATCTCCATCCTTGGACTCCTATGGACAAACATGGTTTTGCCTGATCTTGGCGCCTTCTTTATCTACCCTTAACAACATCAAGTTAGGCCTCAGGAAGGTTATTCGTGATGGCTGTATATGAAGAATATAAAAGCAATGATGTCGTTCTTTCTAACAGCTAGAGCTAGAGGTCGAGTTCAAGTTTTGTTAAGCTTTTATTAAAAAAAATATTTCCTTTCTTTGTTGTCCACATGGTGGGCTGTGTTAGACCAAAATTATTAGCAGCCCATAAGTGAGGAGAATTGTTAAAAATATAAAATCATAAATGTTGCTTCTTTTAGAAAAATTGGTCAACACATCAAATTTAACACTGTAACACTAATGTGTGGAATGACCCATGTTTGTTTACTATTCCATTAAAATACAAGCCAACTTTTGTGAATGTTGAGTATGACATTTCATCCCTCAATATGCACATCTTAATGATAAATCAATCTTAGGACACACCTCTATTGCACGATCTTTTTGCTCTGATTTAAACTCTGCCATCCTCTCTATGATGACACGTGGTGCTGGGAATATGATTCTTAGGGCTTTGCTACTGCCAAAGCTATTTATAAATTCATTAGCTATTAAGTGCCTACACCTGTGAGATTTGGACGGCTTATGTAGAACCTACTGTGGAACATTCCTCTTCTCCCAAACTTCAGATATTCCTTTGGAAGTTAATTCACTCTCGGCTACTTATAAAAGACTAACTATATTTCTCCCCAATATTGATCCAACCTATACCTTATGTGGCACTTGTGTTAAGACAATTGCTCACCTTTTCTTTTCTTGCTCTCTGAGTAATCAGTTGTGGCTTATTTTCCAACAAAAACTAAACTATAGCTTCTAATTTTTTCATACCTGGTCTTCTAGTAATTGGACCTTGGAGGGCAAATCCCTTGACTCCCCTTCTCGTGCTAGATTACAATCTCTTTTTGTTTTTTTTGCTTATGAGCTATTTAAAATATGAGGAATGAAGCACGCTTTTCTTCCACCAAAGCAACCATCACTCGGGTTTGGATGCAGGTGCTTCCTAGCTATCATCAATATGACTCTCAACACCACTCCTTTGAGGCAATATACCCCCATCACACCCCCATTGCTCACCACGAGCACAGTGGGGGCCTCCCCCACCTAATTGGGTTAAAGTCAACTCAGAGGAATCCTTTCTAGGTCCAGGGCATGGAGGAAGAGCAGGATTCATTATCAAATCATCTAATTGTGCCTTCATTTCGGCATGGGCTCTCCAGCGGGATTGCGGTTATGCACTTGAAGCCGAAGCATAGGGGCTGATTGCAGGTTTAAAGAGATGTTTGCAGCTGGGGCTCCAAAACATTTGTGCTGAGCCTGACTCCAACTCCCTCATCAAAATCATTTAGGACAAAGCACCTTGCCCTTGGAAAATAAGATCTATTGTATCAGACATTTGGCAACTACTTACATGTTTTCAATCTCATGAGATATCACATGTATACCAAACATCTAACAGAGCTTTTCCTTGCTAAAGTGAGTAGTTTAGGCCAGTAGGATATTTTTTGGTCGGAGGTTCCTTCGGCGGAACTTCAAAATATTTTGTACACGGACTCTATTTTGTACACCGATGCCTTAAGGGATAATGGTTAATGACAATGCACCCTTTTGTTTTTTTTAAAAACGTTATTCAGATAAAAACAAAAAAGAACTGATTTTTATTAAATAACATAGAGTATGTTATTCACAGTGATGCCACAATGTCTATCGCAGAGATCAAAATATTTTATCTAGAACATAGTGTTAAAAAAGCCTCATAAGTCATGATACATGTCCAAAAGTTTTCAAGAAGGGTGTGATTCTAATTCTCATCTCCTTTTTATTCTTCCAGGGGTGAAATATCTCTCCATCTTGAACAACAGCATAAGCTCCATCACCCGAAGACCTCATACTTGCAAATGGGACATGCCTTATTGAGAAACAAGATTATGTCAGAATATAGTTAAGTAGTAATCAGTGTAGCTCAAGAAATTGACTGACAAAGATATCTACACTCGTTTGAATGCTTATGAAGGAATATGGCTAATGAAATTAAGAAGATGCTTTTGGTTTCTGACATGCTTTGTTTAACAGCCTAGCAATTTTCAAGCGTTTCAGATTTTAGTACAATGAAACAGATGGATGAAAGATGAGCATTTGAACTCCCACCATAGGCATTGAAGGTTGCCAAATCCTAATATGGAAGGTGGATCACTCACTAATTGCCTCAAAAGAGAAATAAAAGGAGAGAGAGCCAATGAGTAGGGCTGGTCCTTCTTAAACAACTTCAAATTTCTGATTGCTTGTCTATTTCCCAGTTTTGTTCTTCACTGAGTTTGTATTCAACTTCTGATCCATAGTCTTGTCATACCATACATATTACTTGAGATACCAGAATTGTTGGAGAAAAGTATTTGAAAGATGCACTGAAAATAATGCCATATGAGCTTTTACCTTACTAATCCTGAGCCATTTGGAAATGCACTTGGCATGGTAATAATGATTACATGGCAGAGTAATCAACTTGTCTCGATGATTATAAGCCAATTTGCAAATCACACATCTGCATAGAGAGAACCTTGTTAGTGCTTAACCACTTTCATGGACTGTTGCCAAATAAAAAATCTTGGAATGTTGAAAGATCTTAAAACCATTTTCATTAGCTTTCAAATATATGAGCCTCCAGTGGAATGATAAACTATTCCATTAACTGTGTTGATGCTATGTTATGGCAATAACCACATAGTGTTTTCTTAAAGTCTGACATCCAGAGTGTGATAAAATTCGAAGAAGAAACGGCGATCAACATGTTTCAGTCCATTTCCAAATGCAAGAAGCATTTGTCATTATGTCAGTACAAACAGTATGAATGCATTGATTTCATATGTGAATTGGGGCTTCAATTCTTGTCAGATGATAATTGATATCCTACTTATCAAACCATGAAACTTTTGTGAGTAAAGAGTGTTTCAACTTTCGCCAAGTAGACACATCTTTTGGCTGCAAATTTGGATTTGCCTTATGGCATGATGACACTTTTCCATCTCTAACTAACCTGCCCAACACTTTTATCATGCATCAAAATATGTATAGGGCCTATAGGCCAATGCTTCATGCATCCTTGATGAGGTCTTAATATGTATCAGAAAAAAAGAAGACAGAACATTTACATACTCATCACTGTTGTCTCGCCTCGAGAAGAATCCTGACTTGTACTTCGAACGTGGTAAGTAAGATATCAGATCATCTGAGAGGCCTCTGCTTTCATTGCCCATTCTATCGGTTAATGCACTTCGTTCCTAGTACAATGAAAAACATGAGAGTTTGGTGGAAAGTCTTTAGATAAAAATACATATACTGGAATTTACCTCATAAGTCATATCATCTGGGTCAACATTATCTTGCTCAATAGCCTGCATATCATAAATGCATTATCACACAACATATGCACAATATCATGGGGTGAAAAAGCATATGACTACAAACATTTAGCAAACTACCTCTAAAGAAGTGCCTGAAGAAGTGGATTCATTCACTGAAGGAGGCCCTGCTGTGTTGGCACCTTAATGAATGGAAGAGATAGCGGCTTAAAAAAAGTGGAAAGAGCGTACTGATGGACAGTTAATAATTTAGCTACTACTTTAAATTTTCACTATCCTCAACAGATTTGTTTCAGATAGAGGCAATATTTATTTTCTTTTAGAGTGAAATAGGAAGCAGCAATATCAAGTTGACCATCTTAGTGTTGTGAAATAATTAGCTTTAGGACTAATGAATATTAAAAAGAGATTATCAGAAGGTTGGGACAAAGTGGACAGATATTCATCTAAGTTGTCCTCTGAATGTTAGAAAACATTTATGCAGTCACAGAATAATCCTGGTTCCTCCAAATTGTTCTCTGAATGTTGAAAGAAAAATTTGTGGTCCACTTGACCTTTTTCAATTGAATGAATGAAATAAATTGGAGAGCAAAAAATGATCACGCTTGACGCTTAGCAAAAAGCTGTGTCCTGCAAATAAAGTGCATCTGCTTCTGCATTCATATTGGTAAGAGAAGTATTAGCATGCTGATACGCAAGGGCTTGACATTGCTCAGCTAATGTTTCACCGTCCACCAGCTGCGACTGTACACTAATGGTTATCATGTTGCTCCACTGGAATGGAAGATCAGCATTTTCCTGCGGAAACTCTTATAAGACTGGAAAATTGTCAACTAGAGAAAGAAAAACTACTGACATTACTTGGGATATACGATTGGAGTTCTTCTAGGGGAACTTGATAAAAGCTTAAATGGATAGTTTTTGCTTTCATACAGATCATGGAACTTGTAATTAGTTTTGGGGGTAAATTACACAAATCGTCCCTAACTTTCTGTCCATATCTCAACGGTTTCTCAACTTTAATTTGTAATTGGAATGTCCTCGACCTTTAGTTTTCTTGCACGTATCATCCTCCTGACCGGTGATTACCAATTCCCAGTTACACCAATGACATGGCACAATAAAAAAATAAAAAAATAAAAAAAGGGGTGGCAACCTCATCCTCGACCTTTAGTTTTCTTGCACGCGTCGTCCTCCTAACCGACATGGTGCAATAAAAAGAATAAAAAATAAAAAAGGGACGGCAGCCGGATGCCTCATTGGTGGCCCCCCTTTTCTCCCTTGCGCACGACGCCGGCAACGGAGAAAAGCCCCCCCCCCCCCCCCCCCTTACACACACACCTGTGCGATCTCACACAGGGGGCAACACCTGCGCATGAGAGAGCGATGAGCTCGGACAGAGGGAGGCCGACTCCGCCCTCCCCTCCCCTTATGTGCGAGTTCTCCAGAGCTCGCACAGAGGGGGGTGTCAATGCCCCCCTTTTTCTCTCTTGTGTGCTCGTTGCCCCTGTCGGCTCTCTCACGCGCACTGACGAGCGCACGTGAGTTCTCCGGCTCCGATGAAAGACGACAACCACAAGGGTGCCGCCTTTTTAATTTTAATTTTAATATTATTTTATTATTTTTTATGCCACATCAGCAAGTAATTGAAGAACTGACTACTGACAATTAGGACTAAGAGTACAAGAAAAATGAAGTTCGGGGATAATTTAGTTATACATTGAAGTTTAAGGACCGTCTACTTACCACACCCGTAATTTTGGATGTGATGCCCTCATGACAGGGAATTCTGCTCAGGTTTGCATAAAACTTTTTTACTTCATTTTTGCAACTGTTGAGACAAATGAGTAAATAAAGACCTAATGTTTGTTTCTTATCTTCCAACAACCTTCATAGGAACTCTAAAATCTGAATCAGATTTCATTATAAAATTAGCTATAGAAAGAATTCATTATCATATATCATATGCAATAAGACTGACTTGACTTAAATGGGGCATTTTCCAGATTTCTTAGATACATGGCAATGAGACATGAACATCCCTTTCGGCAAGTTTTCATCTTCTATAACTAGACAGATAAGACACCTCGGCATATCACTTTACCTTAACAAAAAAAAAAAAGAAGTTAATGATGTCCTATAAATTAAGAGACAATAGATAATACCTGATCCTGAAGGGCGTGTGCAAGTGCAAGATCATGATCAGGATCAAGCCCCTCGAATCCATCTTCCATCACAAAGCTTTGCAAAATATCCAGCCACTTACCACTTCAAATCCTACCACCATGACAACCATCTACTTCATATCAGTTGCCTACTTGCCTGTACAAGCTCACATGCAAGTTCTATTGATAAAGCCTACTAATTTCGTGTTTTGCATGGGTGTGAATACTGCAAACGAATGGCTTCATTTGCCTTAAATTTGTAGATGTTACAAAGGGTGACATACAGGAACAGAAACAAAGAAATTAATGCTGAAGACAACTTAAAAATTTACAACATAGCAACATGCCATCATTTAGAGAGCTCAAGGGTCTTGTTCAATCAAGTTCAACCAAACCCAAGCATGATTCAACAGAAATGCATAACTTAAATCCAACGCAGAGGTGCATATCAAGAGACAACTACTGAACTGAAGACGTTAGCAGATATATAAAACCATGCAAACAGCTCACCTTGCGAGGTCCTCCGTCGTGTTCTTCTTCTGCTCCTTCCTACTCCATCATCCTCTTCTTCTCCGTTCACTCTGATATGGAATCAAACATCAACATATATAGCTCCATGAAGTATCCATGTCTCCATCAATACATCACATCCACAAATTAACTAAAATATATAGCAGCGATCCTTTATTGACTTAATTCCCGTAATCTTTTGGACTGGTCCAAGCCTCATCCATGCCTGAGACACTTGAAAAGAACTCTACAGCCTTATCTTTAGTTCCTTGCGCTCTGGATTTCTGCTGGTGCATTTTTTTTTTCATGGAGGCGGCTCCTGCATAATTTTAGCTCATTGTTTGAACACTGCATCGTCTCAAGCAAGATATGTTGCCACTTGCCAACAAGAGTTTCCAACTTAACTTAATCCACACATAAATTTAACTTAATCCAGTCTTCTCCGTTGTTTCTTGTTACTTACTCAGAAAGTTTAACATCATCGATTTTCTCTGTTAGTTTTAAACTTTATTTCAAAAATACTTTTTATTAAACAATGTTAATCCTATGAGATAATTCATAACTTTTGAAAATTTTGGATATTATAATATTTTATTTTATGTTCATAAATTTAGTTAGTGAATTTTTTTAAAAGTATATATATTAAAAGTGATTAAAAAGTAAAATAAAACTTGAAACGTTCCAGTGGCAATAATTACATGGATGAGACAAAATCACATTTGTGTGGTCCTCAATATATTAGAGAGTTTCAAGTCAAAGACTGGTGCAGTGGAAACGTCATCGATGCGTCAGTGAATGATGTCACTCCAGTGATGTCATATATTGAACAAGTTGGTCACAACAACGTTTCCGCCCCCCAAGAGGAAGGTTTGGACATGGTTGTTTGAACCGGACCGGACCGATCGGTCCAATCGTCGATTCTCATTTTGGACGGGTTTGGTTCAACTCTAAAATCGGATTAGAATTCAGACTGCTTCGAACCGATCAAAATCCGACTAAAACCAGATAGAAACGTTGAACCGGCGGTTTTGCAAGAATCGGCCGGTTCAAAAATTGGTAAAATCTTGAAATAATGTGAAACTTGATTTTGAACCCAAGAGATTTATGTACATACCACTATGCTATATTTATTTATTTGAATGCCAAGTTATTTAATATTATACAATGATTATCATCACTCATTTATCAAATTATTTTCTTTGATAAGAAATTTTATAATATTTTTAAATGTCAAAAATTAAATATGAAAAGATTAGTTACCTAATTAAATTAAAAAATAGAAACTACAATAATTTTTCTAGTTAAAGTAAATATTAATAATTAATTTTGAGAAAATGAATTTGTAAATTGTAATTGAATATATTAAAATCACATAAAACTCATATCAATAGTTAAATATGTCACATTTGATTTTTTAATTTTAATTAAAATGATTTAATCATATGTATTTTGTTGTAGAAATATATTAATTATTGATAATAACATATAAGTATTACAATTGATCTTTTTATATTATTTTATTAGTATCCGGTCCGACTGTCCGAGTTAATCGGTTCGACCGGTCCAACTTGACCCGGAGACTTATCCGGGTCGACGTCCGCTCCGGGTCTTACAACATTGGTTTGGACTTTTGATCCAAGGAATCAATAAAACAACTGGTAAGTTGAGTATATTAATATTTTTATCTTTTAACTTCTTGGATTTTTTTAATAATAAAATTTTGATATCTAAATTAAAAGCATATTATGTTTAAAGTATAAATGGAAGTAGGAGTTTTAAAAGTTTCTTTCATTTTTATTTTCTTATAATTATTTTTCTTAAATAAAAATGATTAATAACCAAAATTTATTCTATAAGATAATAACATGAAGAAAAAGGAATTTAATTTGAGTAAAACTAGGAGTGTTGTTAGGATTAGGTACATAAAAGTATTTAATCAATAAATAAATTTAAATTAGACTAAATATAAATGTTGAAAATAAGATTTGAGTACTAGTAGGAATTTTGAATATAATATTTTTAAATTTTGGATTTCTTCTAATGATAAGATTGATAGTGTGTGTGTATATATATATGGGTTTAATGTGTGTATACGTTAATGAAGAAAATTATCCAAACAAATAAAAAAAATATGTGTAAAGTCATTTGACACAAAAACACTTTACATGCACATTAAACTCTCTCTCTCTCTCTCTATATATATATATATATATATATATATATATATTATTTTTACTTTAAGATTTTTAGATAATAAAATATTAGTATATTAATTAATTATAAATATTTATTATAAAAATAAAATAAAATAAAAGAATAGTTTGATTGGGACCAATTATATATTGGAGATAAGAGATAAAAGAACTTGAGTGTGATTGAAAGTAAGATAGAGATTAGAGATTAAAGATTAATTCAGAATGAATTAATGAGAAATTATTATAAGAAGCTAATTAAGTAAAAAAGATAAAGAATGATTCAGAATTTATAGGAGGATCTAATTCGAATAAACTCCATTTAAAAATTTATAAATAAGACCCAAAGTGTTGATTTTTTCCCACACGAAGAGTATTAGTTCTTCACAAAGCTATCATCTTCCCCTCTCGTGTGCACGCAAATTGAGGCATAAAAAATTGATGACAATAAAATATAGTTTTACAAGAGATAATGTGACGCCCTGAGATTTCGAAGAATATAATAAAATACTTCATTGATTCAATCAGAATTCTAATTAGTTTAAAATAAAATTTTGAGAAGGATTAGAAGTATGGTTAGATAAGATAAAAAAGGAAAGATAAATCTTATTGGGAATACGAATTATAATTAGATTACAATTAGGATTGGAATTCAAAGATAAGTTTATTAAATAAATGACTCTTAACTATGATAGGATTGACAGTTTTAGATCTTAAAAATATTGCATCCAATAAAAATATTATTTATTATTTTTACTTTAAGATTTTTATATAATAAAATATTAGTATATTAATTAATTATAAATATTTATTATAAAAATAAAATAAAATAAAAGAATAGTTTGATTGGGACAAATTATATACTGGAGATAAGAGATAAAAGAACTTGAGTGTGATTGAAAGTAAGATAGAGATTAGAGATTAAAGATTAATTCAGAATGAATTAATGAGAAATTATTATAAGAAGCTAATTAAGTAAAAAAGATAAAGAATGATTCAGAATTTATAGGAGGATCTAATTCGAATAAACTCCATTTAAAAATTTATAAATAAGACCCAAGGTGTTGAATTTTTCCCACACGAAGAGTATTAGTTCTTCACAAAGCTATCATCTTCCCCTCTCGTGTGCACGCAAATTGAGGCATAAAAAATCGATGACAATAGGGCCTACTCAAAGCCTCGACATCAGAGAAGATTTAATAGGTGGCCCACATGCAAAATCAAGTGGTATCATTAGACCGATGATGAGACAGTTCGTCATTGGTGCAGAAAATAAAATAGGAATTCATACTTAGTTTTTCAAACAACTTAAGATGTAGGGAATCCCTATATTGATAGTTTTTTTTATTGATATAGACCCTTGGAAATATTGAGAATTGTTTCACATAATTGTATATCAAATTACATAGAATATCCATTGAAACAGTGTCAAAAATTTGTGTCACAAAAATGATTGCGCTAACTGCAGAACCCGACCTAGGTTCTGTAGTGCCCGACTTGGATTCAGTGGATTCAAAATAGTTCAAACTTAGTCTAGTGAATTCGACTGGGTTCTATAATATCAGAGCCCAAGGTCTATTAGCTTGAGCATTGTGGTGATTGAATGACATAGTTACTAGTCGACCCGAGATTCAACAATAGAGGTTTGAGAGATGTTAACCGAGTCAATTTGATCGAAGCTTGAAATTGAATTGAAAGGGAACAAGATTAGGCTTTTCACCCAACCTGACTTGAGTTCCAACACTGAAATTTGAATTAGACTAAGAATAAATAGAACTTGGGTTTCACTCCACATGATTTGAGTTATGACAACCAAACGTGAGAAATTAGAATTGATGAACATGGCCCAGGTTTGTTTTAGTGTGATCCAAGTACCATACAAGGAATATGTATTTAAATTTTGTTTATTATATTTATTATTCTTGATGATATTATTATTATTATTATTATTATTATTATTATTATTATTATTATTGTTATTATTATTATTATTATTATTATTATTATTATTATTATTATTATTATTATTATTATTATTATTATTATTATTATTATTATTGTTATAATTGTCAATCATGTTAATAATCTATGAGAAATTATTAATAGATTATTCATAGTTGATAATGAAAAATTGAAATCAATGAAAAGTAAGTTATTGATAATTGTTGTACTGTTTAATTGATTCACACTTAATTGTATGGAATGGAGATTTATATGTTCCCATGTTTGTGATCCAAATTACAAAGACACCCAAATGAATTTTTGATAAAGATAAAATTTCATAAACAAATAAGATAAAATATAAAAAAACATGAGTCGTCTATTTTGTGTACTGCAACCCTTATGATTGATCGTCCCCACATGACAATGATATTCCCTTAATAAAATAACTCTCAAGACGATCGTATGGTTATATGGATAAATCAAAAGATTAAATACATAATTGAATAATTGTATTATAACATTTATAATATCGACAATTGTATTACAACCCTAGTGATTGAAGAATATGTAAAAGATAATTGGTTTATTAACAATTATATGGTAGTTATTGTCAATTGTATTATATTCTTAATAGCCGATGGATAATTAATAGGTTGTTAACGAATTGAGAATTACATCCTATTGATCCTTATGGCTAATAGATGGTTAAACTAATAATTGTTAAATAGGGCTTTCAATGACCTATGGTCAATTGATGGTTTCATTAATAATAATTTAGAATTTAAATAATTGATAGTTATTTATCATCATTAAAATGATGGTATTAAAAATAGTTATAATTGATCAATTATTTATTATTAATTGTTAATTTTTGTGATCAATGGTAAATTATTTAGAAGATAAGGATGGTGTGGGTTAAATTTTTCCCCATATATGTGGGGCACAATTATTTGACGACTAAGAAAGTGGCATGGTTCGATTCCTCCTTTTAGTTGTGTTAATCAGTTCATTATTGTGGTTCAGTTGGTTCAAGATTGGTTTGCCTCCTCAAGATCACAATCTCACATTTGCTTCTCTCACTTCCTTTAGAGAACTAGGACAGTCGTTAAGTAGGTCTTTCAATTACCTATGGTCAATTGATGGTTTTATTAACAATAATTGATAATTGAAATATATATTAATTTATCAACATTAAACTCATGGTATTAAAAAGGTATTTATAATTGATTAATTATTTATTATTAATTGTTAATTTTCGTGATCAATGGTAAATTATTTAGGGGATAAGGATGATGTGGACTAAAATTTTCCCAATATATGTGGGTGATGCACGAAAAATCAAGCATTAGTTTAGGCCGTTTGATTAGCATTTTAGAACAATTTTATGTTTAGAAAAGGGGAGTTTTGATTTGTTTTTATATAATTTTCTTTAGATTTGATTTCTACGTAAGTTTGAAAATTATCCATGGCAGGATATGAGAAAACATCAAAATCAATACAAGAAAATGCCCTAAAACAGCTCAGAAGACTGTCATAGCCATGGCAATTCTTTTCATGACCGTAACAGAAAGATGTTACAATAAAAAAATTAGCTGTCACTGTCATGGCCGTGACATAGAGATTTTCTAGCAGATTTTTTCTAAGTACTTTTCAGCCTTGACAGCCTTCTGTCACAGCCGCGACAGAGCCTTTCACGACTGTGACAGCGGTCAGTTAGGCAATTTGAAGTCATTTTTATCCACTTTTTTGATAGAATTTTGATTTCTTTCCTTTGGGGACGAGAAAATCTATAAAAGTAAGCAGAAGAGGGTCTGAAAATGCATCCATGAAACATAGATTTGAAGTCTACAAAGAGGAGAAGATCGAGAACAATAACGAAGCTCTGTCGGAAACTCGCGAGAGCACGTGCACAATGACTCCCAAAGTTCTTCATTTTCTTTTCCTAATCTTTTATATTCAATTTGATGTTGTTATTCTCATATTTATTCCTTTATTATGGTCATTCTAGTTGAATCCTATTTATGTTTTAGAGTATTTCTTAATATTAGTTTAATTTGAATCTTTAATAACATTGCAATTTCATGTTTAATGCTTTCCTTTGATTTCATGATTTGTGTTTTGATTGCTATCTGAAAAGAAGTAATTATTTTCATAATAGTTTCTAGAGTTCTTCGTTTTCTTTTCCTAATCTTTTACATTCGATTTGATGTTGTTATTCTCATATTTATTCCTTTATTAGGGTCATTCAAGTTGAACCCTATTTATGTTTTAGAGTATTTCTTAATATTAGTTTAATTTGAATCTTTAATAACATTGCAATTTCATGTTTATGCTTTCCTTTGATTCCATGATTTGTGTTTTGATTGCTATCTGAAAAGAAGTAATTATTTTCATAATAATTTTTAGGATTGATCTTAATTTATTGCATACCACAATTAGGAAAATCGAAAGAGACCTAATTTGTGTAGTTATTAAAGTGACTTGAGAAAGCCCTTAATATTAATTTTGATTTAATGCATCTTATGATTAATTAAGTAAATTAAAAATCGAAAGGATTGATTTATTCTAATTGTTCATAAGATAGTAGTTAAAGCTTGAAACATTGGTTAACTAATCTTGGGAATTCACTTTGTTATTGATTCGACTATTTCTAAGTTGAGAAAATTTATTACATTTTAGTGGTGATAATTAGGTGCCTTAATCATCAAATCATTATTTCTCTAGGTGATCTTTTCCTTTATTTTTATTATTTTCTTTTTATTCATATCTAAAATCATATATTATTTTAATTTCTCAATTAACAAAGTTAAAATAAAGTTAACAAATATCGCAACTTGGAAATAACAGTATTCCACTCATTTCCATCGTACAAGGAAAGTCTACAGTTGAAGACATGATGCTAAATTTTATGACAACGGCTGAGGAAAAATTTCAACTTCAAGAAAAAGCCTTTATGATGTTGTTGGAACAAGTAGATCAATTGGAAGCTAAGATCCAAACGAAAAATGATGTTCCTCCATCCACCCACTCAGAGTCAAATTCCAACATCGAAGAAAAATTGTGCCAATTGATTGGACTTATAGAGAAAAGATTTACCCTACAAAATCAACTCATTAGCAATCTACAATCAGAACTGGCACAGTTGAAGGATCAACAACCGATTATTATTTATTCTCATCCTCAATCCCCAAATTTTAATATTAAGTTTTATATTATATAGACAAAATTTTAAGCATTAAAAGAAAGTGGAGTTGGCTTCTCAGATTGCTTATGCCTCGAGGGATAATATTGTGGATAAATATGTACTTATTATATGTCCATGTCACTTGTAATATTTTAATCCAGAAAAAAGAGGCCAAGGAAAAAATATTATCAAAAGTCATGGACTACTCAGTGCAGGGTCAAGAAGACAAGTGAATATATTATGGAAGATGGACAAGTAAGAAGAAGAAATTCGCCTCCAGAAAATCCAACAATAATCCCACCATTACCTCCAAATCATTCATTGATAGAAGGGAACACACCGTCATCACCTCAGACATCACAAAATTTAATACATTGGAAGCCCAAGGATCAAGCTCCACAAGAAAATCCATGTAATTCTTTCAAAGTGGAAGGACAATGTCTCGAGAATTATATTAGAGGTAAGATGGAAAAAGGTCACCTCGAATCCCTTCCAGATACTTGAGGTAATAAAAGGGTAAAAGTCAAGCTAATGACTATAACTTAGAACTACTTCTAAACTTGTTCCCTTGGTTTTTAGCATTAGCATTAGTTTAGTATTTGCATTAGAGAATTTCGATTAGACTGTCCTTAGTTTTCATTAATTAGCATTAGTATTGTATTATTAATTCAGATTAGTAACATTGAAGGTTGATTTTTCTTAGCATATTGCTCCCAGAAGGATGCGGCACGACTGTTTCTCCAGCATGGCACGACCGTGCCATGTTGTTCGAAGCATCAGCGCCTCTGTCACATCCATGCTAGACAGAGGCACGGCCATACCCGAATTGATTACGCATGCTTAGCATGGCTGTTCCAAAGACCGAGCATGGCTATTATGACAGATATATCGGGCATCTTTTTATCACGTTCATTATTTTATTTTGTTATTCTATTTTTCAAGACATGTGGCATTAATCCAAAAACTCACACGGCGCAAATCAGACCGTCCAATACTCATCTCAAGAGGAGCACGGGTATGATCCCCAATTCCATCCCCATGCCACCTGCAACTCCGACCGATCTCAATCCCCGCCTGCTGATGTCATTGAGTCCACGCCGCCGCCATCTGCCTTCTTCGACATCGACAGACCTTCAGATCGCCGATCCTGCTGCCATCATCGATCGTCACCACCGGTTGCTCCAGATCTCGCCAGCCATAATTGTTCGGTCGCTGACACCTCCGTCCCGATGTCGCCGCCGACATCTTCTCGATCCACTGCCGCCTGGTTCACGATCTCTGCAAATCAATCGCCGGCCATCTTCTCTTCATCTTATCCGCCGACGCCTTCTATTCAACAAGCTTCCGATGACCTCAGCAATTCACGTGCGGCATCGCCGCCGGTCACCTCTTCCTCCCTGCTCGCTGATTCATTTGAAATTGATCGATTGTACAAGCATGACTGTGAAGGAGGAGGGAATGACCGCGGATCACCTACTCACTCTAGAATGCCTGTGACATACGTCGGAACATAATGCATGCAAAATATAACATATATTTAACCATGCATCTAATCTCATTTCGAATCATTTTGTAATAACATGCATCATTTTATGGGCTTATTTACATTAATTTTACAAAAATGAAAATCTACCAAAATATTATATTTTATATCTAGGAAGCAAGAAAATTAAATTACGAAGCTAACGGAGAAAACCACGCTCAGATAGGAGTTAAAACGGAGCCAGAAAGTGGAAAACAGTGAAGCAAGGCTGAAATACTACTTTAACGGGCCGTGATGGACATTTAAAGGGCCGTGAAAATCTATTTCATTCATTAAAATGAGATTTTTCAACCAGCTCGAGTCACGGCCGTGACCAGGCCTTCACAGGCTGTGAAATTCATGTTTTCAACACTGTAAGGGCCGTGAAAACCCTCTCACAAGCCGTGAAAATCTATTTTCAATCCGATTCGAACTCTGTTTAGGCCGTTCAATCGCCATAACCACCCGTGATGAAGCCCATATTCGACTTTGAGATGGATTTTTGGAAGAATTTGAAGTCCACAAGGATTCCTACTCATATTACATGATCCTAGGACGATTTGGAAAGATATTACGGCCCAAATCTCGGAGCTTGATAAGGCCAAAATTTCAGAACAAATTCAACTCCGAATTTTCCTTGTTTTTAATAGGAAAAAATTTTCGTTTCTTCTCCAATCACATGGAAACTCAATCTCCTATAAATAGAGGTCTTCTACTGCCAAAAGAGAACATGCTAGGGAGGCGAGGGCCTGCAACCAAAGTTTTGAAGCCAAGAATGTGGGAGAATTTAGAAGGCTCATCGAGAAGATTTCTACACGATTGACTCTAGAAGAGGACCGGACTGCAGTTCATCGACGTTCCTAGAGTATTCTCTGTTCTATTTTATGTTGGGATGATCTCATGGTTAATTGATACATCTTTTTGTCTTCTGTAATCCGGATAATTTAGTTTTCCTTCTGATTAGGACTTGTGTAATAGTTTTAATCGATAAAGGAAAACTGTTAAAAGTTATTTCATAATCGATTATAGTTCAGTTTTCTTTCGAATATGCATGCTATTATTAATGCGTTTTCAAAAATTGATTGCCTTCTATAGTTAGCTATCATCCTTGTTGGAGTAGTTACTTTTGATTGCATGATTTCTATGGAATTGATTCTTGACTTTTAAGTCCAAGTATTGCATGTCACAACTAGTAAGATCCTGAAAGGAATATTAGTTGTGTGGTCTATTAATCATTACCATATTATGGGTGATAATAGTTTAGAGACTACACTTTAATGCATCTTAATCTCATGTTTGATTAGATTATGATCCATGACGGAATAGTCTTAATCTAATTTGAATTAAGATAGGTTGATTGATCCTAGGCGGAAATCAATAATTTTAATAGACTCTAATCCGTCCTTAGAAACTTACTTGTAATATTTGGCCACTTCAGTTTGTCTACATTTTCATTCATCATCCTAAGCCCTATGCATCAGTAGGTTAGATTAAATTAATTTAGTTTTAGTCTTTACTTTTGTAATTTTATTTTCTACAACTTCTTTTTACCCAAACTTTATGTCGTCTTTTATTAGCCTCTGAGATTTGTTTAGTTAAATAAGTTAATTCCTCATGGGTTCGACACTCTACACTTACACTTTATTGCTTGAGCGGTTAGTGCACTTGTTAGCATTTAATTATTATCAATTCTCGCATCAAATTTTTGGCGGCGTTGCCGAGGAATTATTTTTTACTTACTATTCTTATTTTACGCTACTTCGAGACTTTATTTTTTCTTTTGCTTTCACCTTTTCTTTTAGTTGTGTAAGTTTTTAGGATTACATCTTTCGTTCACAACTTAACGATCACGCTCATATCACTACATCCTCAATGGGAAAGAAGAAAACGTCCACCAATCAACAAATTGAGAAAGATAACACTGCTGTCCAACAATATAAAGTTCACAACGAAGCTTCATCAAGTAACAACAATAGAAAGATGCATCAACAATCTCCATATGAAGACTTCTCTTTGGACCCAGAAGCCATCATCACAAGCAAGTTGAATCCTCTGCTGAAACAACTCTGCAAGCAATCATATCAAATCGAAAATCTAGAGAGTCAACTTTTAAATTTACGGCATCAAAGTAAAGAAACACAAGAGGATGTCACATCACTTCTCAATTTGAAGCCTTTAGCTGAGTCAAAAATTGATCTCGAAGGGATGATGGGTCAACTTATTACAACAATTGAAAGAAAACTACAAGACTTACATATTCAAAACTTAGCAGCCCAGTTATCACAAATTCAAAAGCAAATCGAAGTGGATGATTCGATTTGATTATTCGATACAGAGCTCAAGTTTGATGCTTTGGAGGCAAAGCTACATGCATTAGAGAGTCAAGTTGTACAATTGACTTCTCTAAATCCTAATACACCAAAGAAAATCGACGAGAGTCCGACGATCGTCATGTGCCCATGCCATCATCAACATCCATATCAAAAAAGAGGGCATTCAAGAACAAAGACTTCAGCTAGGACAACAAATACGTATTGGCATATCAAGGAGACGAGTGAATACATCTTGGAAGATGGACAAGTTCGAAGAAGGAACTGGCCTTCGGAAGTCCTCACTATTCAAACTTCATCTCCACCACCAATATCGTCACCATCAACATCGGCTGCCACATCTTCACAAATTCAAAAGTTACAAAGGAGAGAAAGCACATCACCACCTTTAATAAGGACATCTCCAACTCTAGCACAACAGTGGCAAATCAAGGGCAAACAAATAAGCACATCATCGATGCCAAAAACACCAACCAAATCAGTCCAGTGGAGAATCAAGAACCATACTACTATCCACGACAATAAGCAAAACAACTCCCAACTTCAATATAAGAATGTTGCTGTACTTGAAGAACCTCCACCACGGGACAATGACACAAGGGTGGAGACATTGAGCGTCATCCACAACTACACCTGCAGAGCCTCACCACATCAAAAGTTCATGATCACATCAAATAATCCCAGTGAGATTGCTCCTTAACTGCAAATTCATATATTTATTCTAATTGATTATCTTATATCGTTCTCAACATATGCATGTCAAAGTCAAGCTAATGACTTGAAATTAGAACTATTCTCTTACCTTTATCTCTTAGTTTGGATTTTAATTTTCATTTGATTAGATCAGTTTTTCCTTTTCTTAATTTAGTGTCTTAGTTGTGTTTTATTATAATAATAATAATAATTATTATTATTATTTTGTTATTTTTACTAATCATCCTTTGCAGGTTCGAGAGAGAGAGAGAGAGAGAGAAAGGAATATCACGGGCCGTTACTACTATTTCACGGACGTCATCCTCAAACTCATGGGTCGTGCCTGACAATTCACGAGCATATCAGTGACTTTCTCTAAGTCTTGGGTCATCATGGGTCGTTAACTAGTTGTCATGAGTCACACAGTGGGTTTAGGCCGCATCTTTTTATTCTTTACAGGCCGCTACACATTCTTCACGGGTCATTAAGTAAATATTCACCGGATATCACGGGTCTCACAGAATGTCTATTGCTATATCCTAGATTCGCACGCCTCGTTATAGTTATTTCACAAGTCTTAATACATTGGTCACGCGTCGTTAGCAACGTCTCACGGGTCTCACAGTAAGTTTCGAACCTTATGCATAGAATGTCATGGATCGTTACTTATCTTTCATGGGTCGTAAGTGACTTCATCCACCTCGTAGGACTCAATTTTCCCCGATTCACGACCCTGCCATTTTTCTCACGCATCGCCACTAGTTTTCACGGGTCATTATAAGATTTTCGCGGGTCTTACAGCACGTTAGACATCACTTGCACTATTCATCACGAGGCGTGATTGCCGTCTCACGGATCTCATAGTTAATTCAACATTGTACGCATCTAAGTATCACGTGTCGTTAAATATATCTCGTAGGCCGTAAGTGGCTTCCGCAGTCCTGTCGGCCTACGTCCTACCCGATTCATGACCTTACACATTTTTATGAGTCGTTAAACATTATTTTCATGGGGCGTCATTACTATTTAATGGGCCGTGAGAAACGCGAGTTGTATTTCTCAACAACATACGTGGCCGCTCATATCCATCCTTACACCCCGGGAGATCTTGCTCATGGCCCTCTCTATTTTGATCTTTATATGCAGGTTCGTGACGTTGCTCCTTCGCAGCTCATCATCCGAGCGGCACCAGCGCTCTGATCATCTTCTCCGACCACCAGATCGACTTGCGCGATGCCCATCAACGACTCAGGAACCAGCGACCCTGCATTTTGATCATTTTGATCTCCTTCCTCGTCGCTGACGGTTCATTCACAGAGGCGTCGTTCTCGATCCTCAGCGCACACAATCCGACTTCTGCTCAACTCACTGCCATGATTATCTTCTCCGATGAAGCCTAGAGTCGCCCCTCTTTTTCTCTCCGACCGATGACAGTAGTAACGCCGCATCGACCCCCTCTCTAATCGATGATCGACGGACACCTTTCGCCCATGTTGTCATCATTGAAGCACCATCGTTGGCCGAACAGCAACACCGGCGACCCATCGCCAGGATTGAAGGAGACAAGTCAGCCCACGCCCCGATTAGTCACGCCGGTGAACTCCGTTGCAACTCCAACAACATCCGGCGACTTTAATAACAAAGAAGATGACAACTCACGGCCGTTATATCTTGGTAATGGCCCATGATTAAAAAAAAGAAAAGAAAGAAAGACCAGCCCATTACATTCAAGGAATGAGCCGTGATTTCTTTCAAAGGTTCGAGAAGTAAAAGGATCAACAACACCCCTTGCAGTCTAGGCCTGTAACACCTTTGAGCAACGCATATGCTATTCAAACTTGGCAACTCCAGACATCCATACATTGGCTTCTCTCTATGGCGTTTAATTGTTTATTGAGCTTATAGTAAAATTGTGCAAAAAGTTAAAAGAGGGTTAGTTGAACCCCAACAAAACAAAATACAGAAGTACAAAAGTGTTATCCGGGACCTTGGTGTGTCCGGGTGATTAGATCCGTAGGAGATTTTTGCTTGGCGACCTAAGGGCAACTGCATTGAGATCCATCAATCGAAAGCCCATTACATGGACCACCTTGTGCAATATGGAGAATCATATAAGTACTAAATCAACAAAAGAAAACAAATGTGAATGAAAATATCAAAATTTTAAAGTGACGAAGTTATAAAGCAAAAATCAGTATGCACTTATATTTTCAACATTGAGACTCTTATTTGATAGACTATATATTTTCTAGTATGAACTGAACTTGGATGAGTTTAAATATGTCTAATATTCAAAAATTCCACAAGGCTAGGTCATTGGAATGATGGAAAGATACTCTGGCGATCGATGTATAAAATTTAGCGCTAAAAAAATAGTTGACTATCAGGGTGGAAGCGATGATTGACCTTCTTGGTTGGAGATTTTCCTTGAACATTACTTGAGGACAAGCAAATATCTAAGCTTGGAGGAGTTTGATGCACGCAAAATATAACATATATTTAACCATTCATTTAATCTCATTTCGAATCATTTTGTAATAGCATGCATCATTTTATGAGCTTATTTACATTAATTTTACAAAAATGAAAATCTATAAATCTAGGAAGTAAGAAAATTGAATTACGAAACTAACGGAGAAAACCACGCTCAAATCGGAGTTAAAACGGAGCCAGAAAGTGAAAAATAGTGAAACAATGCTGAAATACTACTTTAACGGGCCGTGATGGACATTTAACGGGCCGTGAAAATCTATTTCAGCCATTAAAATGCGATTTTTCAACTAGCCCAAGTCACGGCCGTGACCAGGCTTTCACGGGCTATGAAATTCATGTTTTGAACACTGTAAGGGCCATAAAAACCCTCTCACAAGCCGTGAAAATCTATTTTCAATCCGATTCGAACTTTGTTTAGGCCGTTAAATCGCCATAACCACCTGTGATGAAGCCCATATTCAACTTTGAAATGGATTTTTGGAAGAATTTGAAGTCCACAAGGATTCTTACTCATATTACATGATCCTAGGACGATTTGGAAAGATATTATGACCCAAATCTCGGAGCTTAATAAGGCCAAAATTTTAGAACAAATTCAACTTCGAGTTTTTCTTATTTTGAATAGGAAAAGGTTTCCATTTCTTCTCCAATCACATGGAAACTCAAACCCATATAAATAGAGGCCTTCTACAGCCAAAAGAGAACATGCTAGGGAGGCGAGGGCCTGCAACCAGAGTTTTGAAGCCAAGAACGTGAGAGAATTTAGAAGGCTCATCGAGAAGATTTCTGCACGATTGACTCTAGAAGAGGACCGGGCAGCAGTTCATCGACCTAGAGTATTCTCTGTTCTATTTTATGTTGGGATGATCTCATGCTTAATTGATACATCTTTTTGTCTTCTGTAATCCGGATAATTTAGTTTTCCTTCTGATTAAGACTTGTGTAATAGTTTTAATCGATAAAGGCAAATTGTTAAACCTTATTTCATAATCGATTATAGTTCAGTTTTCTTTCGAATATGCATGCTATTATTAATGATTTTTCAGAGATTGATTGCCTTCTATAGTTAGTGATAGTGATATTTGGGTGTTTGAGTGATAACTTGCTGAAATTAAGTAAAAGTTCAAATTTTCAATTTTTGGTCTCCAAACTCACTAGCTGCAAGTGCACAGGTAAGTTTTAGTAGACCCAAGTTGTCGTATCCATAAGAATTTGAAGTCTAAGACACCCTAAAATAATTTAGATTAGTTCTACTTAAGTGGCTAAAAATAGATTTTTAGTGGAAAGTGAAAACAGATTTTTAATGAAATGCAGAATGATAATTGATTTTTGGATTTTGAAAATTTATCAAAACTGAATTATAAATGCTATATTGAAGTCTAAAAAGGTTTAACTATCAATGAGAAAGGTTCTTCTAGGATTTGGAGTTCATCTAAATTAATTAAGGATGGATAGGATCAAGTTATCATTAAATGTCCAATTTTGATTCCACCTGAATTACAACTGCTCTCACAGTACAATTGGCCTTCAACTAAGCAACATATTATCATATAATTGTTAGTTAGGTTGAATCAAAAGAGGATCCTCATTGAAAATCAAGTTATCATTGGAGTCAAATGAAGGTTCAATGCTGATTTTCACAATTCAAGGAATTCTGAAGTGATAACTTGTAATTGCAATCATAAAAAGATGAAACAACTTCAATTAATCAAACTAGGATGAAATCTATCCAATAATGGTGCTTGTGTTCCTTGATTCATCTCTGAATTCTAAGGGGATTTAAAATCAACCTCTCGGTTGCAAAGGAAAATGAAATCCACACAAACTTCAATTAATTGGAAGACCTAAAGACTACCTCTCATTAGTGGATTAAAATGAGGCTTGACATTGAAAATCAGAATTCAAATAGAAAACAGAAAATAGAAATCTGCAATCCAGGAAATCAGAATTATCAATCAATGGAATTCAGGTTTACTAATTGCTTCTTGATCCATTTCTGGACTGCAAGACATCCCTAAGATTCACTTCTCAGTGAATGAATGAAATCAGGGGACTCAATTGGTAAAATAGATTCCAACAGGAGATCAGAAAAACAGATTTCAAATTTAAGTTTAGAAATCAGAAGAGCAATCAGATTTGAGTCAACAATAATATGCCAAACATCTTGATTCATTCCTGAACAAGATAGGAGCCATAACAACATCTCAGTTACTCAATTAATCAGATTGAGAATGACAAACAGGTCCAGACAGCCACAAAAATCAGAACTTTCAGGAAACCAGGAAATCAAAATTCAGAAATCAGATTTGCAAATTAAATGGAATCCAGAAATCTGGCATTATCTCTAAATTCATTTCTGAAGGATGATTAGATCAAATAATACATCTCAGTCATAGATTACAAATGGATCTAATGATAGCATGAATCAATGCAGAATAGTTCTGAAATCTGAAAACCAGAATTGATTTCAGTGCAGGATTATAATTCAGTTCACATCCATATAAAATTAATCTAAACTACTATCCTATCCTAGAAGAAATGAAGTTTAGCTCATCATATTTACAAAGCTTGACATAAAATGGAATGAAGAACAGTTACAAATCATTGTTGCTTGAAGTCTCTCGGCAGTAGCTCCAGCAGCAGCAGTAGCTTCAGCCTTGGTGCAGAAACCCTTGCTCCAAACCCTGAATGTCCAGCCCCCTCTTTCCTCCACCAATTCCAGCTTTTATATGACTCTTGTCCACCCTTTGATTAGCATCAGAATGTTCTTTTCTTTTTTATTGCAGCCATCTGTCCCTGCTCTGAATTTCCAGCTGCTGTAGATACCCTTTTGTGCAGGAAAAAGTAGATGGTCCCCCCTTACTTTTTCCACTTTTTGGCCACCTTTTCACCCTGCTACAAAGCCCAAAACAGCAAGCATCAAAGCCCTTGAATGGTATTTTGAGAAATAAGGATTAAGATAATGATAGTTGCTAGCTCAAATATCAAATGGGATTAGGTGTTGTGCAGGAATGAAAACTTATATCAAAATTGATAATTCAAGGGGCCCGGAATGATAACTTTAATTCTATCTTGGAAAATGTCCAAATATGGGTGGTTCAAAGCATTTTAGGCATCAAATGGATTAGAGTGGCAAGTGCATGAGTTCAGAAATCAAATATGAATAAGATTTCAAAGGAGTGATAACTTGGATTGCCAAAAACGATAACTTATATGCCTTAAAAATGATAATTTGTGATAACTTGAGTTGTGATCATCCAATGTGATGAAATTTGAACAAAAATGAGTTAAAATAATAATAAGATGATTGCCTAAGGCCTTTGTGCATAATTAATGGTTTTGCATGTCGAAATGATAGAATTGCCCTTTAACGATAACTTGTCAAAGGAAAAATGATAACTTGTTCAAATGGACTTAAAACTTTGCACAAGTTGAGATGTGACCATTCAAATATGATTCATACATGATAATAATGGATTTAGGGCAAGAAAGTCATTGAAAATCAGTTCACTCAAAATAATGATAACTTGACGTATAGGAATGATAACTTGTCCTAAAAATGATAACTTGGCATAGAATTTAAATATTTATGGATTTTGGCATTTCAGAACATCTATGCACATGGAATTAAGTATGAAATAAGGAATATCAACTAGTTATCACAATCTATGCATTCCAAGCATTATTGGCCAAAAGATAGGTAAAAATGGGACTCGATATAAATGAAATGCATCTAAAATGGGTTAGAAACTTATAGTGATCAGTTAGTGATCAAACTCCCCCAAGCTTAATCTTTTGCTTGTCCTCAAGCAAAACATTCAGAAATTAAGGATGAATTTGAATTTACCATCCACAAGTGAATAGAAAAATCAGCTGAATAAGATTTAAATGAGTTTCTCACTTGGCTAACATTCCATCACATTCTTTCCAATCCCAAATTCTAGCTGAGGAGTCACAAATGTTAAAGTAAATTTAAGCCATGATAGAAGTACTAACATTAACTGATTTGGATTATAAGGATTGTCAACTTTACTAAAAAGTTTGAAACATAAATCTCTTCATGAACAGATTTCTTCTTCCTTTGCTTAAACATGTTTGAAAACCTGACTTTTATTCATGAGGATGCAATAAACAGGTTTGAACTTGATTTTTATTCATGCTGGTCACAGGATAAAGATCCTGGCTTTATTCAGGAGAGGTTCCTTTTTAGAATTTTTCACTCTCTTTATTCATATATGCATGCAATGCAAAATGTAACTTTTCATTTTTCTTTTTCTTTTTTTTTTTCATTCTGTTCATGAAGTGAGCAATGGTTCAAACTCAAGTATAGATTAGATCCTTAAATGCAAATAGTCAAAATTTCCTATTTAACATGGCAACAAGATCCTTGACTCCTTTCTAGACATCTTCTACTTTCTAATTAATCCATGAATGTAGCTAGTGTTACCCACAAAAAGAAAAAGTTTCAGCTGAAAATTCATTCAAATGCATCTGAATTTATAATGCCAATTAAAGCAAGAAGGCTAATGGCCAAGTTGGCCACTTGGTATTGGAGTGCACCCACTGTCATAATGAAGTATTCTACCCATTTCAGAGTTAAAATAAATTCAGAATTGAGTTGTGCCCAAAAAATGATAACCGAGTGATAACTAGTGATAACTTATGATAACTTGCAAAACCTGCTAATAACCTGGTATGAATTATGATATGAACATTAAAATCAATTGAAAACATGGTGTAAAGGTTAGAAAAGCACCAGGTTTCCTCCCCCAAGCTTATTCTCAACACTGTCCCTAGTGTTGGAAATCAAAGGCAAGGGAGAGGGGTGGGTGGGTGTGAAATGCATGGAATTGGGCATTTGAATCCTCTTGGCATGTCAATCAGAAGGTTTGTGTGATCCAATCTTCATTAGTTGCAACTGATCCTGCAAAGAAACAAAGGATATCAGTGGAATGGTAAAATCAGATTTTTGAGTGCACAATTCAACAATGCATTGGAAATTTCTGAAATTCACTGAAATTCAGCTATGATTGATTTGGATAACTGATATGAATGTTAATTCAGATGATGGTATGATAAATGTAGCATAATGAAAAAGATATTATCAGTTATCATTGAGTTTTCAGTGGAAAAGTCAAAACTAAGGGGTATGAGTACTCCCTGAATTTGAGAGTTCTGAATTGACTTAGTTCCTCATCACTTGTTCCTGCAAAAACAAAAAGATTAGGTAGATAATGGCTTGGGTTACCTCCCAAGAAGTGCCTTTCTTTAATGTCTTTGTCTAGACATTGTTACAATGTGAAATCAACTAGGTGGTTGTGGCAAATCTTGTAAAATCAACTCTTCCTTAGCAGAATCCATGGCTGTGAGGTTGTAAAGCTTTAACCTCTGTCCATTCACCTTAAATATATCATCATTATCATTCAGAAGGTCCACAGCACCATATGGATAGACTTTGTGAATTTTAAAGGGTCCACTCCACCTTGACTTTAACTTTTCTGGAAAAATCTTTAACCTTGAATTGAAAAGTAGCACAAGGTCTCCAACCTTGAAATTCTTTTTCAGAATCCTGCCATCATGCCATCTTTTAGTCCTCTCCTTATAGAATTCTGAATTGTGGTAGACATTTAGCCTGATTTCATCAAGTTCATCAAGTTGCAAGAGCCTCTTTTGACCACATGCATGCATATCATAATTGAGTGCCTTGACTGCCCAATAGGCCTTATGTTTCAACTCAATTGGTAAATGGCATGTTTTTCCATAAACAAGTTTGTAGGGAGAGGTACCTATTGGGGTCTTATATGCTATCCTATATGCCCAAAGAGTTTCATTCAACTTCAAACTCCAATCCTTTCTTGTTAATGAAACTATTTTCTCCAATATGGCCTTTATCTCCCTATTTGATATTTCTGCCTGGCAATTAGTTTGAGGATGGTAGGCAATGGAAACTTTGTGCCTCACTTCATACTTAATTAGGAGGTTCTCAAAACACTTTTCAATAAAATGGTTCCCTCCATCATTTATGACTACCCTAGGAATTCCAAACCTTGGGAAGATAATCTCCTTGAACAATTTGATGACAGCCTTGGAATCAGCAACAATGGTTGGAATTGCTTCTATCCATTTAGACACATAATCCACAGCCACTAGTATAAATTTGAATCCACATGAACTAGGAAATGGGCCCATATAGTCAATGCCCCACACATCAAATATTTCAACCTCTAAAATCCCATTCTGAGGCATTTCATTCCTCCTTGAAATAGAACATGCCCTTTGACATTCATCACAACTCTTTACATACAAATAAGCATCTTTGAATAAGGAATGCCAATAAAAACCAGATTGTAGAACCTTCACAGCAGTCTTCTGAGTACCTCCATGCCCACCATATGGAGATGAGTGACATTCATACAGAATTGGTTTGAATTCAGTTTCTGGTACACACCTCCTAAAGATACCATCAGGAGACTTCTTGAATAGGAGTGGATCATCCCAATAGAAGTGCTTCAAGTCATGGAAGAACTTTTTTTTCTATTGATAGGAGAGGTCAGAGGGGATGATTCCACATGCCAAGTAATTCACAAAGTCTGCATACCAGGGAGTTGGACTAGCTGATATTGCCATCAAGAGGTCATCAGGGAAGGCATCATTGATAGGAAGTATTGAGGACTCCTGAACTCCTTCCATCCTTGACAGGTGGTCAACAACTAAGTTCTCACTGCCTCTTTTATCCTTGATTTCAACATCAAACTCTTGCAACAATAGGATCCACCTAATGAGCCTTGGCTTGGATTCCTTCTCATTGATTAAGTGCTTTACTGTTTGGTGATCTGTGAATACAATAACTTTGGATCCCACCAAGTAAGGCCTGAATTTGTCAAATGCATACACCACAGCAAGTAATTCCTTCTCAGTAGTTGCATAATTAATCTGAGCCTCATCTAGAGTCTTGCTTGCATAGCATATAACATGGTGTCTTCTCTCCCTGGTTTGTCCCAAGACTGCCCCTACAGCCTGGTATGAAGCATCACAGATGATTTCAAAAGGTAAGATCCAATCAGGTGACTACACTATAGGGGCTGAGGTGAGGGCTTCTTTCAATTTCTTGAATGCCTTCATGCACTCTTCATCAAAATGGAATTCAGCATCTTGGGCTAGCAACTTGGTAAGGGGCATAGTTATCATTGAGAAATCTTTAATAAACCTCCTGTAGAAGCATGTATGCCCCAAAAAACTCCTAATTGCCTTGACATTTGTAGGTGGTGTAGCCTCTCAATCAACTCAATTTTTGCCTTGTCCACTTCAATCCCTTTGCTTGAGACAACATGTCCTAAAACAACCCCTTCTTGGACCATAAAATGGCACTTCTCCCAATTGAGAATCAAGTTGGACTCTCTACATCTTTGTAACACATTGGTCAAGTTTTCTAGGCAAGCATCAAATGAATCTCCATATACTGAAAAGTCATCCATGAAGACCTCCATAATTTCTTCAATAAAGTCTGAAAAGATAGACATCATACACCTTTGGAAGGTGACAGGTGCATTGCATAAGCCAAAGGGCATTCTCCTATAAGCAAAAGTCCCATATGGACAAGTAGTCTTGTGTTGATCTTGAGGGTGGATTGGGATTTGCAAGAAGCCTGAGTACCCATCTAGATAACAGAAATGGGAATGCCTAGCCAACCTTTCCAACATCTGATCAATGAATGGCAATGGGAAATGGTCCTTTCTTGTAGCCTTGTTCAACTTCCGGAAGTCAATACACATCCTCCAACCTATAATTGTCCTTGTGGATATCAATTCATCTGAATCTGATTTTACCACTGTGATTCCTCCCTTCTTTGGCACCACCTGCACAGGGCTGACCCACTCACTATCAGAAATAGAGTATATGATCCCAGCATTCAGCAACTTCAATACTTCCTTCTTGACTACTTCCTTCATGGTAGGATTGAGTCTTCTTTGGCATTCAATGGAAGGTTTGTAGCTGTCCTCCGTAGGGATCTTATGCATGCAAATTGAGGAATTAATACCCTTAATGTCTTCAATTGAGTAGCCTATCACTTCCCTGTACAACTTCAACCTTTTCAGCAACTCTTCAACTTGATCCTTGGGTAAATTAGCATTAATGATAACAGGAAAAGTTGATTTCTCTCCCAAGAATTCATACTTCAAGTTGCTAGGGAGAGGCTTGAGTTCCAACTTGGAATTGGCTTGAGCTGAATTGTCTTGGAGTTCAGCAGTGATAACTTGTTGCACCTCCCATTGAATTTCTGAATTTCCCACTGATTTTGAAGAATTCAGCACTGATTTGTATGCCATAGCCTCTGGATCCTCCAATTCTTTCAAATGATCAAACATTAGACACCTTTGCAATGGATCTTCAATAGGAATTATAGCTGAAACTTGCTCCACCACTTGATCTAGCTGACCATCTTCAAAGTCATTTTCTAGAAAACTTGGCCTACTGATAACTTGTGCCAAATTGAATTCAATCTTATCATCTTCAATTTGAAAGGTCAATCTCCCTTCCTTAACATTAATCACAGCCCCTGCAGTGGCTAGAAAGGGCCTCCCAAGGAGAATGGGGGTATTCACATATTCATCCATGTTCAATACTATAAAATCTACTGGTATATAAAATTTACCCACTTTGAGGGGTATGTCCTCAATAATCCCATGTGGGTATTTGATGGATCTGTCTGCCAGCTGAAGGAACATATTTGTAGGCTTCAAATCTCCAACTTCAAGTTTTCTGCACAAGGATAGTGGTATAACACTCACAGAGGCACCAAAGTCACACATGGCTATTTGGATTTTCCTATTTCCTATCTCACATGGAATTGAAAAACTCCCTGGATCTTTTAGCTTAGGAGGCAACTTATTTTGGATAATTGCAGAAGCCTCTTCAGACAATGCTATTATCTCATGCTCCAATACTCTTCTCTTCTTGGTTAGAATTTCTTTGAGGAACTTGGCATATGAAGGCATCTCCTGAATGATTTCAACAAAAGGCACATTTAGGTATAGCTTCTTCAGGATTTTAAAAAACTTTCCATATTGCTGGTCTTGCCTTGCCTTGATTAGCCTTTGAGGGAAGGGTACCTTATCAAAAACCCTTGCTTTTGCTTCAATATGAGGGCCTGAATTCCTGATTCCACCACAAGTTCTTCACTTGGCTCTTCAACAACTTTTGAATCTAAATTGACTTGATTATCCTCAACTTTCTTCATTGGTTCCTCCACCATTTTTCCACTTCTGAGCTGGATGGCCTTTGCTTGCTCCTTTGAATTCACTTTTGGCTGTCCAGAAAAGAATAGAGGTCTAGTTGATGTACTAGCCTGCTGAGCAATTTGGCTCTTCAACATTTTCTGATTTGCATTCATGGCATCCAATATAGAATTTATTTTCAATATCTCCTCTCCTTGACTGTCCTGCTTCTTTAGAATCTGTTGGAGCATCTCCTTCATTTCAGTTTGGAATTGAGCTGCTTGAACTTGACGTGGTGGCTCATATGGAGTTCTCTGAATTGGGGCATTTTGGCCCTGATTTTCATAGGGTGGTGGCTGATTCCTTGGCAGGATTTTGAGCTGCCAATTTGAATTCTGCATAGGGCCCCTTGATAGTTATTGGCCTTGTAAGAGAAATATGGATGGTTCCTATTCTCTGGAGTATAAAACTCAACAGGAGATTTGATTCCATAATTTTCCACAGCATTGATTTGATCAACAGTTTGCTCCACTTGCTGCATAATTAAATTGCAATTTTCTGACACATGACCTTGATTACCACATACACAGCATCTGGTTTCAGGAGTGGAGGCTCTGTTGACATTGGGAGTTAAGTTCAGCCCTTCCAAAGTTTTGTAAAGCACCTCTTCAAGTTGAGTTGATAGGTGATTCACTGAATTGTTCATGGGTGGCCTCCAGGTCCTGTCATGGGTAAGAAAGTGATGATTCTTGGCTATGTTCTAAATGAGTTGATATGCTTCATCAATATTTTTAGATGTAAAGATGCCTCCTGCAGCAGTATCTAGTGCCACCTTGCTAGGGTAATTTAATCCCTTATGAAAATAGTTGACTAGCTGCCACTTTTCAAAATCATGGTGTGGACATGCCCTCAACAACCCTTGGAGCCTTTGCCATGCCTCACAAATATTCTCTTGGTCCAATTGATAGAACATGACTATTTGATCCCTGAAGTTATCAGTCTTTGAAGGAGGAAAGAATTCTGAAAGAAATAATTGGACAGTTGATTCCCAAGTGGCCACCTCTTTAGGATTCAATCCTTTGTACCATGTCTTAGCCTTGTCTTTGAGTGAGAAGGAAAATAATCTCATATAGACTGCATTCATGGGGATGTTATTGAAGTTCACAGTGCTGCACATCTCCTTGAAATTGTCCAGGTGAGAAGCTGGATCCTCAGTCCCAAGTCCAAAAAATTGACTTTGCCTTATCATTGAAATCAATGCTGGATTAACCTCAAAATTTGCCACAGGTGCTAAGGCTCCTACCCGTGGTTGATTCCTGGCATTACTTGGTGAGTAGCAGTCCCTAAGGGTCTGTTTGGATTGAGGGTTATGACGGAGTGGGGTAGAATATGAGGGAATGAAATTAGTTATACCATGTTTGGTTACATTTTTTATTTAAGTTAACAGGGGTGGGATGGAATAGCTAAGCCATTCAAACACCACATTTTTCATTCCACCAAATTGGTGGAATGAGAAGGGATAGATTATTTTAAACCAAATTAGCCTCTTTTCCTTTTTTATTATCAAATTAAATTATTTCACTTATTACCAAATTAAACCACCTCTCTCTCTCCTCTCTCTCTCACTCTCTGACACACACATATATATTATCTTTTTTCTAATATGAACACATATTTATCTATAATTTTTATTAAATAAAACTTTTTTGTAAATATAAAATTTTATTCAAAATAAACATAAATATACTATTTAAAAATAATTTAATATTAATATAATATATTCAATCGGGTCAGGACGTAAAACTCGGATTCGGTCTCGACTCGACCTGGTCGAGCTGACTCAATTATCTATCGGGTCAAAAAAAATTTGAAAAATCTGAACCGGTGCGGATGAGGGCGACCAGTCGTCCTGATTCATGTTCATCCCTAATTAACGATTATAAATACTTTAAATATATAATGAAGGATAAAAATGACTTGTATACAAATAAAATCTTCATTACCCCACCCCACATCTTATATAATTTATTATCCAAACATGGACTTTCTAATGATACACCACACCACCCCACCCCATCACTCATCACACCACTCCATCCCATCCCTTCATTAGTTGTTTGCCAAACAGACCCTAAGAGTCTTAGGAGCTGCCATATTCTGATTTAGAATTTCTTCAAATTTAGGGTTGTGTGCCTCTTCCTCTTCTTCTTCAAATATCCTTCTCCTTGTCTCAAGCCTTTGCAATATCCTTTTTCTTAGAAATCTTCTTTCAGGCTCAGGATCTGATTGGTAATGTTCCTCTTGATGGTCCAAGTCCTGCATAAAGAGATTCAGAAGTATCAAATTCAAGAAAGAAATGAAAACTAGACAAAAGTGAAAAATTGAAAATGATAACTTACAAAAACTGAAAATTGGCCTAACAAATAAACTAAAAACTAATCTAAAACTAATCTAAACTATCTAAGTTAGCCTAATTGACCTCAAATCCCCGGCAACGGTGCCAAAAACTTAATAGTGATATTTGGGTGTTTGAGTGATAACTTGCTGAAATTAAGTAAAAGTTCAATTTTTCAATTTTTGGTCTCCAGACTCACTAGCTGCAAGTGGACAGGTAAGTTGTAGTAGACTCAGGTTGTCGTATCCACAAGAATTTAAAGTCTAAGACACCCTAAAACAATTTAGATTAGTTCTACTTAAGTGGCTAAAAACAGATTTTTAGTGAAAAGTGAAAACAGATTTTTAGTGAAAAATGAAAACAGATTTTTAATGAAATGCAGAATGATAACTGATTTTTGGATTTTGGAAATTTATCAAAACTTAATTATAAATGCTATATTGAAGTCTAAAAATGTTTAACTATCAATGAGGAAGGTTCTTTTAGGATTTGGGGTTCATCTAAATTAATTAAGGATGAATAGGATCAAGTTATCATTAAATGTCCAATTTTGATTCCACCTGAATTACAACTGCTCTCACAGTTCAATTGGCCTTCAACTAAGCAACATATTATCATATAATTGTTAGTTAGGTTGAATCAGAAGAGGATCCTCACTGAAAATCAAGTTATCATTGGAGTCAAATGAAGGTTCAATGCTGATTTTTACAATTCAAGGAATTCTGAAGTGATAATTTGTAATTGCAATCATAAAAAGATGAAACCACTTCAATTAATCAAACTAGGATGAAATCTATCCAATAATGGTGCTTGTGCTCCTTGATTCATCTCTGAATTCTAGGGGATTTAAAATAAACCTCTCGATTGCAAAGGAAAATGAAATCCACACAAACTTCAATTAATTGGGGTAAAAAGGCATCCTATCTAAAATGGAGCATTCAGGGATTATCCAATCCTATCTGAATCACAAGGAAGACCTAAAGACTACCTCTCATTAGTGGATTAAAATGAGGCTTGACATTGAAAATCAGAATTCAAATAGAAAACAGAAAATAGAAATCTGCAATCCAGGAAATCAGAATTATCAATCAATGGAATTCAGGTTTACTAATTGCTTCTTGATCCATTTCTGGACTGCAAGACATCCCTAAGATTCACTTCTCAGTGAATGAATGAAATCAGGGGACTCAATTGGTAAAATAGATTCCAACAGGAGATCAGAAAAACAGATTTCAGATTTAAGTTTAGAAATCAGAAGAGCAATCAGATTTGAGTCAACAATAATATGCCAAACATCTTGATTCATTCCTGAACAAGATAGGAGCCATAACAACATCTCAGTTACTCAATTAATCAGATTGAGAATGACAAACAGGTCCAGACAGCCACATAAATCAGAACTTTCAGGAAACCAAGAAATCAGAATTCAGAAATCAGATTTGCAAATTAAATGGAGAAATCTGGCATTATCTCTAAAATCATTTCTGAAGGATGATTAGATCAAATAATACTTCTCAGTCATAGATTACAAATGAATCTAATGATAGCATGAATCAATGCAGAATAGTTCTGAAATATGAAAACCAGAATTGATTTCAGTGCAGGATTATAATTCAGTCCACATCCATCCAAAATTAATCTACACTACTACCCTATCCTAGAAGAAATGGAGTTTAGCTCATCATATTTACAAAGCTTGACATAAAATGGAATGAAGAACAGTTACAAATCATTGTTGCTTGAAGTCTCTCGGCAGTAGCTCCAGCAGCAACAGTAGCTTCAGCCTTGGTGCAGAAACCCTTGCTCCAAACCCTGAATGTCCAGCCCCCTCTTTCCTCCACCAATTCCAGCTTTTATATGACTCTTGTCCACCCTTTGATTAGCATCAGAATGTTCTTTTCTTTTTTATTGCAGCCATCTGTCCCTGCTCTGAATTTCCAGCTGCTGCAGATACCCTTTTGTGCAGGAAAAAATAGATGGTCCCCCCTTACTTTTTCCACTTTTTGGCCACCTTTTCACCCTGCTACAAAGCCCAAAACAGCAAGCATCAAAGCCCTTGAATGGTATTTTGAGAAATAAGGATTAAGATAATGATAGTTGCTAGCTCAAATATCAAATGGGATTAGGTGTTGTGCAGGAATGAAAACTTATATAGAAATTGATAATTCAAGGGGTCCGGAATGATAACTTTAATTATATCTTGGAAAATGCCTAAATATGGGTGGTTCAAAGAATTTCAGGCATCAAATGGATTAGAGTGACAAGTGCATGATGTCAGAAATCAAATATGAATAAGATTTCAAAGGAGTGATAACTTGGGTTGCAAAGAATGATAACTTATATGTCTTAAAAATGATAACTTATGATAATTTGAGTTGTGGTCATCCAAATATGATGAAATTTGAACAGAAATGAGTTAAAATAATAACAAGATGATTGCTTAAGGCCTTTGTGCAGAATTAATGGTTTTGCATGTCAAAATGATAGAATTGCCCTTTAACGATAACTTGGCAAAGGAAAAATGATAACTTGTTAAAATGTACTTAAAACTTTACACAAGTTGAGATGTGACCATCCAAATATGATTCATACATGATAATAATGGATTTAGGGCAAGAAAGTCATTGAAAATCAGTTCAGTCAAAATAATGATAACTTGACATATAGGAATGATAACTTGTCCTAAAAATGATAACTTGGCATAGAATTTAAATATTTATGGATTTTGGCATTTTAGAACCTCTATGCACATGGAATTAAGTATGAAATGAGAAATATCAATTAGTTATCACAATCTATGCATTCCAAGCATTATTGGCCAAAAGATAGGCAAAAATGGGACTCGATATGAATGAAATGCATCTAAAATGGGTTAGAAACTTATAATGATTAGTTAGCTATCATCCTTGTCGGAGTAGTTACTTTTAATTGCATCATTTCTATGGAATTGATTATTGACTTTTAAGTCCAAGTATTGCATGTCACAACTAGTAAGATCCTGGAAGGAATATTAGTTGTGTGGTCTAATAATCATTACCATATTATGGGTGATAATAGATTAGAGACTATACTTTAATGCATCTTAATCTCATGTTTGATTAGATTATGATTCATGATGGAATAGTCTTAATCTAATTTGAATTAAGATAGGTTGATTGATCCTAGGCGGAAATCAATAATTTTAGTAGACTCTAATCCGTCGTTAGAAACTAACTTGTAATATTTGGCCACTTCAGTTTGTCTACATTTTCATTCATCGTCCTAAGCCCTATGCATCAGTAGGTTAGATTAGATTAATTTAGTTTTAGTATTTACTTTTTGTAATTTTATTTTCTACAACTTTTTTTTTACCCAAACTTTCTGTCGTCTCTTATTAGCCTCTGAGATTCGTTTAGTTAAGTAAGTTCGACACTCTACTCTTACACTTCATTACTTGAGCGACTAGTGCACTTGTTAGCATTTAATTGTTATCAATTCTCGCATCAGAACGCCCATGATAATCCCTTGAGGCTGCATAATCATGGCCGAAAGAAGCCTATGAGCCGCTCTTTGAAGCAACATGATCGATCTAGAAATCATCAGGTTGTCTCTACTCCTTTTGCATTTTATCACATATTATTATTTCGTAGTTTTTTGTGTACGGGCCTAACATTGGGTAGTGTCAAGTTCAAGCTTGGGGGAGGGACTTAGTCTTGTTTCATTTGCATGACATGTCTATTTTTAGCATTTTGAGTCGATCATCTTATTTTGTTTGGCATGCATCTAACTATGAAATTTTCAAAAAAAAAGTGTCATCACATTTCTCCTTGCTTTTACTATTTTGTTGTCTTTAAGTTTATTTTCATAACATTACTTAATCTATGCAATTCAATTTAATCCTTCTTTATACTATTTTATTGTCTATTTTCAGGATTTGGATTGAAGTTTGTTGTTAAGTAGAAGGACTAGCTTTTAAATGATGAATGTTATTTACTATGATGTTAGTCTTGATTAGAATTGCATCTTTATTGAAAATATTAAGTTTTTTGGAGCTTATAATTATGCTATATAATTTTAATGTTAAAATGAAAATGAAAAGAGGACTAGTTGAGCCCCAACAGTTAAGTGAAAAGTATAAAGTACCTTCTGTAACCTTAGTGTGTTCGGACAATTAGAACCGTAGGAGATTCTTGCCTGGCGACCTAAGGGCATATGCTCTGGGATCCGTCGGTCGAAAGCCCGTTATATGGACCACTTTGTGCAAAATGGAGGATTACTAAATTCTTAAGTGAAGTAAAAAAAATCTTAATGCTGAAATGTGAAATGATAATAGTATGAAAATAAGCTCCTCAAAGACTTGTGGTTCAATGTTGATACTTTTATGAGATTGACTAATATTATTTGTAGATATACAAGAAAGATATGTTTGAATGCTAAGAATTCTGTAAGGTTGGGTATTGGTTAAGAATAGATACTCTAGTGATGGTCGTGTAAAAGAATAGTGGGAGAAAAGTATTGATTTTGTAATAGAGCACTGTGGCTTATCTAAAATTTGCTTGAGGACAAGCAAAATATTAAGCTTGGGGGGTATTTGATGCACGAAAAATCAAGCATTAGTTTAGGCCATTTGATTAGCATTTTAGAATGTTTTTATGTTTAGAAAAGGAGAGTTTTGATTTGTTTTTATATAATTTCCTTTCAATTTGATTTCTACCTAAGTCTGGAAATTATCCATGGTAGGATATGAGAAAACGTCGAAATTAAGACAAGAAAATGCTCTAAAATAGCTCAGAAGACTATTAAAGCCGTGACAATTCTTTTCATGGCCATGACAGAAAGATGTTGCAATAAAAAAATTGACTATCACTGTCACGACCGTGACAGTTTCTGTCATGGCCGTGACAAAGAGATTTTCCAACATATTTTTTTAAATACTTTTTAGCCTTGACTTCCTTCTGTCACAACCGTGACAGAGTCTTTCACGGTCGTGACGGCGATCGGTTAGGCAGCTTTGAAGTCATTTTTATTCACTTTTCGATAGAATTTCGATTTCTTTTATTTGGGGATGAGAAAATCTATAAAAGGAGGCAGAAGAGGGACTGGAAAAGTATCCCTAGAGCATAGATTTGAAGCCTACAAAGAGGAGAAGATCGAGAACAATAGCGATGCTCTGCTGGAAACTCGCGAGAGCACGTGCACAGTGTCTACCAGAGTTCTTCATTTTTTTCCCAATTTTTTATATTAGATTTGATGTTATTATTCTCAGTTTTATTCTTTTATTAGGATTATTCTAGTTGAACCCTATTTATGTTTTGGAGTCTTTTTTAATATTAGTTTAATTTGAATCTTTAATAGCATTGCAATTTCATGTTTGATGCTTTCGTTCGATTCCATGATTTGTGATTTGATTGCTATCTGAGAAGAATTAATTATTTTCATAATAGTTTCTAGGATTGATATTAATTTATTGCATGCCACAATTAGGAAAATCGAAAGAGACTTAATTTGTATAGTTATTAAGGTGACTTGAGAAAGCCCTTAATATTAATTCTGATTTAATGCATCTTATGATTAATTAAGTAAATTAAAAATCGAAAGGATTGATTTATTCTAATTATTCTTAAGATTGTAGTTAAAGCTTGAAACATTGGTTAACTAATCTTGGGAATTTACTTTGTTATTGATTCGACTAATTCTAAGTTGAAAAAATTCATTAGATTTTAGTGGTGATAATTATGTGCCTTAATCATCAAATCATTATTACTCCATGTGATCATTTCCTTTATTTTTATTATTTTCTTTTTATTCATATCTAAAATCATATATTTTGTTAATTTCTCAATTAACAAAGTTAAAATAAAATCTAAGTTGTTAACTGTCATCGTGAAAACGATAACTCTATTCATTTACTTTATTACTTGAGCGACTAGTGCACTTGCTAGCGTTTGCTATCAATTCTACACGCATCAGTGGGGCACCATTCGATCGTGATCTGATGACTAAGAAAGAGACGTAGTTGGATTCCTCATTTTAGTTGCTTTCACCGGTTCATTATTTGGTTGAGTTGGTTCAAGATCGGTTTGCCTCCTCAAGATCACCATCTCACCTTTGCTTCACTCACTTCCTCTAGAGAATTAGGGTAATCCTTTGGTGACGATTCAGATCGTGGTTGCCCGTCCAGCGCTGCAAATCATTATTCCTGCTACAAGCCACGTCTTGCTTGTGAGTCGCTTCCTTGAATCTCTCTGATCGCTACACCTCACTTATGTCGTCGATCGCTGACAAGTTGACAACAGACTATGCGATTGAGGCATTGCTTTTTGTTGCGATGTGTCACTAAGAAGTATACAAATGAGCAAAAAACATGACAAAAATAAAGTCTATCAAATCCACTTGATTTTTGTTAGCATTTCAGTTTAAAATCACAACAAAACAATTGTTAGCATCTAAAGCATACTACAAGCAATGAAATCATGAACTAAAGTGGACATATCCTAGAGTAGGGGGTCTTCAAACAATGCAAAGAGGCGATAGCATAGGGAGACGACAATGAGGCACAACAGCAGTGTGGGGTAACGGCAGGGCAACAAACGAAGGACGAGTGAGGCCGGATTATCAAGAGTTGTCGTGATAGGGAATGAAAGGGGGTGTGAATCCCTTTTTTAGCTGACCGGGAAAGATACACCGCTGTACATGAAGATGAAGTGAGGGCGAGGTGGCGAAGGGCGGCGAGATGAAAAGCAATGATATGAGATTGGAGAGAGATTGTGTGAGCGCCATGAAGACGGGGGAGATGAGCGACATGAAGAAAATAAAGGAAGAGAATTTATTTATTGAACTAGTTGTGAAGGCTGTTGAACCATGCAAATTGATCGGCTTAGTGAGAAAAAAAAACAATTGCTGAACCATGCGTAATTTATGATAATTAGATCGAGATCCGATGACCCATATATATGGGGAAAAATTGCCCCACACCATCCTTATTCTCAATTATTTATCGTTAATCATATAATTTCTTATTACTTAAATAATACTTTGATGATTCATAGTATTTTCACTTTATTATGGGGATTGAAATTTTATTATGTATATTGATATGATGTATTATTCAAATTGTATTGATGGGTGACCATTTTCCTATACTTGGAATTCCGAAGAATAAGTTAGACGACTCGATGGTTGACATGGACATGGATATAGACATTATTAGGGGTGTCATAATCACAATTATCGTATTTCAAAGTTTATCGTATTTAAGCCTTCGGTTGATATAAGGCAGTTAACAATTAAAGAAGATTTAAGATGACTTAATTAGATAGTGCCATTGAGCTTGTCCACTTGACAGGCGAAATATTGGGGCATTACAGATAAGATAATAGTTAGAGGATAAATAAAAAGATAAAAAAAAGCGTATAAAAATATTATTCCTAATGTAATTCTTAATATAATTATTTAAGAAGTGTAAATTATATTGGAATAGGATTGTGATGTATAATTACTGCTATTAATAGCACCTAAAACCTTTTCGTCCACACAATCCCTCATCTCATTTCTCCTCTCTCTCACTACAACAAAATACTTTGAATAGGAACATATAGAAATTATTCTTTAAGTTATTTTTTTCCATTTTACTTTGAAATAGAAAATTATTTGAGCCTTCTTTCCATTAGGATTTTCTTATAACTAATTTCTATTTTTAATAAGAACACTTTTTCTTTCATTAAAACCTTGGTATACTATGATTTAAATGAAAGTAATCAAATAATTGTCAAAATAGATGCATCTAATGATAAAAAAATTTAAAAATTAAATAATATTCATCAAATATAAATAAATATGCATGCTAGGTGTTCACGGATTTGATTGAATTTGACCCAATTTTATCTAACTTTACTCGAGTCATTGAAAAGGAAGCTTGGAGCCGATCCCTGACTAATGTCAAGTCGGATTTGATTCACCATTTTAGTGTTTCTTGTCCTTTATTGTTTTCTTACTTTTTAAAAAGTAAAGGATTTTTTTATTTGGTTTCGTACTATATTTTGTTGTACATATATTACTATGTTATACAATGAACTTTTATTCTTGTATTTTTTTCATTTTTTGAAAGAGAAACTAAAAAAAATTACAAAATTCGTATCAATGAAACTAAATATAGCTTTATACATCTAATGTAAATTTGCTTTCAGATATGACTTAAATATTTTCTCTATTTAGACTTACCACACTCCTGCTTTTATTCTAATTAAAAATTATATTTTATATTTAATATCATTTAATTCTATATTATATATAATTATTATCTTATATAACAAACTTTTATTGCTATTACTTTATTATTGAAGGAATATAAAATTATAAAAAATAGAAATGAAATTTTTTTTCATAACTCCTGCTCATATTAACTGGAAATTTATAGAAATGAGAAAATTTAATTTTTAGATATTTCTTAGTCTTTTTCTTGATATATTCCTATCAAATTCCTACTTTTACTCAAGTTAAATATTATTTATGCTAATTGAAGTTTTACTATCAACCGTCTTTCTTCAAACCTGAAACATGAAAAAAGAAAAAAAAAAGTTAAAATTGAAAAATATTAATTAAAAAATTCTTGATCTAATTTTACATAAATTCCTAATATAATATCCCTGAAACATTTTCAATCTATTAAACTTTTCAATATGAATATTTTTTTATTATTTAACGAATTCTAATGTGGTTATCATCATCAAACATCTGAACCTGAGAGAAGATTATTGTATTTTTATAAGATGATTGAAATCTTTTAGTAATTAAAAAAAATTGTCAATCATTATTTTTTGCCCTTATTGATTTGGGACTCCCCTCCTATTTTGATACCTCTAGTCCTCGTAGCGATAGAATTATAATTGGTGTTTGAGTGGGTTTCCTATTACTAGTTTATTTTTTAGGTTTAATTTGATTCGGATTGTGTACACGCATGCATATATATACGTACGGTACGCCCCCCTCTATATATACATACGTAGTACGTACTCAAGAGTACTACACTCAACTAATTTCTATATTAACTTTGCGTACGTCGTCCGAACGCTGCTTCAGTTCTTGGGATGGGTATGACGTACGGAGACGGAGTCATCGTCATCGTTTTAGTTTTGTTTCAAATTTTGCTTCTGGGGATATGGTACTTGCTTGATGGTGCGAGCACTCGGGCCTCGCCGTCGACGTCGTCACGCAGCAGCATCGATCGCGCCAGCAGCAGTCGCGGCGGTAGGACCACGACGTCGACGTCGACGTCGACGTCGCGCGGTGGCGTTCGTGACCAAGGGCTCGTCCGCAGGGTGTCGCACGGACGACCACCTTCGACATTAACGGGAAGACGAAGCAGCGGGACGCCAAGGATTAATTTGCCTCATGGGGCTGGAGGACGGGCAGCACATGTACAAGGCGCGGCTTGCAGAAGCCGTGTTCGTTACTTGTTGGATGCTTAATTAATTAATTATAAATATTCACAGACTTTAGCTAGGTTTATTAATTGTTCTAATTTAACCTTTTTGATACTTAAATCGCATCCGAACGACTGTAATACAAGGATTTCAATTTTATTATAATTTACTTTAATTAGAGATCCAACTCTGCAAGTCTTCTAACTAATTGTTTGCCCGCTTGCATGCCTCCCTTAACTGCTGCATGGAGTTAATGATATCTTAGCAATTCATCATTATTTTTACATAGTAAATGTTACAATACACGCAACGTTTGCCTCCTCCAAATGTGGCAAAAAGGCATTGCCAATTGCTACTTCGAATCAGAACACAAATTATGAGCATAAGCCGTGCACGTCGTGGCCACCCTTAAGGACGTGGGAGAGTCAGGACTCGACTCGACGCAACAATGGGGGTGAACTGCTAAGTGGCATTTGGATTTATTTGGGTCTACGTTACCAACAATTTCTTCTTCTTGAACCTTTCTTACATATAATATAGAAACGAAATAACTATTCATTTTTATTTAATAAAATGTGAAAACGACTTTTTTTCTAACTATTCTTTCTTAATAGTCCTCCAATTTAACTTTACATCATATAACTATAAGAGTTCTAATTTACTCAACTTCCATGCGCATTTTTACATCATCATGAACATTAGTCCACTCCTCCAATCTTGCTTTTAGATTCAACTACCTGTGGGATTTAAATATAGGAAAATAGGATTTTTATGAGTATAAAAATCCATAGTACATAATATAAAATAATTTGATAAGAAGACTTAATCCAAATAGATAAGCTTTCAGTATGAGAAAATCATGCTATCGATTCGGTTCATTCTATTATTTTCGGTTCTTTCTTCTTTTCAGTTCAGTTCGATTTCATTCGGTGCCTTTCTGCTTGATTCTTTTTGTTCTTTCTCTGCCTCTTTTACTTTAAACAATTTCTAAGATATTATTGTCCTAATGCGAGCTCGTGGGCATTCATGACACCTAATGCAGGGTCCAGGTGGATCAAACAAGAGTCATTACGGGCCCAATAAAAAGGTGTGGGGTTTTATTTACCCACAATAACGATTAGGTGCTGAGGCTATTAATACCCGCTTTCATTTTTTTTCTATCCAATTCGATTCGATGACAATCGGTGCTAAGAAGCCCCATTTCACATTTTTTATTTGTTGTCCTAACAACCTTCTTGTTCTCTATTAATCATTATTATACAAGGGTAGAATAGTCATTGCACATCATTTGCACATCATATCAATTAAAAATAAAAAACTACTTCCATGTTCTATGAATCCGGACCGAGTGGAATAAAACTCATGTAGAGTCACGGCTAGACTCGGTCCGCGTTCACCGAGACTCGAGCCGAGCTCTCAGTGTCGCGTTCTTCCTTTTTTCCTATTAGAACCCTGGCCGAGTCCGAGGTAGCTCGGGCCGGGTTAGCTAACTCCACCATACATGTTGATGACATTGGACTACCCGGGCCGGGTGTAAACCCAACTCGGGTTGGTGGTAGAGCCTAGGTTAGGCTGAACCAAACCCGAGCCAGGTCCCCTCCGAATCTGGGTCAAGTTCGGAACAGAGCCACGCCAAGTTTCGATATAGATGAACCCAGGTTAGGTTCATCATTACACGGGCCGGGTTTCGATTGCTAGAACTCCCGTGATGTTTTCTCGAGATTTGACCTTCAAATCATTGTGGATACGACATTCTTGTCTACTACTCTAATCTGTGCACTTGCAGTTTAGTGAAGTGAGGAGTTTATGCCATATATCATTCTGTTGCATTTTCAATTCTGTGCAATTTTTGTTTCCATATGCATATTGCATAATCTATGTCTAAACCTTTTTCAATTTCTATTTGTGCATAGTCTATGCCTAGACCTTATTGATTATTCATTTCTACATAGTCTACGTCTAGACCTTGTTCACTTTTCACTTCTACATAGTCTACATCTAGACCTTAGTCTTTTGCATTTTGTACTTAGATCAATAAGTCAGTCAATTAACTAATCACACTCCCCACATCATTACTTGGCCTGTGGTACATCCTTGTTATTGTGACGTTGAACCATGTCTTTAGAATCTGGATGAGTTACTCATCATAGGTCAAGTCATCTTTGAGATTGGGTTCAAAGATTGAGTTCTTCATACCTTATGACGTTTCCATCATCATGTTTATACTTTCAAAGTATTGAGACGTGGAAGACATTATGAACTCACCCATAGGATGGAGGTAATGTTATTCTACACGAACCCTCTCTAACTAGCTCGATTACCTCAAAAGGACCAACATATCTCGGGCTGAGCTTTCCTCTTTTACTGCACTCATCACTCCTTTGATTGGGAAAACCTTTCGGAGTACTTGATCACCTGTCTAGATGTTCTGTTCACGTCAACTTTTATCAACATAAATTTTTTGTCGCGCTTGAGCTACCTTCATCCTCTATTGTATTAATTCGGCCCTTGCTGAATATTCTTCTATTTACTTCGGCTCTTTAGCATCCAAGAAATTCCTTTCACCTCCCTCATTCCAGCATGTAGGTGAACGATAGGGTCTCCCATACAGGACTGCGAAGAGAGTCATGTTAATGCTAGAATGATAGTTGTTATTATATGCAAATTTAATGAGTGGTAGGTGATCATCCCAATTGCTTTTCTAGTCAATGGCACAAGCTCTTAACATATCTTCAACTATTTGGATGGTCCTCTCAGTCTGTCAATCCGTTTGTTGATGGAACATCATACTGTAATTCAGCCTCGTTCCAAAAGAGTGTTGTAGGCTCATCCAGAACTTGGTTATAAATCTTGGATCCCTATCTGATACAATGAAGGTGGGGATCCCATGAAGTCTGATGATCTTGTGAATGTATAGATCCGTAAGCCTCTGCACTGATTGTTTGAATTTAATTAGTAAGAAGTGTGCATACTTCATTAGCCGTTCACTATGAATCAAATTACTGAATTTACAAAATTAATTATAGAAATAACTAATGTGGTGATTGTTGCCAAACCTCTGAATCTGAGAGAAGAAGACTATAATTTTATATCACTGCATGCAATAATATAATGTCCTAGTTGAAATATTTTACTAATTAATAATATAATATAATATAATATAATAGCAGTCATGAAGATCTTCATCTTTGTGTTTTCATCTTCTCGGATGGTGTTTTCTTCTCCGCCTTCATGTACTTTCATCCTTCGATCTCCGCACTACAAGAAATTTGCATTTTTTCGACGAGGATTTTCAACGGCCCATATTCCTCGCAAGTTTTGACGAATTTTTCGATAGTTTAAGCCATCCTTCAGAACTTCAGGCGTAATTATTAGCCATTGGAAAATAACTCAATTGTTTCCCACGACTGGAGCCATGGGAAATATAAAATAATATATTTTAGGCAATCAATTGGAATAAATTTTTATTATGGGGGCTAATAAATATTTATGGAGTTTTTCGGTGGCTCGAGTTGTGAGAACCTCACTCAATAGATTTCCATGGCTCGAGCCGTGGGAATTTTAAAATATAATTTAATATTACGAGCAGGTAATTTTCTACTAGACAAATTCTATTTAAGGAATTTCAAGTAATTTTTCACAAAGGTGATTTAATTGATAATATTTATGTATGGTGGGCTTTTATTAAGTGCTTGGCTTTCTTTATAGGCTTGATGTACAGTGGGATCCCGAGCACACGAAATGGATGTGGAAGGCGTTCAATTCTAGGTGTTGAGGTGTTTGTCATCGATGTTGTCAGACGCACGGGCTATAGGAGAGCGATCCAATTGGATTGGCGAGACAGTTTGAACCGAGCTACTAGCCAGGTGGTCTATTGAGGCATATAAATGTAAGTGCCAAAAAGCGAAGACGAATCGTGATTCCGACCAGGGAGTATGCCTGCACGTGGGTAGTTGTGTTTCGGCGTCGACTATTGTCTAGCCACTAGTACTTTTCTATGCCTTAGTTGAAATTCTGATTGTTCATTTAATTGCAGCATGTGCTAACCTTAATTTCAATTTTAGGAAAAGGAGATGGATAACGCTCATCGAAGATGAGATTTTTCTAAGAATTCATCAGAAAAGAACTCAAAATGAGTTTCATCGCATGATCGGGACACATGTGTAAGTTAGTCACTTTCGTAATGTTACTTTCGTTATGCATGAGTCTCGTAATGTCACTTTGTCAATTTACAAGAGACCTTCAAAGCAAAAGAAGTCGAGCATCATTCATAGGTCACACAGTGACACCATTGATGACTCGACAATTATGGACGGACCATGTTGGAGTGAATAGGGCCGCATCTATAGTCTTGAGTCGTCATTTAGTCGTATGAATATTGGTTATGGGTGAAAATCAATATCCGGTTATCCAAGTGAAGATGTGTGACGACTATTTGATGACATGTGAGAACAACGACTAACGAAAGTCCAACAAAAGGTCCGAGAAGAGGTTCAACAAGAGGTTCGCTAAGAATTTGAAGCACGACAATGAAGAGAGATGAGGAAAATGATTCATGAGGCGATGCGTGGACAGCAACAAGATGATGACGAAGATGAAGACGAAAATTAGTTGTTGCGCTTAATTCTATTTGTACGACAGTTACCGTATTTGGATTAATGGATTTTTAATTCCTTTTTCAGATTGAAAATTGATGCATTAAAATATACTTCCAACTGATGGATTTTATTCTTTATTTTTATTTATGAATTCTTCTTTTGGTAAAAATAGAAATTTTCACGGCTCGAGCCGTAGAAAAATTTCCCACAACTTGAGCCATGGGAAGTTCCGCGATTGAAGTCATAGGAAACTTTCCTGCAGTTTCAGCATTGGGAAGTTCCTACGTGTCACCCGCCATTGTGAGGCGGACTCCAGGACGTGGCAGTTTGGCGGTCGGGCGCTGAGCGCCGGGCACACCAATCCGGCCATGTCCGTCCCAGGACGATGTCGAGACGTCCCAGGGAGAAGACGGAAGCATCTCGACACCCCTTTGTCATGCAGGAGGCTTGACAAGAAGTCCCAGGTGTTTGGACGAGCCAATCTCGTACGGGACGAGAAGGCATGACCGGGGCATGCATGCCGGGTGCGCGCTGCCCACTTTGGCATTCTGGGATGTTGTCGTCCCAGAGCCAAAGTGGCTCGCCCCATTTGATCCACAGGTCAAGAGAGGTCGCCGGACGTCGTTGGTTTGGAGAATTCTCCGGCGAGGGCGAATTTGGGATGACGGCAATTGGCGGGCTGGCGGTTATAACCGCCAGGCGCCATGGCGGGCGAGTGGCGGACGCGGCGCGGCCAGGCGGGGCGTGTGCACTCCAAGATGGAGGGAACTGATCCAAGGCATGGAGACTCTCAACCAGAGAAGGAGGAGGGTGCATAGAACCTTGGGCGCGAACAGGTGCCATGAAGGGGTGCCTTGACTTTTGTATTTTGAATTTGAATTGTGGGCGGCAGTTGCTTGACCCTTAATGTATAAATATATGTACTCTCCCACATTCTGAGACAGGAATGAATACAAGCTTTTCCCTCTACATCCGACTTCTTCCTTTGTGCAAGTGTGTGACCAACTTAAGTAATATTAAATGAGTGTGTGTAAGTGTTCTAACATTCTTAGAGAAAGAATTAGAGTGCTTGAGAGGCTGACTTGAGTGCTTCAGTGAGGAAGTTCTTGAGGCCGGTTACGTGGATTTCTATGAGAGAAATCAGGGCGTGACATGCGGCTAGAGCCGTATGAAAGTTTTCCACGGCACTAGCCGTGGAAAATTCTAATTTCATTCCCATGTTCGTTCCCAGCCTAGCAACGCTATATAGGTCTCGCACGACTCTCTCACGGCGCTCTCTCCCTCGCAGGGCTCTCTCCCTCCTGACCCTCCCCTCCCCTCCTGACCCTCTCTTCCTCGTGCGGCTCTCTCCCTCCCAGTGCTCTCTCCCTCGGGGCGTACTCTATCTCCGGCAACGGTCTCTTCCTCCGGCGTCGACTCCCTCTCTTCCCTCTCGTCCTCTCGCGATACGGCCCCCCGACGGCCAAATCTGACCCCCGCGGTCAGAATGGACAGCCGAGCAGCCGATCTAGTTGCGGGTGGCAGGATCTAGCCTCCCGCGATCGGAATTGGCCACCCGACGGCCGATCTGGTCGTCCGGCTGTCTAACTATATTTAGTTTCACTCATTATTTATATTCCCAAACATTAAATAAAAAATAATCATGTCATTTTTAAATATTTTAAAATTTCTTACAAAAAAAGTAATTTCATACCATTCGATAATTTTTATATGAAAGTTTATGAAAATACTAAACCATACTATTTTTAAAAAATAAAAGATATTTCTTTATTCGGTTTCGTTCTATATTTTGTCGAACATATATTATTATGTTATATAATAACATTTAGTCTTGTATTTTTTTTTCATTTTTTTTGAAAGAGAAACTCAAAAAAGCTTTTAAAAAATTCCATAATTCGTATGAGTGAAACTAAATATAGTTTGTACATCTAATGTAAATTAATTTTCAGATATTACTTAAATATTTTCTCCATTTAAACTTACCACACTCCTGCTTTTATTCTAACTAAAATTTACATTTTTATATTTAATCTCATTTAATTCTATGGTATATATATTAATTATTATCTTATATAACAAATTTTTATTGCTATTACTTAATTATTTAAGGAATATAAAATTATAAAAAAAATAGAAATGAAAAAGTTTTTCAGAACTCCTACTCCTACTCGTATTTTGATCTCTCAAGTCCTCGTAGCGGTAGAATTATAATTGGAGTTTGGGTGGGTTTCCTATTACTACTTTATTTTTTAGGTTCACCGTTTTCTTACAATTTGATTCTGATTGTGTACACGCATGCATATATATACGTACGGTACGCCCCCCTCTATACATACATACGTAGTACGTACTCAAGACTACACTCAACTAATTTCTATATTAACTTTGCGTACGTCGTCCGAACGCTGCTTCAGTTCTTGCGATGGGTATGACGTACGAAGACGGAGTCATCGTCATCGTTTTAGTTTTGTTTCAAATTTTGCTTCTGGGGATATGGTACTTGCTTGATCGTGCCAGCACTTGGGCCTCGCCGTCGACGTCGTCACGCAGCAGCATCGATCGCGCCAGCAGCAGTCGCGGCGGTAGGACCACGACGTCGATGTCGACGTCGACGTCGACGTCGCGCGGTGGCGTTCGTGACCAAGGGCTCGTCCGCAGGGCGTCGCACGGACGCCCACCTTCGACATTAACGGGAAGACGAAGCAGCGGGACGCCAAGGATTAATTTGCCTCATGAAGCTGGAGGACGGCCAGCACATGTACAAGGCGCGGCTTGCAGAAGCCGTGTTCCTTACTTGTTCTAATTTAACCTTTTTAAATCGCATCCGAACGAACGACTGTAATACAAGGATTTCAATTTTATTATAATTTACTTTAATTAGAGATCCACCTCTGCAAGTCTTCTAACTAATTGTTTGCCCGCTTGCATGCCTCCCTTAACTACTGCATGGAGTTAATAAAGAACTACATGATAAAAAAGAATTCCAAAGTCAGAACATATATTCATATATTTTTTATATAATTTGAGGAATTCGTATTTTTTTTCTTTACGGTTTTCGATTTCCTTACTTACTAGTGTGGTTGTCACATTTCAAATTAATCTCCCTCGTTTCAATATGAATTCTTTTAGTAAACAATTGCTACTTCAAATAAGAACAGAAATTATGAGCATAAGCCGTGCACGTCGAGGTCACCCTTGAGGGCATGGGAGAGCCAGGACTCGATGCCACAATGGGGGTGAACCAGACTGCACATCGCAGATGAAGAATAGGCAAGTGATGCACACTACAAGAAAATTGGAATTTTTCGACGGGTCATTACCGACGGATAGAAATTTGTCACAATTTACGATGAAATTTACGACGGATAGATATCCGTCGGTATTTTCGACAGTCACAACCGTCGAAAATAAGAATAATAAATTATGAAATATGTTATATTATTATTTTATTTTTCGACGGTTAGGAACATCGAAAGTTTCGACGGTCCTAACCGTCGGTAAATAGAAAATAATATAATATAAGAAGTATTTTATTAATATAATTAGCGATAATTCAGATCGTTGATATTTTCGACGGTCCAAACCGTCGGTAAATGAAAATAATAATATTATAATGAGTCTTTTATTAATATAATTACCGACAATTCAGACCGTCAATATTTTCGATAGTCCAAACCATCGGTAAGTAAAAAATAATATAATATACTCTCGCTCCTTTTTTTCATTCTCCCGCTTTCCCATCTTTTCCTATATATATATATATATATATATTACCTCTACTTCTTTCCCTCTCTCCTCTCTCTCTCCCCCTCTCCTATTTTGTCGACGACACGACTTCCCGGATGCATCTCCCCGTCGGCGACCCTCTCCCTCCCTCCCTCTCTCTCTCTCTCTAGGTCTCTGGCTCCCTCTCCATTCGGGCGTCAGGCGGCCGGATCGGCCGCTTGGCATCCACCCGTCGAAAATAGTAATTATAGATGGTTTTGGGCAAATTTCAAAACCGTCTGTAATTTGCTTCTTTCTTGTAGTGGCAGCCATCATGATGTTCTACACCATAGATGCATTCTTCACAAGTATAGTGCTTAAGGCATGAGATAACACTGTCATTGATAAGCTTGTAGCCCTTCTGGTCGATGACATGAAACATGTAACGCCTCAAAATTTCATCCTCCACTTACAATTTCTTCGGGTAAATTACACCGCGTGCCCTCCAACTTTAATGTTTGCTCAATAATACCCTCCAACTTCACTTTGTAACACAAATGTCCTTCATCTTTTAATGTATTTCACCTGATGCCCTCTTAACCTGGGACAGCCGGTTTTCCAGTTTTTCGTCGATGTGGCATCCACATGGTCATCTCCTCCACGTAAATAATCGTCCGACGTGGCATGCTCCAATGTGACACATAAAATTACACCAATGCCCTCCAACTTTAAGGTTTGCTCAACAATACCCTCCAACTTCACTTTGTAATACAAATGCCCTTCATCTTTTAATACATTTCACCTGATGCCCTCTTTACCTGGGACAGTCAATTTTTCGATTTTTCATCGACGTGGCATCCACGTGGCCATTTTCTCTCTCCTCCATGCAAATAGTCGTCCAACATGGCATGCTCTGACGTGGCACCACATATTAAACCATCTTACTTACCGTAAGTTGACCCACTCACTGTTAAATTATTTTCTTATTTCCCTCTTTGTCGTCGTTTGCGTGAAACCCCCTTCTCCGTTCGCACTCCTTCAATGATCGCTCTCCTTCGTCGTTCACCTTTCGCATTCATCGGTCGCCGTCTTTACTCAAATTGGTGTAATTTTATGTGCATTTGGTGAGCAAATTTTAAAGTTGGAGGATATTTGATGTAATTTTATGTGCCTCATCAGAGCATGCTACGTCGGACGACTATTTGCGTGGAGGAGAGATGAGATGGTACATGGACGCCACGTTGACGAAAAATCGAGAAATCGTCTATCCCAGGTAAAGAGGGTATCGAGTGAAACGTGCTAAAAGATGAAGGGCATTTGTGTTATAAAGTAAAATTGGAGGGTATCGCTCAGCCAACCTTAAAGTTGGAGGGCATTGGTGTAATTTTATGTGCCACGTCGGAGCATGCCACGTCGGATGACTATTTGCGTGGAGAAGAGAGGAGATGGCCACGTGGATGCCACGTTGACGAAAAACTGGAAAAACAGTTATCCCAGGTTAAGAGGGCATCGGGTGAAACGCGTTAAAAGATGAAAGGCATTTGTGTTACAAAATGAAGTTGGAGAGCATCGCTGAGCAAACATTAAAGTTGTAGGGCATTTGGTGTAATTTATCCCAATTTCTTCTTTTTTTGCCTTTCTTACATATAATGTGAAAGCGAAATAACTATTCATCTTTCTTTAACAATGTGTGGAAGCGACGAACATTAGCTCACGCCTCCATCTTTACTTTTCGATTCAACTACATGTGGGTTTCAAACATAAGGCAACAGAATTTTCATGAGTATAAAAATCTTCAGTACATAGGATAATACATACTACAAGAAAATAAGGTATCTGTGACTGATAATTCCGTCACAACATAAGTATATTCCAACACAGATGTTCTTTTGTGATGGACTTGTGATAATCTTCATCTGTCACTGATTTTTTTACCCACAAATTATATTGTGACGGATTATTTTCATCACAAAGACAATTGTGATTGCTATGATCGTCACAAGATTAAAAAATTTTTGTCACAAAAATTTGATAAAATAATTAATAAAATAAGTATTCCGTCACGAATGTGATGATTTTTTGACGGATTACTGACTATTAATTTGTGATAGATATATATATTGTGATTATTTTTATGACAAATTTATGATGAATATTTGTGATCATTTTGTGATGATTATGATTGTGATAGACTTGTAGCAAATTTCATGTCGACATTTTGTGACAAAATTGTGATGATTCGCTATTAATTATTTTGATGAAGTTGTGACAAAATATAGAATTTTTAATGAATCATTATGACAATTGCGTGACAATTTATTTTATAATATGCTACTACACATAAATAATATTTATACAATAAAAATAATATAATGCAAGATATTCATTTCTAAACATGCCAATGATCATATAGTTCAAACATTTGTAATTAAAATATTCAAAATATTAAATCCACTACATAAGTTTTGATTATCCAAATTTAATAATGAAACTTTAACCAAATTGTAGACACATAGCATATCCACTTTTTTCCTTGATTAATTGTGATCACCTCTCCATATAAATATTTATACAAATTGTAGTCTCGTCATTTTACTTTGTAGTCATTGAGCTGATCGATCGACCAGACTGTCGACCGGTATAGTCTTGACATGGTTTTGGACAGCTCATGCATTGATCGGTCGACCAATTTCTTGGATCGGTCGACCGGTGTAGTCTCGACCGGCTTTCATTGTGCCGACCGACAGTTTGATCGACCCTCACTAATTTGAGCATAACTTTTTACACAGTTATCCAAATGAGATAATCTTATATTCTATGGATAGCTATCAGGATTATCTACAACTTTGATATTTATCATTCATTCAGAATATGATAAGATCATAGTTATTATTTAATTAAAGTTTAGTGCAGAAAGTTGTCCCTTTTTATTTAAACTTTTTCGGCATTTAACTTTAATCTTTCGAGATTTGTATTATCATAATATAATTTTATATATCATTAAAACTTTGCTCAAACAATCTTCCCCTTTTTTATGAAGACAAATATATAAATATGAAAAATCTATAATTTGCAAAAAAGTTGTAAAATCTTAAAAAAATAATTTTACTCCCCCTAAAACTTAGCTTTCCTTATAATGATAGATATTTACATGAGTACTAATTGTAAGGCACTCTTAATATAGGGTTATCTTCATATCATATTTCTCCTATATTTCTCCCCATTTTATTTCATCAAAAAGTGATTTGCACATGAAGAACATAAGAAACTATATGTAATTCTCCCTTTGTCTTTTTAGAAAAAAAATATTCTCCCCTTTTGTCATAAATGTGCATACCATAAAGAGTTATAAAATATGCAAAAATTAGCTCCCCATAAATTTCTGGCTGTTTTAGAAATGAAATCAAATTGATCTATAGTTTATGAAAGTCACATATTAAAAATACGTGTTAAGAATCAAAATATTGCATAAAACTTTGATACAACAATGATGTCAAAATAAAGTTGGAAGATTTTAACATGCTTCCCCTGTCACTATGACATTTAATTTTATATATCATTTAAACTTTGCTCCAACAATCTTCCCCTTTTTTATGAAGACAAATCGAGAAATATGAAAAATCTATAATTTGCAAAAAAGTTGTACAATCTTAAAAAATCAATTTTACTCCCTCCTAAAACTTAGATTTCATTTACAACGATAGATATTTACATAAGTACTAATTGTAAGACACTCTTAATATAGGTTTATATTCATATCATATTTCTCCTATATTTCTCCTCGTTTTATTTCATCAAAAAGTGATTTGCACATGAAGAACATAAGAAATCATATGTAATTCCCTCTTTGTCTTTTTAGAAAAATTTATTCTCCCCTTTTGTCATAAATATGTATACCATAAAGAGTCATAAAATATACAAAAATTAACTCCCCCTAAATTTATAGCTGTTTTAGAAATGAAATCAGCTTGATCTATAGTTTATGAAAGTCACATATTAAAAAAATGTGTTAAGAATCAAAATATTGCATAAAACTTTGATACAACAATAATGTCAAAATAAAGTTGGAAGATTTTAACATGCTCCTCCTATCACTATGACCAATTTTTTATCTATTTTTTATGCTTATCTTTCATTTTAAAGATAGTAATTTTGAAATTTTAAGTGAAATAAAAATAAATGATATTTTTACCATAACCTTCATGCCTTCGCATTTTCAATTCATCTTGTCCTTTGCTTTACATGTGAAGTGCACTTGAAAAAAAAATTATGTAATCTTTGATATCCAAATTTTTTTGCATCCTGTTTTATTAGACAATGTTCCTTTTGGAACCCAAATCATGTCATATTGTGATGATTTTCTTATTTTGCATTGATATGTGTAATGACTATAAAAGTCACACGTAAAACATTTGAAATGTGATTTTTTATTAAAAATAATTAGATTTTCAATAAGAATTTTTATTTTCAAAGCATTTCCTAAGATTATTTTTCGGTACATGAGAAATAGTCTTATTTTGTGAATTTTTCAAAAGAGTATTTCTCTTTTTTACTTTTTCTAAAGATCATGCTAGTTTTACAATTTCACAAGCATGCGTAATTTTTGAAGTATCAATTTCATTTTTTAATTTTTAATTTTTAATTTTTAATTTTTCATAAAATATGTATCCTTTTCCTTTATAAGTGAGTGTAGTAATTTCTCATTTTCCTTTTTAAGTGAAAAATATCTTTTTATAAGGGAGGAAAGTTCTTTATTTATATCTAGAGAAAGGTTTTCTTCGGAGGAGTTCTATGAGTCATAATTTGAATTTGAATGATTGAAAATTACCTCATCGTCGTGTGCCATTAAGCATAGATATGCTTCGTCATTAGAAGATCTTGATGACTCACTTGTTTCACTTGACTCTTCATATTTTTTCTTTTTCTCTTTCTGAGATGTCTCTTCTTTGTGTTATTTGTATGATCTTCCTGTTGGCTTCTCATTCTTCTTTTTCACCAAATTGAGATACTTATCTAGTTTTCTTATGTAGAGTGCAAGTTTCTTTTCACTCACTTCCTCTTCAGTTGAGTCTTCTTCTTTTGTATTTGCTTTCAATATCAATGTTTTCTTTTTAGATTTTCTTCTTGATTTTCTTGGATTGAGATCTCATAGGTTATAAGTGAACTAATAAGATCTTCAGAATTTAATTAGTTCAAATCTTTTTCTTCAATCACGATCCTCTCCGTATGCCATTTGGGGGAGATAGACCTGAGAGACTTTTTTACTTTTTGAGGGAGATAGATCTGAGAAACTTTTTTCACTTTTTGGGGGTTAGTTTTTTGCTCGTCCAAGTAGGTTAAGCCATTCAAGATATCGTTAAATCGTGCAACCATTATTCATTATCATGCATTTTGAAAGAATCATATTGATGATTTAAAATATTCAATCAAAATTATTTAACTTTATCTATTCTTTCATAAGTAGTGATGAATTTATTCCAAATCTCAGTTGCACTTTCACAATTAGAAATCCGATTAAATTCCGTTGAATCTAAAGTACAATAAAAAATATTGTTGACTTTCGAATCGAGTTTTTTTAAAAACATTTCTCTTTAGGCAGAATCTGTAGTTAACTTTTCATGTAGATAATAATCTTTTTCAACAATGTCCCACATATCAATATCAATAGAACAAATATATGCTTGAATTCTAATTTTCCAATATGCAAAATTTGATGCATTTAAAAGGGGAGGACGACTAATTGATTGTGCTTCAGCGAAACTAAATCCACTTGATGCCATGGCTCTTAAGATGGTTAAATCTTAAAACAAGACGATTAAGTCTTAAAACAAGAAGATTAAAAAAATAAAACAAGAGCAACCCGCTCTGATATCAATTGTTGGATTCCAAAGAGCACCAAGATGGAGTTGAATTGGTGTTAAAAAATGATATCGATTTAATAAAAACACATCATGGAAGCTTAATTGATTCTTTAAATTTTTTAAATCAATGCAATTCAGATCATAAACATTATATGGGAGAGGGGAGAAATAAATCAAACACTAAAACACAGGTGGTTGTTGACGAGTTTTGACCACACCTTGGTCTATGTCCCCGCTCTGACTTCTCGATCTCAAGATCATCGGAGATTCCATTAAAAAACACTTTCTTTGTTCCAAATGGGGCAAGGAAGAAAGCTAATCTTTTAGAAAGCTAATCTTTACACAACCACATTTTCTCCGCTTTGAGAGGTAAGGCAAAACTTCTCCTTTTAGAAAGCTAATATTTTCTCTCGCTCAAGTGGTAAGATTTGAAATCTCTTTCAAACAAAAGCTCTCACAATCTTTCTAAAAAATTGTTTCTCTTTTATAGTAGAATGCTCACAAAAAGAGAAGAGAGAAAGAAAAGAAAGCTTAAAATGATAATTTCAAGGAAAATATCTTCTTTTGATAACTTGAAGTTTTTTTTTCAATACTTGGTTGAGTGCCTTTGCTTCTGGCTTTTATACTCCTTTTATAGGCTTCGGCATGTGAAAAATTCATCCAAAATTTATTTCATAATTTTTTCATTCTAAATTGATCGTTATTGTTCATTTGACTCGGAGGCCGGTCGACACACATTTAGGACAGTTGATCAGTCTATGTGACCGTTGTGCGATTTCTTCAGCTTCTGCACTTGATCGATCGATCGGTTAGTCGATCGGTATAGTCTTGTCATTTTGCTTCATAGTTGTTGATTGATCGGTCGATCAGTGCATCGACCGAACTATTATAGTCTCGACGTGAATTTAGGAAGCTCATGCATTGATCGGTCGACTGATTTCTTGGATCGGTCGATCGGTGTAGTCTGGATCGACATTCATTATGTCGACCGGTAGGTTGACCAACCTGCACTATTTTGAGCATAACCTTTGACACAGTTATCCAAATGAGATAATCTTGAATTCTATAGATAACTATAAGGATTATCTACAACTTCGACATTCATTATTCATCTAGAATATGATAAGATCATAGGCAATTATTTAATCAAAATTTAGTACATAAAATTGTCCCATTTTATTTAATCTTTTTCGGCGTTTAACTTTAATTTTTTGATGTTTGTATCATCAAAATATAATTTTATATGTCATTAAAATTTTGCTCCAACACAAACATATACATAAAAAATTAAAATATAGTGATTTAAATAGAGAAATATTAAAATAATGAAGCATCATAAGATATATATAAATAAGATAAATTACCTTACTGACGTGGAACATAATTTCTAGAGGGTGATTAACTACTTCCTTATTAAGTAATTTGTAATACAAGTGTACGAACACGTTCTTCCATTTCAGCATTAACTTTTTTAATGCAATTATCTTATTCTTGTTGCAATTCTTGGCGCACTTCTTCACACACTTCTTCTTTTATATGTGGGAAATCATTCTCAGTAGCAACATTTGAAGAAGAGTCACTCATGTGCTTTTGATATGCCATAAATTAAATTATTTATTAGTGACCAGCACTAAATCTATATACTCTTCCTTTTGTTGGAGCTCCTACTGCATCAATCCACATAGCAGCATCAAATCCTTGTTGAGAACTAACATCTGAACAATATTTGATATCAAGAGATACATTGTAATCTTTCTGAATTCAGCACAAACATAATATATTAGAAAAAGAATATATAAGGTGGATAAATAAATATTTTTTTTGTATAAAAACTTACACAAACTTTTTTTGATTTTCCATCAACATATTCACCAGTATTTTCATTGCCTCGATGTTTATGACAATGCTAAAAAACTTCATAATTAGTTGGTTCTTTGCCTAACTCTTGTGCCTACAAAAAGAAAATAAAACATATGACTAGAAAATAGTGCACAACTTGAAAAAAAAATTAAATATTCAAATAGTGTGGTTAATATACAAGTCTTATTCGATGCTCTGTTATAGATATAGAACTAGTGATATGCTTTGTGATGTCACCCTCCTTCTCAGTGAGCCTATTTTATTTTGTAGCCTCTAATTTTTGTTTCCACTCATCTTCCATCCACAAATCAATAATGCCATTCCAAACATCTCCTCTTATTCATGATGGTCCAAAACCTTTGGTTTTACTTATATGCATCTTATTGTCTCTTCATCACATGACATCTTGCATGATATAGTGTGGGAGAGTAGAGATCACCACACTTCTTGATAAATGCTTTCTTAATGAGAATATCTGATTGCTCCCACATATATCTTGCCTGAAAATAATCAAATTATTATTTTTTCTATTAAAAAATTATAAAAAAACAAAATATACGTGCCCAAGGACTTGGACACAACTGCATAGTCTATAGATGCATGGCTGCTGGTTCAACGATCGTGCCCCAACATCGGGGCCGCAAGCCTGCATCGCAGCAGTCCTGCACCGCAGCCTTGCGCAATCAGCGCTTTTGCCAGCACCTGACGTAGGGCTGCAAAAGTCCTGCGTGCAACCCTGTCGCCTAACGTCAGGGCTGCAAAACGCAAGCATTCAAAAGCCCTACGTCAGCAGCGCGCTGCAAAAGCCCTACGTCAGGCGCGACAAGGCTGCCCTGCGTCAAACAATGTTGATGCAAGGCTGCAAGCGGATGCGTCTGCAGCCGTGCGCCAGGGCACACGACGACAGACACAGTAGCCCCCCTATGCACCTGATGCCTTGGCGTCAGGCCCTTTGCAGCGAGGCAGTGGAGATGAGAGAGGAGAGGTAAAGAAAAAAAATTTACCTGAGAGATGAAAACTTGTTTGCCCTAGGTAGAGTTAGGTAGTTCTTTATTTATTTTTTATAACAATAAAAATATTTGGTGGACTAAAAAAATAAATTTGTGATAACGTTGTGACCAAAGATAATATAAATAAATAAATGTGACCATAATGTGACAAATATATTGTGACGCTTTTATATTTATCATTTTTTGGGTCACAAAATATTTTAATTAAAATAGTGTCACAAAAATATGGCGAATTTCTGATGGATGATCTTGTGAAAAATGTTACCGTCACATATCGGTCACTAACATATTAAATTCATATCGGTCACAAATTTCTCACAAATCTATTAAATATTGTGACAGAATTATTTCGATACAAAAAAATCATCACAAAAGGTATGTTTTTTTGTAGTGACAATTGGATAACAAGACTTAATCCAAATAAACAAGCTTTCGAGAAAGTCATGCTATCGATTTTGTTCAATACTTTTTATTCCTTTCAGTTATTTCTTCTTTTTAGTTCGGATCTGTTCCATTCGATGCATTTCTATTTGATTCTTTCTGTTCTTTCTCTACCTCTTTCACTTTAAACAATTCCTAGGACATATATATATATGTGTTGTTCTAATACGAGCTCGACTTTTTTATTATGAGCATTCATGACACTTCAGCAAGGTCAAGTTTGATCAAACAAGGGCAATGATGGGCCCAATAAAAAGGTGTGGAGCTTTTATTTACCCACAATAATGATTAGTTGGTAGGGCTATTAATAACCACCTTCATTTTTTTTTCTATACGCTTCGGTTCGGTGACAATCGGTGCCAAGAAGCCCCATTTCACATCTTTTAATTGTTGTCTTGATTAACATCCGTAGTATTCCTTGTTAAGCATTATTATACAAGAGTAGAATAGTCATTGCACATCATAACAATAAAAAATAAAATAACTACTGCCATGTTCTATGAATTCGGTCCGGGTGCCATCAAACTCGTGTCGGGTCATGGCTGGACTCGACTCATGTTCACCAAGTCTCGGGCCGACCTCTCAGTGTCGTGTTCTTCTCTTTTTCCTAACAGAACCCGGGCTGGGTCCGAGGTAGCTCGGATCGGGTTCGCTAAATCCATCATACATGTTGATGATATTGGACTTCTCGGGCCGAGCGTAAACCTAACTCGGGTCGGATCGGAAAAGGGATTTGAACATTTGAAATTGATCGTGGTAGAGGCCGGGTGGGATTGAACCGAACCCGAGATGGATCCCATCTGTATCTGGGTCAGGTTCGGAACGGAGCCACATCGAGTTTCGATATAGATGAACCCGAGCTAGGTTCGTCATCACACAGGCCGGGTTCCGGCTGCTAGAACTCCGGTGATATTTTTCTGAGACTTTGACTTGTCGTAATTTTCGATACAGTACTTCGTTTGACATAAAAACTAACATAGGAGAACACATACCAATCCTAACACATCCATCATCTTAACTATTTGATTAACAAATTGTATCAAAAGTGTATCCGAAATCTTACGTAAGTCAAAACTTTAGGCAAAATTTTTCGATGATCATGCTTGTTTTTCGACGATGACTCTGACATTCCTTGAGGATGTGCCATGAAGCGATGACCAAAAGTTTCATCCACATGTGCACAAATGAGGGACAAAAACCTAGCCCAAAGGTAGAGAAAAAAACTCATGTTGAAAAGAGGGAAAAGATGAATTCAAAGAGAGCTTTCAGGTTCTATTTATAGGATAGAGTTTCTCAAGTGCTAATCTAATTACAAATTCTATTCATACTTCTATCCATAATTCATCATTTAGCTTTCATGAATTTTTGGATTTAAATAATTAATTAATAATGTCATCTCTTGATTTTTAGAATTAAAATAATAATTTATTATTATTTTATTTCTTGAATATTTTTATCCTTAAAACTCCTAATTTTAACCTCATTAGGAGCCCTAATTCAATCATTCAATAAACTTTATCCCTAATCATCCGTTAACTATTTTTTTTCTTTATTTTATCTCTCATAAATATAATTATTTCTCAATTTCAGAATTAAATAAATAAGTATTATTCTTATCTCTTAATATTCGGAATAAAATAATATTATTTTATCTTCTAAATATTTTTAGACACAAAACTCTTATCTTAATTACCAATAGGAATCTTTTATATCTCAATTTTATAGTTGGAATCAAACTACATTTTGAATCCCTAATCTCATTATAACTTCAACTCCTAATCTAGAAATCCTTTTTTTGCCTCTTATCCGATAACACTTTTATTCTCATTCAAACTTTTTTTATCTTATCTTTTCCTCTTCTTTCGTCCTCCCTCTAAATAACTTTTATTTTCTCTTCAATTTTATTTTTTTAACAAAATCCTAAATTTTAAATTTATTTTAAATACAAAAATTAATTTTAAATTTTAAAAAAAAATCGGGGTGTTACATAACATATCCATGAACCAATTTTTGTCGAATGAGATGCGGACCTTCTACATGGTGAGGTCGTGATGCCATTGCAATGAATGTTTAGATGGCAACCACATAATTCGATCGAACGGACAAAATCAAAACCATAAACTTTAGTAAACACTCTGCTTAATTTATCTTTTGAAAAGAACGTTACATGCTTTAAGAGTTGTTAAATTGGTGTCTATTTTTATCTTAAGTCATTTTCTGCGGTTATGTTATCATTATTATTTGAGATCAATTTTTATGAATAAATGAATGCTTATTTTATGAATAAACTGAAAACTTTCATTATTGTATTATTTGTCCCGTGATTAAGATTGCATAATATCTTTATGGGACACAAAATATCATCTTATGTTTAAAATTTTTCGGTTATCAATATTGTATGCGATTGTTATATATTTTAATGTAATTTATGATTTACATGGGATGGGATTGAAATCTAAATATGGTTGAGGCCAAAAAGTCATGGTCTCATCATCTAGTAACCGGTAGAGGAGTTGAAGAGGAAACAGAAAATGAAGAGCTCGACCTGCGAGGATTAATACATTTACATACTATATTGAACATTGAGTGTTTTTTCTGGAGATGCATTCACTTGATCTATACAATCACATATTTCAATAGTCCGATTGAATTTATTTTTGCCTGGATTTGTGATTATACTTTAGATCACACACTACAAGAAAAAGTTGTATTTCCAACGGCCCGAAATCCGTCTAAAATATCGACGGTTTTTTTTGCGAATCTTTCAAACCGTCGATATTTTCGTCAGATACTTTTCGACGGTTTAAGCCGTCTAAAATTTCGACGGTGATAAATTCGTCGGAAGATTCCGTCGAAAATATTTATACTTCGATGGTTATGACCGTCGATAATGTCGGCGGTTTATCTAACCGTCGAAACTTCCAGCGGTCTGAACCGTCGAAAACTTTGAACACTGGTTGCATATAATTATTGAACTTATCGACGGTTTTGACCGTCGAAAATTGCGACGTTCAAAGCAACCGTCGATATTTCGGCGGTCATAACCGTCGATAGTATTTAAATAAAATATTCTACCTTAATTTTTTTCGACGGCCTCAACCGTCGAAAATGGAAATTTATAATTTACACAAACTATGTATCTGTCGATGTTTTTGAAAATTTATCATTATGGGAATCGACGGCTAAAAACGTCGATATTTCGACGGTTTGAATATCGTCGAAACTATCGACGGTTTTTCCAACGGATTCGAGCCGTCGAAACGCGAATTAATATAATATTATATTTACCTATGTTGCGGCGGTTTCGACCGTCGAAAAGTGGTTATATAAAAATCCGACCGCACTCTTACTTTGAACGTTTTGAACGTCCGTCCGCCGTCGCGCGTTTCGTCCGGCCATCGACCACCTCCCGCCCGAAGCTTCCGCCGCCGACCATCTCCGGCGCAGGTAGGTCCGATCCCCGCCTCCTTTGATATATAATTTTTCTCTCCTTCGACCATCTCCGTGCGGCGGCCAGATCCGGCCGCCATTCGCGCGCGGCGGCCAGATCCGGCCGCCATTCGCGCGCGGCGGCCAGATCCGGCCGCCATTCGCGAGCGGCGGCCAGATCCGGCCGCCAGTCGCGCGCGGCGGCCAGATCCGGCCGCTCTCCGTGCGCGGCGGCCAGATCCGGCCGCCCTTGCACGGCGGCGGTCAGATCCGGCCGCCCTCCGTGCGGCGGCCAGATCCGGCCACCCTCCGCGTGCGGCAGCCAGATCCGGCCGCCCTTGCGCGGCGGCGGTCAGATCCGGCCGCCCTCCGCGCACGGCGGCCAGATCTGGCCGCTGTCCGTGCGGCAGCCAGATCCGGCCGCCCTCCGCGCGCGGCGGCCAGATCCGGCCGCCCTTGCGCTGTAAGGCTAACATGTCGCCACGAAATCTTCCATGTTTAGAATTATAGTTGAGAAACCTTTAATACTATTGTCGGTTCAAACCGTCGATATATATCGACGGTCCTGACCGTCGATAACATTGACGGTTCGCACCGTCGATATTTAACGTTCGACTGTCGCGCCCGCCAGCTAGACCATCTGTAATACCGACGGTTCAGAAGAAACCGTCGTAAAATATTTGCGATGCCCCTTTTTCACACGATCATTGTCCGTTGAAAGAACCGTCGGAAATCGTGATTTCCGACGGATCTGGCAAATTTACCGACGGTTAGGACCGTCGGTAAAAGGCAGTTTTCTTGTAGTGACAGCTCATACAATATTTTCTAGAGAAGGCTCATATATTTCTAATTTGTTTCTGATTTCTGGTGTATGTTGCTTCCACGTACTACATTCATCCTCTCATTTAATAAATAAGATGAAATGTCCCAATCATAACTTAATTGGTGCTATTTCATTTTTTATTTTTAATATTATCATAGCTCTGAGTGCAGGAGTTAGGTTCTCAACTTACTCTTGTTGGAGTTGGTGAATAATTCAAGGAAATTTGAGTATTACCATATTACGTGTGCTGTACTGACAAAAGGGGAGGGTTCGGGGGCACCACCCCCTAATGGCGCGTCCGAAATCTAGACGGGTTTGGGCTTTTGTTTAGCCGGCCCGTGTGGTGCGGATTAAAGATTTTTCTCTATTTTGTTCGAATTTTGAACCCGTTAGGGAGAGACATATTTATGGTTGTAATCTGCGACGATTGTAACTAACGAAAGATATAGTGGAACTTTTTTTGCAGGACGTAGCCTTAATATCAAGGATGAACCTGGGTAAATCGTGTGTCTCCTCTAATTTTTTCTGCGATTTTCTTTGCGTTCTTCTACTCTTGTTCTCGAATTTTCCCATCAAGTGATATAGGAGCTCAGGTTGTTCGAGGAGTTAGGGTTTATTCGAGATGTCAGGAGGATCGTGAATTGAGATAGAGAAGTTCGATGGAACGCGATTTGATCTATGGAAGATGAAGATGGAGGATCTCCTCTGTGATCGAGATGTTTGGATGGCAATCGAAAAGGAGAGACCAGGCATGGAAGCGGCAAAAGTCGCAGATGTGACTTCCACTACTAGAAAAATGCGGATTACCGACGGTCCGAACCGTCGGTAATCAGCCCAAAAATCGTCGGTAACGCAATTACCGACGGTTTTTCAGTCGGAATCGATCCGTCAGAAAAACGCTCGTCGCAAATGGATTTGCGACGGTTGAAAAAAATTCGTCGAAAATATCGACGGTTCTGGCCGTCGGAACAGTCCCCGGCGGTTCGACCCGTCAAAATTTTCCGACGGTTGCAACCGCCGGAAAAGTCCCCGGCGGTTCGAACCGTCGATATTTTCGACGGTTGCAACCGCCGGAAAAGGCCGGCGGTCCGAGCCGTCGAAATTTCCGACGGTTGCAACCGCCGGAAAAGGCCGGCGGTCCGAGCCATCGCAACTTTTTGACGGTCCCAACTGTCGAAACTTTAGACGATTGTCGCAACCGTCGATCTTTCGACGGTCGCAACCGTCGCAAATAATATTTTAACTATAAAAAAAATTAGCGGCCGGATCCGCCGCCAGGCGGCCGGATCCGGGCGCTGGAGGCCGGATCCGAACGGCCACGGCCGGATCCGACCGACAGCAGAGAGAGATGCCGGCGCGGAGCGGTAGAGAGAGATATACGCCGGCGCGGGAGAGGGTCGCCGGCGTCCGGCGCGGGAGAGGCCGATCCGGTGCTCGCGGCCGGGAGAGGGAGAGAGGAGAGGAGGGAGAGAGAGAGGAGTGGAGGGAGGAGGGAAAATATATAAAGGAAAAAAGTGGAAAGAAAGCGGAAAAAGGGAAAAAAAAGCGGGATAACGAAATTTTAATTACCGACGGTTTCGGCCGTCGAAAACATAAATAATAAAAAATTTTATTTTATTTAGTTATATATAATATTTATTTTTTATTTTACCGACGGTTTGAACCGACGGTCAAAACCGTCGGTAATTGCGGCGGATTTTGCGACGGATGGATATCCGTCGGAAATATCGACGTTCCTAACCGTCGAAAAATTAAATAATAATATAATAAATTATATAATTAATTATTTTATTTCCGACGGTCACAACCGTCGGAAAATCCGTCGAAAAATTTTAATAATAATATTAAAAATATATAATTTAATTTTTTTTATTTCCGACGGTCCTAACCGTCGGAAAAGTCGTCGGAAATTGCGACGGATGGATATCCGTCGAAAATATCGACGTTCCTAATCGTCGAAAAATTAAATAATAATATAATAAATTATATAACTATTTTTTTAATTTCTGACGGTCGTGACCGTCGGAAAATCCGTCGAAAAAATTTAATAATAATATTAAAAATATATAATTTAATTTTTTTTATTTCCGACGATCGTAACCGTCGGAAAAGTCGTCGGAAATTATGACGGATGGATATCCGTCGAAAATATCGACGTTCCTACTCGTCGAAAAATTAAATAATAATATAAATTATTTTTGACGGTCATAACCGTCGAAAAATCCGTCGGAAACGGAACCGTCGAAAAATCCGTCGCAAATAGCGACGAATTTAGAACCGTCGAAAATTATCCGTCGGAAAATCGCGATTTTCTTGTAGTGTTCCTCCAGTCAGGCAAATTCAAAGACGATCGAAGAGTGGGATCAGATTGATAGAAAGACGAAGGGTTTGATTCGACTTTGTCTCGCAGATTCAATTCTTACGAATGTGATGAGCGAACCTACAGCCAGAAATCGTTGGAATCCCTATATCAAAGTAAGTCATTGGTTAACAAGTTATTTCTGAGGAAGAAACTGTACAATCTTCGGATGCATGAGAGTGACTCATTCTCTACACATCTTTATAACTTTAACACGGTGATCAGTCAACTTGTATCAATCGGTGTTAAGTTTCAAGATGATGATAAGACAATAACATTGCTCTATTCGCTGCTGGATTCATGGGACAATCTAATTATCGTGATTGATGGCGGGGATAAAGAACTTTCGTATAAAAGTGTATGTGCTGCCTTATTATCAAAGGAGACATGAAGAAAGGGGTTCTGATAAAGAGGTGTTGACGGTTAAAGGAAGGCAACCAGAAAAGACTCAAAATCAGAGAGGGTCCATATCCAAATCTCGTGGACGTTCGAAGAGTAGAGATAAGAATGTGCAATGCTGGAGATGTAAAGAGTGAGGCCATCTGAAGCGAGATTACAAAAATAAGTCGGTTCATAAGAAAGAAGTTGAGTTATACTCGGACAAAAAAGAGGCTAAGGCAAGGGATATGTATTTGGCTGCTGCATATATGGCACAGTCAGATAAAGATGTCTGGCTCATCGATACTGGTGCCTTGCACCACATGACGCCTCAAAGACACTGATTTTGTGAAAATGAGAAATATAATGGTGGAGATGCCATGCTCAGAGATGATACTGCGGTTCAAATTGTTGGACGTGACAGGGTGAAATTGAGGATGAGAGATGGCACGGTGAAGACTCTATCAGATGTAATGCATATACCACTTATGAGCAATAGTTTATTATCTGTTGGTACAATGATTTATTCGGATGTTATCTTCAGTTGTGACAAAGATTCGTGTAAGATGATCAGATGGTCTATTGTGATTGCACGAGGAGTTCTCTATGGCACACTATACAAGTTGCTCAGAGAGACAATAACTGTGGGTTGCAGATTTATTTCTGAAGAGGTCAAAGAAGATGAAGACACTACATCTATATTGTGGCATTAGAGATTATGCCATATCAGTGAGAAATGACTTTCTACCATAGCATCAAGTCAGATGGTAGAAGAAGTTACAGATTGTTCTGTGGGCTTCCGATTCTATGAACATTGTCTCCGTGGAAAGCAGAATCGAGTCAGTTTTCAACACATAGGTACAAGGGCAACGAAGATTCTCGAACTGATCCATAGTGATGTGGTTGGACCAACTTCGACTCTATCTATTGGAGGGTTCAGGTACTATGTCTCATTCATAGATGATTTTTTGAGATACAGTTGGATTTATTTTATCAATAATAAATCAGATGTATTTGATAAGGTTCGAGAATTTAAACTTTTGATGGAAAACTGATGCACGAAAAATCATGCATTAGTTTAGGTTATTTGATTAACACTTTAGAATGTTTTATGTTTAGAAAAGAGGAGTTTTGATTTATTTTCATATAATTTCATTTAGATTTGATTTCTACCTAAGTCTGGAAATTATTTATGGCAGGATATGAGAAAATGTTGAAATCAAGGCAAGAAAAGATTTAAAACAGCTCAAAAAACTGTTACGGCCGTGACAGTTATTTTCATGGACGTGACAGAGAGTTTTGCAGGCAGAAATTTGATTGTCCCTGTCACGGCCGTTACAGTTTCCAGCAAAAAATGGCTAAGTATTTTCAGCCTTGATAGCCTTCTGTCATGGCCGTGCCAGAGCCTTTTACGGTCGTGACGATGATTAGTTAGGCCGTTTTAAAGTGGTTTTTATCCACTTTTTGGATATATTTTCGGTTTCTTTTCTTAGGGGATGAGAAAATCTATAAAAGGAAACAGAAGAGGACCTGAAAAAGCATCATTGGAGGGCAAAAATCATAGGTTGAAGGCTTGGTGAAGGAGATCCAGAGGCTACAACGAAGTTCTGTCGAAAACTCGAGAGAGGACGGTAGAATTAGGAGTAGTTCTTCTTATTCTTTATCATTTTCCTGAAACATTATATAGATTGATGTACTCTAGGTTTATGGAGTAGTTCTTTAGGATTTTCTTGATTGAACTCTATTCTTTATGAATTCTTCGTATGATTAGTTGATGGATCAATAGCATGTTTGATGATTTTATTAATTATTGCCTAAGATTTATTCCTTTGAATCTTATTATTATCTGAAAAGAAGTTCTTAGATTCTCTAGAGTTTTTCTCTGATTTTTTTCTCTTACATGCCACTTTTGAGGAAATCGCAAGAGACCCAATTGTGTTGTTGTTAAGGTGACTTGAGAAAGCCTTTAACTTTATATTCCAATTGAGTGCATTTTGAGATCTAATAAATTAGATTAAAAATTGAGAGGGTTAATCTCTTTTGTTGATTTCAAAATAGGATTTAAAGCCTGAAACATTGGTTAAATCAATTTGGGAATTTTACTTTATTAATTCATCATCTTTTGTCTAGAATTCGTATATGAGAAGTTGTATTAATTAAGATAAATTCTATTCATCAATTCTATACTTTTCAACCCCATTGATCATAACTATATATATATATATTATTTACTCATCTTATTTTTACAAAGCATAGAGCTATTATCTTTTCTCAATTTATAAGTAAGAGAAGTTATTAATTATTTTTTGTCCTCGTGGGAATGATACTTTATACTCATCACTTTATTACTTAAATGATTAGTGCGCTTGCTAGTGTTTCTAAGTCCGCATCGAATACCAACTAAGCAGCAAGATCAAAGTCCTTCGTACAGATAACGGAGGTGAATTTTATTCAGATAAATTTGAGCAGTTCTGCGTGGACAATGGTATTGCAAGGCAGAAGATAATTCCATATACACCTGAGGAGAATGGAGTAGCCGAAAGGTTAAATCGGTCACTCATAGAAAAGACCAGATGTATACTGAGTTGGGCTGGATTGGGGCAAGAATTCTAGGCAGAAGCTGTAGCCACAGCAAATTATCTGAAGAACCGCTCACCGACTTCATCAGTAAAGGATCAGACGTCTTATGAGGCAATGTTTGGGAAGAAGTCAAATTTGTCTCATGTTTGAGTGTTCGGATGTAACGCATATGCTCATATACCTAAGGAAAAGTGGGGTAAGCTTGACAGTAAATTAGAGAATAATATATTTGTCGGATACAAGGAAGGGGTCAAGGGCTATAAACTGTGGAATCCAAAGTCAAGAACTATTGTATACAACAAGGATGTTGTTTTTCGTGAATCACAATTCCAAGTCAAGGCTTAAGAAAATGATGAACCCAAGAAAGTAGTAGTGGTTGAACAAGGTTCTTATTTTGAAGAAGATTTTGATTTTGAAGCTACAGAGATGACTGCACAAGATATTTCAGTTGTATTCTAGATTCTGATCAAGAGGACTCAGTTAATAAAGTTAAATATGTAGATTGAGATGAAGATCCAGATACAGGTACCATACTAGTTCTCAGGAGATCAACACGAGAAAGAAGAGCACCTCTTAGATACTCTCTTAGTGCTTTGAGTACGTTTTATGCTTTGAGCATCATCGGAGAAGAACCTAGTTCTGTAAAAGATGCAAGGTCTATGGATGATGCAAATCAATGGGAGCTTGCTAAGGTAGATGAAATGCAGTCACCGGATAAGAATGAAATATAGAGCTTGTGTAAATTGCCCAATGATAAAAATATAATTGGTTGCAAATGGATGTTCAAGCGAAAGCTGAAACGGGATGGGACGATAGAGAAGTACAAAGCGAGATCGGTAGCTAAATGGTACTCTCAGATTGAAGGAGTCGACTATGATGAGATTTTCTCTCCCGTTGCGAAAATGACTTCAATCAGATTTATTCTAATGTGAAGATGGCATTCCTTCATGAGGACTTGGAGGAAGAGATATATATGAGGCAACAAGAAGGCTTCAAAGTTCAAGATAAAGAGAATCTGGTGTATAAATTAAAGAAGTCTTTATATGGATTGAAGCAGTCACCAAGGATGTGGTACCAAAAGTTTGATGCGTACATGCTCCAACTCAAATTTGTACGTTCAGATTCTGATCATTGTGTTTATGTGAAGAGAGTTGGTGATTAATTTGTTATTCTTACACTGTATGTGGATGGCATGTTGTTGATTGAAAACAGTATAAAAATGGTGAATTCAGTGAAGGGTTTGTTGGCCAAGAAGTTTGGGATGAAAGACTTGAGGCCGACAAATTTTATTTTGGATATGCAGATTAGAATGGATCGTCAGAAATGAAAGCTGTGGCTAGGATAGGATAAGTACATAAAAGAAATGTTGAAGAAATTTAACATGTTGGACTGCAAGCCATTTGGTAATTCTATGTCTATAGGAACCAATCTTTCTGCAGAGCAATGTCCGAAGATGGATGAAAAAGCCGAAGAGATGGATCGGGTGCCATATGCAAGTGTAGTGGGCAGCTTGATGTATGCCATGGTATGCACTATGTCCAGTATAGTCCAAGCAGTAGGAGTCTTGAGGCGGTATATGTCTAACTTAGACAAGGAACACTGAAATGTCATCAAGAGAGTTTTCATGTACCTTCGTGGAACTTTAGATTTTTCTTTGTGTTTTGAAGGTACAGGGAAAGGAAAGATGCTTGATATTGTAGGCCATGTAGATGCTGATTGGGTTGGAGACATTAATAGTAGACGGTCCACTAATGAATATGTTTTTACATTATTTGGGGCTGCATTAAGTTGGATGATCAAGAGACAAAGCGTGATAGCACTTTCTTTTACAGAAGCTGAATATATGGCTCTTACTCATGCTGAAAAAGAGGCCATATGGCTACGGCGGTTGTGCTTGGATCTCGAATTTGAGCAAGGTGCCATAGAGGTGAGATGTGATAATCAATGTGTTATTCAGTTAGCTAAGAATCTTGCATTTCACTCACGCACAAAACATATTGACATGCAATATCATTTCATCCGAGAAAAGGTGGAAAAAAAAGAGGTTCATCTTGAAAATGTTGATACAACAGAAAATAGTTCTAACTTTCTGACTAAAGCAGTTACAGGTGCAAAGTTTGAGTGGTGCTCTACTGCTATTCGATTGAAGAAGAATATTGCTAGCAAGGCTCTCATTGGTGTGAAGTATCCACCATGAGAGAATGTTGGAGTTAGTGAATATTTCTGGAGAATTTGAGTATTACCCAATTACTTGTGCTGCTGGGTGTACTAGCAAAAGGGGGGAGGGATTCGGGGGCACCGCCCTCCGATGGGTTTGGGCTTTTGTTTAACCGGTCTGTGTGGTGCGGATTAAGGATTTTTCTCTGTTTTGTTCGGTTTTTAAACCCGTTAGGGAGAGACATATTTATGGCTGTAATCTGCGACGGTTGTAACTAACGAAAGATATACTGAAATTTTTTTTGCAGGACGTAGCTCTAATCTCAAGGGTGAACCTGAGTAAATCGTACGTCTCTTCTAATTTTTTCTGCGATTCTCTTTATGTTCTTCTACTCTTATTCTCGAATCTTCCCATCAACCCTCACATTCTACGGTGCCGGCTCCTGTTCCAGATCCTAACTGGAGCGGGATTGTGAAAGCCGAGGGCGAAACTCTTTATAATCATCAATCATCCTTGCATGTTATCAATAATCAACCACATTTTTCTGGATCATTTTCGTGCAGTTACAAAGAAGGGAAACTGATCTCTTTCTTACCGGACGGAATCTTCTTCATGTCAGCCTATCAAAACCATATCATTAGCTGAAAGCAGTAGTAACAAGATATTCTCTATTCTCGACTCTGATTGTGCTCTCTCTCTTCTGTCATCAACAACTCAGACTTCCAGTATCAACATGGTACAAATGTTGCCAGCTGAAAGGATACCGATGGCTCAGCCTTTAGTGCCTAGTCTGCAGTATAGGAATCTCGGTCTTTATTCAAGGTCTCAAGCTTCAAGCAATGTCTCAGCAACAGGGTTTTCATGTCCAGCAGTCGGGAATGAGCCGGTGGGCAGTGTTCTGGTTTCTGATACTGATACTGATCTTCATTGCCATGATATGTTTCATGTAGGTGATGAAGGTTCTTCAGATGGAAACTCACATGCTATCTATCCCCTTTTCTTGGCAGTAAAATGTTCTATAGGACTCCAACCTCTTTGTCATCCAGAAAACTCGGTCTGTCTTCTCTCTTGTAATGTTCTTGTGTCACACACTGAATTAACGGCAACTTTCTTGTGCATCGCACTCTGATTTCTTTCAATTCTTGGAGGCCCAAACATGATAAATGATAAGCTTTTGCAGTGCGCATTGATCATTTGTCTTGCACGCGAAATAATGCACACAAGGCAATGTAATATGCAATCACAATTCCACATGGCGGATCATCTGAAATCCCTCCTTATGCCTCTCAAGATTGCTACTCTGCACTTACAAGAATAAGGCTGTTTTCCATGCTTTTGTCACCATGATAGTTTTTTTTTTTTTGAGAGAGAGAGAAAGGTCAATTGATTATTTAACGATCATCAAATCCCATTAAAAACAAAGATGATTCAGGTCTTTTAGTGGAGCAGCCACTACTTCTGCTGCACATTAACAACAAACAAAATTAAAAGGAAAAAGGCTTAGTTGCAGACATCAGATGACTGTCATCAAACGTATCCCAAAAAGGAATGATAGATTTGTTCCATGAAAAAAGCAAAGCTCATTATTTCCGTCCATCCACCAGTAAGTACTGGTTTCAAATGGGTATTCCAAGAGACTTTTTCATCTTCTCAACCTCCAAATAAACAGTGGAGTATGGCAGAAACTCGGAGAAATGACTTTGCACCAGGTCATTTATGGCTACTGCTAATTTTGGTATCTCCAATATTTCTTCATGGGTAAAAGCTTGCGAAGAAATCGAGCTGGATTACCAGCCCATAGTTCGCCAGTTGGAATTCTGCGGCCAGGAGGTAGCACAGACCCAGCTTCAAGAATTGAGTTGGTCTCAACAAGTGAACCTTCAATTAGGATAGAGTGTTGGCCAATGATGCATTCTGGCTCGATTGTGCAAGATCGGAGTAAACTGTAAGCGCCAACAGTAACATATCGGTCAATTGATGTCTCAGCCGGTAGCCCTGTCAGAAACAAAAAGTGAGTTTGAAGTTTTAAAATGCATTATAGGAAGAAATCATATGGAGTGCTTTTAAGAGTAGTCTTTCCTTAAAAAACATGAGATATGTAATCAGAAATCATGTGCTTTTATGTCATTTCAAATATTTTAAGTTCCTTAGAAGAGAACATTCTAATTATTTAAACTTCAATAACAAGTTTAATATCTCCACATCATTTAACATCCATGATCTTCTACTATTTTTTTTTTTTTTACCTACAAAGAGGACGGTTACTAGATGTACAGGAAGGCCCTCCAGTGGTTCGCAGCCAATGATAATACCAATGGATACCTTTGGTCCCTAATATTTTCTCCACAACGATGAAAATGAGTATAAGTTATGGAAGAGGATCCAATGGTTCAAAACAAATTCCATGGGACTTCAGTAATTTGATGCTGTGATCTAGAACTCACACTACAAGAATTTGAGCTATTAGCTACAGATTTTAGCGACTCCATATTTCGTAGCAATATTGTCACAGTTAGTGAGAGAGTGCATCATCTTCACAAACTAAACTGACGATATAGTGACGCAATTGTGTCCACATTAACTACGGAAATTATGGTCACTAAAATTAGTCGACATATCGTAGTCAAGCTATAACAAATCCGTCACTATATACTGACACTAATCGATCTCTAATTTGTCTTAGGTATGTCGCTAACAGTTATACATTTACTACATATTTGGGACACGTTTAGTGCACCGTCTTCACAAATCTAACTAATAATATAGTGACAAGTCTGTGACCATATTAAGTACAGACATTACGGTCCTTAATGTCAGTCAGTATATTGTAACTAATTTGTCCCTAAAATCAGACACTAATTTATCTCTACTTTGTCTCAAATTTTGTTGCTAACAGTTACAAATTTACTACATATTTGAGACATTTGGTGCACCATCTCCACAAAAAATAAGATGGAAATTATGACCATTAATATAAGTTGGTATATTGTAATAAATCTGTAACTAATTTGTTCCTAAACTGTGATACTAATCTGTTTCTAATCTGTAACTAATCTGTCCTTAAATTGACACTAATGTGTCTCTATTTTGTCTCAAATTTTAACATTAAAAATTACATACTACTGACTTGCGATAATTTTTTTACAATCATTTACACTATCTACTTCAGTTATAATTTCTTTTGCTTATAATGGCTAGACGTTTGTACAACAATATTTTGGAATCAATAATTGATCATCAAAAGTGAAATGATTTTATTTTCTTATTTAATAATTGAAATAACTCTCAAGATTTTTAAGGTTAATGTGAAAACTATAATAGAAAATTTAATAAAGTGGTTGTATCGCACTCGAACACGATGATCATTGCTTGGGAACATGACGAACCATGTGCGGGTATTCGTTGCCATCATTGGCCATGAATCTCTTACTGAATGGTGGAGATCTGCTCTGCATCCATACGTCGAAACACCTATGACGCATGTGTATTTTACCCTATATATATAATTGTTGAAGTTGGCGAATATTTCAAGACCCGTGAGCTTAGGAGAATTTGAGTATTACCCAATTACATGTGCTGCTGGTGTACTGACAAAAGGGGGGTTCGGAGGGCAGCGCCCCTCGACGGCGGTCCCGTGTGGTGCGGATTATAATAAACTAATGAAAGTAAGAATAATTCACAATTTTTATAAGTAAATATTAAAAGAAACATTTTGCAAAAAAATATTTTATAAGTATTCATTAATGATGTAATAAATTGAAAAAGTTCTAAAAAAGCATAATATAATTTCAAAATATTTTTATGCTTATTAAGTAATAAAAAATATTTTATAAATATTATTTAATTATTAAGTATAATTTTAAAATATTTTTGTAAATAAAAAATACTTTCCCTCTTTCCTCTCAAAATTTCCCCCTTTCCCTCTTTCCCTCTTTCCCTCTTCCCCTAAAACCCTAAACGACATTTCCCTCTTCCCTCTTTCTCTCTTTGACATTTTTGCTCCTCTTCGACATTTTTGGATCGAGACCTCAAAGATTCTTCAGGGCTTCAGGTGCATCATTCTTCCACTTTTCCTACTTTTTCCATTCGTTTTTTCAACATTTTATTCGTTTTCTTCTTTGCGCAGCTGCGCGCAAGGGCTTGTATGCGCAGGCTGCCGCCGGCGACCCCTACGTTGGTCGCCGACGCGCGCCCCAACTCCCTGTGCGCTCAAGGGCCAACCAGCGACCCCTGTCATCGTTGGCAGGGTTCGTCTCAGGCCACTGCGCAGGGAGCTTGGTTTCATGCCGGCGACCCTTTTTTTTGTTTTCTTCTTTGTGCGGCCGGCACGCAGGGGCCCGTACGTGCAGGCTGCCGCCGGCGACCCCTGCGTTGGTTGCCGGCGCACACCCTGACTCCCTGTGCACACAGGGGCCAACCATTTTTTTAGTCCTCATCCGAGTAGAGTGAATTCCCATTTTTTGGTATTGTTATCAATTATCTATGTGCTCTCCTTTTTTTTCTTCTTCCTTTCTTGACTTTAGCATATAACTCTCAATGTGTACGTGAACTTGTTCTTTTATCAAAGTATTCCAAAATTATTTCTAAAGCATTGACTGAATTCTAAAATTATTTCTAGGGAACCTAAAATTTGTTTGATATGAAATCAGGTTGTAACACTGATCTTCTTGTTTTAGGATGGCATCTAGTGGTTATTGCTTCTTTTGATGATTATCAGAATCTGTTCATACACATAAGCTAAAACTGGACTTGTATGCAGATTTACAACGGGTTCCTGTATCTTTGTTATAATTGTAGTTAGTTGTATAGTTTGTACACTAAAATTAAAATTTCCTCTTTTTCAGCACAAAGTTTGCTCCTCTTTTTTTTTACTCATATTCTGCTGTTAGATTCCTGTATCAGTAATTTGAACTTTATTGGACAAACTTTGGAAATTAGAAACAGATTCATCATGACAGTTGTTCAATTAACTCCTATTCTTGGTCTGACTTAGTTCAAACATTGACAGTTGCTCCTCTTTTTTCTACTCATATTTTGCTTTTAGATTTCTGTATCATAAATTTGAACTATATGGGACAATAGTTGTTCAATTAACCCATGTTCTTGGTCTGATTCTTAGTTCAAATTTTTTTGCACAAAGTATTAGTTTTCTGAATCTGTCTTCTAGTTTCTTGATGTCTTGGAGTGGATGATTTTTATAGAATGAAATGGAGTTGATCTACTGAAATGTAAATGCACAGTATATGTAAAAAAATTGTACATCATAAAATCATATGCCACTGGTTGTATAAATACCATCGTAGAATCATGCTCCTTGTCAGTTTCATTTACTTATTATTTTCCAAGTATATTTCTTGTTCTGTTTTGGTATAATTACATAGTTATAATTACATTGTTATTTTTTTTTTTGCTCACATTTCACTGCTCATAATAAGATTTCAGTACACAATCTTACTGACAATAATATATTTGGGCCTTTTAAAAGCATAACAATAATATATTTGGTTGTGTCACACTTGTTATGAGAGAGGCTTATGCATATAGTCTTTTCTACATAAATTTCAGCGAGATGCGACCCGATCGAAGTTGGATCCAACATTGGAAAGATGAACATGGATTTATAACAGAAAGTTTTAAAGATGGTGTTGACGAGTTCATAAAGTTTGCTTATGAACATGAATATGTGGTTGATATTGGTCGCCAAATCCTATGTCCTTGTGAAAAATGTAAAAACTTTCGATGGAAGGTCAAGTATGAAGTGCAAAAGGATTTATATCATAATGGCTTTTTAACTGCTTATGTTAATTGGACTTTGCATGGTGAGGAGCAATGGGTGGATAGTAATATAACATCTGTTAAAGTATCAAATGGATTTGAAATACAAAATCCTTATTTGGATATGGTTAGGGATGCTGAAGTGAATCACTTAGGAAATATCAATATCCCACAGGAGGAAGAAAATTCTTATTTTGTTAAGTTAGACTTATATAATATATATTATGTATTTGTGATGAAGAATGTCATTTTTATTTTGGACTACTTGGAAATGTTGATTGTGAGCCAACTGAAGAATTTAGCCTAGGAAGGGGCATATATGAAGGTTGCCACACTCTCTCCATATTACGAATCATTGAAGTTCTTCGCTGCTTTGGAGCAGCCTGAGGACACGGGTGAGCAGCTCCAAGTCTCTAATATTCTTTTCAAAATCAGTTACTGCAAACTCAAGAAATGCAATTTTGCAAGTTTATTTTATTAGTAACTACTGAGTGCATTTGTGATATTTGTCTGATGCTGTGGGATGTTGATCAGATTTGTAAGTTATATCAGTGCTTAACTCTGTTTACAAAAGGGAAATTGTGTTTTTCGGTTATTGAACATCATAGTAATCATTTCTATTTTACATATTGTAGGTAAGGTCTCTAACACTTGATGTAAAAGCATGTGAGCCCTCTGTTATTAACCTGTTTCAGTCCTTGGGTAATACATTTGCAAATTCCTTTTGGGAGGACTTATTACCACCAGCAAGTAATGGAAGGTAAGATGATGATTCTAGGTAAGAATTATGATAAATGGGCGCGTCATATTATCTATGCAACAAAAAAATGACTTTTTGGCATTCTGAAGAAAAATGTATCTAGAGAACTATGAATAAATCTTCCAACAGTAGTTAAAAATTTCTTTGCAAAATAATGGCTGTTACAAATTGCATGTAATTGTTGTATTTTAGGTAACATATAAGCTGTTATTGTTATGCAGTTTTTGTTTACTTGACAAGAAAGATGATTACATCTTTCCAAGGAAGCCCAAATTCTCTGATCCAATATCAGTTAATGAGAAGTTTATTCAATCAAAGGTATGACACAGGATGACTTATCTTTTCATCACTTCTGATTAAATTGGTCTTAGTGACAACCAACCTGACAAAGAGGGGAACATCATATCAGATGAGCTGAGAGAATTAAATGCACAAGAAGATGCCTTTCTTGTGCGGTGATTTCCATCAAGGATTCTTAATTTTGGTGTAGGGGCAACTTATATTTGCATAGGGGTTTGTATGCTCTGTACTGGTGGTGGGTTTAATTAATCCTGTAAGACCACCCTCTGGAGTTCAGTAGCAGCTTAGCTGGACATTTATAACTCAGTAAATGATGCTAACTAAGTTTCAAATTGACTAGTTCAGCCAAGACCTCTGCTGATCAGCTCAGACTGATCCAATTCCTTAATATGAGAGTTGCAATGAAGTAGTCACCAGTAGAAACAATCAGTGAAGATTATAACACTTTTTTTTTCTGGCGGATGCATGCTACAACTTGCAATTGCTTAGGAGTGAGACTCCTGCTGTCGTGACTCGCAATAATCTTTTGTTTGTGTTGCAGAAACCATTAGCTTTTACAAGAGCCAATAATCTTTTGCTGTCAGATATTCCAACCTAGATGGTACACTGATGATCCAGGCCCACGAAGTCTTCTTCCAACACAGAAAATACTGAACACACACCAATGTGTGTTTGATGATGATGATTACGGTACTATCGCACACTGGAACACCACATAATTAGCATTCATTTTCTTTCTTAAATCATCCGTTGTGATGTCTCCGCTTCTTTGTTGTTTCTGCACCATCTGTACTATATCACTGGGTCATACGTACTATGATCAGGAAGTATGCACATACTGCGTATATATATTATAAGTTTTGTACATATAAATATCCCATATACACCATCATTTGATCATCCACCACTTGCCTTGGTAGATCAGAAGGCATCTTTATAGAATACATTATACATTATACACCACCATATGTTCATCCAACCTTTACTGTAATTATTCGGTATATGAAGTAAAAGCTCAGTCACTAAATACCAAGAGCAACAAAAACTAGCATTCAGGAGTGAATCGACATTCCATGATTACTTGAATTAATTATATATATTTGTCTTTTCGAAAAGATAGCATATTGTTTTCTGTAAGCAAAATGAGCACCATTTTCTATGTTTACTTGTACAGATATACATTGTCCATGGAACTGCCAATAAATTATAACATGATGACTTCTTAGATGATATGTTAGAAATGTTGCAATGATGCTCCAAAAGATAAGATATATGTCAAACACTACTAGTTCAGACACTACTAGTTCAATAAATTATAACTGCCAATGTTGCAATAAATTATATATGCTCTCCTTCCCAGCAGATATATGTCAAACACTACTAGTTCAGACGTCAGCAATGGTACAGAGATAGATAAGCTCATCTTGATCAGCTTTATACATATATGTCAAACACTACTAGTTCAGGCATGCATGCAGGGATGAATGCCTGTGACTGTTGCAGCATCAGCATGCATCTCCCTGTCTTGTGTACTTACTTCCATGCCCCCTTAAAATGGATGCAGATTGGAAGGCAAGTCGCGTTCTCCTTGGCTGCTGAAGGCGAGGCTGGTGTGAGGAAGGTGCTGCAGATGTTGCGAGACGAGTTCGAGCTGACCATGGCGTTGAGCGGCTGCACCACGCTGCATGAGATCACATGCAGACTTTTATTGCTATTATGTGTTGTTTATTCTTTATAGGGTTTTTTTCCGCTTACCGTCCCGAACTATGAAATGATGAACTTGATTAGTGCTTCTTTGATGATCTAGTGAGGACTTTTGTACCCAGTGTGATGTATTCATATACTCTATTTAAACTTTGTAATGAGCATTTAGCTCCACTTTATCAATAAAAAAATGATATATAGAGATTTTTGTTATATTGGTTATTGTATTGTCATTTATTTCATTGTATAATTAATAATTTGATATAAACGATATTATTGTGAAAAAATTATTGTTAATTTGTGACTGGATTGGGACAGTTTTGAGACAAACTGCAAACTGTGGGGACCAATTGTGATAAAAGTTAGCTACAGAATAAGGACAAATTAGTCACAAAAAAAATATAATTATTTTATCGTCATAACATTATAGTTACTACTTAGTGACAAATTAGCTACCGATTTTGAATTTTAATAATTAAGAGTTGCCATAAATTAGGGACGGATTAGGGACGACAACACACATAATTAGCTACAAAAATAGAGACACAAATTTGTGTCGCAATCAGCGACGAGGTATTAGCTACAGATGTACTCTGTCCCGAATTCGTAGCAAATCCGACGTTAATACTATTTGCGACGATATTACTTACGGATTTGTTACAGATATCTCCGTAGCTAATAGCTCAAATTCTTGTAGTGTCAAGCAACAAACATAATTGCTCATAATGGAAAGTAAAAGAGAAAATGTTTAGATATTTCAACATCCATATTTCAATAAAAGTTTTTGAAGAGAAACTCAAAAAAGTTTTTAAAAAAATTCCATAATTCGCATCAGTGAAATTAAATATAGTTTGTACATCTAATGTAAATCAATTGCCAGATATTACTTAAGTATTTTCTCAATTTAAACTTACCACACTCCTGCTTTTATTCTAACTAAAATTTACATTTTTATATTTAATCTCATTTAATTCTATGGAATATATATATATATATATATATATATTAATTATTATCTTATATAACAAATTTTTATTGCTATTACTTAATTATTTAAGGAATATAAAATTATAAAAAAAAATCGAAATGAAAAAGTTTTTCAGAACTCCAACTCTACTCGTATTTTGATCTCTCGAGTCCTCGTAGCGATAGAATTATAATTGGAGTTTGGGTGGGTTTCCTATTACTACTTTATTGTTTAGGTTTAATTTGATTCGGATTCTGTACACGCATGCATATATATACGTACGGTACGCCCCCCTCTATATATACATACGTAGTACGTACTCAAGAGTACTACACTCAACTAATTTCTATATTAACTTTGCGTACGTCGTCCGAACGCTGCTTCAGTTCTTGCGATGGGTATGACGTACGGAGACGGAGTCATCGTCATCGTTTTAGTTTTGTTTCAAATTTTGCTTCTGGGGATATGGTACTTGCTTGATGGTGCCAGCACTTGGGCCTCGCCTTCGACGTCGTCACGCAGCAGCATCGATCGCGGCAGCAGCAGTCGCGGCGGTAGGACCTCGACGTCAACGTCGACGTCGCGCGGTGGCGTTCGTGACCAAGGGCTCGTCCGCAGGGTGTCGCACGGACGCCCACCTTCGACATTAACGGGAAGACGAAGCAGCGGGACGCCCAGGATTAATTTGCCTCATGGGGCTGGAGGATGGCCAGCACATGTACAAGGCGCGGCTTGCAGAAGCCGTGTTCGTTACTTGTTGGATGCTTAATTAATTAATTATAAATATTCAGACTTTAGCTAGGTTTATTAATTGTTCTAATTTAACCTTTTTGATACTTAAATCGCATCCTAACGACTGTAACACAAGGATTTCAATTTTATTATAATTTACTTTAATTAGAGATCCACCTCTGCAAGTCTTCTAACTAATTGTTTGCCCGCTTGCATGCCTCCCTTAACTACTGCATGGAGTTAATAAAGAACTACATGATCAAAAAGAATTCCAAAGTCAGAACATATATTCATATATTTTTTATATAATTGGAGGAATTCGTATTTTTTTTTTCTTTATGGTTTCCGATTTCTTTACTTACTAGTATGGTTGTCACATTTCAAATTAATCTCCTTCGTTTCAATATGATTTTATTTAGTAAGCAATTTATACTTCGAATAAGCCGTGCACGTCGAGGCCACCCTTGAGGATGTGGGAGAGCGGCGGGACAATGGGGGTGAACTGCTACGTGGTATTTGGACTTATTTGGGCCTACGTTACCAATAATTTCTTTTTTCTTGGACCTTTCTTACATATAATGCGGAAGCGAAATAACTATTCATCTTTATTTAATAAAATACGAAAGCGACTCTTTTTCTAACTATTCTTTCCTAATAGTCCTCCAACTTAACTTTACATCATACAACTATAGGAGTTCTAATTGACTCAACTTCCATACGCATTTTTACATCATCACGAACATTAGCCCACTCCTCCATCAATAGTTTTCGATTCAACTACCTGTGGGATTCAAACATAGAGAAATATAATTTTTATGAGTATAAAAATCTACAGTACATAATATAAAATAATTTGATAAGAAGACTTAATCTAAATAGACAAGCTTTCAGTATAAGAAAATCATGCTATCGATTCGGTTTGGTTCTTTCTATTCCTTTCGGTTATTTCTTCTTTTCAGTTCAGTTCGATTCCATTCGATGCCTTTCTATTTTATTCTTTTTGTTCTTTCTCTATCTCTTTTACTTTAAACAATTCCTAAGATATATATATGTGTTGTCCTAATGCGAGCTTGTGGGCATTCATGACACCTAATGCAAGGTCAAGTGGATCAAACAAGGGTCATTACGAGCCCAATAAAAGGTTTGGGGCTTTTATTTACACACGATAATGATTAGGTGCTGGGGCTATTAATGTCCATCTTCATTTTTTTCTATCCAATTCGATTCGGTGACAATCGATGCCAAGAAGCCCCATTTCACATTTTTTATTTGTTGTCCTGATTAACAACCTTCTTGTTCTCTATTAAGCATTATTATACAAGGGTAGAATAGTCATTGCACATCATATCAATTAAAAAAAACTACTTCCATGTTCTATGAATCCGGACCGAGTGCCATCAAACTCATGTTGGGTCGTGGCTAGACTCAGTCCGCGTTCATCGAGACTCAGGCCGAGCTCTCGGTGTCGCATTCTTCTTTTTTCCTAATAGAACCCGAGCTGATTCCGAGGTAGCTCGAGTCAGGTTCGCTAACTCCATCATACATGTTGATGACATTGGACTACCCGGGCCGGGTGTAAACCCAACTCAGGTCGGTGGTAGAACCTGGGTTAGGCTGAACCAAACCCGAGCCGGGTCCCCTCCGAATCCGGGTCAAGTTCGGAACAGAGCCACGCCAAGTTTCGATATCGATGAACCCGGGTCAGGTTCATCATTACACGGGCCGGGTTTCGATTGCTGGAACTCCCATGATGTTTTCTCGAGACTTTGGCCTTCAAATCACTATTGATACAACATTCAGGTCTACTACTCTGATTTGTGCACTTGACCCAATTTCAAAGATGACTTGACCCAATCTCATCTAGATTCTAAAGATAATGTTCAATGTCACAATAACAAGGATGTACCACAGGTCAAGTAATGATGAATTTCGTGGGGAGCGTGATTAGTTAATTGAGTGACTTATTGGTCTAAGCACAAAATGCAAAAGACTAAGGTCAAGGCGTAGACTATGTAGAAGTGAAAAGTGAACAAGGTCTAGGCGTAGACTATGTAGAAATGAATACTCAATAAGGTCTAGGCATAGACTATGCACAAATAGAAATTGAAAAAGGTCTAGGCATAGATTATTCAATATGCATATGGAAAACAAAAATTGCACACAATTGAAAATGCAATAGAATGATATATGGCATAAACTCCTCACTTTATGACGTTTGCATCATCATGTTTATACTTTCGAAGTATTGAGACATGGAAGACATTGTGAACTCGCCCGTAGGATTGAGGTAATGCATTCTGCAAGCACCATCTCTAACTAACTCGATCACCTCAAAAGGATCAACATATCTCGAGCTGAGCTTTCCTCTTTTACTGCACTCTATCACTTCTTTGATTGGGGAAACTTCAAGAGTACTTGATCACCTGTCTAGAAGTTCTATTCACGTCGACTTTTATCAGCATAAAATTTTTGTCGCGCTTGAGCTACCTTCATCCTCTGTTGTATTAATTCGACCCTTGCTGAACATTCTTCCATTTACTTTGGCTCTTTAGCATCCAACAACTTCCTTTCACCTCCCTCGTTCTAGCATGTAGGTGAACGATAAGGTCTCCCATACAGGACTGCAAAGAGAGCCATGTCAATGCAGGAATGATAGTTGTTATTATATGCAAATTTAATGAGTGTTAGGTGATCATCCCAATTGCTTTGCCAGTCAAGGGCACAAGCTCTTAACATATCTTCAACTATTTGAATTGTCCTCCCAGTCTGAGCATCCATTTGTTGATGGAATATCATATTGTAATTCAGTCTCGTTCCAAAAGAGTGTTGTAGGCTCCTCCAGAACTTGGCTATAAATCTTAGATCCCTATTTAATACAATAGAGGTGGGGATCCCATGAAGTCTGATGATCTCGTGAACGTATAGATCCCTGCACTGATTGTTTGAATTTAGTGAGTAAGAAGTGTGCAGACTTCGTCAGCCGTTCACTATGAATCAAATTACTGAATTTACAAAATATACATATAAGAGATGGAGAGTAATTTTCTCCAATCGTCCCCTAACTTTGTCTTATTCCCATTTTGGTCCCTCAACTTTAGTTTGTAACCAATACGTCCCTTAACTTTATAACGATTTCGTCCATGGTCCCTTTTACCCGAGACAATCGATCTTCCGGTTTTATTATTTTCTAGTTCATGCTTTAATTATCATAATGATATCTGATTTATCATTCATATCAGTTATCCACATCTGTCATTGATAAATTTGAGTGCATTTCTCAATCCTCCCATAAATTGTTAAATTGTGCATTCCAAAATTGATCATTGCAATTTTTTGATATTGAATTTGATATTTTACTGGTCATTCTCCAACTCTCTACAGAATTTATTGCATACCAGGAAGAATTCATCACAAAAGCTCATGATTGATATGAAGGACCCAAATGAAGCAAAGAACAATTTCGAGATTGAATCCCCTCCCATCCCGCTCCCTTGCCTAAATTTCTTATCACTGAGGACAGTGCTGAAAATAAGCTTGGGGGAGGAAACCTGGTGCATTTCTGAACTTTACACCATGTTTTTAATTCATTTTAATGCTCACATCATAACTATCACCAGGTTATCACTGTTATCATCAAGTTATCATTATTTTCACCCGGTTATCAGTATTTTCAATAAGTTACCACTAGTTATCACTGATATTATTCAGCTCAATTCTTGTTATCATTTTAACTTCAAAATGGGTGAAATCCTTTAATATGACAGCTAGTACACTTCAATACCAAGTAGTCAATTTAGCTATTAGTCTTTTTGCTTCAATCAGCTCACTTTTTCAGATGCATTTGAACTCAAATTTCAGCTGAAATTTTTCTTTTTGTGGGTAACACTAACTAACACTCATGGGTTGATCAGAAAATAGAAGATGTTTAGAATGAAGTCAAGGCTTTTGCTGCTATGTTAAATAAGAAAACTTGACTATTTGCACTAAGAGATCTAAACCTTACTTGAGTTTGAACTATTGCTCACTTCATGAATAGAAAAGAAAAAAAAATGAAGAAAATGAGAAAAGTGAAAAGTTGCATTTCTGCATTGCATGCATGCATAAATAAAGAGAGCAAATTCTAAAAAAGGAATATCTCCTGAATAAAATCAAGATTTTTATCCTGTGACGAGCATGAATAAAAATCAGGTCTCAACCTGTTTACTTGCGTTTTCATGAATAAAAGTCAGGTTTCAAACCTGTTTAAACAGTACAAAATCTGTTCATGAAGAAATTTGTAGTTCAACTCTATAGTAAAGTTGACAAATCCTGAAATCCAAATTAGTTACTGTTTAGTACTTCTTTCATAGCTTAAATTTGCTTTAGCCTTTGTGGTTCCTTAGCTAGAAATTGAGTTTTGGAAAGAATGGAGTGTTGACAAAGTGGGAAACTCATTTGATTTCAATGAGCTAAATCTGAATTCATTTGTAAACTGTTTAATTCAAGTTTTGTTCTTAATATCTGAATGTTTCGCTTGAGGACAAACAAAAGATTAAGCTTGGGGGAGTTTGATCACTAGCTGAGCATATTATGTTTTCATTTCATTTACACTTAATTTCATATGTATCGAGCCCCTAAAATTGCCCACATTTGGTTAATTATGCATAGAATGTATGCATTTGTGATCATTAGTTGACCATGCTCATATTATGCTCATTTTATATCCAATTTCATGTGCACAGAAGTTTTGAATTACTCATATATGCAGAGTTATCATTTCTGTGCAAAGTTATCATTTCTATGCAAAGTTATCATTTCTGTACAATACTATCCACACTTGATAATTGAGTTGATGTATATGCTCATTCTAACTCCTATTTGCTCAATTTTCATTTGAGAAGTTTGATGCTTGCTGTTCTCTTTAATCCAGCAACTAATCAAGATACACATGCATTTATCATTTCTGCACAGCACCAATCTGCACTTAGTAATTGAGTTGATTTTTAATTGCTGTCCTACCCTTGTTTTATTTTTATTTGTGAACTTTGATGCGTGTTGTTCTTGCTCTTCTAGCAGGCACTACAAGGCTGCAACTAGTTGGAAAAGTAAGGGGGACCACTGCGTTGCTGCCAAAAAGCAGATGAAATCTGCTGGAAATTCAGGAGCATTGGATAGATGATAGAATCACCAAGCTATTGAAGCTTTTGATTTGCATCAAAGGGTGTAGAATTCACATATAAAAGCTGGACAAATGCAGGGGAGAAGGGGGAGCCTCCATTCTGCATGGTGCTGGATCAGGAGCAAGGAGGAACTGAGGAGGAAGATGGATGACATTGCTGCAATCTGATTTCTATCGACAGATTTATTTTCTGATGTCAGAATATTTAGCATTAATTCCTTCTTCTATTTTGTATCAATCCTTGTAATTATGATGAGCTAAATCTCAGCTCTTCTAGGATAGGATAGTAATCTAATACATGTTGTGGATGGAGTTGGAACAATGCTGATTTCCTTTTTTTGATATTGATTTTGATATGAATATGATTTTCTGATTTCCATTGGAATCTGTTTTATCATTGTAAACCCTGATTTCTTTAACAATTGAGAGGTTGATTTTATGGTTTTCTTGATGCTATGGAAGTGAGTACCAAGAAAAAAGTTTATATCTCCTGCAACAGATAGATGATGTGCTGCCCTAACTAGCAAACTTTTGTATCCAGAATCTAAAGTAAATACTTCAAAGGAGAATTTTTTGGTCAACGAAGCCACAGAAAGTCAATATACCTCAGAAATTGCAAAATATCAACAAGAATGACTGCAGTCAAAGCTAAGTCTACTTTTATGATTTAAGATTCTTTAGTTATCTCCTAAAATGTGAAAAAAAAACAAAGTAGCAGAGTAGCTGCAGAATAAATAGAAGTGTTGATATGCATGAACAACTATTACACTAGACAGATAACACCAAAGAAACAAAAACAACCATAAAACCCCAGGAACAGATTCTAAAATCCAATAGATCTAAGAAAGATGATGTCGCCCTAACAATGATATATCTCAATTCTACTGCAGGCTGCAACGGAAGTACAAGCTTAAGAGTAACCAGCGAAAAACACGTACGTTAGGGTCCACTGTGCATCATGTGTATCCTTTTACTAGAAAGTAGAAAAAGAGAAAAGAAGGGGAAAAGAACATTGTGGTATTAGAGCATACTTCCTCGTCGGGCAATACGAATTTGCCTAATCGACCACGAAGAATATAATATGCTAAATTACTAATTATTAAGTAAATCCTCGTCTATAGACACCCACCCAACTCAGACAAAAATTAAACATCCGGCGAGCCGACAAGACATCTTAAAATTCAAAATTCAATATATTATTATTGGATTTATTTATAGAAATTAAAATATATTTTTTAAAAAAAAATAGTATATAACAATTATGAAAATAAAAAATAAAAATCTTTAAGATAAATCTAAGTTGATTAGGAGCAGGAATCTCATATTTGTAAATTTACAATTTTTTATAAATAACAAATAATATATATGTTCAAATTAAATGGAATTCCATGTGAAAATAAATAAAATTAATTTGAATAGGAATAGGAGTTTTGGTAGTTTCAAATTGAGATAAAACGATTAATTCCAAAAATTTAATATAAAAACAAGCTAATTTATTATTTATTGATTTATTTACAGAACGTAAAAAGTATCTTATAATATAGTTTGTTAAATTAGGTAATAAAATTTGCAAAACTGAAAAAGATTATCTAACAAGTAAATATAATTTGATTATGATTAAGATTTTTGGTATGAGTAAATCTAATCATAAGATAAGTGCAACTGAAAATGAAAATAAAAAATAAAGTGGAAGTGAATAGATATTATGATTAAAAAGAGTAGGATTTTTTGTAGGAATAAATCAAGAAAGATATTAGGACATAATTTATATTAAATTAGGTTAAATTTAGAAGAAAAAAATTGTTTAAGTGGAAGTGAGAGTTTTAACCTTTTCTTTTCTTTTATTATTTAATTTCTTATTGTTTATTTTTCGTTCGTCTATTTGGATAAAAGTCCATGCTCATTTATTTTACATTTATATTTTTTGGCATTATTTAAATTAAAATAATTAACGATTAAAGCATATTATTTGATAAAAGAACTAATATCACATATGTAGCATGAGTAATTTTATATTATGAGTGACTAATTTTTAAAAATACAAATAGTATAAATTATTATTGAAATCTTAATTATATATTTTTTGAATTCAATTCATGTTTTGTTATACAACACAATAATATATGTTCAAATTAAATGGAACTACATGTGAAAATAAATGGAATTAATTTGAGTAGTAAGAAGTAGGTTCCAATTGAGAAAAAAAGAGAACTAATTATAAAAAAATTAATTTATTACTATTTTCAGATGTCTTTACAGAACATAAAAAATATCTTATAATACAGTTTATTAAATTAGGTAACAACATTTGTAAGACTGATAATAAAAAAAATATTACATCTAAAAATTAAATATAAATTTATTATGAGTAGGATTTTGGTATGAGTAAATATAATTATAGTATAAGTGCAACTAAAAGTTAAATGGAATCAAATATATAAAGAGTAAATTTGAAAATGAGTAGGGTTTCTGGTATGATTAAATCAATAAGATATTCAGACATAACTGAATATTAAATTAGATTAAATTTATAAGAAACAAATTTGTATTAAGTATAAGTGAGAGTTTTGAGCTTTTTATTTATTTATTTACCAATTTCTTTAAATTTAGAATAAAGTCAGGAGTTGGTTAAGTTTAAATAAATAAAATATTTAAGAAATAATTTAAAATTTATATTAAATATATAAAACTAAATTTAGCTTGCACCACCACCATCAAACTTACATTACTTATTATATAGTTTACCATCTCACGAAATCCTGGGGCGTCACACTATGCGACATCCGTCCAAGTAACACCACCACTATCAGACTTACATTACTTATTATATAGGACCAATTGAACCCATATCTAAAGATTCATGCATTAATTTTATTGTTATTAAGAAACTAATTTTAACAATATCCCACCCATTTATTAATCCGTTAATAAGCATATTGTTAAATAAATTTTCCATCAGTACTACTTTAGGTATGTCAAATAATTTATATAGTTTTTAATAAAAAAGATGTTAAATAAGTTTCTCCTATATCTAATTTATCTTTTATATTTCAAAAGTCACGTCTTCTTATTTTTTCCTTCAGAAGGTGTTTGGTAAGAGAACAAATGTTTTGAAAAATTCTCGGAATATGTTGATGAGATGACTTTGTTCAGGCGAAGCGTTTGGTCGAATGTGCAAAGAACAAGAACTTTGATTGTTGACGTGACTATGCAAATCCGAATTAGTTCTGGAGAGGTGTTTGGATGACCTGGGTTCTTACCGAACAATTGCATGCCGCTGCACACTTACATCTCCATGCAAAGGAAGCTCCAACCCCACTATATCTAGGCGGAACAAAATGACGAGAAGGTAATGCATAACCTAGGTTTGTCGGCCTTACTTTGGTAGAACTAAAATACGGATTGACCATTCTCACTGGAGTCGCCACTCCTTGATACATGCCAAAGGGATTGGGCATACCACTTTGGCCAGGGAAAGATGCACGAATATCAGCAACGAGTATTGTCGGTGAAGTAAAATTGCCTGCGCCAAATGACGCATGCGGAGGGCCCTACTGAGACGTCATTGTAGTGAACCCCATAGCTGGCGCCGTAGGAGGGGGTACATAGACGATAGTAATCGGCCACCTTTCTAGATATCCAATCATTTAAACATTTGATCGTCACACCGCATGAACATCCTTTACTCATTCTCGTCCTTGAATGCATGACCAATAGCCAACTTAACATGTGAAGTAAGGTTGGTCATTCTTTCCTCCAACTTCTCCCAACACTCATTAGCGATGTTGTTCCTCTTCTTCTGAAGGGTAAGCATTTCCTCCATGAGCTGCAACTTATTCATTGTGATTTCCTACACTAGCAAACCCACTTTCTTTTTCTTTGATGTGCTGGGAGTGGAACTGAACCTAGTTCTCTTTTTGGATGATGTGGTTAATTCCATGGGAACTTGGTAGCGTTTGTTGGGTCACAGACGGAGGGTTCTCAGTATGAAGCAAAGCCGTGATCATGTCTATAATATTATCGTCGAAGCTATCTTATGCCTCTTCTAAGTTCACTAGGTTGGTGGTCTTACATGCCACCTTCCAAGTGGCAGTGTTCTTCGCAAACATGAACATGAACATGAAGTCATCGTAATGAGGGAACGATTTATTTCTAACCCTCATGTAATCTTTGTTCCCTGTTATAAGAAAAGAGATAGGTCAATACTTCTCAAGGCTATTAAGTAGCGCACAAATTTGTCGTCAATAAGTACTCACCGCATATCATCTCATCCCACATTCCCTCATCCTCTAGCTCCGACATGCACTTCTCTATATCCCACCCACACCCACTTTTGTTGTCTAGGGCTTTATACAATTTGAAATTCTTTTTCATTACTTTCATATGGTCAATTTGAACATGTTGCACATTCTTTCCATGCATCTGCAGCGAAGGTATTAGCTTGGATGTAACCATCAATGTTCTCCTACATCATCATCCCAACAAAATATGCATCCATATTCAGCGATCAATGGCTCTATCTTGCCTTCCCCCCAGTGGAGCCATCTTCTCTTTCCCTTCGTTGGAACTCATTACTGTCAAGCAAGAACAATGAAATACCAATGAAGAAGGAACCTTTATGGCAATTCTTACAGGGATCATATGTCATGACATATTAACACACTACAAGAATATTGCATTTTGTGACAGATTTTAAGACGAATAGTGGTTAGTTAGAAATTTTATCATTCGAAAAATATATCGACGGTCCTCAAACATCCATTCGAACGTTTTGACAGAAGTTTGCGACGAAAAATTGGCCTTAAGAATTTTTGACGTGTAAAATCCGTCGAAAGTTCCGAAGGGAAGGTCGTCCTTCGAAACTTCCATCGGAAGCTCCTAATCTGACTACTGGAGCAGGAGGTAGGAGTGTTGGCCCCTTCACAAGTTTTACAAGAAATTACGTTGATAGTTCCGACGGGACACCACCCCTCGAAAACTTTGATGGGACACCACCCGTCGAAACCTTCGACGGGTCGAAGGCTTCCGCGGGTAGCATCCGCCAAAGCCTTCGACGAGTACACATCCTTCGAAACCTTCGACGGATCTGACCCGTTGAAACTTTCGACAAATCTGACCCATCGAAGGCTTCGGCGGGGACCACTAGTCGAACGCTTCGACGGGCGCTCTCCCACCAAAGGCTTCGGAGGGAAACACTCGTCGAAGCCTTCGACGGGCGGTGCCCGTCGTAGGCACCAACGAAGTGCGATGGATAGGCCCATCGAAAACTTCTTAAAAATATAAAAAAAATAAGCCGCCTGCTGTCAGATCGGCACTGGCAGCCAATCCGGAGCAGGCAGCTGGAGAGACGATGAGGGGGATGTGGAGGAGGCCACGAACGACATTGCCTGCTGCCGGATCCAGTCACAGACGCCCACGCGCCGGATCCAGTCACAAACGCCCACACGCCGAATCTGGTCGCAGGCAACCGGATTGTCTGCCTGCGCGACGAATTCGATTGCAGGCGACCGGATTAGCCACCCGCGCGTCGAATCCGGTCGCAGGCTACCCGATCCGGCTGCCCACGCGCCAGATTTGGTCGCAGGCGTCGGATCCGCGCACCTGGGAACCGGATCAGGCCGCCTGCGTGTCGGATGCGGTGCCTACAGCTGGATTCAGCAGCCTGTGTGCTGGATCCGGCCGCACTTACTGTTGGAGTTGAGAGAGAGGGCCAGGGAGAGGGAGTGGGGGAGCGCGGCTGGAATTGCCGCCGCCGTCACGTCGTCGTCGCTGTGGGAGAGAGAGGGAGAGGTGGAGAGAAAGATGGGGGGAGAATGAGTAGGAAACGAAAATGGAGGAGGGTGGAAAATATAGGGAGAGAGGGGGCGCAGGGAGGAGAAGTTGGAGGACGAAAAATTGGGCGAGAAAATATTAGAGTTAGCTGTATATCTTTAAATAGCGAAGGATTTGACATCCGTCGGTAATTCTGAAGGTAGTACTTGTCGATAAATAAAATAATATTATTATTTATTAATATTTATATAAGAAATTTTATTATTAAAAATTATAATATATATATTAACATATACGACTTAAAATATTAATAATCATAAAATTTATAGAATAAATATAATTTTGAATTAAATTAATTGAAATACTTAAAATATATAAATTTATGATTAGGATGGAAATTTGGTTGAATTTGATAATATTAACATACATATAATACTAATGTTAATCAATATGTGTATAAAATGTATTGAGGACTTATGTTTAAAATTAGCTATAATTAATTTTTATTTTCTCATTTGTCTTTGCTATTTTTTTAACTTTTTATATTTAATTTTCTCATATGTGTTAATTTATAAATATTTATAATGAAATATTAAAATAGGTGACCATCGCAAAACATATGCAAAAGTACAATGTCGAACAATGAAATACGATGGCCTCTCAGTTAAATGACCTCTCGTCAATTGAACAATATAAATGGATGAATGTATTGTCTTTAAAATAAAGTTATAACTTAATAGTAACATTAAAATATGACCTTGTAGTTAAAGAGTAAAGTTAACTTAAGAGTTCTGCAACTAGATGACCGTATCGGTTTTGAATCTTAGAGTTACGACAACTTACGTTCCACTGCGAGTTTAGAAGCTTAAGTTGGATGACCTTATGATGCATGCAAAATACAACATATTTTAGTTAATTATTTTAATTAAATTTTCTATAATTTGATCATGGCATGCATCATTTTTAGTCACTTTTAATCGTAATTCCGGATTTATCAATTTTAATTATTAAATTCTCTGAATATTTTAATTGTGGATGGATTAACTAAATTTTGATAATTATTTTGCAGGAAAAATCAAGATTTAAATGGATTGTGCTGTATCGGCCAAAATTTCGAAGAATTTATCATTACGGCCGAGATTAGGATGAAGAATTCATCATTACGGCCGAGATTTTTAGGGCGTAACAAGATTTAATTCTTTGTTACGGCTAAGATTTGAAGGAGTAAAGATAAATGATTTTATCTTTTGGGCGTAACAAGATAAGTTCATTTCTTACGGCCGAGATTTGGAGGGGGTAATGGCAATTGAAATCATCCGTTTTGGCCGATATATGAAGGTGTAAAGATAAAATTGTTTGGGCGTAAAGATAAAAGGATTTTTATCTTTTGGGAGTAATGAAAAGGAGTAAAGATAAAATAATTTCCTTACGGCCGAGACTCTAAGGGAGTAAAGATAAAAAGGATTTATCTTTGGGCGTAATGACAAAAGGATTTATCTTTGGCCGAGTTTATCTTATAATTTTAAAGTCAACCATACGATGTTACGGCCGAGATCAAATTGAAGGTCGTCCGCACCCTATAAATACGTGAAGAATCCATCGTTTCAATTCGTGCTCTGAAGTTCAGGTTTCTTCCACGGAGAGTCGTGAGCTCTGCAGGCTACGACCAAAAGGAGAGGTGCGACGGCTGGAAGTTGATCGCGACCCTGATCAAGTCCGAGAGGCTACCCGACTGTCTGCCCAATTCGAGAGCTCTACTTCTATTTTGGGTGTAATTCTTTCGATTATTATTGTTATTCTGTTATTATCTCTCCAGAATTTCTAGGATGAACTCCATGTTTTTAGGATTATTATTTTAGGAGATTATTAATTAAAGGAAAATGTTTGGACCCTATTTTATTTGCTTTAATCTTTTCTGATCAATTATTAATTGTGCTTAATGCTTTTATATTAGTTAATTAGATTTTTGAATTAGGCTATACCAGTTTGTGGAGTGTTTAATTTCAGAATTTATTATACTAATTATAATTGATTTTATTTGGAATTAATAATTGACATAAATTTGATAACTAGTGTGTGGAGAATCAAATTTGTGTGGTCTATTAATCTATACCAGTTTGTGGAGTGATTAATAGTCTAGAGTATTCAATTTAATGCATCTTAATTTTAATATAATTTTGGGGGTACCAGTCGTGGAGACTTCAATTCTTATTAAATTAAGATAGTTCTATATGATTAAATTGAGGGATGCCAGTCGTGGAGACCACAAGTTAATCATGTTAGATTACTTTAGGGAGACTCTAATCCATCTTTAAAAATTAAATTTATCTTTTATGGTTCAAATATTTATCCTGATCTATTTTCATCCTAAGGCCTAACTTCAACACCACTATCTTATCTTTATTTTATTTTCTTTATTTTATTTTATAAAACTCATTTTCAAAATCCATGTTTTTCCTCTCTTATTAATTTAAAGATTCAGATATTGAATTAATAATATTCCTCGTGGGTTCGACACTCTTACTCCTTTTTACTATATTACTTGAGCGACTAGTGCGCTTGCTAGCAAATTTTATTATTACAAATACAAGGCATCAAGTTTTTGGCGCCGTTGCCGGGGAATATTTTATTAATTAATTTCTGATTTTTATGAATTATTAGGAGATGTAAATAAATTGTAAATAATTCTTTATAAATATGTATTAATTGTTTTAATTATTTTTGTGAATAATCTAATTTTTTTTCTTTTGCAGATAAAGGTCACAACAATTTTTTTTAATTTATCTACTTTCGGTTTAAAATCCGACGCCGATTGGATTTTCCGAATTATACTGTCGACTTATGGATTTATGACTTTAATTTGATGTGTCGGCTTTATTAATTTTACGGCCTTGCAATGAATGATTTCTGAATTCTAAACTTTCAATCTTTACGGCCGTAATATTTTTATCCGAACGTTGTTTTACGCCATGAGTAATGGATATTGATTTGACCTTGTTACGCCCGGTTTATCGATGGTTTAAAAAAAAAAATTTTACGCCCTATTCGAATCAGTTTCAACTTTCATTCTCGGCCGTAACATTTTAATTGTTTGAACTTTTCATATGGATTTGATCTGATTTCGTTGTTTTACGACCGTAAGGAATCGACTTAATTCACTTTCGGCCGTAATGATTCAATTTTCGACATTTGAGTGGGGTAATATTCTCAAGTTTTATTCGAAATTATTTCGGCCGAAACCCTATTTTTCTTTATGGCCTCGTGTTGACTTCATCTCGGCCGATGTGACCTCGTCTTAATTGATGATTTAATTTTTTTTACGACCGAGAATTTATCTCATCTTTTTTACGGCCGAGAATGAATCCTGTTTTTGCGGCCGTAGAACTAATATTGATTAGATCTTTTTCAGCTTTAATGATTATGATTTTTTTTACGCCCGTAAGCTTTTATCTGACAAACTCTTATCCAAATTTTACGGCCGGTATTTCATTTCATCCAAAACGAATTAAATCTCTCTCATGCGCTATGATTGATTAAGCTTGCGACCGATAATTTAATCTCTGATAATCCATTAGCGCATGATTTTGCAGCCGATAATTTTCTAAAATTTTCTTTGCGAACGTTGGTTAAATCTCTTTCGTATTATTCTTCCTTTTACGGCTTGAATTTTCATCTTGGCCGAGAATTGATCTCTTAATTCTGTTTTTCGGCCGTAATGATTCATTTGGCGACGTTTCGTTCAATTTTTATTTCGGCCGAAAACATGTTCTGTTTTACGGCCAAAATGTTGTTGACTTCGGTTCTTTACGCACAGAGTCAATTTAATCCTCTTTCGGCCGAGATAATTCAATTAATTTTTACACCATCTTATGATTTTGTTTCGACCGTAATTTAATTGGTTTACGCCTTCGACACTGTTTCAATATTTTTACGGCCGAACGAGCCTCGGATTACTAATTTAATTTCGGCCGTAAATCTATTTCTGTATTACGGCCGATCAATCTTATTTCTTCTCTGAAAATAATTTTTGATTATGTCTGATTATTAACTTTACGGCCGCAAATTAGTTCGGACTTATTTTGTGCGGTTTGTTACATCATCATAAATTCTTTTGGTCGATATTAATATTTGGTATTCGTATTGGTTTGAAGAATTTCTGAAAAGTTCCTCTCGAAAATTAATTTTAATGACGAATTTTCAAATTTTATCAGGCCGAAAGACTTTATTTGTTAAAATCTCATTTCTCGTGACCTATTATCTGTATTTATTCCTTCTTGTATACAATTTTATTCTTTTATCTTACTGAAAATTGGTTGTTGCAGGTACTAATTGAAAATTAAATCACAACCAATCCTGGAATCTTCTGATAAGCGCACTAGAAGTTCAAATCCACTGTTGGAATTTGATCCTGAAATTGAAAGAACCTATCGTCAATTACGAAGAAATATAAGAAAAATGGCGGAACAAGCACACGACAATCAGAGACTGGAGCAACAGAATGAACTAGTTTCACCACATAATAATCGGCGAGAAGATGAAGCAGAGCTTTCAATGAGAGAATATGTCTCGGCCAGATACAGTGACCGAGAATCATGCATAGTGCTGCCTGATATTAACGCAAATAATTTTGAGATAAATCCCGCAATCGTGAGGATGATACAAGCATCCCAATTTGGAGGAGGATTTCATGAAGACCCTCACGATCACCTTGACAAATTTCTTGCCACTCTAAGCACCTTTAGAAATAATAATGTTTCTTCTGAAATTATTCGTTTATTATTATTTCCTCAATCTTTACGTGACAAAGCTTCCACTTGGTTTAAAACTTTGCCTGCAGGATCGATTCATTCTTGGTTGGAGCTGGTAGAAAAGTTTGTTGGAAAATATTGTCCACCACAAAAGGCAGGCAAATATCGAAGAGAGCTGAGGGCATTTGTTCAAGACGATAACGAGACGTTATATGAAGCCTGGGAACGATATAAGGAACTGCTGGCCAGAGTTCCTGACAATAGAATTCCAAAATGACAAGTAATGGAAGATTTCTACCATGGATTACGACCTGCAGATCAAGACAAACTCGACCAATCAGCAGGAGGGACAGTGCTAGGATCTAAACGTCCTACTGAGATACAAGATATAATTGAAGCTGTAGCCCTCAAGTCGAGCCAAGAAAGGAGACCATCTCGCCGAACTCATGATGTGCATGCTACAGAAAGTAGAAATTCTTCTGAAGTAGTGACTCAGCTGGAGTCACTTAATCAAAAATTTGAGCAGATGATGTCATTAATGGTGTGCAACAACTGTGGAGGAGGACATGCGAGCAATTATTGTCCTCAAGCATTTCTAATCCTGATCATATTGAAAATGCTAACTTTGTCTCCAATCCATTTTTCAGGAATAATGACTATGGTTGGAGGAACAATCAGAAGTTTCCTTACAGGTCAAATCAAGGACAAGTTTTTGAGAAATTTCAGAATCAAGCTCATCCACAAAATTTTACATTTTTGAGAAAGCAACAAGAAGCTCCTGTCCAACAATCGACTAATCATATGGAAGAGATGATGGCAAGAGTTATTGACACTATGCAAACCATGCAGAAGACAATGGAAACAAGGGCAAACAATCAAGATGCTACAATCAGGAATTTAGAAATGCAAATAGGGCAAATGGCCAATATGATGGCAGGACGTGCACCAGGGACTCTTCCAAGCAATACAGAAAAAAATTCTAAAGAAGAGACCAAAGCGGTGACTCTTAGAAGTGGGAAATAATTGAGAAGTCTGAGATCAGATTCCCCGTCAAGAGTAATTGATCACAAAGAAGAAACTGAAGCATCAAAGACACAAGATCAGACTACTGTAGATATCAATCTGAAGAAAAGAGAAACTGACAATTCAAAAAATACCAACATAAAGGATCTGCCCTATCCACAGAAATTTCACAAAGAACAGTTAGATAAGCAATTTTCTCGCTTTCTTGATATTCTGAAGCAATTATCTATTAACATTCCCTTTCATGAAGCTTTACAGATGATGTCGAGCTATGCTAAATTCATGAAGGATATATTATCCTCAAAAAGAAAGTTTGAAAACACTGGGAGAGTAATGTTGACATCGGAGTGTAGTGTCATTTATGATCGAGATATACCTAAAAAAATGAAGGATCCGGGAACCTTCACCATACCTTGCACTATAGGAAAATTCTTTTGTGCACAAGCTTTATGTGATCTTGGTGCTAGTATAAGTTTAATGCCTTACTCTATATTTGTGCAGCTAGGTTATGGAGAACTAGAAGAAACAAACATTACTCTTCAATTTGCAGATTCTTCATGCAAAAGACCCCAAGGAATATTAAGAGATGTTTTGGTAAAAGTTGATAAATTTATTTTTCCTGCAGATTGTATTGTTCTGGATATGAAGGCAGATGAAAAAACCCCTATCATCCTCGGGAGACCATTTCTAGCCACAGGAAATGCACTTATAGACGTTCAACAAGGGATGCTCACACTTCGCGTCAACAACGAAGACATCACTTTCAATATAAAAAATTCTCTCAAACAACCTTTTGATCACTCATCCTGTTATGCTATTGATTCTATAGAAGATGACACGACTGATGCTTTTGATGATATTGTTGCAGATTTTGTTTCAGATCCATATGCTAAGGAAGCTTTGGAAATGATGGAGGATTCTAGAGAAATTGTGGGAGAGGATAATGTGCCAATAACAACAGAGACATTCGAGGACGAAATTGAAAAATTGGATTGTCCTCCAAAATTCGAACTTAAAGAACTTCCATCTCATTTAAGATATGCTTTTCTTGAAAATAACACTTACCCAGTTATCATATCTGCTGACTTGACAGATGACATGGAGAATAAACTTCTGAAAGTATTAAGGCAACACAAGAAAGCAATTGCTTAGTCTATTTCAGATATCAGGGGAATCTCTCTTACAATTTGCATGCACAAGATTTTGATGGAGGACAATGCCAAACCAATTGCTCAATATCAAAGAAGGCTCAACCCAACTTTAAAGGAAGTTGTAAGAAAGGAGGTCATCAAACTCCTTGATGCAGGTATTATATATGCCATTTCTGGTAGTTCATGGATAAGTCCTGTGCAGGTAGTTCCTAAGAAAGGAGGAATCACTATGGTAAGTAACAAAAATAATGAATTAGTGCCTCAAAGAACAATTACAGGTTGGAGAGTATGTATAGACTATAGGAAGCTTAATGATGCTACCCGCAAAGATCATTTTCCATTACCTTTTATTGACCAAATGTTGGAGCGTGTTGCAGGTCATAGCTTTTATTGTTTTCTAGATGGCTATTCTGGATACAATCAAATAGCAGTAGCACCTGAGGATCAAGAAAAGACAACGTTCACATGTCCATATGGAACGTTTGCCTATAGAAGGATGACATTTGGTCTATGCAACGCTCCAGCAACATTCCAAAGATGCATGATGTCAATCTTTGCAGATATGAATGAGAAGATACTCGAAGTTTTCATGGATGATTTTACACTTTTTGGTAGCTCTTTTAATAACTGTTTGGATAACTTATCTCTAGTTTTGCAGAGATGTGAAGAAACGAATTTGGTTCTTAACTGGGAGAAATGTCACTTCATGGTTAAGGAGGGTATAGTTCTTGGCCACAAAATTTCAAAAAAAGGAATTGAAGTGGATAAGGCCAAGATAGATGTTATTGCAAATCTGCCTCCTCCAACCAATGTGAAGGGCATTCGAAGCTTCCTTGGGCACGCAGGATTTTATCGCCGTTTTATCAAAGATTTTTCAAAAATGGCTAAACCCTTAACTAATCTTCTTGCTAAGGACACAAAATTTGATTTTAATTCAGATTGTCTTGCTGCCTTTAATTTATTAAAGGAAATGCTAATTTCTGCACCTGTTGTTGTTGCACCAGACTGGTCTCGACCATTCGAGCTGATGTGTGACGCGAGTGATGGTGCTATTGGAACTGTGTTGGGGCAAAGAAAGGATAAAATATTTCATGTCATATATTATGCAAGCCGAACATTGAATGCTGCCCAACTAAATTATGCAACAACAGAGAAAGAGTTTCTTGCTATTATTTTTGCTTTTGACAAGTTTAGATCATATCTAATTTGTTCAAAAATCATTGTATACACAGATCATGCAGCCATCAAGCACTTGATGAGCAAACAAGATGTCAAACCTAGACTAATCCGATGGATACTACTTTTGCAAGAGTTTGATGTGGAAGTAAAAGACAAAAAAGGGACTGAGAACTTATTAGCTGATCACCTATCTCGTTTGGAGCCATCTCCAAGAGAAGTCACAGACATACTTGAAGAATTCCCAGACGAGAAACTTTTTTCTATCTCTACAATTTTTCAAATTTCTGACACTACACCATGGTTCGCTGATTTTGCTAATTACCTTGCAAGACATTACATTCCAAAGGGCATGACCACTCATCAAAAAAAGGAAATTCTTATCTGATGTCAAGAATTATCACTGGGAAGATCCTTACCTTTTTCGATTATGTGCAGATCAAATAGTTCGAAGATGTGTTCACGAAGATGAGATTGATAACATCCTAAGTCATTGCCACGATGGACAAGCTGGAGGACACTTTGGACCCAATCGAACAGCGGCTAAGGTACTTGAATGTGGATTATATTGGCCAACCATTTACAGAGATGCAAGAAACTACTATAAGTATTGTGACAAATGTCAAAGGACAAGTAATATTTCTCGTCGAGATGAAATGCCTCTCACAAATATTTTACAGTGCGATATTTTTTATGTTTGGGGCATTGACTTTATGGGACCATTCCCTAAATCCTTTAACAACCAATACATCTTAGTGGCGGTTGATTATGTTTCAAAATGGGTAGAAGTTGTAGCCACACCAACAAATGAGGCCAAGGTAGTTGCCAACTTTCTAAGAAAAAATATTTTTACTCGATTTGGAACATCTAGGACTATCATAAGTGACAATGGAACACATTTCTATAATAAAATAATGTCAACTCTTCTTAATAGATTTGGAGTCAAACATTTTTTGAGTACACCATATCATGCCCAATCTTGTGGACAAGTGGAAATTTCAAATAGAGATAAAAAGGATTCTAGAGAAAACTGTAAATTCATCTAGGAAGGACTGGTCTTTGAAATTAGATGATGCACTCTGGGCATATAGGACTGCTTTTAAAACACTCATAGGTACTTCTCCTTATAAATTAGTTTTTGAAAAAGCATGTCACCTTCCTGTAGAACTAGAACACAGAGCTTATTAGGCAACAAAATTTTTAAATATGAATCTAAAATCATCACAATCTGAAAGGTTATTACAATTAAATGAGCTTGATGAATTTAGACAATATGCATACGAAAACAGCAAGCTATATAAAGAACACACAAAAAATTTACATGACCTGCATATTAAACATAAAGAATTTTTACTTGGTCAACAAGTACTTCTTTATAATAGCAAACTCATATTATTTCCTGGAAAACTTAAATCAAGATGGACCGGACCTTATGTTATAATTAATTGTTCACCCTATGGAACTTTTGAGATTGAATCATTAGACAAAAAACAAAGACTCAAAGTGAATGGACATAGATTGAAACTTTATTACGGTGGCACTTATTATCATAACCTTTCTATGATCACTCTTTATGATGTGTGAAATTTTCATCAGAACTAAGTCAAGCTGACGACTATAAATCAGAATTATTTTTAATCCTTTTTATTATTTCCTTAGATTTTGTGGTAATAGTTTTATTTTGTTGAGTCATCTGCGGAAGGAGAGACCTCGGACAATCGGCCAAGCTCTTACGACATGACCCTTCATGTTGGAAAGGTAAGTTTACGCCCGAAGTTTCATCCATAAATTTTGACCCCTTCCACATCCTTGCAGATCAAACTCCAATCTTCGGCCGAGCTTTACTTCTTACGGCCGAGGTTCTTCATCGACCTACGGACGAACGAAAAAGCCATTACGGCCGAGCCTCTGTTCCTTACGGCCGAAGTCTCAACGCCGTAACCGCCGATCCCTACGCCCAAAAGCGCCACCACCTATTCGTTACGGCCGAACCAACTCCTTACGGCCGAAGTTTCACCATTACGGCCAGTTTCTTACGGCCGAGATTGCACGGCTGAGATCTTCATCAACAAAATTTTGCGGCCAAGCTTTTACGGCCGAGCTCTCCATTATCGGCCGAGATCCATCAATTATCGGCCGAGATCTCCTCTCACCGACACCATTTGCGGCCGACACCTTCATCGATATATATATTGATGCCGAGCATCTATCCACCGACAATAAATCCGGTTGTATCTTTTCCCTTTCCTTTATTTTTATTTCTTTAGCTTTTCTATATTATCTTTTCACTTTCCTTTGTTGGCTTAACACTGAGGACAGTGTCTAGTTCAAGCTTGGGGGAGTTTGCATTTCACGCATTGCATGTTTCTTTCTGTTTATTTGCTTATGTTTGCATCTATTTATAAGAAAATCCAAAAAAAATTGAAATTTTTGAAAATTTTCTAAAAAAATACCATTGCATGCATTTATTTTTGCTACCATCTAACAAACTCTTGTCTTATTGTTTTAATTATCTTTTAGTAGAAGTTCAAAGACATGTCGTTAATTGATGAAATTTGAATACTTTTCTTTCTTATCACTTGCTATTTTAGTATCAAACTTATGGACTATGTGCCTATGCTAAGTAGAATTATGAATGACTAGATGACAAAATCATATTCATGCCTTTTTTATTTATTTCTTTTAAGTCTTGATAGTAGTAACCTTCTTATTGACCATATCAAGTACTTTTTGAGCTTATAAAAAAAAAGAAGGGTTAGTTAAACCCCAACAAATAATTATGTTAAATAAAAAAAAATGAATGAAGTTATGTGTAGGTACAAAAGTGTTATCCGGAACCAAGGTGTGTTCGGGTAATTAGATCCGTAGGGGTTCATGCCTGGCGACCTAAGGGCAACTGCTCTGGGATCCGTCGATCGAAAACCTGCTACATGGACCATCTTGTGGAATATGGAGAAGCACATAAGTACTAAATCATGGCTAAGTTCGAACTCTTCATTCAGAACCTTGGTTGTTCGGGCAAGTAAACTCGAGGGGTGCTTTATCACCTGGTGCCCTAAGGCCATCTGGTTTGGGAGTCATCAGTCCAAAGTCCGCTACATGGACTTCCTTGTGCAATCCTGCTTGAAGATTAGAACTTTTAAATGATTGAAAATAAAGTTGAAAAATGAAAAGAAAAAAGAAAAAATTTTAAGCTCAATTAGTACTTATGTGTTCAATATTAATGCTATTATTTGATAGACAATTTTTTTTTCACAAGGCTGAATTTGAGATTGTTTAAATTTGTGTAGCATTCAGAACCTCTATGAAGCTAAGTGCATGGAAAATGATAAGATGCTGAGTAGTAGGTGTGCAGAAGAATTGTGTGAGAAAATTAATCAGTTAACAATGTGACAGCTATGATGGAACTTTCTTGAGCCTTACTTTGAATTTTTGCTTGAGGACAAGCAAGACTTTAAGCTTGGGGGAGTTTGATGCATGCAAAATATAACATATTTTAGTTAATTATTTTAATTAAATTTTTTGTAATTTGATCATGGCATGCATCATTTTTAGTCACTTTTAATCGTAATTCCGGATTTATCAATTTTAATTATTAAATTCTCTGAATATTTTAATTGTGGATGGATTAACTAAATTTTGATAATTATTTTGCAGAAAAAATCAAGATTTAAATGGATTGTGCTGTATCGGCCAAAATTTCGAAGAATTTATCATTACGGCCGAGATTAGGATGAAGAATTCATCATTACGACCGAGATTTCTAGGGCGTAACAAGATTTAATTCTTTGTTACGGCTAAGATTTGAAGGAGTAAAGATAAATGATTTTATCTTTTGGGCGTAACAGGATAAGTTCATTTCTTACGGTCGAGATTTGGAAGGGGTAATGACAATTGAAATCATCCGTTTTGGCCGATATATGAAGGTGTAAAGATAAAATTGTTTGGGCGTAAAGATAAAAGGATTTTTATCTTTTGGGAGTAATGAAAAGGAGTAAAGATAAAATAATTTCCTTACGGCCGAGACTCTAAGGGAGTAAAGATAAAAAGGATTTATCTTTGGGCGTAATGACAAAAGGATTTATCTTTGGCCGAGTTTATCTTATAATTTTAAAGTCAACCATACGATGTTACGGCCGAGATCAAATTGAAGGCCATCCGCACCCTATAAATACGTGAAGAATCCATCATTTCAATTCGTGCTCTGAAGTTCAGGTTTCTTCCACGGAGAGTCGTGAGCTCTGCAGGCTACGACCAAAAGGAGAGAGGTGCGACGGTTGGAAGTTGATCGCGACCCTGATCAAGTCCGAGAGGCTGTCCGACTGTCTGCCCAATTCGAGAGCTCTACTTCTATTTTGGGTGTAATTCTTTCGATTATTATTGTTATTCTGTTATTATCTCTCCAGAATTTCTAGGATGAACTCCATGTTTTTAGGAGATTATTAATTAAAGGAAAATGTTTGGACCCTATTTTATTTGTTTTAATCTTTTCTGATCAATTATTAATTGTGCTTAATGCTTTTATATTAGTTAATTAGATTTTTGAATTAGGCTATACCAGTTTGTGGAGTGTTTAATTTCAGAATTTATTATACTAATTATAATTGATTTTATTTGAAATTAATAATTGACATAAATTTGATAACTAGTGTGTGGAGAATCAAATTTGTGTGGTCTATTAATCTATACCAGTTTGTGGAGTGATTAATAGTCTAGAGTATTCAATTTAATGCATCTTAATTTTAATATGATTTTGGGGTACCAGTTGTGGAGACTTCAATTCTTATTAAATTAAGATAGTTCTATATGATTAAATTGAGGGATGCCAGTCGTGGAGACCACAAGTTAATCATGTTAGATTACTTTAGGGAGACTCTAATCCATCTTTAAAGATTAAATTTATCTTTTATGGTTCAAATATTTATCCTGATCTATTTTCATCCTAAGGCCTAACTTCAACACCACTATCTTATCTTTATTTTATTTTCTTTATTTTATTTTATAAAACTCATTTTCAAAATCCATGTTTTTCCTCTCTTATTAATTTAAAGATTCAGATATTGAATTAATAATATTCCTCGTGGGTTCGACACTCTTACTCCTTTTTACTATATTACTTGAGCGACTAGTGCGCTTGCTAGCAAATTTTATTGTTACAAATACAAGGTATCACCTTAGTATTATGATAATTTAAGCTTGACAATGGCAATATTTCGAAGTTAAAGTTGGATGACTATTATTATCTTTATAAAAAGTTGATGTTCACATTAATAATATTATATGTATTAATATATATGATTAGAAACATTAAAATATGTTCGCATTAATAATACATATAAAATCTTATTATTCACATTGATAATATTATATGTGTTAATACTTATGATTAGACACATTAATAATATCATATTATATTATGAATATTTTAAGTAAATGGAAGAGAAATATGTATTATATTATAAACTTTAATTTTTAAATTATGATTTTAATTACCGAAGGATACCTCCTTCGAAGTTATCGAAGGATTTAAAATCCGTCAATACTTCTGAAGGGATCAGTAATTAAAATAATATAATTCATTATCAATATTTATATATAATATCTTATTAATAACATTAATAATATTATAAGTAGTAATATATATGATTAGAAACATTAATAATATCATATTATATTATGAATATTTTAAGTAAATGTAAGAGAGATATGTATTATATTATAAACATTAATTTTGAAATGATGATTTTAATTACCGAAGGATAGCTCATTCGGAATTACCGAAGGATTTAAAATCCGTTGGTACTTCTGAAGGGATTTACCCGTCGGTAATTAAAATAATATTATTCATTATCAATACTTATATATAATATCTTATTATTAACATTAATAATATTATATGTATTAATATATATATGATTAGAAACATTAATAATATCATATTATATTATGAATATTTTAAGTAAATGTAAGAGAGATATGTATTATATTATAAACATTAATTTTTAAATTATGATTTTAATTACCGAAGGATAGCTCCTTCAGAATTATCGAAGGATTTAAAATCCGTCGATGCTTTTGAAGGGAGTTACCCGTTAGTAATTAAAATAATATTATTCATTAACAATACTTATATATAATATCTTATTATTAACATTAATAATATTATATGTATTAATATATATGATTAGAAACATTAATAATATCATAATATATTATGAATATTTTAAGTAAATGTAAGAGAGATATGTATAATATTATAAACATTAATTTTTAAATTATGATTTTAATTACCAAAGGATAGCTCTTTCGGAATTACCGAAGGTTTCAAAATCCGTCGATACTTCTGAAGGGAGTTACTCGTTAGTAATTAAAATAATATTATTCATTATCAATACTTATATAATATCTTTTTATTAGCATTAATAATATTATATGTATTAATATGTACGATTAGAACATTAATAATATCATATTATATTATGAACATTTTAAGTAAATATTATCACTTTTTATAATACATATCTATCTTTCAACATGTTTATATATTCTTTTCTTAATGTATTAATAAATATTATTATTTAATAAGTTATCATTATTTTCTCATAAAACATCTTTATGTTTTTTTATCTTTTTACTCATTTTCCTATAATATATTTATAGACATAGAATATAGATTATAAATAAATTTAGAATATGAAATTGATAAATTTTAATATGAACTAAAATTTTAACATAATGATTATTTTAATATTAATCAAAATATGACTCTCTAAAAATATATTACATAAATATTATTATCAAAATTAATTACCAAAGGGTGGAGCCTTCGAAATTATCGACGGATTGATGTCCCTCAATAATTTTGAAGGCTAAATCCATCATTAATATTAATCATAAAATATTAAACATATACTTATATTATATCACATATATATTATTATTATTATAATTACCAACGGGTATGGCCTTTGAAAGTATCGACGAATTTAAATCCCTCGGTAATTTCGAAGGATATTCCCGTCGGGTATTTTTCTTCTATAATAAAGAAGGATGTTTTGTCCCTCGGTATTTTGGAAGGTTTTTTAGATCCATCGCAAATGCCGTCGGAAAATGCGAAGGATTCGTGTCCGTCGAGAACTTTCTATCGCAAATTGACAATTTTTTGTAGTGTCATCCGACGAAGTTAAAGAGCCTACACACTTCCTATTGCCTATCAAGACCCCTACACAAGTTATGAATGATTTCATCATTGCTGCATAGGGGGTGACAGTTACATTGGAAGGAGGACAAGCGACATAAAGGAAAAAAAAACTCAAGTGACCCCTCCCTCCCCCGAGACATTGACACTTCAGTGAAGTTTGAGTGAATGTCCCTTGGGGAGGGACGGTTCATTTGAGATGTATCCCTTTGTATCGCCGCTCCTAACTATAACACAAATGTCGCCCATGTTATAACATGCAATGATGAAGTTTTCGGTAACTTGTTGTCAATACTAAATTGGGATTAACTAACAGTAGACGTTGATATATCAATGTTCGAGTGATATACATACTAGACAAGGGCTACATAATGTGAAAGTGATATAGGAATGATATCAATTAATGATATGAATAATTGATTTAACTATAATGATATCCTATTTAAGTTATGCTACACAGCAAACAAATGTAGCAACTTGAACATATTACAAAATATTTAATTTAGAATTATCAAATAATAATACACTACAAGAAAACTGTTGAATAGAAACGCACATTAGCGTCGCCAAATCATGAGAGGCTACGTAGATGCCATTAGCGTCTTCCTAGCGACGATATTGTGTCACGAGTATGCGACGCTAACTGCGTCACCCTAGCTTCAAGTTATGTCGCATTAGCGTTAACGCTAATTTCGACGCCCTAGAGATGCTACTTCACCGCTATTATCACGCGCGAAAAATATGCATTGTAGCGCTGTATTGGCGTCGATGAGTCGCGACGCTATTTTAGCGTCACAAAAGTTGCGACGCTACCTCGACGCTAAAGATGGAGCCGATATAGGCGCCGACAACTTCCGCTATTTTGGTGTAGATATTTGCATCGCTAACTAGCATCTCAACATCGACGGTGCTATGATGACGCTAGGAAGACACCGAGACACTATAATTTAATGAATAAATAGATTAAATATTCCTAATTACATATATATTTTACCTACATATGTATTCCTATGCTATATGTTACCTATATTATATGTGTTACCTACGTATATATTCATATACTATATGTTAGCTACATATATGTCCTCCTACACCTTATGTTACATATATTATGTATGTTATCTACATATGTAGATTCCTAAGTATATATGTTATTTACATATATATATATATATATATATATATATTCCTAAATACCATATGTTGCATATATGTATTTCTAACTATATGTGCTACTTACCCCGCCGACTCGTCCTATACCATATGTTACATGTATGTATTATTGATAATTTATTTTTATATTCTTAGTTTATTAGTATCACATTTGCGACACTAGCTAGTTAGGCGCTAAGTAGGCACTTTATGGATTAAATATTCCTATATATATATATATATATATGTGTGTGTGTGTGTATTTATATGTTACTTACATACGTATTCCTATATTATATGTGTTACGTACGAATATATTTGTATACTATAGTTAGCTACATTATATGTATTACCTGCACATGTGTCATATACCATATGTTATATATATGTATTATTGATAATTTTTTTTATACTCTTAATCATGAAATTATGAGGGTTGAACTAAGTGACATGCTTTTGCGAGACAATAGCGTTGACAAAGCGTCACAATGGCGATGCATGCCATGGCGACGCTAACTTAGAGCCACAACCGCGTCGAGTTAGCGCCGCGAAGCGACATCGATGCTACATTGGCGTCTCATAACTACGACGCTATTTCGTCGCTAACATCAATAGCGCCAAAATAGCGACGCCTTTTTGTGTCGCTAATTGGCATTCTGCTAACTATGTACATTCATATATATATATATATGGTTATATGCTCCTACGTCGCAGGGGTTTCACGCATGTATACGTCGCACTATTCAAGTCACTGGGAAAACATATTGTGGAACTCCTCAAAAATCAAGCAGGATTAATGGACAATCTGAGTCTACTGACAAATGAAATAGTTGCATATATTGGTGTATATTTTCTAAAATTATCTTCTTCTGATCTTTTTAATTAACAAAAAAAGGCACTAAAATGAATGGATAATTGTCAGCGAAGCTCATGTTATCATGCTTATGACGAAATGGAAATAAATTGCATGGTTCCCCGTGGATATGATGGAATAACGTATAGCATAGGCAGTCTGGCATTTCATCATGCAACTTGTGGATCCTGACCATTTGTGCTTTTGACAGTACTGCCCACTCCAAGAGGCACGTAATGCAAGAGTCCTACAACATATTGATTTGCCAACAAAGAAATGGAACAAATGGCACCTTGTCACCACATGCTAAGTTTCATCAATCTGCATTACATGACCCTTAAAAGGAATTATAAAATGTTTAATTTGGTCTTTGTTTCCTGTCCATATAATCTTTCTCAATCATGGGGCACCGACGACATAGCAAAGGAGGAATATAAAAGGTAACTTACTTTTAGCTCTTGCTTCTCTCCTCCTTGTAAGATCCCATTCTTTTTCCAAGAAGAGACTCCACTCTCTCTTGTCCATATCAGAGGCCTGAAGCTGGATTATCTCAGCATCATCCAAGCAGTGTTGTTGCTCTATTGGCCTGAAGCTGGATTATCAAGATCTCATCCTTGAGTTTTTCAATTTGATGAATATGACGAAACAACTCAGTCGCAAGTTGCCCAGCAGTAGCTGCCGTTACTTCTTTTAGACGCACAATTTCATGCTTGTGAGACAATATTGTATCTTGCAACATGGTAATTTGTTCATCTTGCTCCAAGACTTTGTGCTTCTTTGCGATATGCTCTCTTCTCTCCTGCAGTCTAAAAGAAATGTTTTCCTGATTCACTTCGACAACATCATCAATATGATTCTGAAAATGAGGAATCAACGTCAGAACTGTGACCAGAGTCCAGAAAGATGTCAAATCCTACAGATCCAACTTGAGATATCATTTTGATTCAGGTGTGGACTCTGAAGAGTTGGTGGTTAAAAAATAATACAAGATCTGCTGCTTGAACCATGAGATGCTCGAGATGAAACTATTGAAAAGAACACATGGAACCAGTCGCGGCGATGGAAGGAACGAACATGCTAGCAGTAAGGGTTTTTTATTGCTTTATTAAATCAGGCCGCTGCTCTTCAATCCAACGAATGTGGAGGCACAGAACATGAATGACCGTCCATTTGCATTTGGACGGTTGAACAGTGTGACATATACATGCGTGAAACCCCTGCGACTTAGGAATATATATATAACCCATATATATATATATATATATAGAGAAATTAGTGTTAGATCAGAACAAATCAATAAATCTCAATCATTATAATCATACATCAACGGTCAAGATCGTGAAGATTGGAGTCTCTTGGTTGAACCAGGTTCAAATGAAAAAAAAAAACATGTTCAACCTCTTTTTTAATCTCATGAGATGTGAACCATTGATATATCATTATAATGATTGAGATCTACTAATTTGACGGTAAGATCAAAATCTCTGATCTCACACTAATATTCCTCATATATGTATGTACATGTATGTATGTATAAACTGCATATGAATATACCCTTATAATTTAAATAGATATATACATATATATATATATAATGTATGTATATATGTATGTTAAGTCTATATATATATATGTATACGATACATAAAATGAATCAAGATATGAAACAAGTTCTTCTAATAATTTATAAAATTATGTATTTCTAATTTTATAAATTAAATATAATAATAACATAAGTTTGTTACTTTTTTTAGCTATGGTTGTTTTTTTTTCAGTTTGTTAAATATAATAATAACACGATCGGCCATGGGAGCGGCGCACGATAAGCAGAGGGATGGAGCACGATAAAGAGCGGCCATGGCGAATGTTTGGAAATGGGGCGAGCGATTCACGGCAGCGGGTTGGTGGGTGTTTATAAGGTCTGATGCTCCTGCGGATCACCTTTTTGTGTCATTTGCTTGTAAGAGCTAAAAAATAATTGGACTTCTTTTCATGTGTTTTTTTTCAAGTCTAAAAATAATTAACCTAAAAACGCAATTGTTTTTTGGATAAGTTTTATTTACCAAAAATATTATATATGCCGTCATGAATATTGTTTATACAAAGTAAAGGGAAATATATAGGCAAACATAAATGAATTATTTTAATGAAATAAAGGAATGGTGTGTGTGTGAGGGTATTAAAACCTATTTCTTATTTTATATTTCTTAATTAATTTAAGTATGCATATATTAAACACATTTACATATGTGATTATTTTTATCAGTTAAGAAAAGATGAAATCCTCCTCGAGTTCTTAAATTGGGGATAGACTATTAGATTTTCACCAAATTAGTTAATTGATTTCAAGATTTTCTATAAATTTTTACAGCACAAAAAATCTCAAATTTAAGAATAAATGATTTTAAGTTATATTTTAAAGATATTTTTCTTTTATATCTTATCCATACGATAGAATAGGAGCGAACCATACGACAACGAAAAGTTTGGCTATTTTTGCGAGTGCTACTTATTTCAATAATTTATCATTTAGTTCTGATTTAACAGTGAATTTATTTACACATAGATCCAAAACACAACAAGGGGATTGATCCAATGCTAAATAATATGATTTAACAGTGAATTTATTTACATATAGTGCAATGTCAAGTTAATTTTTTTATCATGTAATTCTATTGTTTGTCAACTCGGTTGAGGTCTTCCTCTTGATACCAATATTAATATGAACTTGTGTAGAATATTTTGGAATGATTAAGGATGCTCGAAAAATAATTTTATGATCTAAGAAAAGAAACTACGGTAGGCAGTAGTTATATTCATCATTTAAAATTTAAGAATTTTTAAATAGAAACTTTTGTTGCTATCATAGCTGTGATCATATTATTTGCATTGAGAATTTTTTTTCTAGGTTACAAAGGAAATCATGAACTTAATGCAACAAAATAAAAGATAACTTAAAAATAAGATGATACATAAATCTCATTACAACAACAACAACAAAGCCTTATCCCACTAGGTGGGGTCGGCTACATGGATCATACGACGCCAATTTGTTGATCCATATTCATAAGATTCGACAGGGTTTTACGCTGGCTGTCGAGGCCTAACACAACCCTCCTCCTTTATCCGGGCTTGGGACCGGCTATAAAACATAGGCGGAGTTTATTAACAAGAACAACAATAACAACAACAAAGCCTTATCCCACTAGGTGGGGTCGGCTGCATGGATCATATGACGCCAATTCGTTGATCCATGTTCATAAGATTCGACAGGGTTTTACGCTGGCTGTCGGGACCTAACACAACCCTCCTCCTTTATCCGGGCTTGGGACCGATTATAAAACATAGGCGGAGTTGTTAACAAGAACATAGTGACTAAAATGGATGCAAATGTATCTTACCTAGTGTCCTCCCCTCAAGGACAACAGCAGCATGTCGATTAAGATCTTGTGAAAGAGTCCTCTTTACAAAATCATTATCAACATCAGAAGTTTCTTTTCCGCCATCACGATGCATCAGAAGGTTAACATTTGTTGACCAAGAAGTAATAAAATCTGGATAAAAGATTTTCTTCCATTTCAGAGATTCTCACATTGCTGTCTAGCTCTCTAGCAAATCATTGTTCCTGATATGAAAGTGAAAGTGGCCGGATGGAGTTTTCCTCCAAACCGGAGGGTCACAGGGGGATATCCACTGTTGAAGAAAAAGTGGACATCAGCAGGAATTGAGTGAGAAAAATATGATGAGTGGTATAATGGCTGGGCTCAGTTTCTTTTATAAGAAGACCTCAAAAAGGTTTTAAATAATGATCCTAGAAAAAAGGCCTGAAGCATAAGAAACCTCAGAATTTCAACCTGAAGCGTAATATGAAATCCTCGATGATGTCAATCACCATCATGAAAACAGGTACAAAACACATCAACTGCATAAATCATCAGGGTACACATAATGGCAGGTTCGGACGAACTCTTAAAAGACAAACCCTCCTATGTAAACATGTCTTTTTGAACAACTGCCTATATGGAAAGTAGCATCAAGTATCAACCATATTGCTAGACAACCTTCCTTGTATAACAAAGAGAACTGCAATTGGGTCCTAAAGAAACTTGAACTGTTCCAAAACTTTTCAATATAATTGATAAGTCAGTCAGAGAAGTTTATTTCACAGTTTGCTGATACACTAAAAGAAACCAGTTTGCAACCCGAAATATTATGTGTGTTAGGTGTGTGATATATGCATCAGTTTGTAGTGAAATCACATGCAACTCAAAGTCTAGTGAAATCACATAAATCTCATTAGTGGGAATCAAATTCGAGACTTCTTGAACTATGAGTTCAGAGATGGGCTAATGGGTATCTTCCTAATTTGTAATGACAATTGATGATATGGGACAAAAAAATCATATAACAATTGGAGCTCTAAAATTCTCATGCAATAAAAGCCAAAATTTCAGGAGCTATGTGATGAATCTTTTGATGGATAATGTCTGCTAATAGATATCAAAAGTCTGTCACTATATAAAAATTTTATCTACATTCCGCTTATGAATGCTGAATCCTTAATATAGTTTTGTTTGCCATACTTGCCGGAGAAGGAAAACCTCCTGAGTGATTGAATGCCTTCAAATTCTGTGAATCTCTTCTTTATTTCTGATGATCGCAATGAAGTAGATGCAAATTATTTTGTTTGAACCAGATTTAGGTAACTGTTCAGAATAGTCAGCATATAACATAGTCTTCTGTCTCTTGCAACTTTTTCTCCACCCAAGCAACGAAAGGGGGTTGAACTGCTTTTATCTGTAATGCTTTGTCCATACAGGTACTGAGTATATAAGAGTTCCCAATGCAAATGATGGTATTATGGTGGAGCTGATATAAGCAACAGCTCTCCAGTTGTGCCCAGACTTCCACATGCCATAGACCTCAGCAGCAAAGGTAGAAACAGTACTCAGACACCCCAGGAAACCCAGCTGCAGTCCACTTACAATGATTGTGCATCTTCTTGTGTCTACCTGAATCAGAGACAGTTATTAGTTTTGCATAGATACAGTCTGAAACAGTTATGGTATGGAGCAGGAGATAGGAGTAACATCCTCAAAATTATGAAATCTGGCTTTGGAATTTTCTAGTAGAAATTTTTGCATACCGCTTTGCTGACAGTTGCAAGTGCTGCCATGATGCATGCAGCTGAGACATTGGCCAACCAGGTCCCAATAGGAAGCCACTTCAGCCTGCGGTCTCTTCCTACGCCTCGTCCGTTAAGTCTTGCCAGGCGCCACCGAATCCATACGCCCGGTGGCCCCGCAAAGAATGACAACCAAAGCTTACCACCTTCCTCAAGGTCATCCAGCTTTCTTTTGAAGAAAATCCCACTCAGAATCCATATCAGACACAGTATCAACAGCATCAAAGCCATCATGAATATCTTCTTATGATAAGTGTTCACCCCCCAGAGCTTCCATTTGATTCTTCTTCTCTTTGAAATATTTGCAAACCAACTCAAGATTGATTGGCGAATGAAACTTGCACATACAACTCCATAGGAAACAGCAGGTTTGAGAAGTTCTATGCCTACATGTTTAGAAAGATGACAGTGCCGATAAATGAAACTAGTCAGGAAAGATAAGGAAAGAACTCCACAAGCTTTGTTGATCTCAATCATACCAAGTAAAATGCCGGCGATGGCATGCACCCAATGTCCCTTGGAAGACAATTCAAGGACTTCCTGGTTCCATCCACTGAAGGTGGTGAGGCTGCCCAGGAACCCTGTGGACAACCCAACTAGCAAATGATCAGATACAAGGTGTATATCTCCCTTGAACACAAATCCAATCCATCCCATCAGGAAGGAGCCCAACTGTTGGGAAGGACATTAAGTATTTATCAGCTGCATTATGTTGGAACTTCTGCGAGAAATAAATGGATACAGAACAACCATAACATACCACATTTGAGATGAGATCAAGAAAAAATGCATTGCGAGCCCCTCCAGTCAAAGCAATGCCATCGGGGCCGAAGAGCTTTTGCAGTAAGTACCGAGTCCAGACCTAGAAATCAATTAGAAGATCAAAACATGCTTCAGAAATAGGATGCATAAATAAAATTTCGTATGTCCTCAAGAACAAAATTCATTCGTCTCAACACTGGTATCTCTTCCTCCCGAAAGCCAACATCTTTGAGTAAAATGGGAGACATGAACAGATTTAATAGATTATGAAAGAACTGGGATGATGAGTTTATGGCATAGTTATGACATATGGAAAGTGAAACTTTTGCAAAATGGATGAGAATTTAGGCTTCTAAACATATGAACTAAGCTTTGTAAGAAAATAATCCATATTCATAAATCACTGACACAAATAAGAAGCTAGAGATTCTTCGGGGGTAACTTAAAATAATTGAGAAAAGAGTTTTGCACCAATAATGAACAAAACAAGTGTTATTCTCCAACTAAAAAGCATGTGGTTAACAATAAGAAATTTCTTCCCGGAAAAAGGAATTTTACCCCAAGAATTCCGAATACTGCTAAATGTATCAGATAAGAAATCTTGTCCAGGTATGGAGGAAGTTTTTCATTCTTATCCTGCGAAAAACGAGAGAGATTCAGAGATATAGATATAGCTTTGAGAAGAAACTCATAGTAGTTAAACTGGAGCCACTTGACTAAACTCATACCGAACTTGCTGATAACTGGTCCTTCTCATTTGAGGATAGGATGGCATCTGTTGGCAGAGGAGAAGTGATTTCTTCTTCTAAGGGTGTTGCAAGTGATGGCAAGATCGACTCATTCAACTTGGAACCAAATGACAGAACCAATGCATCGTCAGAGAAAGCTACAAATGCACCATCATCATCCTTTTCATCGGTGCCTACTCGGCTCCCTCTACATCCCACTTGGGCTAATGAACTATCTATCTTACTCATTAGCTCCTGAGGAAGTTCATCAGCATCAAATGTTCTTTCTTCGCCATCTATCCGAAGGCTAATTGAGTGCCTTCCCCAGGAATTCCTGCTACTTGTTCTACTCAGTGAATCATGTCTAACAGGTATGCCAATGCCGATTACTTGATCAGCAGCAGATCTTCCAATTGAACTGGTCCTGCTAGGAAGACCCCCTACTATCAGTCTAGGCTGAGTAGAAGAAACACTAAGAGAACTGAATTGCAGGGGTACGGACCTGTCCAATGACACAGTCCTGAAATTCTTCTGATCAGAGGAGTCTAAGCTGTATCTTCGAGATTTTTGAGACGAGGAAACACTGTTACTCTTGTTAAGAGCATCCATCGCTGGAAGCTCTCGTGCCTGGTGATTATCCTGTTCCATGTGTCTGAAACATGCACATATGTATCATCAGCTCTACGAGTACCATAGAACCGCCCATAATTGCAAAAGAAAGAAAGTTTCCTGTACCAAATGCCACGGTGTAATTGAACCTGAACAGACCCATGCCAGATAAAACTCAAAAGCTGTCTTGGTATATTAACCAAACAGTAGTTTCAACAGAATCGAAGGATAAAAATAATATTTCTCCATAATTAAGAAACATATGTTTCTCGGTACCATAATTGGATCAATCGATCCCCTTTTCAGGGTGAATATATATGCATTTCGCTAGAGTGTAGCATCAAATGGACAACCCCACCACACAATATTCAGCTACGTTAGATAGACCCACCCAGCAGATGTTTAAACTGTAATGGATGTGATTTAACCTTTTTGCTATACCTTTCCGTAAGGTGCTTTTGCTTTCAGAATAATAACATAAACAAAAGGCTTCGCATCCCAATTGAAAAGAAAACAAAAAAGAAAAACAAATGAACAACGCGCAACTCTATTCTGTTTCACAAAGGAGCAGAGCAGAGATGTCACTGATCTCCACCTAGAATTCATGCTTTTCCTGCGTTCTGCTTGGGATCGACAAGCAAATTTCTCCAATAATCAGAACAGCGGAAGCTGCTTTCATGTATTGAAAGAAGAAGAAGAAAAGGAATTATTCAAAAAAGAACTATTTAGCTGGTTCACCGTTTCGGGAGGACAAGAAATCCAACTTATCTGTTAAGTTACACAACAGGGAAATGACTCAAATAATTGGGGGTGAAAACAGTGATGAACTGTTTCCATGAGTTCTCACGGAAATTAGTCTGGAAAAGAATTAAAAAGACCTGCAACACTTTGTTCGTGCAAGGGATCGTCCAATCAGCGTACGAGGAGCAGAGACGCCGGGCAAAAGCGGGTGACGCGCCTGAGCGGCGGCCGGCGGTGGAGGGACGAAGACCACGGTCTCGGCAGGGCAAAGAAAAGAAAAAGGTGAAATCTTTTTTTGTTTTTTTTTTCTTCTTTATTTGAGCGAAGGTCCGTTATAAATGTCGTTCCAACGGGGACGGATGCCATTGCGTGGTCCCCGCGCCTGGGGGTATCAAATCTTTGGGGTGTCAAATGTTGGATCATGTGGAAGTTCGAGCGTTGACTTTTGACATGCCGAATCCGACGAAGGGATTTGATTCCTCTCCTCCTCGTCCTTTTCATTTATTCTGTTTATTTATTTATTGTATGTTTATTACTTCATCTGCAATTATGGAGTTGTTACTTGTGCCCCAGCCATGTTCAACTAATTTGCTTGAAATAAAAACAAAAGTTGTTTCCACACCTCATAAAAAATTGTATTAAAAATACTATCGATTATTAGATAAGTGGAAAATGAATAAAGAAGCTAGCCCTGTTTGGCACGAAAAAAATAAAATATTTAGTAACCGGTAAAGTTTTATTAGAATCACAATATTATTATAAATATTTGGTAAATATTTTTTTCACTAACGTTTAGAAATTATAACCTATTCTTATTAACTTATAGAATATAAGGGTAGCGATTTTTATAATATCCTCATTTTTAAAATAAAAATATTTAATTATTAAATATCATATATTTTTTTTTATTTTAATATATAATATTTAATTTTACTTGCAACCAAAATAAGATTTTTAGTTTGAAATAATCAAATTTTATATTAAAATAATAGTTTAAAATATTACTATTTAGAATAAAATATTATAAGTTAATTATTATGAATATGACGTATATAAAAATGATCATAAATTATATTTTATGTCCATCTTTAATATTTTATTAAATACACTAATCCGACTCCTATGTTTACCAAATATTTTTTATTAAATTTATAAAGAAACTGTTATCTACTAATAATTAACCGTTATAATGTAATATCTTCTAGTCGAACGCTAACTTCTTATTAAACCACTAACTTTGCCCAAAGACTCGATATATGTTGTGTAACAAAAAAAAACTCTTACAATTATTAATAACTTTATTCATATGCATGATATTTTGAAATAAATTAAATTTGAAAATAAGGTTAAAATATATATCTTATAATTATCTAAAAAATAGATGAAAGTTAACCAAAGAATTTAAATATTAGGACTAAAATATGCAAGTTGAAAATTATAGTTGAGAGTAAATATACTATGAGTAGAGAAAAAAAAGGAGGAATTCAAATAGTTTGAGTAACGAGCTTAGTTTAGTGGATTGAACTCAAAATTAAGAGAAGCAAAAAAAAAAAATTTAAACTCTAATTTCGACGGATATTAATAATTTCAAAATCTATTCTTAAAATCATCATTTTAATTAAGATAATATATATTTACCTTTTTATTTTAAATAAATTTGATGCTAATAATTTAGAATATCGGATACTTCTTGTAAATCCTAGTTGCATTAAAAAAAAGGTAAAAACAAAAGTGTGAGAAAAAAACGTCACCCGGTCACGCAACAATGAGATGCGACTGTCCCGGGAGCTTCTCCCCGAGGTACGTCGAGTTATTTTACCTTATATTTTTCTTTTCAACCCACTTTTGTACTTAGTTTATTTTTTAAGTGTGGTGGTGACAGTTTTATAATTTGCACTTCAGAAAAGTGCACTCCCGGAGACGGTCCTCCACACCACACGTCGCAAACCTACCACCCAAAACGGTGGTATAGTAGGGGATACCCGCTAGTGCTCTCCCGAAGCCTTGTAATCATTCTTATTTACTCAACAAAGATTTCAAGCTTCCCTAAATCTAACATCGTGCCTCAAGCGTGGGGTGGCAACTCACAAAAGAGCGTCCCAAAGAGATCGAGCGTCCCGCCGAGGTGCCCGTTCGTTTACGAATGCCTCCACCGAAGAAGCGGCTGCTCGGGACCGAGCGTCCCAAAAACTGTGACAATCGAAAAGTGGCAAAAGCAAGCTTCCGCAAAGCATTCAAAAGAGCTTGCCTAGACGTTGGGCTCGTCTAGGCGCCACACGGGTCATCGAGCGAGAAATGACCCCGTGACAAGTTGGTATCAGAGCCGCGTTTCTGGGATCGCTCAAGTTGTCGTTCGACGATCAAGGAGAAATGACGTCGAATTCGGAGATGACGACTGAACCCGTCGCACCGGAGAAGGGCCGCCCCGAGCGAGAGCACGCCCGCTCGAAGGACGTCTTGTCCGCCTTCGAGCAATGCCTCGGCCAATTCCACTTGGACGTGGGCGAGATGCAAGACCAACTCGCAACGTACGAGCGGGAGTTGGAGAAGACCGTGGATCTCGCAACGGTGTGGGATGAGGTGGCGCCATTTTATACGCGGCTGGAGTCCATGGAGGCGACGATCATGGACATGCGGGAGACCTTGGACAATGGTCTCTCAAACATGCGGTTCGAGATGGAGCAAGAGTTCAAGACCATGCGGGAAGAACTCAAGCGACGCTGTGGAGATGGGCTTCCGCATGAGGCAAGGATTGGTGTGCCGAAGCCGCGGCCCTACAAAGGCAAGCGATCGGCAAAGGAGACTTCCTGTGAAACGTCCGAAGGTACATGGAGGCCTTGGACGTGACGTCCGAAGCGAGGATGGTGAAGACCGCATCCTTCTACTTGCAAGATGCGGCGAGTCTATGATGGCGATGCCATTGCGACGACGTGGAACATGGCAACGTCGAGCCCATTGAGAGGTGAGACGACTTCAAGAGGCAGCTGATGAATTACTTCTGCCCCGCCAAATCGGGATTGGAGGCCAAGATTGCGTTGTTCAACATTTGTCAGAAACGCACGTTGAAGGAGTACATGAAAGAGTTCACCGAGCTCCGCCTACAGAACTCCCAAGTGAACGAAGACACGTTGTTGACGGTCTTCATGAAGAGTTTGAAGCCATGGGCTAGGACGGAGTTGGAGCGAAGAGATTGCTCCAACCTCCGTTCGCTAGTCGCTGCCGCTGAGTCGCTCGTGGAGTATGTCAAAATGAGCACTGTACCACCAAAACCCTCGGGCAAGGGCTATGGTGGGGGAGAGAAGCCAAAGTCGCAAAGAGGCTAGCTGTACTATCAAGACAAAGGAAAGGGACACCAAGATAGGAGGCCCAACAATGACCATTTCAAGAGGGACGGAAAGCCGCCGAAACCATGCTACATCTGCAAGGGTCCGCATTGGACAAACGATTGTCCACAAAAGGCGACGGTCAACGTCATGTATTGCCTCGACGAGAAGGAGAAGGAGGAGGCGTGTCTCAGTTCGATGCACGTCCTTAGCGCCATCGACGCCTCGAAGGGTCCTTCATCGGCCGCTCGACTTTTTGCGGACGTCGAGCTGAACGGACAAGTCTTCAACACCCTCATTGACACGGGAGCATCGGAGTTGTTCGTGTCAGAAGTGGCCGCCAAGAAGCTGAAGCTGCCACTATAGAAGACTAATGCCACGTTCAAGACGGTGAACGTGAAGTCTATCTCGACCACAGAAATTTCTTCTGGAGTGAAGGTTCGCATCGGCAAGTGGTCGGGAAGCTTCGACGTGACGGTGGCACCGATGAACGAGTACGAAGTGATGGCGGGCATCTCTTTTCTGTGACACATTGCTGCATGTGTCATCCCGCTCACCAACTCAATGGTCATCTTCAACCCCAAGGAACCCTACAACGTTCCCGTGAGGTCAGGAGGTGATCTCAAGCAAAAGACCCTTTCCGCCATGCAAGTGGAGAAGGGGTTGCGCAGACAGGAGCACACCTTCCTGGCGACCGCCATATTGGAAGATTCGGGGCCCTCCACTCCAACACCTCCCAAAGTCCTTGAAACTCTTGAGGACTTTGCGAACGTCATGCCCCCGGAACTCCCAAAGCGATTGCCTCCGAAGCGTGAAGTGGACCATGTCATCGACTTGGTCCCAGGATCGAAGCCCCCTCATGGAGTCCCCTATCGGCTAGCCCTTCCGGAACTCGCAGAACTCCGTAAGCAACTCACCGAACTATTGGATGCAGGATACGTTCGGCCCTCAAAATCTTCATATGGTGCCCCGGTACTCTTTCAGAAGAAGCATGATGGTTCCCTCCGGATGTGCATCGACTACCGGGCGCTCAACAAGTTTACGGTGAAGAACAAGTACCTCGTCCCCTTGGTGGCGGACTTGTTCGACCAACTTGACGGTGCAAGATGGTTTACCAAGTTGGATCTTCGTTCGGGCTATTGGCAAGTCCGGATTGCAGAGGAAGATGTGCAGAAGACGGCGTGCGTCACAAGATATGGCTCCTACGAGTTCCTCGTGATGCCTTTCGGCCTCACCAACGCCCCAACAACCTTCTGCACTCTCATGAACAAGGTATTGCAACCATTCCTTGACAGGTTCGTGGTTATGTACCTCAACGACATTATGATCTACAGCCGCACCTTGGAGGAGCATATCGAGCACATTCGACAAGTGTTCGAGGTGTTGCGGCAGAACGAGCTTTACGTCAAGTGAGAGAAGTGTGCCTTCGCCCAACCGGAAGTGCACTTCTTGGGACATGTCGTCGGATGTGGCAAGCTAAAGATGGATGGCGCGAAGATTCGGGCCATCATGGAATGGGAACCGCCTAGACGAGTTCCCGACATGCGTTCGTTCCTTGGCCTGACGAACTACTATAGGCGGTTTGTCAAGGAGTATTCACATGTGACGATCCCTTTGACGAATCTCCTTGGAAAGAATGTGAAGTGGGAATGGACGCCGACATGCCAGGAAGCATTCGACACCCTCAAAAGGGCCATGATGGAGGAACCGGTGCTCGTCCTGCCAGACCACACCAAGTCCTACGAGGTACAGACAGATGCTTCTGATTATGCCATTGGAGGAGTTCTTATGCAGGAGGGACATCCCGTGGCGTTCGAGAGTCGAAAACTCAACGACACGGAGCGGCGCTACGCCGTTCAAGAGAAGGAGATGACCACGGTGATCCACTACCTTAGGACATGGTGGCACTACCTTCTCGGATCGCGATTTCACATCAAGACGAGCAACGTCGCGACAAGTTACTTCGAGACGCAGAAGAAGCTCTCGCCGAAGCAAGCAAGATGGCAAGATTTTATGACGGAGTTCGACTACGTTCTGGAGTACAAGCCTGGCAAGACGAATGTCGTTGCCGACGTCCTCAGCTGACGCGCGAAATTGGCGACCATGAGCTCCTCTCAGGCCGACATGATCGAGAGGATCAAGAAGGGACTGGAGTCAGATCTCACGGCAAAGAACCTGTTTGAGCAAGCAAAGGAGGGAAAGACACGCCGCTTTTGGGTGGAAGATGGGCTGATCTTCACCAAGGAACAACGCATCTATGTTCCTCTGTTCGACAACTTGCGGCGCACTATCATGCAGGAGTGCCATGACTCCAAGTGGGCGGGACATCCGGGTATCCGCCGCACTTTGGCACTCATCGAAGACAATTACTTATGGCCAAGGATGGATGATGATGTTGAAGTTTTCGTGAAGACATGCCTTGTTTGCCAGCAAGACAAAAATTTCAATCAAGCACCCGACGGACTTCTGGAACCCCTGCCTATTCCAGAGCGACCATGGAAAGATGTTTCCATGAACTTCATCATAGGCCTGCCCAAGTCTGCAGGGACGGGTACCATTATGGTGGTCGTCGATCGGTTCTCCAAGTATGTCATCTTCGCCGCCGGCTCTGCAAGTTGTCATGCTATTGAAGTTGTGGAGTTATTCATGAAGCATGTAGTGAAGTATTGGGGTCTGCCACAAAGCATTGTCAGCGATCGGGATGGTCGATTCGTTGCCAACTTCTGGAAGGAATTGTTCAAGATGATGGACTCCAACCTGCATTTCTCGACATCACTTCATCCTCAAAACGACGGCCAAACTGAGAGGGTGAATTATATTTTGGAAATCTACTTGCGGCACTATGTGAGTGCCAATCAGAAGGACTGGGCAAAGCTACTCGACGTCGCACAATTTTCCTACAACTTACAGCGGAGCGAGTCGACTAATTGGAGTCCCTTCGAGATAGTGATGGGGCAGCAACTTCTAACGCCCCAGGCCGTCGCCACATCCTATGGTGGCAAAGTCTCCGCTGCTCACCGCATGGCGAGGGAATGGCATGAGCAGAACGATATGTCGAGAACATGTTTGCACAAGGCATCGAAGCGTATGAAGAAGTGGGCGGACACCGCCCGACGGGACGTCAACTTTGAAGCCAGAGACTTGGTCCTTGTGAAGCTGGTCCAACATCTGCGATTAAGTGAGAAGAATCTGCACAAGGGCCTCGTTAGGCGTTACGAGGGCCCCTTCAAGATCCTAAAGAAGGTAGGCACGGTGGCCTACAAGTTGGAGCTCCCGCCCCATATGCAACAACAACCCATCTTCCATGTCAGCCTGCTCAAGCCTTTTGTTGAAAACACTGAAGATCCTGAGCGTGGAGTTTCAGACCGCGCCCCGTCGGCCATCCGTCAGCAGTTTACTGATCAAGTTGAAGAAGTACTCGCCGTCTGCACGAAGAATCGGAAGAAGGAGTATCTTATTCGATGGAGCGAAAGACTGGACGCTGACACAAGTTGGGAGACAGCCGAAGACCTATGGCAGTTCAAGTAGAAGATTGAAGAATTTCAAGCTACAGCTCCAGGGACGTCGCTGACTTGAGTGGGGGAGAATGTCCCGGGGGCTTCTCCCCGGGGCATGTCGAGTTATCTTACCATGTATTTTTCTTTTCAACTCATTTTTGTACTTAGTTTATTTTCTAAGTGTGGTGGTGACAGTTTTATAATTTGCACTCCAGAAAAGTGCACCCCCGGAGATGGTCCTCCACACTACACGTCGCAAACCTACCATCCGAAACGGTGGTATAGTAGGGGATACCCGCTAGTGCTCCCCCGAAGTCTTGTAATCATTCTTATTTACTCAACAAAGATTTCAAGCTTCCCTAAATCTAGCATCGTGCCTCAAGCGTGGAGTGGCAACCCACAAAAGAGCATCCCAAAGAGATCGAGCGTCCCGTCGAGGTGCCCGTTCGTTTACGAATGCCTCCACCGAAGAAGCGGCCGCTCGGGACCGAGCGTCCCAAAAACTGTGGCAACCGAAAAGTGGCAAAAGTAAGCTTTCGCAAAGTATTCAAAAGAGCTTGCCTAAACGTTGGGCACGTCTAGGCGCCGCACGGATCATCGAGTGAGAAACGACCCCGTGACACAACCAGGCATTTTAAACCATTGTATCCCATTTTACTTATCACAAGAGAAAAAGAACCTGACGTTTGCTATTTATTGGTTTTCTTATTTAAATATACTTTTAAGAAGCCAAATTGTAATAAAGAATCCAATGTTTCCAAGGAAGAGCTTGTTTACTCGGAAAGTAAATAAAATTTTCATTTTAGTCCTACTTTCTTCTTTCTTTCTTTCTTTCTTTTGTTTTTTTCTTTTCTTTCTCTTGATTGGGGGTGGAGCACAAATTGTTTGTAGTGTCTGCTCTGTCAAACGTGATCTGTGTTTCAGATGCCTTTTTTTTTCAACACCTTCATTCTTTTTTTTTTCTCCTCCACCCTCTTTCCTTTTTTTTCTTTAAGGAAATTAATATAGTAACTGATATAATGAGCTATATGGTCATAATACAAAACATGTTGGATACCCTAAGGAGGGTTATCCTTCAAAAAAGAAAAAATATTAGGATGACCAAATGATCAGCTGCCCCATTAGATGTTCTTGGACAGTAATTACGTTGAAAGTTTACAAAAAGTTGGGTGTAAACAAGCAATTCCTCAGTTAAAGAGTAAAGACCATAAGCGTTGTGGCACCCGATGTTGTGAGGGCCGGACCGGACCGGTCCGACGTCGACCGGCCTTCACACTGGTCTATTACAAGCCCTAAAATCGGGCCTTAATTGGACCGGATTGAACCGGTTCCAACTGATCAAAAACCGGTCAAAATTGGATAAAATCGGTCAAAATCAAATTGAACCGGATTGGACCACGTTTCATATGAACCGGCCAAATTTTAAAAAAAAATTGTATAAAATAATCTAATAAAATTATTATTTTAAATTTGAAAAAGATTCAAAATGGATATTATCCATAAAACTCTATATTGGCCCATTAGTCTCCTACTCTATTATTACTTGTCTCTTTGCACATCCTACTAGTATAATTAATGTGGGACTATGTTTCTATACATACTTGTTCTTTTATTCTTTTATTTAGTTAGTATTTGTTATACTTTCAACTATATCTTATACATTATGATCTTATTCAATATTTTTAATATCATACATGTATATTATAATATAAATTAATTTTATATTATTGTATTATATATAATATTTATCATATTAAGTAAATTTTTAATGAATGAAGGATACAAACTTCTTTGTCATATGTATAACATACAATAATATTATAATAGTTAGTATAGTATAGTTATATATAATATTATAAATACACAAATTTTAATTTTCTTTTATTTAGCATCTAATAATTAATAAGTTCACATTAAATAGTTAACCACCAATTATATTATATATCTAGTTATATATAATCATAATATTACTTCTAACATAAAAGAAAAAGATATGTAATACAAAAAAAATAAATAAGAAGAAAATATATATAAAAAATTTTAATTTCATAAGATTTTAATTTATTAAATGTGTAATGATTTTAACATTAGTTTTTAATGATTTATTATTGTTATTTTTATATAATTAATTTTTAACATCATTAATATGATAACATAATTAAATATATTATATTAAATATATTATTTTATTCTTATCCGATCCGACCGGATGGTTCGACCGGTCCTACCGGACGATTCGACCGGTCCGACCGGTCCAACCTGAAACGGACATTTGTCCGGGTCATTGTCCGGTCCGGTTCGGACAACATTGGTGGCACCTTGCACTTGCCATTGATGATGTCCACCAAGAGAAGGGAATCCGATTCAAGATGACATTTTGTAGTCCTAGTTGCCAACTAGTCTGCGAGCCCAAGAGTGTGCGGAATGCTGACAAATCAAATTGAATCTGGTTGATCCGGTTAAAATCGGGTTGAACCGAAAAACTAGTTCTTAATAAAAAACATTAAAAACTACATAAAAATAGAAAAAAATTGGGAAAAAAGATTAATTTTGATAAGAATGTGTGACAGTATGAAATAGAAAAATAATTAATGAAATATATTTTAGAAGATACAAAACAATAAAAAAATTTATTCGCAAAATAAAAAAATATTACAAATAATGATATTGAAAACATAAAAAATATTTTATTCTTATTTTATTAATTTAAAATGAAAATTAATATGATTTAATTCTATTATTATTTTATCTTTTATATTTTTATTTGTAGTACATTTTAAGAAAAATAATAATATTTTATTAAAAATTCGGTTCAATTCGATTAAACTGAATCTTGATCCAATTGGCTAACCGATTCGATCATCAACATGATTTTAAAAACATTGATGAGACCTTGCAATTAATGGTGCCTGCCATAATAAAATTACAATTAGTCTCACATATAAGAAACTTCGCACCGTCAGCTGAAATGCATTGGCAGAAGGTATGAGATCCTTGCATCCAAGCTATAATTATAAACTGATGAATTTGTTTACCCTATGACTGTAATACCCAGAAAATTCAAATGGTCAAAAATACACTTATGATAAATGGAGTCTTTTGGCTAAAGAGATAAGAGAATATAAAGCCAAAATTCAGGATTAATTAATGGACTAAAACACCCTTAAAAGTAAGAGCATTTAGGGTAGTTTAGACAAGGGGGCAAAAGTTAGACCAAAATGTCCCTAAAAGTGAGGGTGGTTAGAGGAATAAATTATAATTTAGAATAAGACAAAATAGCAAGCTATAAACCCTCCCTCTCACTTTGATCTCTCATTTTTTTCCTCTCCTAAGCACCTAGCCAAGCCCCTCTCTTCTCCCCCTCACAACAACCAATCCTCCCTTCTCCTCTCACTCATCCACTCTCCCTCCCTCAGGCCGGCCAAGCATGAAGAAGAAGAAGGGGAGGCAGCCAATCGAAGAGGAGAGCTCCATCGAAAGAAAAGCTAGAGAAAGAGAGGATTATTCAGCAAGAAGAAAAGAAGAATGATTGGATTCAAAGGGTCTTTGGACAAGAACCCTAGGTATGTAATGGGTGAACTCATACATTTTCTCTTTCCAATCATTCTTGGAATGAGAACGTGACTGAAACTCGTTGGATTGCATTTGCTTTGATTCGTGATTTTTCCTTTGTCATTTAAGGGTTTGAACATGTATGTCCTGATTGGAAGCTTGAATCATTTGTAGGGTTTGATTGTTTATGAACCTATAAATGCTAGTAAAGTAGTAGGTAATTCAAGAAGGAATGAATATATGATTTGGATTGTGAATGATGGCTTGAAGTATTTTATGTGATTTTATGATAGAAATCGACCGGTTGTATAAATCGGTCGACCGGTCCATATGCTCTCCATTGTATAATCATCACTATTTTAATTGGACGAGGTGTCAGTCGATCGACATATATGTTCTCTTATTCATGTTCACCATTGTTTTATTTGGAAGAAGCGTCGATCGACTAGAGGAGCGACTGACCACGAAAATCGAATGCCTATGTACAAATCGGTCGACCAATCTATGAGCGATCGACCGACCAATGGGTTGTTACATGCGGAGACTCCCCTGATCAAATCGGTCGTGGCATCAGTTTGACTGAATAGTTGATCGATCGTATTAAATCGATCGACCGATCCAAAAGTGGTCGATCGGTTCAATGGGTGAAATAGCGATCGATTGACACTATTTCGATCGGTCATACAATCGGTCGACCGAAAGATGTGATTTTGAAGTTGGATCACAGTGTTTCTTTTAATCATTGATTGTTAACTGATATCATGCTATTCCTTATTATGTTTAATACTGCTATTGATATAATTGTCATGCTATTGATTGACTCACCTAGAATCCGAAAAGCATGATAAGCCATAGGATTAAAATGAACATTGTATTGAATGAACCCATTGATAGATCACTTGGCCCTCGGTTGTATTGTATTGTATGGGTGCTAGTGCGACCCGACTTGGCTAGCCATCATCGATGTCGAGGCAAACTAAATCTCACAATGGCATAAATGACTCATTAAAGATTGATTGAGTGTAAGGAATGGTGTGGCTTGAACATATTGGAACTATTGTTAATTGGACACGTGTTGCCATATGATCGGTTGAGAATAAACAAAGTTATTTTTCGCATTGATTATGATTATAAATCAGGATTATTGGCATGCCATTCTTTATCATTTAATTTCTTTTATCGGTCATCATTTTATATGTGAGTTCTTATTAAAAATCGTTTCCACTAATGTTTTATGGATTATTGAATTACTTATTCTATGAACCTTACATACAACTAATGAGAGGTGTGCCTCCTCTGAATCCAGGTTCGTCAGGAATGGAAGAGTAGGTAGAAGTTGGTGGCGGGCTCATGATAGCGGATTGCACATGGTGTCGGCCTTGAGTTGAGCCTAGTGGTTTACTTTATTTACGTGTCATGTATGAGTTGGCCTATGGTCCTTATCATGGATTACGTTGGAATTGGACTTATTTGTAAACTTTGAGTCCTTTATGTATTTGGGCTATCAGCCATGTATACCTTGATGTCATTGGGCTTAGTGCTATATGGTCCATTTATATTTTATCGCCTCAATGTTTTCAAGTAGAATAGTCTTAAAATGTTTTTATTTTCCGCTGCATATTATCATCATGTATTTTGTTGACTTAAGGTCAACTACCGTATTGTCCACCGTGTAATGCGCTCCGGGACCCGCACATGACACGTGACGTAGGGCTAATTTCGGGAGCGTTACATAGACCATTAGATTTTGTATCAAATTAATTTTCATAATTACTAAATGACTCATATGCCCCTTGAAAATATCAAGTTTTGTTGTACCGTAATATCAAGAACCCTTATATATATATGTGTGTATATGTATATGTATGGGTAAAATGAAGGTGCTGAGCACCTTCCGTTCTGCGCCATGTGAATCATGATATGGGTCTTCCAGATTAGATTGGATGACTCAGATTAGATCGGATGACTCAAATTATATCGAACGACTCATGTTTATCTCACGATACACTCCCCCCCCCCTCTGTCTCTTCTCTCTCTCCCCCTCGATCCCTCGCTCGCCCACCTCCTTCCCGCCGGCTGTCGTTTCCTAGGCCACCGCCCGATCTGCGATGTCACTCACCCCAATTACGTCGTTGCCATCCTCGCTGCCTTCACCGTGTGCTTCAACTTCCAGTCGGAGATCGATAGAGAGCACCGCGGCCTCATCAGATATCGCCACTGTCGCCTCGCTAGAGATCGCCTTCGCCATCGTGGCCGAGAGAGAGAGATCGCTGATGACGTCTACCTTGCGATCTAGATGGCCGCCTTCGCGCTTGATCATCGGCACTGCGGCTTCCAAATCAGCGCCCTCGCCATCAATCGCCAGCGTTGCGGCCTCCGGTTCGCTGCCCTCGCCGTTGCCGCGGCCTCCCTCGCTGTCGATCGGAGAGAGTTTCATATATACGTGCGAGAGAAAGGAGAGAGATGTCACAATCTCGTGAAATTTTCTCGAGATGATTTAAAATCTCAGACGCTTTGAATCTGAACCGTTAGATCTGATCTCAACGGTTCAAATACCTCTTCACGTGGTGCTAAGAGAGAGGAGCTAGACGATCATTGATAATAATAAAACTAGTTTTATGAGGTAAAAAGTTATAAAAAAATAATTATATCTATTATGAACGATAATAATGTGCATAAGTTCATAAAATTTTAAAAAATTAATGAATATAATTATTTTTGATGATGTGAATTACATTTTTATGGTGATTATGTAAACTAAAGAAAGATATCGAAAAAATAAAGAAAAGTATATGTAAACCCATATATATATATAATCTAATTAGGTAGATAAGAGTCATGTGAGAAACACAGGTCATGGGTCAACACAGATCGCTCAATGAGGACGTTGAGCTCCTAAGGGAGAAGATTGTAATGACCTGAGTTCTAAGGATCAAGATGATTTGATTGAATAGTTCCATATGAGGAAAACATGGATGTGGTTATATGTTTATATATAGCTACCTCTTTTACCATTCAAGCAGCGTTTTAAATTCGTGCGGACTGATGACCCAAAGCAAATAATATCTTGATTAGGTCGGTGATGTTATATAATTAATATGCAATAACAAAATATAATCATCCTCAAAAGAAATGGTCACTCTTTATATATATAGCTCTTTGGCCTACGTTTAGCCATGAATCACATATCCACATATCACAGCTTTGAAAGTTGGCGTATAAAGTTCATATGTTCTGAACTAGGTTTAGTTGGAATAAAGGTGCATGTATCTCAAAGTTGTCAAAAGCTAGTACTCTTCAATTCTCCTCAAGAGAATATTTTTCATTTTTATTTCTCTTTCGGAGGATTAGTCTATTGTAAATAATTTTGGATATCTAGAATTCGACCTCATATGTGGATACCAAGAAAAAAGTTTATATCTCCTACAACAGATATGTGATGTGCTGCCCTAGTTAGCAAACTTTTTTATGCATGTAAAATACAAACATATTTTAGTTTATTATTTTAATTAATTTTTCTATAATTTGATCATTGCATGCATCATTTTAATCTATTTTAGTAATAATTATGGATTTATTGATTCTATCTATTAGTTCTCAAAGTATTATAACTATGGGCAGATTAACTTTGTTATTTTAATTAATTGGCTGGACAAAGAAAAATTGTTGTATAATCATAGACGCAAACAAATTATATGACTTTGAGTTTTCAGTGCAAGGCGCCAAACTCATCTAAATTTGAAGGGGCAAATATAAGGAGTCAAATTCATATAGAGTAAGGGGCCAAACTCATAAGGACATGCATATTGGGCACAAACACAATTGGAGTTGTATATTGGCCAAAATCCAAGGGGTGTCAAAGATAATTGTGGGAGCTAAATGCACCTTGAGTTATCGGCAGAATACATCAAGGGGCCAAACTCATACTTTAGCATATTGGGGGTCAAACTCATGTGATTTTTATCATATTGAGGGCAAAACACATTCTCTTGGATTATGAGGCACCAAAGATATGAGAGCTAAAATCATTTGAATGAATTCCACCGAAAAAAATCATTTGAATTCACTACCAAGCGCTACGGGGTTGATTAGTTTTATCGTTGGCTGAGACTTTATCATTATCGGCTGAGAATCAAATGCCAGAGGAGTTTATCGGGGATATGTGGATGAAGAAGTTTATCATTAGACAATATTTCATCACATTTAAAGGTTTATTGGCTGATAATTCCTATCAACTGTAAGGGAGCCAACTTCTGAGACTTAGTATTTGGCAGAATCTCATTGGTCTACGTGTTACGTATTAAATCTCATTTGCGGTTACTTTTTAGCTGAGATTAGAAGAATGATGTTAGAAGTTGAAGAAGTTTATCTAACACTTTTTCCAATCAAATTTAAAGTTGACCATATGATATTAATTCTCGTGATCAAATTTGAAGGTCGTCCACACCTATAAATACATGAAGAATCATAAACTCAATTTGTGTCTTGAAGTTTGGTTTTCTTCCATTGTTGAGTCCAGAGTCTGCAGGCTTCGACCAAGAGAGAGAGAGTTGATCGGACGACTAACTCAGATACACCGACGACATCCGGGAGCTCTAATTTATTCTTAGTGTAATTCTTTCGATTTCATTTGTATTAATTTGTTATTATCTCTCTCAATTCTAAGATGAACTTCATATTTTTAGTTATTTTATTTTAGGAGATTATTATTTATAAAGGAAAATTGTTTGAACCATGTTATTAGTTGACTTAATTTATCTTTTCAGTTTTTTTATTATGCATGCTGAGTTCATTGCCTTTTGATGAGTAATTTAATTTTTGAAATTAGATTACAAACCAATGTTGGGTGATTAATTTCAATAATTATTATTGCTCTGATAATTGATCTTTTACTTTTAAGTTGAAACATACATAACACGTATTTGGTAACTCATGGATTGTGTTAAATTTCGCGTGGTCTAATAAATTTATATCCAGTGTGGATAATTATTAGTTTAGGATTTACAACGTCATGCATCTTAGATTTCTGTGAATTAAGGATTTTAATCAACGCTACAAATCTTTTAAGTTTATAAAGTTAAAATAGTTCGATTTAATCAGCGCATAAATCATTACTTTTGGTGATCCTAATTCGTCATAAGAATCAAAGTTCTTATTTACTATAATAGTGGATCACCTTTTCAATTTTCATCCAAAGACCTACTTCAACATCATTATATTATATTATCTTATTATTATTTTCTTTATCTTATTTTATAGTCATAAAACCTAGTTTCAAAACTATATGTTTTCCTCTTTTATTAATTTATAAAATTAGATATTGAATTAATAATATTTTTCGTGGGTTCGATACTCCTTACTCCTATTTACTATATTACTTGAGCGATTAGTACACTTGATAGCAAATTTATTTGTTACAAATTTGACGCATCACTTTTGTATCAAGAATCTAAAGTAATACTTCAAAGGAAAATTTTTTGGTCAAACAAACCACAGAAAGTCAATATACCTTAGAAATTGCAAATTATAAACAAGAATGACTGCAGTCAAAGCTAGGTCTACTTTTATAATTTAAGATGGTTTAGTTATCTCCTAAAATGTAAAAACAAAACAAAATAGCCAAGTAGCTGGTAAGGGGATTCAATCCCTAACCTTTAAAATCAATCACTAAGGAAAGAACCAGATAAGCAAAATGAAATATATGATAGTTTTACATACAATGAATGTTTTAAGAGGGGTCAACTTAATATTTTGTCCTTAAATTTTACATTTTACTAGATAATATTAATAAATGTTTAAAAATTTGAGGGGGGCCAGGGGTCCCCTCAACCACTATGTGGGTCCGGCACTGCATGAACAACTGCTGCACTAGCCAGATAACACCAAAGAAACGAAAACAAGCATAAAACCCCAGGAACATATGCTCAAATCCAATAGATCTAAGAAAGATGATGTCGCCCTAACAATGATATATCTCAATTCTACTGCAGGCTGCAACGGAAGTGGCAGCTTAATAGTAACCAGCGAAGAACACGTACGTTAGGGTCCACTGTGCATCATGTGTATCCTTTTACTAGAAAGTAGAAAAAGAGAAAAGAAGGGGAAAAGAACATTGTGGTATTAGAGCATACTTCGTCGTCGGGCAATACGAATTTGCCTAATCCATCACGCACGAAGAATATATTATGCTAAATTACTAATTAACAAGTAAATCCATCGTCTATAGACACCCACCACTCGGACAAAAATTAAACATCCGGCGAGCCGACAAGACATCTGCACATTGGACAGGTGGAGTGGGAAGAGAACCACAGGTCGATGCACTTGACGTGAAACCGATGCGAGCAAGGCAAGAGGCGCCGCCCCTTCTCGCCGTCCTCGAACCCCATGAGGCAGACGGCGCACGGGTCGACCTGTTTCATCTCCTCGTTCGAGCCGAAGTAGTCGAAGGTGGGCAACGACGCGAGCACGCCGCGATCGAGCGGTACGTTGCCGGCAGCCCGCCGCCGCTCTTCCTCTTCCTCCCGGAGGACTCTCCCGTGAAATTTGCAGCAGTGCCAAACGTAGGAGCATGCGCATGCAAGAACGATGAGGAGGAAGTAGTGTTCCAACTCCATGACCATAAGCATGCAAAAACGTTAATGTTTTGGCTGTATGTAATGATGTGGATAATGTATTATAACCCTAAATAATCAATGGCCCCTTATTTACATAGGCTTAAACTCCGAAACCTACCCATATTGTAAACGTAATTTCAAGGGATAGAACATATAACAATAATTATTAATTATTAATTATAATTGGAGGAGAGCAAAGAAAAAAAAAGTTACATGAAAAATAGTTCTAAAAGCTCGGTTGGTTCAAAACGATAGTATACGGCTGCAATTGGAAAAGATTTGTGAGGCAGCAATCTTTCATAAAAAAAGCACAAAAGAATATTTTTGCCCACAGAAGTTATTAATGATTAACTTTTTTTAAAAGCATAGAATTAACTTTCAACCATAGCCATTTTTTTTTTGCAAAAAACAATTTTAATTTTATTGATAATGTCTTGAATTTAAACTTAGTTGTAATTTTATGTGGACCCTATATAATCAGGCGTCATCAGATATTCCTACGGGTCTCTTGCATAGCCTCTGAAATCTAAATGGTTTTAGAGTTTTTATTTCTTATTTTATATTAGAGTTCTCTATATAAACTTCACGATAGTTATATTATTTTGCATTCTTGTAATCATTATTCCATAATAATGAGAGCTATCGTCCGAGGATGTAAACTGATTTTGAATGAATCTCGTAAATTTCGTATATTCTTTTGTGATTATGCGATCTCTCTCCCTCTTTTTACACAAATTTCTTTACCAAAATTCAAGTGGTAATGAGCACATCTTCCAAAGGCAGTGTATATCTATTTGCATGATTATGAATATTTAAAAGATTTTAGTGTCTTAATTTTAAAAATATCTTAAAAATTATCCGATAATTGTCTCTACATTAAAAAAGTCCATATTACACGGACCATTTTAACACCTAATGACATATCTAATTCTCTCATTCTTTGTTTTGAGAAAAGGTTAATTTTGACAATATTTTTCATGCAATAAAATAAGAATTCTAACAATTTCAAAACACCGAATCGTTTTGATCAAGTCTATAATGATAAGAGGTTAGAAGATAAAACAGCCAATAATTCTAATGAAGTCCACATAGACAAAAAAAAAAAAAAAGTTAAAAGATATATTGATTTATTTAAAGCTTTTAGGATTCACCATATTATCTTATTTGAATAATTGAATATCAAATTAGATTAAATTTAGGAAAAAAACTAAATACAAGTACGAGTTCTGACATTTACTGTTATTTATATTGATTTATTTTCTTTAAAATTTAACAGATTACGTTATAAAAGTTTGTGATCTAACACAATCATATATGTTCAAATTAAATGGGTTTCATGCAAAAAAAATGATAAGTAGGAGTCTTGGTAGGTTTAATTTGAGAAAAAAACTAATTCAAAATACAATATATTATTATTGGATTTAATTATAGAAATTAAAATATCTTAAAATATTTTTAAAAATTTAGTATTAACAATTCTGAAAATAAAAAAAAATCTTTAAGATAAATCTAAGTTGATTAGGAGCAGGAATCTCATATTTGTAAATTTACACACTACAAGAAAGATGGGAATTACATACGGTTTCGACCGTATGTAATTTCCCGAAAACCGGCAAAAATGATGATTTTTGACAGTTTTTTCGACGGAATTAATTAGTCCGAAAAATGGTCGTCGCAAATTAATTTTCGACAGCTGAAAAAAAATGTCGAAAATTTCGACGGAAGTCCGGCGGTCACGACTGTCGAAACTTTCGACGGTCATGCGATATTTGCGACGGTCGATGAAACCGTCAAAACATCGACGGTCGCGACTGACGAAACTTTCGACGGTCGCGACGACCGCCGCAAATATCGACGGTAGCAATTGCCGAAAATTTCGGCGGTCATTGCGCGATCGTCGAAACTTTCGACGGTCAAAACCATCGCATAGAATTTTTATAATATAAAAAAATTAGCCAGCCGCTGGCAGCCGATCCGATGGCCAGCGACCAGATTCGGCCGCCAGGCGGCCAATCCGAAGGCCAGCGAGAAGAACGACCACCAGGTGGCCAGCGGCCGGGATCCATCCGCCAGCGCGGCCGGATCCAGCCTCTCGGCCGGCCAGCCGCCCGCGGCCAAATCCGGCCGCTGGTGGCTAGATCCGGCCGCCTGACGGTCCGGGCTGGAGAGAGAGAGAAAGAGAAGGCGAGAGGGTCGCCGACGGTCAATGTTTGACGTCCAGTTGGGAGAGGCTCGCCGGCAAGGAGAGGGAGAGGGAGAGGGAGAGGGGGAGAGAGAGGAGAGGGGGAAAGAAATAAAGGGTGGGATTGAGGATATATATATATATGGGTTTAATGGGCGTGTAATACTCATTTGGTGAAACGCCGTGCAACACCTGATCTAATGGCTTAGATGAAATAGTCTGATCCAATCCAACGGTTGGGAACACCCTCTTCCCCATTCCTCCTTTCCTTTTGATCACGTGTGCACCGCCCACCAACCGTCCACCTCTCCATCGGTGGCCACCGATCGCCAATCCCCTACAATCTCCCCCATCCGATGACCACGGACGACACTACAACCTCCCATCGGGTTGCCGACGTTCGTAGGCCGGTGCTTGCAAGTCGATGCTCGTAGGCCGGGACGATATGCAAACTTCTCTCTCTCAATGATTGACTATCGACAGCGGGATGAACATCGATGGCGTCATCTAGTGGGCGGCAATCATTTCTCGATCGTGATCGATGATCAGCGACAGGATTTGATTCGTCGAGAGCGGTGATTGTAGAGTTCGGGGTCAGCGATCGGGGATAGTGATCGCAGAGGTCAAGGGCAACGATTGTTGGAGGGGGCTCGTCGGATCGTCCGAGCACACTCAGAGGGGTCGGGGGCGTCGATCTTCGGAGTGCTCTTAGAGGGGTCGGAGTGCTCGTAGAGGGGTCGGCGCTCGCCCTCATAGGGGTTGGGGGCGCCGATGATCAAAGGGGTCGGGGGCATCGACGATCGCAGGGGTGCCGGTGATCACAGGGGGCGGGGGCGTCGACAATCGTAGGGCACCGACGATCACAGGGGTTGGGGGCATCGACGATCGTAGGGTGCCGACAATCGTGGGGTTCTGGTCGATGCTTGCAGGGGTCAGGGCGATGCCGATGCTCGAGGTCAGGGAGGACGTCGGCGCTCAAGGTGACAGGCGGTCGGGATCGAGAGAATGAGAAATGATCTGGGCGGTCCATTAAATCGAACGGCTGAAATATAGGCGTTGCACGACGTTTCACCAAATGGGTGTTACACGCCCATTAAACCTTATATTTAGTATGTATAGGTGGAAAGATGAGAAAGCGGAAAAACGAAAAAAAGCGGGATAATAAAATTTTAATTATTGATGGCTCTAACCGTCGAAAAAGAAAATATTAATTATTTTTAAAGTTACCGAAGGTTGTGACCATCGAAAATTATTTAATTATAAAAATTAAATACTATATTTAGTTATATATAATATTTATTTTTTATTTTACCGACGGTTTGAACTATCGTTAATTATTATCGACAGTCGGAACCGTAAAAAATTATGACGATTTAAACTGTCGCTAATTATATTAATAAAATACTCTTTATATTATATTATTTTACATTTACCGACGGTGACGACCGTCAGAAATTACGACAGATAGATATCCGTCGGAAATATCAACGTTCCTAATCGTCAAAAAATAAAATAATAATATAACAAATTACATAATTTATTATTTTCATTTCCGACAGTTTTAATGGTCGGAAATTCCGACGAAAACATTTTCGTCGCAAAATCCATCGAAATTGCTCGTCGAAAAATGATAATTTTCTTATAGTGACAATTATTTTATAAATAACAAATAATATATGTTCAAATTAAATGGAATTCCATGTGAAAATAAATAAAAATAATTTGAATAGGAATAGGAGTTTTGGTAGTTTCAAATTGAGATAAAACGATTAACTCCAAAATTTTAATATAAAAACAAGCTAATTTATTGTTTATTGATTTATTTACAGAACGTAAAAAAATCTTATAATATAGTTTGTTAAATTAGGTAATAAAATTTGCAAAACTGAAAAAAATATTATCTAAAAAGAAAACATAATTTGATTATGATTAAGATTTTTGGTATGGGTAAATCTAACCATAATATAAGTGCAACTGAAAATTAAATGGAATGAAATATAAAAAAGTAAAGTTAATTTGAAAAAGAGTAGGATTTTTGGTAGGTATAAATCAAGAAAGATATTAAGACATAATTGTATATTAAATTAGGTTAAACTTAGAAGAAAAAAATTGTTTAAGTGGAAGTGAGAGTTTTAACCTTTTCTTTTCTTTTTATTTATTTAATTTTTTATTGTTTATTTTTCGTTCGTCTATTTGGATAAAGGTATGCTCATGTATTTACCTTTATATTTTCGGCATTATTTAAATCAAAACAATTAACGATTAAAGTATATTATTTGATAATAGAAATAATATCACATATGTAGCATGAGTAATTTTACATTATGAGAGACTGTAATTTTTAAAAATATAAATAGTATAAATTATTGTTGTAATCTTAATTATGTATATTTTTTGGATTCAATTCATGTTTTATTATATAACACAATAATATATGTTCTAATTAAATGGAACTACATGTGAAAAATAAATGGAATAATTTGAGTTGTAAGAACCTTGATAGGTTCAAATTGAGGAAAAAATGAGAATTCATTATAAAAAAATTTTTAATTTATTACTATTTTCAGATGTCTTTACAGAACATAAAAAATATCTTATAATACAGTTTATTAAATTAGGCAACATTTGTAAGACTGAAAATAAAAAAAATATTACATCTAAAAAGTAAATATAAATTTATTATGAGTAGGATTTTGGTATGAGTAAATATAAATATAGTATAAGTTCAACTAAAAGTTAAATGGAATCAAATATATAAAGAGTAAATTTGAAAATGATTAGGGTTTTTGGCACTACAAGAAAATTGTCAATTTGCGACGGAATGTTTTCGATGGACAGAAATCCTTCGCATTTTTTGACGGCATTTGCGATGAATAGAAAAAATGTTCCAAAATACTCAGAGCCAAAATATCCTTCTCTACTATAGACGGAAAATACCTGTCGATACGTTACCGACGGGAATATAATACATATCTCTTCTATTTATTTAAAATATTCATAAATATAATATGATATTATTCATGTTTATAATCATATATATCAATTCATATAATATTATTAATGTTAGTAATAAGATTTTATATATAAGTATTGATAATAAATAATATTATTTTAATTACCGACTTGTATTTTCCTTCGAAATAAATCCATCGATAATTTCGAAGGAGCTTTCCTTCGGTGATCAAAGGCATTAATAATATATTATTATTTTATTTACCAAAGGATAATGCCTTTAAAATTAGTGAAGGATTTAGCATCTGTCGATAATTTCGAAGAACATTACTCGTCGATAATTACCGAAGTATAATGCCTTCGAAATTACCAAAGGTTTAACATCAATCGATAATTTCGAAGAAAATACCCATCGGTAATAAAAATAGTATAATTTATTATCAATATTTCTATATATATAATTATTACTAAACATTAATAATAGTATATGTATTGATATTAATTATATGTATTAATATGTATGATCATAAACATTAGTAATATAATCTTATATTACAAATAATTTAAGTAAATGGAAGAGAGATATGTATTATATTATAGTCATTAATAATATATTATTATTTCCTTCGAAATTAGTGAAGGATTTAGCATCCATCAATAATTTTGGAGGACATTACTCGTCAATAATTATCAAAGGATAGTGACTTTGAAATTATCGAATGATTAATGTTTGTTGATAATTTCGAAGGAAATATTCGTCGATAATGTTAAAATAGTATAATTTATTATCAATATAATATGATATTATTAATGTATCTAATCAAATATAGTAATATGTTAATATATATATTATCAAATTCAACCAAATTTCCACCGTAATTATATATTTGTATATTTTAAGTATTTCAATTAGTTTAATTCAAAGTTCTATTAAATATATAAATTTTATTATTATTAATATTTTTAGTCGTATATGTTAATATATATATATATATATTATAATGTTTAATAAAAAAATTCCTATATAAACAATGATATATTATTACCGATGGGTACAACCTTCAAAATTATCGACGGATGTCAAATCCTTCGCTAATTCCGAAAGTATTGAAATAAAATAATTCTATTATGAAAATAATTCTCAAATATTGAAAAATGAATATATTTTATTTTATAATAATTATTAGTTATTTTTTATATTAAAATAAATATAAAAAGTAAGACAAAAAAATTAAAAAAAGAAAAAAGGGTGGTCGGGTGACCCAATCCGAACTGGGTCGGGTTGGGTCAAATTTTTCTGCCCCCAAGGGCCTTGACCCAACTCAACCCGACCCGGTCGGGTCGGATTTGTTCGCAGGTTGGGTCCAACTCGATCCGTGAACACCCCTAAATTTTAGCCTTTATTAATTTCGAAAGCCATTTTTCCGTCGCAGACATCCGTCAAAATTTTCCAAGGGATGTTTGAGGACCATCGATAATTTTTTCGACGACAAAATTTCCAACTAACCTGATCCATCGAAAAATCCGTTGCAAAGGCATATTCTTGTAGTGTGGTATGATTAAATCAATAAGATATTCAGACATATAACTGAATATCAAATTAGATTAAATTTATAAGAAACAAATTTGTATTAAGTATAAGTGAGAGTTTGGAGCTTTTATTTATTTATTTACTAATTTCTTTAAATTTAACAGTTTAATTATAGAAGTTTGTCGTATAACACAATAATATATGTTCAAATTAAATGGGATTCATGTAAAAATAAAAAAAAATCAATTTGAGTAGAAGTAATAGTCTCGAGCTTTTTCCACTCCTCCAGATTCTCCTCTTTAACTATTTAATCCATTAAAATTCTCATCTAATTAATAAATTTTCTTTTTACCCTCTTACTAAATCCTGGGGCGTCACACTATGCGATGTCCGTCCAAATAACACCGCCACTACCAAACTTACATTACTTATTATATAGGATCAATTGAACCCATATCTAAATATTCATGCATTAATTTTATTATTATTAAGAAATTAATTTTAACAATCCCACACGTTTACTAATCCGTTAAGGAAATTGTTACATAATTTTCCACGAGTACTACTTTAGGTCTGTCAAATAATTTACATAGCTTTTAATAAAATAATATTGAATAAGTTTCTCCTGTATCTTATTAATTATCTTTTATGTTTCAAGACTCACGCTCTCTCAATTTTTCCTTGAAAATCATGGAACATTGTACTCTACATTCTTCTACATTTCATCACATTTGGAAATGTTTTTCATGAAAGATATTAATATCACAATTATATATATTAGTTAAATTATTACAATATTCATGCATGTAATGTTGATTAGCCTTCTCTGTTCTTCTTCACTGCCGCCGGCTATAGCTACCGGTAAATACCACCAGATCTCACAGTTTTGCCACATCTAGACCTAGGGGAGGCCGATCTTGCATCTCTCTCTCTCTCTCTCTCTCTCTCTCTCTCTCTCTCTCTCTCTCTCTCTCTTCCCCACAACCTAATTCTCCATCCAAAACTAGTAATAGGAAACCCACTCAAACTCTAATTATATTTCCTATCGCTACGAGGAGATGTTAAATACGAGGGGACTCCGAAATTTTATATGTTCATTGGTTCAGTGAGAAAAAATAATGATTGCCGTTTTTTCTTAATTACTAAAAGATTTCAAGTAAGATATTATATTATATTATATTATATTATTTCAGGGATACAAAAATATAATTATATTATAATCTAAAATAAACAAATAGGAAACCCACTCAAACTCCAATTATACTATTATCGCTATGAGGAGATCTTATCTTAATACGAGGGAAGTCCCAAAGCTCGTTGGTTCAGTAAAAAAGGAAAAAATAACGATTGACGTTTTCTTTTTGCAGCGATATAAAAATATAGTCCTCTTCTCTCAGGTTCAGAGGCTTTACAACGATGACCACATTAACTATTTCTATCATTAGTAATTAGATTCATAATGAAAGTATAATATAGAATATACAATATTTTATTTGGAAACTTGATAAAATTTGCTTTTAGAATTCGTTTAAATAATAAAAATACTCATAGTGAAAGTTTAATATGTAAGACAATAATACATGTCCTTTTTTTTCTTTCCAAATTTCAGATTTGTTTAAATAAAAATGATTAATAGTAAAAGTTTAACTATAATAAATAATGGGAAAAATTCACCTGAGCGGCTAATCTCTGGATCCTTCCAGAGCAGATCTGGACGGTTGATCGGGGAATCGACGGCTGATATGAAAATGGATTAATCCGTACTAAGCAATTGTTACATTTCTCTTCCGAGACATGACTCTTCCATATCCGCTAACCAGTCGACCAATTCTTTAAGCCGTCTAACCTCCGCGACACCGAACTCCGCCTCCTCGGATGCAGCCTTACTCTAGCCGTCGCCAAAAATGATCTTGAACGACCTGAGGGTCTAGCGGTCCCCATGCAAGTTCTTCTGATTGTCACGACCACAATTTAAATCAAAGTTCACATTCATTACGGACAATCAAATAAAATTATAAAAAATGCGGAAACGTAATGTAAATTTTTTTATAACATAAGAATAAAATATCACTAAACAAATTATACAACTTATAATCATTCAGTGCAAACCAATAATCCTTAAGTTTTATATTTCATAAAATAATTTTGCTTTCTTACAAGATTCAAAATAACACATATGCATTACATAGAGTCAAACCTCTCGACATCCTAATAGATGGACATGAGAGACACACTTCTTAATGTCTTACCACCAAGGTTGTTATAGAACCCGCCTAAGACTATCACCTTCCACGATTATCAAATAACTATATTAATCTGAAAAATATTAGAAACAACATAGTGAGTTAAAATAGTTCAGTAAGTTGATAACTCATAATGTATGTGTTACCAACTAATCAATTCGGAAAGATATAAAAAAAGACATGCAATAATCATAATATCAAAATAGGTATTTTCATATATTTGATAATTAGATATATGAGGTATTAATCAGAAGCATCACATTCAATATGCAAATAATATCATCTAAATCATATTAAACATATGTATGCAAATGAAACAATCTCATATGAATGCATGATCACTAACTAGTAAGTTTGTACCCATACGAATTTTAGGGATGGCTCCCACTCTCACGGTATATCACTTAAATTCATATGTCACTTAGCTCCATCTTATCTCATCTCATTTCTGAAGAACAGATCAAAAAGCAATATATGGCTTCCAACGGGGCTCATACGGATTCTAGAGGCGACTCTAGGGGCTTCCAAAAATTTCGGCATGATGTATATGTAAATTTGTTCATGCGTCAAATACAACATTTATCCATAACTATTCACTTCACAAGTAATTTATAAAATTTAATATGTACATCACTGACAGTTTATAATTATCAAATAATATGGGACTCAAGCCCAAAATTTTCGAACTATAAGAACATACAAGTTTCGCCCCAAAATTATTACACAAACAAAACATATCAAATTCCTGCCAAAATCCATTAAGGGACTCAAGCCCTTATCCAATTCTACGATAGGGACTCGTCCATATCATCTCATTCATGATAGGGACTCGCCCATATCATCTCATCCATAGACCATGAAGCCTAAACTCTCATCAATCAATTTATATTCATAATAAATCATGGGATACAACCAAAATCACGCGGTGTCAAGATAAATAAAATCATAATAGTTAATTTTAAAATAAATTGATAAGTATCAAAAGAAAAACATTTAGCAAGATACGTTCCTCGTGGAATCTCACACACTATCCCCTTTTGAATCAATACTCATTTCCAATCAAACATGCAGTATATGTATTCCTTTCCTGCAAACATTAAAAGAGAAAGGGGTGATCATAGATTAAGCTCAGTGAGTTAAAATGACTACCTCAAGTATTAAAACTATTGCGAAAATCAACAACTTTATTTTCAAGAAATACTTATAATCCACTCTTCTTTAAAAAGAACGCATTCACATAATCATCATCATGCAAAATGAATGTCATGCATGCACATACATGGTGAAATCATATATATATATATATATATATATATATATATATATATTGGAAAATCATCATCAAATATGGATATCCAATCTCCTCAATTGAGTACTCAATCACACCCCTCGTATCCCATTGACACAGAGCTTGTTATCTTTTCTTTTTCATTTCATCCCTCGTATCACTGTATCGCCACAGGATAGTTGTTCTAATTTTACCCTTCGTGTCACTTTATTAACACAGGGTGTTGAACCTACTCCTCGTGTCACTATATCGACACAGAGTAAACCGAACCCCAATTGACCAATCCTCCGAGGTGAAAATACTCCACCTTATGCGGGTTATTACATGAGGTGCACATGATGCATGAATGCATATTTACATTCGATATTTATGTTGTAACTTGCAAACTTCTCAAAAATAATGTTCCAACTTGCAAATAAAATATCCTTCAACATTTTAACAAGAAGATCCAATGTGCAAGTAAAACAATTAATCTCACCAAAATATTTCAAATTCATAACAAAACATCACACGTCATATGATGGCACACATATGAAGCATACAAACAAGTATGATTATGCATGAAGAAAACGATCTCGAAAATTCATCCCACATCAGATGGGACAATGTTACCACTCAGAAGAGTTAATACTTAATATCATTTGAAGTAAGTTCCCTCACCTTTGATTCTTTAAGTCTCAACTATCTTCCATCCGAATCTGTTCAAAGGGGCGAAATACCTATTACATCCATTTAAACTTTATTAGGAACATAACCTTATCATTTAAGACATTTATAACTTCTAGATATCATTTATCTTTTAGTTCATTAATCACTTCATAATAATCCTTTCCAACGACATCTTGGTACCTAGAGTTATAATTTATAATTTTCTTACCTAAATTCATAATTAAGAACTATAGTTGTCATATAAACTAATTTTCATAAATCGATTATCACTATAGATTTTTAGCATTCTTACCGATAGGAAAAAAGAAGTCGCCAACTAATAGCACCCTACTCAAACCTCAACGGACGTCCACCTATCATATCCAATTAAGCATATAATAATTTGAATTAGACCCTATAAACAATTCTTATCAATTATAAAATTAAATCTTATAAATAGTTTCGGCCACCAATCATCTTTACCACAATAATAAAACCACGCTATCAAAACCAATGTCGCAACCACGCTTTCAAAACCAATGTCACACCCATCGAAATGTCGAACACAATCACCGATCGCCTTTTCCTCAATAATAAATATTCTTATTTAAAATCAGTTCACATAACTGCTAATAAATATAATATGCACATTTCCCTTTCCCTTACCATCAAACTCCGAGGGCGAATCGTCGGAAACGGAGGATGGTCGAAAATCTAATTTAACGAACCTACAAGTAATTTGTGATTAATTTTCGTATGGACAACAACTTGATGCATTTCTCCTTGATGTGAGCACCTACCATAACGTCGTGGTGAACTCGGCCGAAACCCCTCGTCGAACTCGTCAGAAAAGTTGCCAGAAAGGTTGTCGAAAAACCCCAATCTCGACCATCTACAAGATTGGGAGCACAGACACATTTACAATCCCTTAAAATGAACCTAATTGACTTGAGGATGATGCACAACTTACCAGGAGATAGATCGGCGGGAATCGGAGCTGGAATCGCTGCCGGCGAACTCCCTCTTCTCTCACATTCTACGCTTACTGCGTCGCGCACAGTGGACCGATGACCTCCTACCATATGTCAAAATGTTCTTCTCATCGCGCACTTTCCAACAATACCTCACACGAACAAAACGATGGCCGGACGACGGAGAATGAGCAATCGAAAGGTGACGTCGGCTGGGCTCATGCGCGCGGCACTATAGCTGGCCATCGGGTGAAAGGGATGAGATGAGTTTTCTCTCTCCTCTTTTCCACGTATTTATATAATTTTTTTCCTGCCAAAAGACCAAACTGCCTCCTTCTTTTAAAGTATTTACACATTTTTTTTATACTGCGCACGACACAACTCCATCTTATTTCATCTCATTTCTGGAGAATAGAATGATGCATTGGACTCTAGAGGTGGCTCCCATTGTAATCAGCGATGTAGCACTTAGCTCCATCCATCATACATGCACATGCAGTCAGATGCATGATTCATCATATAGCAATTGCATCTCAATTATCAAAAGATGAATCATATCAAATATAATTTTCAATGGAATAAGATTGCACTTCTTGTAATTCAATCATATCATATCACATATGCTTTTCAAATGTGCAATCATACAATCATCCAGATATATTTTTCATAATTGCATTAGCGAAATCAATTCATAACATATCCGGAATATATTCAATACATATAATAATCAATGTCCCACCAACTTCAATAAAAGTAAATACAGAGAGTAGAAGAAATCAACTTACCTGACATAAGCGATCGCACAAAGTGTTTCCTCATTTCTTTTTTTTATCATTCATTTAACCCTATAACAATAATATAAATCCATATTACTATTACAACCATGCCAACATAGAGATTTTGTATCAATTAGCACACAACTCCTATTATGATAATTCCATTTGTTTCTAAAAGTAGACGTCATAGGGTTTTCCAGATATAATTCTTAGAATTTGTATCATTTTGGACTGATCACAATAAATTTGACAAGTACTAGTATAATTAGCCTTAAATTTTATTCTGACAAACTGAGTGAGGTTTGGTAAAACACTTATAACTTTCACCACATATGATTTTCTAGTGATTCCAACTCTAACTGAAACCTAACATCCGTGTATTCCTTATCCTAAATTATCAAATAATTATGACATATTGAATTTAATACATAATTTATAAAATCGAATTTCAATCTCAACGGACAGAATGGTAGCTTCATAAAGATGGACACAAGTTATGACCTAATTCCAACTCTCAAAGAAACTAAACTCATTAATGGATGAACATGCTTAATTTCATAATTTAATTTTAGTTATACATTTTATTGTATAATTTATAGTCCAGTCTATTAATTATGTCCATGCAGCAAGACATGTGCTTATTACCTTATACATAACCTTTCAAATACATACAACTATGAGATAATTTTATCTTCAGTGAAAGCTAGATTTATAGGGAATGTGATAAGATTTTCTATAATATTTGAATCGCAATACTAATTTATTGGTTAGCTAAACATTCCGCTCGTAGGATTTAGGATAAAAAATGTGTTCATCATCCAATTAATCTAATTTTCCTATTGGTCGATGAAGAAATCAAGTCTTTTAATCTAAACAGCAGAAATTTAAATGGTAAGAAGATTAAGGAAAGACATCAAATGGATCCATCACCTACATACCTTGTCAATTTCTCATCACTTTTTTTTCTTTCAATTCTTTCCTTGTTCGGTTCGGCCAGCCTCATAGTGAAACTTTCTTTTTTTTTTATCTTTTTTTCCTCTCTTTTTATTTATTTTTCTTCTTCTGTCCGACCACAAAGGAAAGAAGCGAAACCTTCTTTTTTTTTCACCCCTTCACCCATGACTGGTAAGTTGGTAAGGTTATGCATTTCTCTCTATTGTTTGACAAATCATGGTGATGTGGCAACACAACATTCAATTCAAATTAGTGTGAGGTCAACTGTCATTCCACTATGTCAACATTCTACTTAACATCGATAGGGGGCGATAGCTTCTCAATAACCTCTATTTTTGCGGGAACAACTTCAATTCCTCTCTGAGAGATTACATGTTCCGAGATGACTCCTTGTTGTACCATAAAATGACATTTCTGCCAATTTAAAGTCAAATTGACTTATTCACATCTCTCCAATACTTTAGACAAATTCATCAGACAATAATCAAATGAGGATTCATGGACAGAAAAGTCATTCATGAATACCTCCATAATGTTTTCCACAAAGTCACACAATATGGATATCATGCACCTTTGGAAAGTTATAGGAGCATTGCAAATGCCAAATGACATACTCTGTAAACAAATGTGCCATATGGGCAAGTAAAAGTGGTCTTAATTTTCTTGATCGTCGCAGTGTATGGGATTTGGAGAAAATCGGAGAAACCATCCAAGTAGCAGAACTAAGAATGCTTTGCTAGTCGCTTAAGCATCTGATCTATGAAGGGCAAGGGGAAGTGATTGATCTTTCCTAGTTGCTTTGTTGAGTTTTCTAAAGTCAACACACATGCGCCAACCAAGGGTGGTGCGCTTAGCTACATTTTCTCTCTTCTCATTTTCAACTACAGTCATACCTCCATTCTTTGGAATGACCTAGATTGGGCTCACCCATTTCCTGTCAGAAATAACATAGATTAATTCTGCATTAAGTAGTTTCATAACCTCTTTCTTTACTACTTCTTGGAGGATGGTGTTCAATCTTCTCTGGAATTCTCTAATGGGTTTAGCATCATTTTCTAAGGGAATTATATGCATGCACAAAGGACTAAAGCCTTTTATATCTTCCATTGTGTAAACTATAGCCTTCCTGTATTTTCGAAAGATGTTTAACAATGATTGTCCTTAGTAAGAGTAGATCTAATGATAATAGGGTACATGGAATCTGGTCCAAGGAACTCATACCTGAGGGTAGAGGAAAGTGGTTTCAACTCTACCTATGGCGTATTCGATGGATGAAGCTCCGATCCAATCATTAGGTCTGTCTTCAAGTTCGTTGTTGGGGGAAGGCGGGTGTATGGCATCATCTTGAGCTTTAGGGCCACTACTTTCCTCAACACTTGAAGGTTTCCTGAGTATTGTCAACAACTCTTTCCACTCTTTCAAAGTGGTGGCGACTATCTCCTCTTCTTCGATCAGACAATTCCTCAACGGGTCATCGATCAGCATGAGGTTCAGTACTCCCTTCAACATCGAGTCCACTATATCTTCAACTTCATTCACGTCGGACAGACTTGAGTGCTTCATGGCTCGAGTAAGATTGAATTCAATGGTCTCATCTCCGAGCTGGAAAGATAATTTCTCGTTCCTGACGTTAATTATAGCTCTAGCGTTGTGAGGAATGGCCTTCCTAGCATAAGGGGAGTGTTTGTGTCTTCCTCCATATCTAATACAACAAAGTCAATAGGGATGAAGAACTTTCCCACTCTGATTATGATATCTTCAATGATTCCTTGAGGATGTTTTATTGATCAGTCCACAAGTTGGAGGATCATATTAGTTGGCTTCATCTCTGCAGTCCCCAATTGTTGACATATCGATAAAGGTATAAGACTCACACTAGCTCCCATATCGCATAAATCTCTGTTCACTTTCGAATTTCCTATTTCACAAGGGATGCAGAATCTTCCAGGGTCTTTTAATTTTGGTGAGAGTTTGTTAAGAATGGTTGCACTGACTTCTACCGTCAGAGCTACTGTTTCTTGAGCATAATTTTTTTTTCCTTGATAGGATTTCCTTTAAGAATCGAGCATACATTGGCATCTGTTGAATAGCTTCCATTAAAGGGATGTTGATTTGCAGCTTCTTCAGGACCTCCATAAACTTCAGGAATTGTTGGTCGGTTTGACTACTTACTAGCCTTTGCGGGAATGTCAAATATCTGGGGTCGATTGAATTTCCTTCCTTATCCTTCTGCTTCTAAATTGGAACTTCAGGGATGTTAACAACGGTTCTAGTTCCTTTCCTATCTTTTTGCACTGGAAATTGGTTCCATCGCCTCTTCTGGTTGTTCAACTTATGTGGACGACTCTGGAACCTTCCTTTCTGACAGTTGAGTTCCACTCCGCAATACTACGACTTGGCATTGTTCTCGAGGGTTCTGCTGAGGTTGTCCTGGGAATCTGCTCGGTGGTCGGGAAGTAGAAGTGGTCTGTTGGTCAATTTGACTTTCGAGAATCTTGTTGTGAACGACCATGCCTTCTACTTTTTCGAACAGCTTTGACATTATCATTCTGAGTTTCATGTTGCTTAAGCATATTTTGCATCATCCTTTTTAGCACATCCATTCTTGATTGTTCACGTGAAGCTTCTTCAGTTTTCATTTTAATTCCAATCTAGCTCACTCAAATTAATCCTTTAACTCTTTCTTTCAATCTATAACCCAAACAAACTATACTTTTATCTTATCAATTTGTTTCTTATTTTTTCTCTAATTTTAATAATTAATTAATACAATAATATTTTCTCATTTAATATTTTGTATGAAAATAATAATTAATATTATTTTGTCGTTTATCTACTAAACCTCTCTTTCCATCTCAATTTAAATTGACATTTCTAATTCTAATTTTAATTCTAATTCTTATTATTAATAGGATTAAACTTTTCTCCTTTTTCTTTTTCTAATCTAATGATACTTTTGATCCTTCTCAGATTCTCCTCTTTACTTATTTAATTCATTAAAATTCTCGGGGGCGTCACACTATGCGACATCCGGTCCAAGTAACACCGCCATTAACAGAGTTACATTACTTATATATGATCAATTGAACCCATATATATTATTGTGGTATTAATATCTTTCATGAAAAATATTTCCAAAGTTGAAAAAAGTTAAAATTGTAGAAGAACGAAGGGTACGATGAGCCATGACTTTCAAGGAAAAATTGAGAGAACGTGAGTTTTGAAATATAAAAGATAAACACGATATCGGAGAAACTTATTTAAATTTTTTATTAAAAAACTATATAAATTATTTGGCATACCTAAAGTAGTACTGAGGGAAATTTATTTGGGATTGTTAAAATTAATTTCTTAATAATAATAAAAGTAATGCATGAATACTTAGTTAAATTATTACGATATTCCTGGTATAATGTTTATTAGCTCCTCCATATATATGCATGCCTCCTGCTCTCCAGCCAACACGTATGGAGCTCCTTCTCTCTTCTCCTTCACAGCCGCCGGCGATGTGGCTACCGGTAAATACCATCAGATCTCGCAGTTAGGCTCTCTCTCTCTCTCTCTCTCTCTCTCTCTCTCTCTCTCTCTCTCTCTCTTTCTCACTCACACACACACACAACCTAATTCTCCATCCAATTATATTAAAACATCTATCTATAGATATTAAAAGAGACAAAACTATGGATCATGGCTTAAAATCATGAAAAGCATCAATTTTGCTATACAAGATTGTCCAAACTAATACGTAATAACATCAATTATCAGAAAAGTAAAAACTGTTTGTCTCCTATCAAAACTAAAAGAAAAACAAAACTTATGAAGAATGTCGGTCGACCAGCTCAAAAAGAAAAAGTAAACCTAAAGTTTGCGAATATTAAACATGATCAGCAGTGAACACGGCTTCTGCACACAGGGCAGGTGGAGTGGGAGCGCAGCCACAGATCGACGCAGACGGCGTGAAAACAATGGAAGCACGGCGGCAGCAGCCGCGCCTTCTCGCCGCCCTTCATCTCCATGAGGCAAATGGGGCACGCTTCCTGCTGCTTCGTCTTCCCGTTGATGCAGAAGGTGGGCATCCGTGCGAGCACCCTGCTATCGATCCCTTTGTCACGAACGCCGCCGCGCGACGTCGGCCTCGACGTCGTGGTCCCACGGCCGCGACTACTGCTGCCGCGATCGGTGCTGGTCCCACGGCCGCGACTGCTGCTGCCGCCATCGGTCGTGGTCCAACGGCCGCGACTGCTGCTGCCGCCATCGGTGCTGCTGGGTGACGACGCGATCGAATAGAACATAGGGCGAACTAATGTCCATATCCACCACATCAAAATGTAGAATAAACCTAGAACGATGAAACAGACGCCGTACGGATCCATCGCAGCATGCAAAGCGTTCGGACGACGTACGCAAAGTTAATATGATGTGGTGGGTTTTTGTTCTTCGTCTATAGAAAGTTAAGTGCAGTGTTGAGTACCGTACTACGTATTATATATAGAGGGGCGGTATATGAATTAATGCATGCATGTACACAATCCGAATCAAATTGTACGAACACAGTGAACCTAAAACAAACTAGTAATAGGAAATCTACCGCTACGAGGAAATCTTAATACGAGGGGTGCTCCGAAAGCTAGTGAGAAAAAAAATAATAATTGACGATTTTTTTAATTACTAAAAGATTTCAAGATATTATATTATATTATATTATTACAGGCATATAAAAATATAATCCTCTTCTCTCCGTTCAGAGGTTTGACAGTGATCACCGCAATTAGTTATTGCGATCATTAATTTTGTAAATTTTAGTAATTTGATTCACGTAACGAAATTATAATATAGAATATAATAAAAAAATTACACGAGGACTTTTGGAAATTTAATAAATCTTACTTCTTTTACCTTGGAATTCTTTCAAATAATAAAAGGAGGACTCGATATGAAAGTTCAATATATAAGACAATAATAATTCATGCACAAATAATAAATTATATTAAATTAAATATAAAAAGGTAGAATTAACTTGAGTAAACAGGAGTTTATGTAGAATTGGATCAAGAAATTTTCTAATCAATATTTTCCAAATGACATTCTCATAATTTTCAATTTTTTTTCTTTTGTCTTTTTCCAAATTTCAGGTTTTTTAAAGAAAAAATATTAATAGTAAAAGTTCTATTAGAATAAACAATATTTTAATTGAGTAAAATAGGAATATGGTAGGAATAAATCACGAAAAAAAATAAGAAATGTATAGGAATTAAATTTGCTTAATTATATAAAGTCAACTTATTCTGAGTAGGAATTTTAAAATTTTATCATTTATATTTTATAATATTATATTCCTTAAATTATAAAATATTAGGAATAAAATTTTGTTACATAACACTACAAGAAAAAGGCTGATCAAAACCGTCTGTAATCAGCCCAAAAATAATTTGTAATGAGAATACAGACGGATTTATCGACGGAACCGATCCGTCGAAAAAATTATCGTCGCAAATCAAGTTTCGATGGTCAAAATCGTAGAAAATTTCGACGGTCGTCGCACTCCGCCGAAACTTTTGACAGACACAAACCGTCGAAACTTTTGACGGTCATCGCAATCGTCGAACATTCGACGGTCGCAACCGTCGCAAAGATGTTTTAAAATATAAAAAATTAGCCGACCGCCCCGACCACATCTGGTCGCGAGGTGGCCGATCCGGCCGCCCGTGGCAAGATCCGATCGCCAGCGGCCAGGCAGCCAGATCGGCCGCCTGGCGGCCACATTTTGGGGAGAGAGAGAGAGGCACGAGGGTCGCCGGCTGGGAGGTCGTCCGGGAGGGAAAGGTCGTCGAGGGAGAGAGAGGAGAGAGGGAGAGAGAAGTAGATTGGGAAGATTATATATATATATATATATATATATATATATGTGTGTGTGTGTGTGTGGAATGAGAAATCGGGAAAACGAAAAAAAGCGGGATAGTGAAATTTTAATTACCGACGGCCCTGACCGTCAAAAAAGCAAATATTAATTATTTTTAAAGTTACCAATGATTGTGACCGTTGCAAATTATTTAATTATAAAAATAAAATACTATATTTAGTTATATATAATATTTATTTTATATTTTACCGATGATTCGAACTGTCGCTAATTATTACCGACGGTCGTAACCGTCGAAAATTGCGACGGTTAGGACTGTCGCTAATTATATTAATAAAATACTCCTCATATTATGTTATTATATATTTACCGACGATTAAGACCGTCGAAAATTGCTACAGATGGATATTCGTAGGAAATATCGACGTTCCTAATCGTCGAAAAATAAAATAATAATATAATAATTACATAATTTAATACTTTCATTTCTGACGGTTTTAATCGTTGGAAAATCCGTCGAAAATTGTGACGGATGGATACCCGTCGGAAATATCGACGTTCCTAATCGTCGAAAAATAAAATAATAATATAACAAATTACATAATTTAATATTTTTATTTCCGACGGTTGTACCGTCGAAAATTGCGACGGATGGATATCCGTCGAAAATATCGACATTCATAATCATAAAAAAAATAAAATAATAATATAACAAATTACATAATTTAATATTTTCATTTCCGACGGTTGTAACTGTCGAAAAATCTGTCGGAAATATTTCCGTTGCAAAATCCGTCGCAAATTGTAATGGATTTCTATCCGTCGAAAATTGCCCGTCGGAAAATGGCAATTTTCTTGTAGTGTAAGATAATAATATGTGTATACATAAATTAGGTGATATTAAATATAAAAATGTAAATTTAATTAGAATAAAATCAGGACTTTGTTAAGTTTAAATCAGGAAAATTCTTAAATAATAATTGAAAATTAATTTAGTTTCAATGTATAAAACTAAATTTATCTTTCTTTATAGGAATATTGGGAATTTGTTATTTTTTGTAGTTTTCTTTTGAACAATAAAAATATAAAGAATAAAAGTTAATTGTATAACATAATAATACATCTACAACAAAAAATAGAACAGGGTCAAAAAAATAACTTGATTAATTTGTTATTTAATGTTTTGTATAAATAATTAAAGATTACTTATAAAAATACATTTAATTAGAGTAGAATTAGGACTTTCCTTTGATTAATCTATCTGTTTTATTTTCAGTAAAACAGGATTTAATGTGACAAAGAAAATTTATTTTTAGTAGATTTATGTGTTTTCATTTGATTAAATGGAAAAAATATTTTTTTGAAGAAATAAATTAAGATTAAAGATACGAAATAAACTTAATTTAAATAGAAGTATGGGAGTTGACTAGTTATGTAATCACAGCTTCTTCAAATTTATAAGTAATAGAAAATATCATATAATAAAACATGTTTCATGATCAAAGAATTCAAGCATAATAGAGTTTGTTTCTTAAATTTTTAAATGGTTTATTTAGAACTTAATTCAACAAATAAAATGGAGAATACACTACAAGAAAATTGTGATTTTTCGATGGGCAGTTTCTGATGAAACGAAATCCGTCGCAATTTGGGATGGATTTTACGACGGATAGGTATCCGTCGGAACTTCCTACGGTTACAACCGTCGGAAATAAAAAAATAAATTATCTAATTTGTTATATCATTATTTTATTTTTTGACGATTAAGAACGTCGAAAGTTCCGACGGATATCTATCCCGTCATAATTTCCGACGACGACCCTCCGACGACCCTCTCTCTCTCCAGCCAGAATCTGGTCGTGGGCAGCCGGATCGACTGCTTGGCGGCCGGATCTTTTCGCTGGCACCAGATCGGCCGCGGGGCAGCCGGATCCGACCGCGGCCCGATCCACCGCTAGGCGGTCAGATCTGGCCGGCCGCGGCCTTATCTGGTGAATTAATTCCAATTGGCATGATCTGACCGGCCGCAGCCTGATCGATCACCAGTCGGCGTGATCTGGCGGCCGGATCTTGATGCGGGCAGTCGGATCGGCTGCCTAGCGGTCGGCTAATTTTTTATATATTTTAAAAATTTTTTGCGACGATTGCGACCGGCGAAACTTTCGGTGGTTCCGATGACCGCCGAAACTTTCGAGGTTGCGACGACCACCGAAACTTTCAACGGTTTTGACCGACGAAAGTTTCGATGGATGCATGACTGTCGAAACTTTCGACGGTTGGGGCCACCGGACTTTTTGGACGGTTATAACCGTCTGAACTATCGATAAATTTTTTTCAACCGTCGAAAATCGATTTGGGATGATTGTAATTTTTGGACGATTTGGGATCGGTTCTATCAAAAAACCCATCAAAAATCATAATTTCTGACGATTTTTGGCAAATTACATACGGTCACGGTTTTGACCGTTTGTAATTAGCTTTTTTCTTTCTTGTAGTGATATGTTCTATAATGAGGATAACTTTGTATGACTCGAGATCAATTTAAAATAATAAAATAAAAAATATATATATTTGGAATTATATAATATTTTTCTTTGACTATCTCGAAACTTAATTCTTAAAATAAAAAAATATTTTAAATTTATAATCAAAATGACATTATTGTGGTATTAATATTTTGCGGCACACTATGCGACATCCGGTCCAAGTAACACCTCCAATAACAGAGTTACATTACTTATATAGGATCAATTGAACCCATATATATTATTGTGGTATTAATATCTTTCATGAAAAATATTTCCAAAGTTGAAAAAAAATTAAATTTGTAGAACAACGAAGGGTACGATGAGCCATGACTTTCAAAGAAAAATTGAGAGAACTTGAGTTTTGAAATATAAAAGATAAATTAACACGATATCGGAGAAACTTATTTAATATTTTTTATTAAAAAACTATATAAATTATTTGGCATACCTAAATTAGTACTGACGGAAATTTCCTAATAACAATAAAACACGTATGGAGCTCCTTCTCTGTTCTTCACTGCCGCCGGTGATGTGACTATCGGTAAATACCATGAGATCTCGCAGTTAGTCTCTCTCTCTCCTCTCTCTCTCTCTCACACACACAGACAGACACAACCTAATTCTCCATCCAATTATATTAAAACATCTATCTATAGATACTAAACGAGAAAAACTATGGATCATGGCTTAAAATCATGAAAAGCATCAATTTTGGTATACAAGATTGTCCAAACTATTAACATCAATTATCAGAAAAGTAAAAACTGTTTGTTATACTCCTATCAAAACTAAAAGAAAAACAAAACTTATGAAGAATGTCGATCGACCAACTCAAAAAGAAAAAGTAAACCTAAAGTTTGCGAATATTAAACATTATCAGCAGTGAACACGGCATCTGCACACAGGGCAGGTGGAGTGGGAGCCCAACCACAGATCGACGCAGATGGCGTGAAAACAATGGAAGCACGGCTGCAGGAGCCGCGCCTTCTCGCCGCCCTTCATCTCCATGAGGCAAATGGGGCACGCTTCCTGCTGCTTCGTCTTCCCGTTAATGCAGAAGGTGGGCATCCGTGCGAGCACCCTGCTATCGATCCCTTTGTCACGAACGCCGCCGCGCGACGTCGGCCTCGACGTCGTGGTCCCACGGCCGCGACTACTGCTGCCGCGATCGGTGCTGGTCCCACGGCCGCGACTGCTGCTGCCGGGATCGGTGCTGGTCCCACGGCCGCGACTGCTGCTGCCGGGATCGGTGCTGGTCCCACGGCCGCAACTGCTGCTGCCGCGATCGGTGCTGGTCCCACGACCGCGACTGCTGCTGCTCCGATCGGTGCTGGTCCCACGGCCGCGACTGCTGCTGCTGCGATCGGTGCCGGTCCCACGGCCCCGACTGCTGCTGCCGGGATCGGTGCTGCTGAGTGACGACGCGGTCGAATAGAACGTAGGGCCAACTAATGTCCATATCCACCACATCAAAATTTGGAACAAACATAGAACGAAGAGGCAGACGCCGTACGAATCCATCGCAGCATGCAAAGCGTTCGGACGACGTGCGCAAAGTTAATATGATGCGGTGACTATAGAAAGTTGATTGCAGTGTTGAGTACCGTACTACGTATTATATATAGAGGGGCGGTAGGTATATGCATTAATGCATGCATGTACACAATCCGAATCAAATTGTAAGAAGACGTGAACCTAAAAAATAAACTAGTAATAGGAAATCTACCGCTACGAGGAAATCTTAATACGAGGGGGGTCCGAAAGCTAGTGAGAAAAAAAAAAATAATTGACGACTTGTTTAACTACTAAAAGTTTTCAAGATGTTATATTATATTATTATAATGAATTATTAGCTAGAGTGATTCATATAATTGTGTAAAGCCGTTCCACATTAGGGTGAGGCATATAATTGAATAAAGTCTATATCTTATTCGTATTACTAAACAAATATTATTGGTATTAGGTTGTATCTTATTCGGATAAATTAATACATGCAACATTATCTGCTCTCCGTATTTTTTATACGTCTAGAATCCTAATTACAAATGATTTAGTAATTAATTATATCTTGTTTTTAGGTTGTATCTAAAAATAAATGAAAAGTTTAATTAATAAAATACTATTATATTAAATAAAATATTATAAATAAGATTTTACATCAATTTGATTTAATTGAATAATTTAATTTATAAGTTTAATAATAATTTATTAATAAACAAATAATATGTACATTAAAAATAATTATAAGGAAAAAAGTAAAAAGAAAGGAAGAAGTGAAACTAAAAAAAGTTCTTGCTTCCAGCAAGAACTTGAAAAGTTTGTTCTTTAAGTTGATCAAAGTTCTAGTCACATCGGGTGTTTGACAGAACTTAAATAAGTTCTGTCCAAGTTCTGCCAACCAATGAACGTCTCTTTCTATCTGAATTTAAATTGAAATTTCTAATTTTAATTTAATTTTAATTCTTATTTTTAATAGGATTTAACTTTTCTCCTTTTTTTTCTTTTTCTAATCTAACGATACTTTTAAGCCTTCTCAGATTCTCCTCTTTAATTATTTAATTCATTAAAATTCTTATCCAATTAATAAATTATCGGATCTAGTTCACTCAAATTAATCCTTGTAACTCTTTTTTTTCAATCTATAACCCAATCAAACTAAACTTTTATGTTATCATTTTATTTATTATTTTTTCTCTAATTTACATAATGAATTATTATAATTTTCTTATTTAATTATCATACAAAAATAATAATTAATATTATTTTATTGATTGAAATATTTTTAAGCTTAGAAACTCTGAATCCTATGAAGTCATTTATCTACTAAACATCTCTTTCGATCTCAATTTAAATTTAAATTTCTAATTATAATTTAATTATAATTCTTATTTTTAATAGGATTTAATTTTTTTCCTTTTTCTAATCTAAGGATACTTTTAATCCTTCTCAAATTCTCCTCTTTAATTATTTAATTCTTTAAAATTCTCATCCAATTAATAAATATCAGACTTACATTACTTATTATATAGGATCAATTGAATCTAAAGATTGATGCATTAATTTTATTATTATTATGAAATGAAATTTAACAATCCCGCAGGTTTAGTAATCTGTTAATAAGCATATTGTTAAATAAAATTTCATAAGTACTACTTTAGGTATGTCAAATACTTTATATATTTTTTACCAAAAGAAATATTAAGTAAGTTTCTCCTATGTCTTATTTATCTTTTATATTTCAAAACTTATCTACTCTCATTTTTTTTCCTTTAGAGTCATGGCTCATCGTACCTTTTTATTCTTCTACTTTTTAAATTTTGTCACCTTTGGAAATATTATATATATATAGGGTAAAATGTATATGTTGAGAGCCCTTTGCTTCACACTGTGTGAAGCACAATCTGAGTCGTCCAAATCAGATCGAATGGTGCAGATTCGATCTAATTTGATGTCATTAAAGTTTGATCCAACGATTCTCATTCATCTCACGAGATACACTCCCCCATCTCTCTCTTCTCTCTCTCCCCATCAATCCTTCCCCCTCTCACTGACCCAACAACTCTCGTCGGCCGCTGTTTCCCAGGTCGCCGCCTGATCCTCTCGCTTGGCTCACCTGGCTCGCCCCAACTACGTCATCGTCGTCCTCGCCGGCGTCACCATGGGCTTGGACTTCTGGCTGATCTCCCTCCTCGCCCTCGCTTGGTCGGAGGGCGACCTTAGATTGAGTTGAACTGATCGAGTTGCTGGAGATCGATAGAGGGAGAATGAGATCGTCGTCGCCTCGCTTGAGTTCGAGAGAGAAAGAGAGATTGCCTCCATGACAGAGAGAGAGAGAGAGAGAGAGAGAGAGAGAGAGAGAGAGAGAGAGAGAGAGAGATCATTGGTGACCTCAACCTTGTGATCTGGATGACCACCTTCATGGTCGATTGTCGACACCGTGGCTTCCAGATTGGCAACCTTCGTGCTCGATCGCCAGCATCACGGCTTCCAGATTGGTCGCCCTCGTGCTCGATCACCGACGCCATGGCTTCTGGATCGGCCATCCTCGTTGTCAATCGTCAGCACCGCAGCCTCCAAGTTTGCCACCCTCGCCGTCGCCGCGGCCTCCCTCGCTGCCCTCACCGTCGATTCGAGAGAAAAGGGGACGAAACACAAAAATGTTGCAGAGATCGTGTGAGAGAGAGAGGGGGGGGGGGGGACCGGTGATGTCAAAATCTCATGAGATAATATTAAAATTTCGTGTCCTTTGATTTGAACGATCCAATCTGAATTGGACGACTCATATCGTACTTCACACGATGTGAAGCAAAGGGCACTAAGCGCACACACACACACATATAAGTATGTAGAGCACCCCGATCTACATCTTGTGTAGAGCACTTATTTTTCATTATTTAAGTAATTTTATAATTCTAATTTATGATTAGATTAATTATATACTTCTTAGATGAAGTAATATATTTTTATTGAGATGATTGGATAATAAAAATGTATCATATAAGGCTAAATAAATTATAGATGCTGAATTAATCATATTTGTCAAAATAGTTTGATCATGACTATGGGATAATTTAATGATCTTGATCTTAATCATGTTTATTATTTAACACATACTTTAAATTAATATATATTTATTTTATTAATAATAAGTAAAATGAGTGTTCTACATCAGCTCTATGTATACATTTTTCTTACTTATTACGATATTAATGCATGTAATGTTAATTATCTCCTCTGTCCTCCACAATAATGTTATTATAACCGGACTGACCAATGAACCGGTGTGCCAACTTAGTCGTAGTTGGATCGGTTCAATCGGATTCAACCAAATTGAATCATATTTTTAATAAAATAATATTATTTATTATAAATAATAAATAAACAACATATCAACATATTCATAAATATGAATTAAATGATTTATAATACAACAATATATTCAAATCATAAACACTCTAAATACACTTATAATTGATAATAAATTCTAGGTTTTTACAAAGTAAGCTTTAAACATTCATATATTGATCATTAAATTGATTTCAAACACCCATATATGCATCAAGAAATTTTCAAACAACATAAACTTTGAAGAATTGAACAAAAGTTAATCTTCATACAAAAGTTTCAAAATTAATCAAAGTCTTCAAAAAAGATAGTTTAACATTTATCTATAGCATCTCAATCATCTTCATCGTCATGATTTTCATTTTCATCTTCATCTTGAGATTCTATTGGATCCATCATGTAATCTTCAACATCAACAAAATAAAAAATAGCACAAATTTAAAATCCTACACCAAATTAATATTAGAAGTTTAAAACATTAATATAATGACATCAAACCAACAATACGTAGTAAAGTAAAACAAACCTTCAACATTTGACCCTTCAATGTCCTTTGGAATTTCTTCTTGAATCATGTTATCAAGTTCATCATAACCAAGTTCCATTTTTTCTTCTTCCCTTTCCATGATCCAAAATTCTGTTTTGTCTATTGATTCAATATCAATTGGATCATATGATTTTTTGAAGATTGACATCCTAAGAATAAAAACATAATTATTTTGACATGTGATATAGTATATAATTAAAACTATATTAAAAAAGAACACTTACCTTTTTTCAACATCAAATTGTAATGAACATAAACAAAATCATTTAACCTTTCATGGTCTAATATATTTCTCTTTTTAGTATGAACGTGTTCAAATACATTTCAATTCCGTTCGCATCCGAAGAAGAAGCAATTTAGTCGAGGATTCTTATAGCTAGACTTTGCAAATTTGAAACATCATGACCGAATATTCGCCACCATTGATTTTCCATTGTGTATGAAAAGAAAAAAAAGTTACTATCACAAACTTTGAATTTAAAAAGAATACACATTAACAAAAGAGCAATGAGACAAATTTACGTGGTTGAGCAATTTTACTAGATGCAAGAGTTTTAGGATGAGAAAATCCCAATCCATTTTCTTGAAATTTTTTTTGTCTCATCCAATATTGATGTGTTCATAAATCCATCATCTATCTTGTCAATCACATTTAACAGACCAAGCATTACATCATATTGTTGGCAAATGGATGATTGGTCATATTGGATAGTATGATTAAGATAATATGCAGTTGCATGATGGTCTTGACGCAACATACGATCCCATCTCTTATCTATAATATTAACATAATGCTTGTACAATTTTTTCTTATTTCTAAATTTTTCCATAATTCCCGAGTGTGACATGTACATTTCTTCATAAACATAACCCAAAGATGGCTTTGAAAGTAAAAGTGATTCTATTAACTCCAAAAACATATCATTATATGTTCATATTACATGGATATATATAAGCACATATTCTGTGAGAAACTGTTACATAATTAGTTACAAAGAAAAGGAGATGAGGCTGCCGAATTATATGGTCCACTGACTTAGTAGTGGTATATGTGGATCTATTATTATGGGTTGTTGTTAGACTTCTTCCAATACGCCCCCTCAAGCTGGACGTGGTCATCGACACAGTCTAAGCTTGTCACGAATGAAGGAATATCGAGCACCAGTCAGGGACTTGGTCATAATATCTGCCAGTTGATCTTTGGAAGAAATAAAGTGAACTTATAAGCGTTTAGCCGAGACTTCTTCACATACAAAGTGAAAGTCGACTTCAATGTGTTTTGTTCTATCATGAAAGACTCGGTTAGTTGTAAGATAAGTAGCGCCAATATTGTCACACCAAAGTATTGGTGGTGTTGTTGCAGGTTGTTGAATTTCCTGAAGAAGCTACCGAAGCTAGATTAATTCTGCTGTAGCATCTGCTAAAGCCTTGTATTCAGATTTTGTGGAGGAGCGGGACACAGTGCGCTGCTTTTTCTCTATCCAGGAGATGAGGTTGGAACCGTAAAAGATGACATGGCCACCAATGGACTTGCGGTCGTCAATGCTGCCAGCCCAGTCAGCGTCCGAGAACGCTTGAAGCTGTGTTGTTGGAGAAGGAGCTATTAGAAGACCCAGGTGGTCAGTGGCTTTCAAGTACCGCAAAATGCGTTTACAGTGTTGCCAATGGTATGCATAAGGAGCATGCATCACTTGGGAAACTGCATTAACAGAAAATGCAATATCTGGTCGTGTTATGGAGAGATACTAGAGGGAGCCCACGAGCTGTCGAAAAAGTGTGGTATCGGAACTTTCGGAGGCTTGACAAGGACTGAACTTTGCATTGGCAGCTAGAGGGGAGGTGGCAGGCTTACAATCTGTCATGTGAGCCCTCTTTAATATGTCACGGATATATTGGCGTTGAGAAAGTATCAGCCCCTGTGTTGTGCGTAGGACTTCAATGCCTAGGAAGAAGTGAAGATGGCCTAAATCACGATCTGCAAATTGGCTCTGCAGGTATTGAACAATCTGAGAGGTAAGTTCTATGGACGAACCAGTAATGATGAGATCATCCACATATACAAGGACATAAATAGTGCCATGTGGATGATGTAGTAAGAACAGAGATGAATCAGCCACTGAGTTGGTGAAGCCAAACTTTTGCAAAGCTGCTGCGAGGGTACGAAACCAGGCCCTAGGGGCTTGTTTTAAGCCATAGATGGACTTTTGAAGAAGACATACATGTTCTGGGTGATGTGGATCAACATAGCCTGGAGGTTGAGACATAAACCCAGTTTCAGTGAGTGATCCATGGAGGAAGGCATTGCCAATGTCTAGTTGTCATAGTTGCCAATTTTTGGAAACTGCAAGGGATAAAATGAGCCGAATTGTTGTAGGTTTGATTACAGGACTAAAGGTGTCGGAGAAGTCAATCCCGGGGCACTGATGAAAGCCTTTGGCAACTAGTCTGGCTTTGTAGCGATCTATGCTGCCATCTTCTTTGTATTTGATGCGAAATAACCATCGACAGCCAAGAACATTCATAGATGTAGTTCTAGGAACAAGGCGCCATGTACCATTGCGAACCAAAGCATTGAATTCTTCGTCCATGGCTGTTCGCCAGTGCTGATGCTTGTTGGCAGTGGAGAAGTTGGTGGGAGTGAGGTTATTATCATTAGTAGAGACAAGGGCCTTGAAGCCAGCAAGTTCACGATAATTGATTGGAGGTCGTGTTCTAAGACGTTTAGCAATTGGTGTAGGAGGTGTAGGTGGGGATGAAGGAGGTGATGGAGAACTTGAAGAGGAGGGTGTGGACGAGTGAGTGGTGGGTTGTAAGGGCAGGGCAGCGGAAGGTAAGGATATCGTAAGCCAAGGTTGTTCGGTGGAGAGTGATGAGGGGTAGGATGACTTAGCATGGGGCTGGGAGATGTATGGGAATGATAGCTCATCAAAGATGACATGTTTGGCTATGTAGATTCGGCCAGTTTGGCGATCATAGCAGCGATAGCCTGCGGTGTTCGCCGGATAGCCAAGAAAGACACAAGGGGAGGAATGGGGGGCGAACTTATGTTTGTTGTATGGGCGGAGAAATGGATATGCAGTACATCCAAATACCCGTAAGTGGGTATAATCAGGTTGTTTACGAGTGAGTAGAAAATATGGTGAGTGACAGGCTATGACTTGAGATGGAAGGCGATTTATAAGATATACAGCTGTTTCAGCCGCAAAGTGCTAGAATCGTTGTGGGAGGGAGGCATGAATGAGAAGGGTAAGAACAATTTCAGTTATGTGTCTAATTTTTCGTTCAGCGGTTCCATTTTGTTCGTGGGTGTGAGCACAAGTAAGACGATGTTGTATGCCATGTTGTGTAAGGTAAGGTGTTAAGGCCAGGAACTCACCACCTCGGTCAGTTTGAAGAGCTTTTAATTTGGTGTGAAATTGTCGTTCAAGTGAGCGATGAAAACTGGGAAAAAGAGACGCTACATCTGATTTATTTGCAAGAGGAAACAACCACGAATAGCGACTGTAATCATCAACGAATACAATGTAGTACCGATGATCATGAGAGGACAAAACAGGAGCTGGGCCCAGACATCTGCAAATAAAAGTTCTAAAGGGGCAGAGCTGGAATTATGGGTTGGTGGCAGATGTAGCCATGTTGCCTTTCCTTGCGCGCAGGCAGAACACAAAGGTTGGCGAGCAGAGCGTCTTGTTGCTGGTATAACATGACGCACCGTGTTGTTGTGGGGGTGGCCGAGTCGGGCATGCCAGGTAGAGACTGTTGTGAGTTGAGCATATGGCGTAGGTGTGGAGGTGGAAAGATGGTATAGTCCATCTTTAATTTGTCCTCGAAGAAGTTGCTGGTGCGTTGTTTTGTCCTTCACAAGAAAAAAGTTAGGATGGAATTCAAAGTAATAATGGTTATCTTTGGTAAACTGACGGACAGATAATAATTGTTTGGAGATTATAGGTACATGGAGTATATTAGACAAAGGGAGCGTTTTTTCATCTGTAAGAAGAGTGGAGTGACCAATATGAGATATTGTAGAAACTCACCATTTCCCACTTGTACCTGATCAACCCCTGTGTATTCAGTCTTTGTTTGCAAGGATTGAAGATCTGGTGTTACGTGATGCGTCGCACCAGTGTCTGGATACCAGTCACTATATGCTCCAAGAATGGATGCTGATGGCGTCGAAGTAGGCAGAGGTGTCTGAGGGACAGCAGCGTAAGCTTGGGGCACTTGTGAAGCAGCCGGAGACGCTTGGGATGGCATGGCAGCTTGGACACGATAGTAACAATTATATGGAGAATGACCAGCGACTCCACAAACTGGGCATGGTCCTCTGTTGGTGGTGGAACGCCCGCGCCCACGGCCACGTCCTCGCTGTGCAGGGGAGTTGTTGTGAGGTGCTGAGGCATTGTAGTGGACAGGTCGATGAGTTCTCGAGTAGTTGGCACTAGGAGAGAAACTCTAGTTGTTCTCTGTTGATGAATTCTAATTTCATGGCTGGTGAGCAGACTTTGGAGTTCTGGAAAGGTGATGGGGGTTGTACGGGAGGACAGGGATGCAACAACACTATTAAAATCACCGTGGAGATTGTTAAAAATGATTGCATTATAGCTAGAGGTGGAGAGGGTTGACCGGCAGCGCTTAACACGTCTGCTAAGTACTTGGTTTGGCGAAGAAATTGGAATACTGGTAGGCCACCTTGCTTGAGGTTTTGGAGTTGCATTTTGATTTGTAACATTCTGGTTTCAGATGGAGCACCGTATGCTTGGTGGAGAGCATGCCGTACGTCTTTGGATGTTTTGAGGCCAACAGCTTTGGGTAAGACCTCTTCTGATAAAGAGGCTAGGAGCCAACTGAGAAGGAGCTGGTCTCTCTTTTTCCATTCTTGTACTTGAGAAGAGGGTGATGATGGACAGGGGATGGTGTCATCTAAGAATCCTTCAAGGCCAAAGCTGGTAATGAGTGGTAAAAGTTGTGTGATCCAAAGTAGGTAATTGGAGGATGTCAATTTAATGGAGATGAAGTGACTGGCTTGGTTGATAGAAGGCATAGCAGGGAGGGTTATTTCCGTCGCTGTTGTAGATGAGGAGGACTGGGAGGGAGTTGAAGAAGGATTAGCCATTGTAAATTGGCTCTGATACCATGAAAGTAAAAGTGATTATATTAACTCCAAAAACATATCATTATATGTTCAGATTACATGGATATATATAGGCACATATTCTGTGAGAAACTGTTACATAATTAGTTACGAAGAAAAGGAGATGAGGCTGCCGAATTATATGGTCCACTAACTTAGTAGTGGTATATGTGGATCTATTATTATGTGTTGTTGTTAGACTTCTTCCAATAGGCTTGACATCAATATAAAAAATTATCAACAAATGTATCAATGGAGTCATCACTTTGACAATTAATAAATATTATTCCACAAATTTTCATCCAACACAATTTGCTTTACTTCTTTATCGTTCTTTTCTTTCAAAACTTTTTGAAATCAACACTTATTACCAAAACTTGTAAATCATCCTTATGTTGATGCAAACTATATAAAGCAATAAATATAATTGCAAGTCGAGTTGCACCTGGACGAATGATTTCATTCCAACGTTCTTTCTTTCTTAGCCAATTCAATGTCATCTTGTGATTGTATACAAATACAATTACTTTAGAAACAAGGACTTCCACGATAGGCCTCTTCGAACATCTTTTAAAATCAAATTAACACGGTGAACAACACAAGATGATCAAAAAATAAAGGAATATTTCTCCATAAGTTACTACGTGCAGCTTTGTAATTTGCTCCATTGTAACTATATGAACCACATTTCAAGGGCCAATCCATTCAACAATTTCACTAAAAAAGACTGCACAAATTTTCAGCATTAGTGCAAATATCAGAAGCATCAATTGACTTGATAAAAGAAATTCCCTTTGGACAGTAAACTAAAAATATAATTAAAGGTGTCTTTGGTCTGTCCACCCATCTCCCATAATAGTACAACATGTTTCACTCCATATATTTATGAAAGAATCAATTAGTAATCTCACTTGAATCTTAATATCATGCAATAAATTTACACGCAATGTATGAAAGGAGAGAGACTTATATCCATGTCCCATACTAGTAATATTATCAATAGTAGCATTAAAATAGGGTAAATTACAAGCATTAAAAAGAATGCATGCATCATAAAATCACCTTGCAATTGACAAGTCAGTGTTCTTCCATTTTTTTTACTTTGCGTGCATGATTTGATACTAGGTTGAGAGGATCACTTATACCAGCTTGGAAATATGAATCAATTTCAGAAATCTTTCTTTTCGCTATAGCATTAGAATGAGGTTGAGAACAGAACCTTCGGTGGTTTCATTAAAAGCAAGGTCTTCAATCAACCCTTATTTGTCCTTATTTTTATGTGATAGCTTCTAATGTGTTTTTAATCTCAAATTTGACTTCAGCAGGAACATTTTTGTATGGATCAATATTTTCTTTAATCCCAGCTAAATGTTGTGTCATTATACCTTCACCTACAACTTGTTTTTGAAAAAAAAAACAATATAACAATATCTTTTTTCACTTTGCATTTGCTGCCTCACTAACATAATTTCATGTTTTTCTGCCTACGATTATATGAGTAGAACCTTGCGATGAAGGTGGTTCTTGAGAAATCATATTTTTCTGCAATGACAAACTAATTAAATTTAAATGCTATATAAAATTAGATCATAAAAGTAAACTGAAAGTAACTAATCCATAAAGTACAATTAATTAAGGAATGATTAAACTAATTAATAATGTTGATATTTAGGTAAATTAAGTAATTAATTAATCCCATTAGGTTCATTATTGAAGTGAGCTTCCAATATAATTGCAAGAAGTTTGGAAATGTAATGTATTGCTTTCTGAATAAATAATTAAAATGTTGATATTAATTCCAATCTTCTCATGACAACAACACAAATACAAGTGTACAACGTGAGGATGTTGCTTTTATTTTTATTTTTCTATTACATCTCCTTCATCCTATATTTAGTTTTCTAATAACTAATGTTTGACTAACAAAAGAATATGGCTAATTAGTAATTGGTAATTGCTACTGCACTACACTAAAAGGCTAAAAGTTATTTTTAGTTTTTTACGAGGTCAGATAGCTAATTGTTGTGTTTGCTAGCAGCTAGACTCTTCCTAGCTCAAGTAGCAGTGAAATCTAGGTGATTCTCCTTCTGCACAGGAAAAGTGAAAACAACGAGCAAGATGTTGAGCTTAAATCCAACTCCAAACAAGAAGACAACTTCTAGGTGGTTCATCTCCACCAAGCTGATGCCTCCAACCTAGGCAAAGTACGCATTGTTGTAAATTTGTAATATTTGCATAGGGGCTTTCAACTTCTTCCCTTCCTGAACATCCGGATATGAACATGAGTTGATTGACTCAGTTTTCGCATCACTGGTGTTATGAAATGAACCTCGCGATGAATTGCCCAACCGAGAATGAAGTCCAGCCAGAGAAGAAGACCACACACATGCAGTCATGCACCAAATTTAGTTGGCCAAATAAAATGAAAACTGAAAAGAGAAGAGTCGGTATGAAGAAAGCTAGAGAAGAAGAGCAAAATTGTTTTTTTTACCTTGGTTTTCAAGGGTTGAAGGTCACGTCGCTAGAGCCAAGACAAAGATGCAACTATAGGATGAATATTGTTCTACTTCCGGAAGGACGCTACCCCCATGCCGGAATGTTGCACGCACAAAGTTCAACTTCAAGAATCAAGATACTCACGACAAGGATGATGGCTGCGAGCATTCAACTTCAAGAGACACATACTAGGGATGAAGACACGTTGCTATCGCCGGAGAACGAAGATGCAATCAGAGGATGAAGGTTGTGCTGGTGCCGGAAGAAATCATGTTCCAAGTCAAAAGAAATCCCTTTTTTGAGCCTCCAAGTTGCAAACTACAGACAAATTAGATCAGAAGCCAATTTAACTTTTTTTTCCAAAGTGCCCTTCGATTTTTATGAAATTCTCAGAAAAGAAAAATTTATGTTGAACCAAGTTTTATTCACCGGTCACTGATTCTTGGCAGTTCAATCCAGGCCAATCCGATCCAATCACAGTTCCAGTTTTCAATGTCCCCCCTCCCCAACCTAATTCTCCATCTAATTATATTAAAACATCTATCTATATATATTAAAGGAGACAAAACTATGGATCATAGCTCAAAATCATGAAAAGAGTCAACTTTGCTATACAAGATTGTCCAAACTAATTACATTATCAGAAAAGTAAAAACTGTTTGTTATACGATCAAATTAAAACTAAAAGAAAAACAAAACTTATATAAAAAAAACTGTTTGTCATATATGAAGACGTCGGTCAACCAGTTCAAAAAGAAAAAGTAAATCTAAAGTTTGCGAATAATATTAAACACGATCAGCAGCGAACACGGCTTCTGCACAAAGGGCAGGTGGAGTGGGAGCGCAGCCACATATCGACGCAGACGGCGAGAAAGCAATGGGAGCACGGCGGCAGGAGTCGCGCCTTCTCCCCGTCCTTCATCCCCATTAGGCAAATGGCGCACGCGTCCCGCTGATTCGTCTTCCCGTTGATGCAGAAGGTGGGCATCTGTGCGAGCACCCTGCTATCGAGCCCTTTATCCGGCATGCCGGCACCGCGCGACGTCGCGATCCTCGTCCTACCGCGGCAACCGTGCCGGGGATTGATGCTGCTGCGCGACGGACCAAGGATCATATCCACACAAGTGATCGCACGACGAACTAAGGACCATATCATTATCCACCACAAAAGCAAAATTTGAAACAAAGCTAAAACGACGACGATGACTCCGTACATCATACCCATCGCAAGAACTGAAGCGTTCGGACGACGTACGCAAAGTTGATATGATGTGGTGGATTTTTTGTTCTTCGACTATATAAAGTTGAGTGTAGTCTTGAGTACGTATATGCATGCATGTACACAATCCAAATCAAATTGTGTGAAAACAGTGAACCTAAAATAAACTAGTAATAGGAAACCCATTCAAACTCTAAAGTATATTTCTACCGCTACGAGGAAATCTTAATACGAGGGGAGTCCGAAAGCCAGTGAATAATAATAATAATAATAATAATAATAATAATAATAATAATAATAATAATAATAATAATAATAATAATAATAATAATAATAATAATAATAATAATAATAATAATAATAATAATAATAATAATTTACGATTTTTTTAATTACGAAAATATTTCAAGATATTATATTATTGCAGGTTTTTAAAAAATATAATCCTCTTCTCTCAGGTTCAGAGGTTTGACAATGATCACCGCAATTAGTTATTACGATCATTAATAATATTGTAAATTTAGTCATTTGATTCATAACGAAAGTTTAATATAGAATATAATAAAACAAATTACACGAGGAGTTTTAGAAATTTAATAATCTACTTTTTACCTTTGGAATTATTTTAAATAATAAAAGAGGACTCATTATGAAGGTTCTATATATAAGACAATAATACATGCACAAATAATCATTCTATTAAATTAAATATAAAAAGGTAGAATTAACTCGATTAAGTAGGAGTTTACGTAGCATTGGATCAAGAAATTTTCTAATCAATATTTTCCAAATGACATTCTCATAATTTTCGAAATTTTCTTTTTTTTTTCCTTTTTCCAAATTTCAGGTTTGTTTAAAGAAAAATGATTAATAGTTAAAGTTCAATTAGAACAAACAGTATTTAAATTGAGTAAAAGTAGGAATATGTTAGGAATAAATCCTAAAAAATTAATAAATGTATAGGAATTAAATTAGCTTAATTATATAAAGTCAAGTTAATCTGAGTAGGAATTTTAAAAAAAAACTTTATCATTTATATTTTATAATTTTATATTCCTTAAATTATAAAATATTAGCAATAAAATTTTGCTACATAAGATAATAATATATGTATACATAAAATTTAGATGACATTATATATAAATTTGTAAATTTAATTAGAATAAAAGAAGGACTTTGTCAAGTTTAAATCAAGAAAATATTTAAATAATAATTGAAAATTAATTTAGTTTAAATGTATAAAACTAAATTTAGCTTTATTAATAGGAATATTTGAAAATTGATAGTTTTTTGTGGTTTTTCTTTTGAAAAATGAAAAAAAATATAAAGAATAAAAGTTAATTATATGACATAATAATACATGTACAACAAAAAATAAAACAGGGTCAAATAAAAATAACTTCATTAATTTTTTATTTAATGTTTGGAAAAATAAATGAAGATTACCTATAAAAATACATTTAATTAGAGTAGAAATAGGCATTTCCTTTGATTAATTAATCTATTTTATTTACAGTAAAACATGATTTAATGTGACAACTTAAATTTATTTTTACTAGATTCAGGTGTTTTCATTTTATTAAATGAAGAAAATATTTTTTTGAAGAAATAAATCAAGATTAAATATACAAAATAAACTTTATTTGAATAGAAGTATGGGTGTTGACTAATTAAGTAATCATGGCTTCTTCAAATTTATAGTAGTAGAAAATATCTTATAATAAAACTTGTTTCATGTTCAAAGAATTCAAGCATAATAGAGTTTGTTTCTTAAACTTTTAAATGGTTTATTTATAACTTAAATGAACAATTAAAATGGAGAATATTTTCTATAATGAGGATAACTTTATATGACTCAAGATCAATTTAAAATAAAAAATGTATATATTTATAGATTAATTTGGAATTATATAATATTTTGCTTTGATTATCTAGAAACTTAATTCTTAAAACAAAAATAAATTATATATATATATATATATATATAAGCTTATAGAGCATGCAACCAATTTTTGTACAATCAATATGCAATCAAAAAATCAGGATTGTCAGATCATGATTATATGGTTTAAATTGAACCTCTATTAAATTTAATATTAAGTTATTAAATTTAATTTCAACTATGATTGGATGCATATTGATTATATAATTTTTGATTGCATATTATTTAATATATAATATGCATGTGCATGATCCGAATCAAATTAGTGAACCTAAAATAAACTAGTAATAGGAAACCCACTCAAGCTCTAATTACATTTCTATCGCTACGAGGAGATGTTAATACGAGGGAAGTCCGAAAGCTCATCGATTCAGTGAGAAAGAAAAAAGTAACGATTGACTCATAGTTAAAGTTTAATGCATATGTAAGACAATAATACATGTCCTTTTTTTTTCTTCTTTCCGAATTTCAGGTTTGTTTAAAGAAAAATGATTAATAGTAAAACTGTAAAAGTTCAACTATAATAAATAATTCTTAACTTGAGTACAAGTAGGAATTTGGTGGGAATAATTCAAAAAAATAAATTAAGAAATATCTAGAAATTAAAGTTGCTTAAATATATAAAGTCAAGTTAATCTGAGTAGGAATTTTAAAAAATCATCATTTCTATTTTTATAATTTTGTTCCTTAAAATACAAAAAACAATAACAATAAAAGTCTGTTATATAAGATAATAATATATGTATAACTAAAATTTAGACGAAATTGTACATTTAATTAGAACAGGGCAGGAGTTTGTTAAGTTTAAATCAATAAAATATTTAAGAAATAATTTAAAATTAATTTATATTCAATGAATAAAACTAAATTTAGCTTGAGTAATAGGAACGTTGGAAATCTCTTACATTTATCTTATTTTTTTAGTTTTTTAAACAATGAAAAAATATAAAGAAAAAATGTAATTATATAACATAATAATCCATGTACAACAAAAAAAGTAGAATGGGGTCAAACAAAAAATTATTTTATTTTTCAAATATTATGATTTATTATTTTAAGATTTTTTTATAAAAAATATCTAATTAAAGAAAGTACTTTTTGTAAGAAAGTAAAAAATATTAAAAACAAATATAACTTGATTAAATTTTTATTTATTATATGAGAAACTAGATGAAGATTACGCATAAAATTACGAATTATAGTAGAGTTTAGAATTCCATTTGACTAATTGATATATTTTATTTCTAGTAAAATAGGGTTTAATGTGATAGTAATTTTAGTTTGAGTAGATTTAGGTTATTTCATTTGGTTAAAAACGAAGAAAATATTTTTTCCAAGAAAGAAACAAAATAAATCAAATTTGAGTAGAAGCATGAGAGTTGACTAATTAAATAATTACAGATTTTCTTAAATTTATAGTAACAGAAAATATCATATAATAAAATTAGTTTCATGATTAAGGAATTCTAGCATAATAGAGTTTGTTTCATAAATTTTAAGAGGTTTATTTACAAATATGAGTCAATTAAAATGGAGGCTATTTTCTATATGTAACGAGGATAATTATATATTATTCGGGACCAATTTAAAAGTATAGATTAATTTGGAATTAGATAATATTTATTTAAATTTCAAAATAAAAAACGATTTGAAATTTATAATCAAAATTATTTTTTTATTCAAATAAATTTGATATTGTAAAACTACTACAAATTTATATACATTATAATCGAAGGTTGATGAGGCCATTACTTTTTGGCCTAAGCAAACAGTGATTGTCCAACCATATTTGGATGAGAGACCAGATTTCAATCCCATTCCAAATTGCTCATAACAAAATGATGTTTTTGGTTTTGCCCGTCCATTCAAATTGTAAGGTTGCGATTTAAGAATTCATTGCAATCACATAAAAGTTCCAGTGTTTTTTCCATCTTAGCAATGCGACGACATCTAGAGATGTAACATCCAGAAAAAAAAAGATAAATATATGGATAAGATCAAAGAGTGATCAGCTATGAGTGGATAAAGTTGTGGATAAGATCAAAAGGGGCATACACGAAAATTCCTTCCATCACAACTCCTATAAGAAGGGCCCTCCCCCTTGGATAGCCACTTTCCTCTCCAATTGTCCCTTACCATCAAGAATGCTGCTGTAGAATCTCTCCCTTATGCCATCCAGGAGCATAGTAATAAGTTCTTCTTCGTTTCTGCACTCCCTTTGATTTTCAACGTCATTCCCTTACATTTTCTCCAACCGGATTGCCTCGTAGGCGGAGAACGACAAGAGGAGGACGACTACCGGTGACTGGAAAGGTTTCAAGCTAGGATCAACCACGGAAAGAGGTGGGTGAATCTGAAATCCCTCTGCATAATGTAAATAGCATTAGGGTAGAATTAGGGCTGTTCATCTTGAAATGTGTTCTTGATTGATGAAAAGTAATGAAAAATGAATGGATAGATTGTATTCTTGTGTTTGATCCTTGATTTGTGATTCCCTATGACTATGAATGTGTTTTGTATTATCCCTTTATGTTTAGATGATTGTTCGTAAGCTATTATTGTATTTTGGATTGAAAATCATTGAAAATATGATTCTGTTCGATTCTATTTTCACGACGACCGGTCCGGCCTCCAGGCGGCCGGATCTGGCCTCTAGCGGCCGGCCGACCGGTTGACTGAAGCCCACTGTACAAACCAAGCACTCGATCGACCGATCCAGAGATATCGATCGACCGGTGCCCTGAAGTCAGCCGACCGAGACTATCTGAATGTACTATGACACTATTGGTCGACCGATCCAGAGATATCGGTCGACCGGTGACCAGAAGTCGGTTGACCGAACCTGAAGTAGATTTCATTTTAGTTTGCTATTTGATTTAGATCCTTTCCATTATTGTGATATGCTACTCCCTACTGATTGAATTGTTTTATAAATGAATCATTTGTCTTGTAATTGATCTGTCCAGTGATCCAATCCTCTTATAGAATGAAAGAATGATGAAATGATAAAGAGATTAAAGTAAGAAAGATGAAAGGATAAAAGGAGGGTGGCCAGCCCATGCTAAGTTCTTATAGTGAAGGGTCACACTCTTAGCCATGGCTTAATCACCCATAGGCTGCATAAGGTTGTATTGTTTTGCTCGACGTAAAACCCCCAAAAGTTAAAGGCACCTAAAGTCATGTAATGCTAAGAAAGAAGTACAAGAACAAAGAGTGTGTATAAATGACATGAGTATGATGATGATAAGTGAAGCATGATTATTAATCCAACATAATTACTGTAACTCCTCACGATTATATGATACATGATCTCCATCATCTTTTACCCATTGATATCTCAAATCGAATGATCTTATGTTCTCTATCTGATCTTATTATAAGTGATTACTGATTCTGACTATTGCTATTTACTGTTATGCATTGAGTACTATATGGATCCCCACTAGGTTGTATAACTTACGGGAGGACCTCCTCCCCTGTGTTGATTTCTACATGGCCAGGTCAGTGATGGTGTTGAGATCGTGTGTCGCGACCAGCTCGAGCGATAATAAAGCACATGAACTGATAGAGGACCTAGTTATCATTTTTCCTATTTTTCGCATTTATGAACTTGGATGTAATTCATATATGATTCCTATTATGGAGACTTTGTAGTATTTTGAGACTTCCACTATTTTATATTCGATTTTCCTCTTTATCTTTTATTGATGACATGTCAATATTTTAATGGAGTTTTGGTCAATCTTTAGTCAAAGTTATAGTTTTTCGTAGCGCCTTCCGAGAGATCCTCGCCACGTGGCATTGGTCAATTTGGGGGCGTTACATTTATGGTATCAGAGCCGCTGTTCGAACTCTTTTGATGTCTTATTGTATAGTATGATATAAGAAAGGTTCATGTGCTATCGTTGAGCAGTTGTCACACCCTCCACCGTAAAGTACAAGTAAGATTTTTCTTGCTTTGTGTCATTCTTTATTGATGTATCAATGCTTATTGCATAGGAGTAGTTGATTCCTAAGGAGGTTATTTTGTATGGTAGGAATCAACCTAAAGAGTATTAGTGATTATGCAAAAGGATCATAGAGGTTATGAAAAATTGGGAAATAATAAGTAATGCTTGGGGATGATTATACCTACTTCAAGAATCAGTCTTATAGATATTTAGAGAATAAAATATAAGAAACAATTTTGTTTCTTTCAATTCATGTTGTCCATCTCTTTCATGATCATCCTACTCACAGACTTCTTCTGCTTATTGCAGCAGTATGAAGAGGGAAGTTAGTAGTCATATTGCAAAGAGATGTAGATTTATGAGAGAAATGAGGGAATTATAAGAATAAATAAGAGAATTGCCTCAAACAATAAGTAGGCGTGAGATGGTTCCAAAATAGTAGAAGTGAATTTTATAGGAAACCAAGCATGCCTAAGTTATGATTTATATGGTTCCATTAGTTTGTCAAGATAGAGGTTTATTTATATGTTATATTGATAAACTAGCGAGGTCATCTCCTTCGAGGGATGTTTCCGCCGAACACAAGGTAGCGAGGTCATCTCCTTCGAGGGATGTTTCCGTCGAGCACAAGGTAGCGAGGTCATCTCCTTCGAGGGATGTTTCTGCCGAGCACAAGGTAGCGATGTCATCTCCTTCGAGGAATGTTTCCGCCTAGCACAAGGTAGCGAGGTCATATCCTTCGAGGTATGTTTCCGCCAAGCACAAGGTAGCGAGGTCATCTCCTTCGAGGGATGTTTCCGTCTAGCACAAGGTAGCGAGGTCATCTCCTTCGAGGGATGTTTCCGCCAAACATAAGGTAGCGATGTCATTTCCTTCGAGGGATGTTTTCACCTAGAACAAGGTTTATCCTCACTCATGTTATGGCCTAGTGCGAGGTCATCTCCTCCGAGAGATGTTTCCGACTAGTGCGAGATTATCCTCATCTTTATGGATGTTGCCGCCTAGGGTGAGGTCATCTCTAATGAGGGATGTTGCCGTCTAGTGCGAGATCATCCACACTCTTACAGATGTTTCCGCCTTGTGCGAAGTATGATTCTTATTATTGATGACAAGTTAAAAAATGGACAATTGTATGAAAAATGGCCAATGCAAGATATGAAAATGGACTAAAGTATGATATAGAAAGGGACTATGGTAGGTTACGAAAATGGACAATGTGCAAAGAAAAAGACGATTGCTTGTCTTGTATTTTGGTGATTGCTTTGTTTTTCCTACCTTATTGCTTGAATTCATTCTATGTGTTTGCATGTATTCATGATGTTTTATTAAGGACTTATATTATGTAGCGTGCATAAATTGTTTGGGTTCCTTATGGATTGGATTTTACCATGTGATCCATCGACCGATCGAATCATCATCGTAATCGTAATGTTGATTCGGGGTGCTTCTCACTCCCTTAAGATAATTATAGTGGTTTATTCCCATATACATGGAGGGAAAGACATTCGACTCCAAAAGAAGAGAACTTGCCGTGGTAATATATATAACCACTGGCTTTCTATGAAAGCATATGACATGATATTGCAATGGAAAGATAGATCAATAGAAGACAATGTAAGGTAAACTAAGAAGTTAAAATTGAAAGCAACTCCCATGATTAAATTATCGAACAAAGTATTGATACAAGGATCGGGACATAGGAAAAATATTGAATGACATTGATTAATGAATCATCTCATTCCAATGACATAGATAGTCAAGAACAATCCCCCAAATGATTTATAAGACTTTTGTTTGATTCCAAACAAAATTGTCGCATTGGATAATTACTTATTCTTGTACTTTGTGCAATCCCTCAAGCTATATGATCTAAGTCGAAAGTCAAGTGACCATACCTCTAGATGACTATCATCATACCATATCATTAGAACATCGCCATTGGGCGACGTTAAACGTTGATTTTCACTAAATCTAAATAAATTACTAACATTGAATCATGTATCGTTATGGACAACAGACTAATGGAAATAGATGTCAGGTGGATCTCGAATTGATAGTTATATTGTAATTAAACTCACATATGCAATGACCCTTGGAGATCATGAGGTTATGAAAAAGTGATAGATTTGTCCCTTGAATTCCAATGTTAAACAATTTAGAAATATAAAGTTTCTTGTTATCCCCCACTCAATTGAGTGAAATAGGCAAAGAGAAACCAATAACGAAGAAGATATGTTAAGAAGGTCGAACAAATTTAGAAAAAGGTTAAACGGGGAAGAGCTATGCAAACGAAAGTATACGAAAAGATATCGTTAATGTTGGTGATCAAATGTTACTGAAAGCTCCCTATATGAAGAAGGAGATAGCTGAGTATGTGTCCAGATGTCTAGTGTGCCAGTAGGTGAAGATTGAGTACCAGAGGTCATATGGAAAATTGAAGCCTTTAAACATTCCACAGTGGAAGTGGGATGATATTACTATGGATTTTGTATCCAACTTTTTCAAGTCCAAGAAGGTCATGATGCTATTTGGGTAGTGGTAGACAGATTCACGAAGGCGACACACTTCATCCCTATTCAGTGGAAATGATATGTAGAGAGCTTATTGGACTTGTATGTTAGAGAAGTGGTTAGACTACATGGCATTCCAGCATCGATTATTTCTGACCGAGATCCTAGATTTACTGTCAGATTTTGGAAGAGCATGCAGCAAGCATTTGGCACAAGGCTGAATTACAACACTATTTTCCACCCTCAGACTGATAGACAGTCTGAGAGGACTATTCAAACATTGAGGACATGCTGCGAGCATGTGCACTAGGTTGGCAAGGCAACTGGGATGAGCACATTCATCTGATCGAATTTGCTTATAATAACAGCTATCATTCCAGTATCGATATGACGCCCTTTGAGGCTTTATATGGCAGACCTTGTCGTTCACCTGCTCACTGGGATGAAGTAGGTGAAGAGAAAGTCATGAGCAAAGAAAAAGTGAAGGAGGCAGTGGAGTATGTCGAGAAAGTGGAGTTGATCAAGCAAATGATGAAGACAGCTCAGGGCAGGCAGAAGAGTTATGCTGATAAGGGAAGACGTGAGCAAATTTTTTTTAGGCTGCTGATCAGGTTTTGCTGAAGATATCTCCCATGAAGGGAGTTATGAGGTTCATTAAACGAGGAAAGCTCAACCCTCAGTACGTAGGACCCTTCGAGGTACTGGAGCTAATAGGTGAAGCAGCATGCAAATTAGCCTTGCCACCCTCATATGGGCGAGTGCATAATGTGTTTCATGTATTTATGCGTAAGAAGTACAAGCATGATGTTGCCAATGTTTTACAAATCAAAGAGCCAAATCTAGCTGCTGAATTGACCTTCGCAGAGTACCCGACACATATTGTGGAATGCAAAGTACAACGCCAGAAGAATAGAGATATACCTATGTTCAGGGTAGCATGGCGTTTTCATCATGGCGATGAGGCCACATGAGAACTCGAGTCAGAGATGCGCCAGGAGTTCCTGCACCTATTCGGTAAGATCTCTACTTAGTGCAAAATTCGAGTACGAATTTTCTTTTAAGGGGGTAATGATGTAACACTAAAAAAAACATATGGATAAGATCAAAGAGTGGACAACTATGAGTGGATAAGATTGTGGATAAAATCAAAAGGGGCATACATGAAAATTCCTTTCACCACAACTCTTATAAGAAGGGCCCTCCCCCTTGGATAGCCACTTTCCTCTCCAATTGCCCCTTACCATCAGCTGTAGAATCTCTCCCTTGTGCCATCCAGGAGCATAGCAATAAGTTCTTCTTCTTTTCTGCACTCCCTTTGATTTTCAACGTCATTCTCTTACATTTTCTCCAACCGGATTGCCTCGTAGGTGGAGAACGACAAGAGGAGGACGACTACCGATGACCAGAAGGGTTTCAAGCTAGGATCAATCACGGAAAGAGGTGGGTGAATCTGAAATCCCTTTGCATAACGTAAATAGCATTAAGGTAGAATTAGGACTGTTCATCTTGAAATGTGTTCTTGATTGATGAAAAGTAATGGAAAATGAATGGATTGATTGTATTTTTGTGTTTGATCCCTGATTTGAGATTCCCTATGACTATGAATGTGTTTTGTATCATCCCTCTATGTTTAGATGATTGTTTGTAAGCTGTGATTGCATTTTGGATTGAAAATCCGATTTTGTTCGATTATGTTTTCCCGACGACCGGTCGACCAATCTAGAAATATCGGTCGACCGGTGATATGGAAATCGATCGACCGATCAGTAGAGACCGGTCGACCGATCACCCCTTCTGAGTCATTTCTTAAGTCGGCCGACCGACTGACCGAAGCCCACTGTACAGACCGAGCACTATCGGTCGACCGATCCAAAAATATCGATCGACCGGTGCCTTGGAGTCAGTCGACCGAGACTACCTAAATGTACTCTAACACTGTCGGGGCCTAACACAACCCTCCTCCTTTATCCGGGCTTGGGACCGGTTATAAAACATAGGCGGAGTTTCCTTAAATAATTAAGCAATAGCAATAAAAATTTGTTATAGAAGATAATAATTAAAAATATACATATGTATACCATAGAATTAAATGAGATTAAATATAAAAATGTAAATTTTAGTTAGAATAAAAGCAGGAGTGTGGTAAGTTTAAATAGAGAAAATATTTAAGTAATATCTGAAAATTAATTTACTCATAGTGAAATTTTAATATGTAAGACAATAATACATGTCATTTTTTTCTTTCCAAATTTCAGATTTGTTTAAACAAAAATAATTAATAGTAAAAGTTCAACTATAATAAAAAATGGGAAAAATTCAAAAAATAATAAATTCATAAATTTGAAATGACACATCCATCGATACTGAACCAGACCCGTAACTTTTGTTTCACATGAAAGATATACAATCAATTGCTTCGTCACATCAAAGAAAGGAGGAAATATCTTCTCAATCTTGCACACAATAATCACAATAGAAGTCTCTAATCGAGAAATGTCTTCTTCCCGAACGATGGACACACAAAGTACTTTAAATAGATAATTCTGTTAAAACCTCCCATATGACCTTTGACAAAAGTTCTTTAAAGACAATTGGAAGTAACATTTGCATAAAAATATGACATTGAAGATGAATGATATCTAGTTTTGATCTTTTGCATATTAATTTCATGTCTTTTGCGTGCCTGTATGCTATTTTTGTTCATCCTTTGACTTCCATAATAGTGTTGAACATATTGTCAAATACATTTTTCTCCACATGCATGTCGTTCAAGTTATGACATAACAAGTTTGAATACCAATAAGGCAACTCCCAAAAAATACTTCTTTTATCCCAATTATATTCACTTTCAAACCCGATTTGCTTGTAACTACAGGCCTTCAATCTGAATGAGACTTCACTAAGCTTGTATACTTGTTCTAGCAATTTTTGTCCCGTCAAATGAGTTGGAGACAAAGTGTTCTCGGATGTATTCTTTTTAAATGAGTTTCGATAGTGACGCATCGAATTCTCCAATGACAAAAACATCCTATGACAATCAAACAAACAAACTTTCCTATATTTTTTCAAATAAAATGATTTTATATTCTTTCCACATATGGGACAAGTAAGTTTATCTTTTGTTCTCCAACCACTCAACATTCCATATGCTGAAAAATCACTTATGGTCCACACTAATGCGGCTCTCGTACTGAAATTTTGCTTCTTAGATTTGTCATAGGTAACCAGGCCATCCTCCCACAACGTCTTGAATTCATCAATCAAAGGTTTTAAGTAAATATCTAAACTTTTACCAAAGAATCGAGGACCCGGGATCATACAGGTAAGCAATATGTTCTCTCATGTCATACACGTGATTGGAGGCAAATTATAAGGTGTCACAAAAATCGGCCAACATGAATAAGCAGTACTTGATGAGCCAAATGTGTTGAAGTCATCGGTGCAAAGTCCTAATTTAACATTGCGTGATTCTGCAGAAAAGACCGAATGAAGTGCATCAAATCGTTTTCATGCCTTCGCATGCATCCGAAGGATGTGTAATTGAATTTTGATCATCACATGCCCCTTCTCTGTGCCACCTCATAAATATAATTTTTTTAGAAAGAAATAGTCGTTGTAATCTTGGAACAATGGGAAAGTATCTAAATATTGCATTTGCCACACTCTTTTTCGAACTTTGGGAATTCTTTTTCGGCTTGTATCTGGGCTCGCCACAAATAGAACAACTCATAAGTGAGTTGTTTTTGTTGTAGTACACCATGCAATGATTGTGACATGCATCAATCGTTTGCACTTGTAAAAATGTCCCGGTAATTCCTCTGAAGCTGGAAGCATACTCTTAATAAAGGCAAGTATCTTGTCAAAATAACTTTTGCTCATATTAAATTCTGATTTCAAGTTCATTAGTTGTGCCACTGCAAAAAGCATAGTTTGCTTTACGCATCCATCCCATAAAGGTCTTCTTTAGGTCTTCTTCAATAAATGTTACACCAACATTTTCTCACAACGGTATCTATATTAGTTGTCTCTTAAGCCCATCTTTTTTCGCCATGAAAGAAGTAATTTGTGTATGTCAGTAATAAATCCTTCTACACATCATATCTTACTTTCCACTAATAACATTTGCACTTTCGGCATGGACATAAGATTTCGCCATATGTAGAAGCAACACATTCATTTTGATATGCCACATTAATTAATTCATCAACACCATCCTTATATTCTTCAGTTATAACACCACATTTATCCTTCCAACGACGAATCTAACTACCATCTGGTTTTGTCATTTCTGTAACAGACAACATTAAGTCATATGTCAATAAATTCATGTACTTAAAACATGTGATTTTGAAGTTACGAAATCCAAAATCACATATTTCAAGTACTTCATGGTCGTTTCATAATCTTGTTTTATTACCAAGAATGTCAAAGTACATCTACAGTATAATTTATGAGAACATGATAAAAAAGATGTTCTAGAATTATGAAAAAAATCTATCAGTATTTGATTTCTAATAACTCCTAATCGTGGAACAAATTTGTTCTGCTCATGCATTTACCCTAACTTAACATGATATTAGATTAAAAAATAGTAATAACTAGTCCTTAGGTTAGTTTCAACTACTTAACTAGTAATTCACTTAACATGCATTAGAATAACTTAACTAGTAATTAAGTTAACTTGCACTAGTAATTTACTAATAACTAACTTAAAAGCACTAGTTTCAAGTAATTAAGTAGTATTTAACTTAACATGCATTAGTAACTAACTTAACATCACTAGTTTCAAGTAATTGAGTAGTATTTAATTTAACATGCATTAGTAATTAACTTAACATTGATGGTGGCGGGCTTGTACCTTCTTTAACGGAGAAGGATGGCGGTGGACGACGGAGGAGGGTATGCGGTGGAGGAAGGCAGCGGGCGATGGCCGACACCGGACAGAGGAGCACAGTTGGCGGGCAGAGGGTGGAGTAGGCGGAGGGTGGAGGAGGCAGAGGGCGGCGGAAGAGGCAAAAGGAGGAGGAGGCGGAGGGCGGTGAAAGGAGGCAGAGGGCGGCGGAGGCAGATTGGCGGCGGATGAGGCGGATGTAAATGGTGGCGGAGGAGGCGGATGAGGCAGAGGAGGCGGATGTGAATGGCGGAGGAGGAGGCGAATGGCAGCGGAGGCGGAGGCGGAGGCGGAGGAGGCGAATGGCGGCAGAGGAGGTGGAGGTGAATGGCAGCAGAGGTCGGCGCAGGGCGAAGGAGGCAGCACGGACACGGCGAGTTCGACGAAGGCGAGGTTGGGCGTCGGGCATCGGATCAAGGGGCGGAGACAGCGAGTTCGACGAGGGCTCGGGGTCGGGCGTCGGGCATCGAACGGCGGGAGCAGGGGGCGGAGATCGCGAGTTTGACGAGGGCTCGGGGTCCAGCGTCGGAGCGGAGGGCATCGGAGCAGCGGGCGGAGACAACGAGTTCGATGAGGGCTCGGGGTGTCGGAGCGTCGAGCGTCAGAGCATCATCGGTCGTGGTGAAAATACGAGCGGTAATAATAAAAAGTGAAATCACAAAAGAGGGGTTAGAAATTTAAGTTAAGTGTTTAGCGCCTCATCTCGACTAGACGCTATCTCGATGCTCCGTGGGCGCCCGTTTAAGTGAGGGTAGTAAAAAGTAGGCTAACGCGGTGCTAGAGAGAGGCTAATGCATCGCTAAGAGAATTTAGTGACACAATAGCATCGTAGTAGCGTCTACGCAGACCTAGCATCTCAGTGTTGAGATGCCTGGGCGATGCTAAGTGTTTTTCTATATTCTAATTTTCTTTTATATGTATGTAATTTTCTTTGTCAAGATAACATTTCATCGCATTGTGCCCCGTTCCAGTTGTTTTGATTCCTTCCTACAATCTAAAATTATGGAATGCATATATAATTATTCATGTATGTATATAAAATTATAAGTCTATATGTTTAAGTGTATATAACAAAATTATTTGTGTATATATATATGTAATATATGTGTATGTATATGTCTACATCTGAGAGATTAAGTCACAACAATGAGTTTATCTATATGTATATGTCCATATATGTGACGAGGGCTCGGGGTCGAGCGTCGCATGGCGGGCATCGGAGTAGCGGGCGAAGAAGGCGAGTTCGATGAGGGCTTGGGGTGTCGGAGTGTCGAGCGTCGGAGCGTCGTCGATCACGGTGAAAACGGTGAGCGGTAACAGTAAAAAGTGAAATCGCAGAAGAGGGATTAGGGATTTAAGTTAAGTGTTTAGCGCCTCATCTTGACGAGACGCTACATCGATGCTCCGTGGGTGCCCATTTAAGTGAGGGTAGTAAAAAGTCCGCTAATACGACGATATAGAGAGGCTAATGCGTCGCTAAGAGAATTTAGCGACACAATACCATCGTAGTAGCGTCTACGCAGACCTAGCGTATCAGCGTTGAGATGCCAGGGCGACACTGTGTTTTTCTATATTCTAATTTTCTATTATATATATATATATATTTTTCTTTATCAAGATAGCGTTTCATCGCATTGTGCCCCATCCCAATTGTTTTGATTCCTTCCCACAATCTAAAAATTATGGAATGCATATATAATTATTCATGTATGTATATAAAATTATAAGTCTATTTGTATATGTGTATATAACAAAATTGTGTTTGTGTGTATATATGTGTGTGTGTAATATATGTGAATGTATATGTCTATGTCTGAGAGATTGTCACAATAATGTGTTTATCTATATGTATTATAAGTATATACGTGTATGTATATGTCTATATATTTGCGAGACATATATAAATAACGTGTATATGTATACGTATTCCAAGTATATTTATGTATGTATATGTTTATATATGCGAGATTAAGTGATAATAATATGTATATGTGTACTTATTATATATACGTGTATTTATATGTCTATATGTGCCGATTGAGTGAGTGTGGTAAAAAGTCGGTTACTGCTGCGCCATACAGATGCTATTGAGTCGCTAAAGTTTATTTGCGACATAATAGCGTCGACGTAGCGTCTCATTCGTGTTAGCGTCTCAGTGAGACGACGCTAGCGAGACGCTAATAGTGTCCCCCTAGCATCGACAATGATTGCGACTCTAGTGTGGTGCTAGGTAGACGCTATTGAGCCTCAACGGAGACGTTAAAATGGGATAATTTTAATTCAACCATCATAATTTCATGATTAAAAATATAAAAATAATATATGTATAATTAAGATATGATATATATTGTATGGATAAATAACATATATAATATAGGTGACAAATTATTTAGAAACACTCCTACGATGTAGACATATATAAGTAATCATATGTAGGAATACATATATATGTTGAAGGTATTTATTTATTGATTAACGTATAGTATAGATAATACATATAGCGATATAAAGCGGTATAAATAAAGATAGCATATATATAGTTATTTATTTCTTAATTAACATATACAGGTATGTGATGCCAAGTAATCATATTGGCGTCTACATAGCGTCGCCGCAGATGTGACGCCAGCTAGTGTCTCCATAGCGTCTCATATGGTGCGACGCTAGATTCGCGTCGACAGCTGTCAATGTGAGAACAGCGCTAGGTTCTCCCATGCACTTTCGTTTCATGGTGCGCAATAATAGCGTCTACTAGGCATCTCTATGGCACCTGCATTAGCGCTTAAACACGCAAAAGCTACGAAAATGCTAATGAGATGCTATTGGGAGGCAAGTAACGTCGCGCTCTTGAGACTCAACTGAGATGCCATAGAGGTGCTAGTGGCGTCTATTTAGCGTCACCATATTTCGAGATGCAATATGACGTTAGCTAATCGCCAGTTTTCTTGTAGTGGAACACCAATTCAACCCCCCCTCTCTTGGTGCTCTTTGGGTTCCAACAATTGGTATCAGAGCGGGTTACTCTTGTTTTGATTTTTAATCATCTTGTTCTAAGATTTAATCATCTTGTTATAAGATTTAACCATATTAAGAGCCATGACATCAAGTGGATTTAGTTTTGCGGAAGCATAATTTATTAGTCGTCCTCCCCTTTTATGCATCAAACTTTGCATTTTGGAAAATTAGAATTCAACCATTCATTTGTTCTATTGATATTGACATGTGGAACATCGTTGAAAAAGATTATTATCTACATGAAAAATTAATTATAAATTCTCTCGAAAGAGAAATTTTTTTTAAAAAAACTCGACTGGAAAGCCAAAAGCATTTTTTATTTGCTTTCGATTCAACGGAATTTAATCGAATTTTTAATTGTGAAAGTGCAACTGACATCTGGAATAAACTCATCACTACTTATAAAGGAACAGATAAAGTTAAAGAATCTAAATTGAATATTTTAAATCATCAATATGATTCTTTCAAAATTCATGATAATAAATCATGGTTGCACGATTTAATGATATCTTGAATGGCTTAACCTTCTTGGGCAAGTCAAGAACTAACTCCCAAAAACTGAAAAAGTTTATCATGTCTCTCTCCCCCAAATGGCATACGAAGAGGATCGTGATTGAAGAAAAAGATTTAAACAAATTAGATTTTGATGATCTTATTAGTTAACTTCTAACCTATGAGATCTCAATCCAAGAAAATCAAGAAGAAAAAGCCCCTAAAAAGAAAGCATTGACATTGAAAGCAAATACAAAAAAAAGAAGACTCAAGTGAAGAGGAAGTGGGCGAAAAGAAACTCGCACTTTACACAAGAAAACTAGATAAGTATCTCAAGTTGGTAAAAAAGAAAAAAGAAGAATGAGAAGCCAACAAGTACAAATAACACAAAGAGGAGACATCTAGGAAAGGGAAAAAGAAAAAAAATATGAAGAGTTAAGTGAAACAAGTGATTCATCAAGCTCTTCTAATAATGAAGCATATCTATGCATAATGGCACATGACGATGAGGTAATTTTCTACCTTTCAAATTCAAATTATGACTCATCAAACTCCTCCGAAGAAAATCTTTCTCTAGATATAAATAAAGATCTTTCATCTTTTATAAAAAGATATTTCTCACTTAAAAAAGGAAAATGAGAAATTACTACATTAGATTGAAACTTAAAAGAAGAAAAGGATACATATTTTATGGAAAATGAAAAACTAAAAAATTAAATTGATACTTTAAAAATTACGCATGCTTGTGAAATTGTAAAACTAGCATGTTCTTTAGAAACCCGGGACAAAGGGTCGCGATCCCGCGAGGGTAAAAAAGAAAAATACTCTTTTGAAAAATTCATAAAATAAGACTATTTCTCGTATAATGAAAAATAATCTTAGGAAATACTTTGAAAATAAAAGTTCTTATTGGAAATCTAATCATTCCTTTAATAGAAAAGCACATTTCAAATGTTTTACATGTGGCGTTTATAGTTATTACGCATATCAATGCAAAATAAGAAAATCATCACAACATGGCATGATTTGAATTTCAAAAAGAACATTGTCTAACAAAACATGACCCAAAGAAATTTGGATACCAAAGGTTATATTTTTTTTTCAGGTGTGCCTCACATGTAAAGCAAATTACGAAGGTATGAATGTTATGATAAAAATATCATTTATTTTTTATTTCACTTAAAAGTTCAAAATTACTATCTTTGAAAGGAAAGAGAAGCATATAAAACAGAAAAAGAAAATTGGTCATAGTGATAGGGGGAACATGTTAAAATCTTTCAACTTTATTTTGACATCATTGTTGTATCAAAGTTTTATGTAATATTTTGATTCTTAAAATATTTTTTTAACCTGTGACTTTCATAACCTATAGATCAATTTGATTTCATTTCTAAAATAGTCATAAATTTAGGGGAAGCTAATTTTTGCATATTTAATAACTCTTTATGGTTTACATATTTATGACAAAAGGGGAGAATATTTTTCTAAAAAGACAAAGGGTGAACTACATATGCTTTCTTATGTTCTTCATGTGCAAACCACTTTTTGATGAAACAAAAGGGGAAGAAAGATATGAGAAATATTATATGAATATAACTCTATATTAAGAGTGTCTTTATGTAAATATCTATCATTGTAATGAGAGCTAAGTTTTAGGGGGAGTATAATTAATTTTTTAAGATTTTACAACTTTTTCGCAAATTATATATTTTTTATATTTCTCGATTTGTCTTCATAAAAAAGGGGAGATTTTGGAACAAAGTTTTAATGACATATAAAATTATATTTTGATGATATAAAACTCGAAAGATTAAAATTAAAGGCCAAAAAAGTTTAAATAAAAAGGAACAACTTTATGCACTAAATTTTGATTAAATAATTAACTATGATCTTATCATATTCTGGATGAATGATGAATATCAAACTTATAGATAATCCAGATAGCTATCTATAGAATTCAAGATTATCTCATTTGAATAATTGTGCAAAAATTATGCTCAAATTAGTGCGGGTTGGTCAAATTGCCGATCAACACAATGAAAGTCGGTCGAGACTACACTGGTCGACCGATCCAAGTCACCGATCAATGCATGAGGCACTCATCCAAGCATTGAAGAAAAACTTTAAGTTATTAAAAGAAGATCTTTTCCTTAAAGCTATCATTTTAAGCTTTCTTTTATTTTTCTCTTTTCTTCTTGTGAGCATTTTACTATAAAAGAGAGAAACCATTTTTCAAAAAGATTGTGAGAGCTCATGCGTGTAATAAGTTCCAAATCTTATTTCTTGAGCGGAAAAAAGATTAGCTTCCTAGGAGGAGAGGTTTTGCCTTGCCTTTTGAAGCGGAGAAAAGGTGATTGTGTAAAGGCCTTTTTTCCTTGCCCCATTTAGAACAAAGAAAGTGTTTTTTTAGTGGAATTTCTGATGGTCTCGAGGTTGAGAAGTCGAAGTAGAGACGTAGGCCAAGATGTGGCTGAACCTCATCAATAACCACATATGTTTTAGTGTTTGATTTCTCTCTCTCCCTTCTCACAGAATGTTTATGATATGAATTGCATTGATTTAAAAGGTTACAAGAATCGATTTTAAGCTTCCGCGACATATTTTATTATGTCGATAGATTTCGATTTTGAACACTAATTCACCCCCTTTCGGTGCCCTTTGGGATCCAACAATTTGATTACAGATTTCAACTTTTTATATGGAGATGTGATCACAATTCATCAAGGAAAAAAGTGAATATGTTGTGTGGCTACAATTTGGTTAAAATTTCATTATTAAATTTGGATAATCAAAACTTATGTAGTGGATTTAATATTTTTAATATTTTAATTACAAATGTTTGAACTATATGATCTTTGGCATGTTTAGAAATGAATATTTTGCATTGTATTATTTTTATTGTATAAATATCATTTATGTGTAGTAACATAATAGAAAATAAATTGTCACACAATTGTTATAATGTCATTAAAAATTTTGTAAATTTAACATATTAATTAATTACATAAAATTCCGTCACAACTTCATCAAAATAATTAATAGCGAACCATCATACTTTTATCACAAAATGTCAACGTGAAATTTGTCAGAAGTCTATCACAATCATAATCGTCACAAAATTATTACAAATAATCATCACAAATATGTTATAAAATTCATCACAATATATATCTGTCACAAATTAATAATCAGTAATCCGTCAAAAAATTATCACAAATGTGATGGAATACTCATTTTATTAATTATTTTTATCAAATTTTTGTGATAATTTTTTTTAATCTTGTGACGATCATAGTCATCACAATTGTCTTTGTGATGAAAACAATCGGTCACAATATAATTTGTGAGTAAAAAATCAGTGACAGATGTAGATTATCACAAGTCCACAGAAGAGGATATGTGAAAGAATAAACCTACGTTTTTTCGAAATTATCAGTAACATATACTTTGTTTTCTTGTAGTATGTATTATGTTGCTTCCGCACTTTCTTAAGAAAAGATGAATAGTTATTTCGCTTCCGTATTATTTGTAAGAAAAGTTCAAGAAGAGAAAATTAGAGGTAACGCCGATCCAAATAAGTCCAAATATCACGTGACAGAAGGATGAAATTTTGAGACATTACATGTTGCATGTCATCAAGCAGACGGGCTACAAGCTTATCTATGACAGCGTTATCTCATGCCTTAAGCACTATACTTGTGAAGAAGGCATCTATGGTGTAGAAGCATCACTTGCCTATTCTTCATCCGTGATGTGCAGTCTGATTCACCCCCATTGTCGCGTCGAGTCCTGGCTCTCCCACGTCCTCAAGGATGGCCTCGACGTGCAGGGTTTATGCTCATAATTTCTGTTCTTATTCGAAGTAGCAATTGCTTACTAAAAAAATCATATTGAAACGAGGGAGATTAATTTGAAATGTGACAACCACACTAGTAAGTAAGGAAATCGGAAACTGTAAAGGAAAAAAAATATGAATTCCTCCAATTATATAAAAAAATATATGAACATATTTTCTGACTTCGGAATTCTTTTTTATCAGATAGAGAAAAATCGAAAATCTTATTATATGTTAATACCAATTGGCAATGCCTTTTTGCCACATTAGGAGGAGGCAAACGTTGCGTGTATTTGTAACATTTACTATGTAAAAATAATGATCAATTGCTAAGATATCATTAATTTTCCTGCATGTCATGTAGTTCTTTATTAACTCCATGCAGTAGTTAAGGGAGGCATGCAAGCGGGCAAACAATTAGTTAGAAGACTTGAAGAGGTGGATCTCTAATTAAAGTAAATTATAATAAAATTGAAATCCTTGTATTACAGTCGTTCGTTCGGATTCGATTTAAGTAACAAAAAGGTTAAATTAGAACAATTAATAAACCTAGCTAAAATCTGTGAATATTTATAATTAATTAATTAAGCATCCAACAAGTAAGGAACACGGCTTCTGCAAGCCGCGCCTTGTACATGTGCTGGCCGTCCTCCAGCCCCATGAGGCAAATTAATCCTTGGCGTCCCGCTGCTTCGTCTTCCCGTTAATGTCGAAGGTGGGCGTCCGTGCGACACCCTGCGGACGAGCCCTTGGTCACGAACGCCACCGCGCGACGTCGACGTTGACGTCGAGGTCCTACCGCCGCGACTGCTGCTGCCGCGATCGATGCTGCTGCGTGACGACGTCGACGGCGAGGCCCAAGTGCTGGCACCATCAAGCAAGTACCATATCCCCAGAAGCAAAATTTGAAACAAAACTAAAACGATGACGATGACTCCGTCTTCGTACGTCATACCCATCGCAAGAACTGAAGCAGCGTTCGGACGACGTACGCAAAGTTAATATAGAAATTAGTTGAGTGTAGTACTCTTGAGTACGTACTACGTATGTATATATAGAGGGGGGCGTACCGTACGTATATATATGCATGCGTGTACAGAATCCGAATCAAATTAAACCTAAACAATAAAGTAGTAATAGGAAACCCACCCAAAATCCAATTATAATTCTATCGCTACGAGGACTCGAGAGATCAAAATACGAGTAGGAGTAGAAGTTCTGAAAAACTTTTTCATTTCGATTTTTTTTATAATTTTATATTCCTTAAATAATTAAGTAATAGCAATAAAAATTTGTTATATAAGATAATAATTAAAAATATATATGTATACCATAGAATTAAATGAGATTAAATATAAAAATGTAAATTTTAGTTAGAATAAAAGCAGGAGTGTGGTAAGTTTAAATAGAGAAAATATTTAAGTAATATCTGAAAATTAATTTACTCAGTGAAAGTTTAATATGTAAGAAAATAATACATGTCCTTTTTTTTCTTTCCAAATTTCAGATTTGTTTAAATAAAAATGATTAATAGTAAAAGTTCAACTATAATAAATTCAAGAAATAATAAATTCATAAATTTGAAACGATATATCCATCGATATTGAACCGGACCCGTAACTTTTGTTTCACATGAAAGATGTACAATCAAGTGCTCCATCACATTATAAAAAGAAAGAGGAAATATCTTTCCAATCTTGCACACTGTAATCACAATAGAAATTTCTAATCGAGAAATGTCTTCTTCCCGAACGATGGATGCACAAAGTTCTTTTAAGAATATAGATAATTATGTTAAAATCTCTCATATGGCCTTTGAAAAAAGTCTTTAAAGGCAATTGAAAGCATCATTTGCATAAAAATATGACAATCATGACTCTTCATCCCATATATCCTCCCATTGTCTAGGTTAAAATACTGAGATATGTTTGATACATATCCGTTGGGGAATTTTAATTGCTTGACTCACTCGAAAATCACTTTTCTTTCATCATTGCTCAAGACATAAGTAGCTTTTGACTTTTTGCATTTACCATTTTGAAGATGAATGATATATAGCTCTGGTCTTTTGCATATTAATTTCATGTCTTTGCGCATCTGTATGTTATCTTTTGTTCTTCCTTTGACATCCATAATAGTGTTGAACATATTGTCAAATATGTTCTTCTCCATATACATGACGTTCAAGTTATGACATACCAAGTTTGAATACCAATAAAATAACTCCAAAAAAATACTTCTTTTATCCCAATTATATTCACTTACAAACCCAATTTGCTTGTAACTATCGGCCTTCAATTTGAATGAGACTTCACTAAGCTTGTTTACTTGCTCTAGCAATTTTTGTTCCGTCGAATGAGTAGGAGACAAAGTATTCTCGGATGTATTCTTTTTAAATGAGTTCCGATCGTGAGGCATCGAATTCTCTAATGGCGAAAATATCCTATGACAATCAAACCAGCAAACTTTCCTACAAATTTTTAAATAAAATGAATTTGTATTCTTTCCACATATGGGACAAGCAAGTTTACCTTTTGTGCTACAACCACTCAACATTGCATATGTTGGAAAATCACTTATGGTCCACATTAATGCGACTCTCATACTGAAATTTTGCTTTTTAGATTTGACATAGGTAATCACGTCATCCTCCCACAACATCTTGAGTTCATCAATCAAAGGTCTTAAATAAACATCTAAACTTTTACCAAGAGATCGAGGACCTGGGATCATACAGGCACTACAAGAAAATGGGCGCTTAGCGACGCAAATTAGCATCGCACAAACTGGTGACGCTACATAGACGCCACTGACACCTTCATGGCGTCCACTTTGCGTCACAATAATGCGATGCTATTTGCCTCTCAATAGCATCTCATTAGCATGTTCTTAGCTATTCATGAAATAGACGCTGACGATGGCGCAATGGAGACGCTATGTAGATGCTATGTAGATGCTATTATCGTGCGTCACGGAGCGAAAACACGTCGGAGAACCTAGCGTCGTTCTCGTGTCGACAACTCTCGACGCGAATCTCGCGTCGCACGCATTGCAACTCTAAAGAGACGCTATCTGGCGTCATATGCTTAGGCAACGCTATGTAGACGCGAATGTGATTACTTGACAACTATTCTTAGGTTATCTATATTTATATCACTATTTGTTTTATATTTAAACCCTAAACCCTATATATTATATATACTATATGTTAATCAATAAATTAATTAAATATTATATTAGTATTATCAACATATATATGTATTCCTACATGATTACCCATGTTATATATATGTACTACATGATTACATATATATGTATTTTTACATGATAGGAGTGTTCCTAAATATATAATTTATTACCTATATTATTTATGTTATCTATACATACAATATATATAATATCTTAATTATGCATATATTATTTTTTATATTCTTAATCATGAAATTATGGTGGTTGAATTAAGAGAGTGATTTGGTACAAATTATCACATTTTAGCCTCAACGTGGAGACTCAATAGCGTCAACTTCGTGTTTAACTAGAGCCGCCAACAGTGTCGAAGCTATGGTGACACTATTGGCGTCTCTGTAGCGTCGCCAAATTGAGACACTAATAATTTTAAACGCTAGGTCGGCGCTACGGAGTCGATAAACTTCTCTAGCGACCCAATAGCGTCTGAATTGCGCCGCCTTAGCTGACTTTTTATCCCACTCGCTTAATTGGGCACATATAGTCATATAAATACGTGTATATACTTATATTTGTATATAATAAGTACATATATACATATTATTATCACTTAATCTCACACATATAAACATATACACATATATTCACTTTGAATATGTATACATATACACGTTATCTATATATGGCTCGCACATGTATAGACATATACATACACATATATTTATAATACATATAGATAAACACATTGTTGTGACTTAATCTCCCACACGTAGACATATACATACGCATATATTTAAATATGTGTGTATATATATATATGTACACACACAATTTTGTTATAATTTTATATACATACATGATAGATTGTCGGAAAGAAATAAAACAACTGGAACGGGGCACAATGCGATGAAACGCTATATTGATAAATAAAATTACATACATAACAGAAAATTTGAAATAGAAAAACAATTAGCGTCTCTTTGGCGTCACAACCGTGGGATGCTAAATCTACATCGACGCCCCTATGACGCCATGGTGTCAGTACGGTAACTTAATGACACATTAGCTTCTTTATAACGCCGCATCAGCCAAATTTTGATACTAGCGGTGCCTACACTGCGTCTACTAGCGTCATGGCTTATGGAGATGCTAAAAAATTTACTTAAATCCCTAACCCCTCTTCTTCGTTTTCATTGTTACTGTTTTACCTTTACCCGCCGACGCTCGACGCCCGACGCCTCCGCTGCCATCCGCCGTGGATGCCTCTGCCTCCGCCTCCTCAACCGCTCTCCACCGCCTCCTCCACCGCGCCCCTCTGCCTCCTCCACTGCGCCCCTCTGCCGCCTCTGCCTCCGTCTTCTACTCCTCTGCCGATCTTCCACCACCTCCTCCTCCTCCTTCATCGCCGCCCTCCTCCGCCGCCCTCCGCCTCCTCCGCCACCTCCTCCACCGCGCCAACGTCCGCCTCCACCGCCGCCTCCTCCTCTACTGCGCCCCTCCGCCGCCCTGTGCCTCCACCGCCTCCTTCTCCGACATTTGCCTCCGTCGCCCTCTGCCTCCACCGCTGCCTCCTCCTCCACCGCGCCCCTCCGCCGCCCTGCGCCTCCATCGCCTCCTCCTCCGACGTCCGCCCTCTGCCTCCGTCTCCTCCACCGCACCCCTCCGCCTACTCCACTGCCTCCTCCACCGCGCCCTCCGCCACCTCCACCGCGCCCCTCCGCCGCCCTCCACCGCCCTACTCCTCCGCCCTCCTTCCACTACCACCTCCTCCTCCTCCGCCACCGCTCTGCGCCTCCTGCGCCGCCTCCTCCAACGCGTCGACATTTGCCTCCGCCGCCCTCCGCCTCCACCGCCGCCCTCCTCCTCCTCCGCCACCCTCTGCCTCCTCCGCCTCCTCCAACGCGTCGACGTTCGCCTCAGCCGCCTCCTCCTCCTCCTCCTCCTCCCTCCGCTTCATCCGCCCACCGACTGTGCTCCTCCTCCTCGGCCACCCACCTCCTCCTCTGTCGGTTGTCACCCACCGCCTTCCTCCACCACCGCCCGCCGCCATCCCTCACCGGTTAAGAAGGTACGAGCCCGCCACCATGTTAAGTTAATTATTGATGCATGAAGTTAAATACTACTTAATTACCTGAAAGTTAGTAACTAATGCATGTTAAGTTAAATACTACTTAATTACTTGATTGTTTTGCTGTTAAGTTAGTTAATAATGCATGTTAAGTTAAATACTACTTAATTACTTGAAACTATTACTATTAAGTTAGTTACTAATGCAGGTTAACTTAAATACTAGAACCTATTTTGGATAATTTTTTTTGATAATTCTAGAATCTCTTTTTTATCATGTTCTTATAAATTTTACTAAGGATGTATTTCGATATTCTTGATGATAAAATGAGATTATGATTCGAAGATTGAAGTACTTGAAACATGTGATTTTGGACTTCGTAAGTTCAAAATCACATGTTTCAAGTACACGAATTATTGACATATGACTTAATGTTGTTCGTTATAGAAATGATAAAGCCATATCGTAGTTGGATTTGTCGTTGGAAGGATAAACATGGCGTCATAACTGAAAAATATAAGGATGGTGTTGATGAATTCATTAATGTGGTATATCAAAATGAAGGTGTTGCTTCTTCATATGGCGAAATCTTATGTCCATGCCGGAAGTGCAAATGTTATCAGTGGAAGATATGATGTGCAGAAGGATTTATATTACAACGGTTTCTTACTGACATACACAAATTGGTTCTTTCATGGCAAAGAAAGATGGGCTAAAGAAAAAACTAATGTAGATACTGTTGTGGGCGACTCGAGCAATCCATACAGGGACATGATACGAGATGCAATGTTAGGAGAAAATGTTGGCGCCTCCGATAGCATAAGCACCTGGCTCAATTCATTCAGACGAGCGGACTGCCACTGATCATGCTACGGTACACATCAATCGAGGTGAGAACATTATTGTACATCTATCAATTATCATAACTTTAATTTGGTATGACACTAATGATTTATTATGTATTAAGACCCGTAGATGATGTCGGACCTTCACAGCCTACCCTAGTTGTACCGGATGATGATTCATCTTCGAGTGATGAAGATGGGTTACATGATAATGGGGTGATCATTGTGAATAATATTGCTCGACCGTAAGTTAAATAAGTTGTACAAATTTTATTATAGTTTTGGTTATCGTTGAAAATTAATTCTTCTTTGTAATTGATAGGATCACTTTCATATCCGCTAGTACCGTGCGGGATGTCAGTGCTCTCGTTCTTTCCCACTTGTCGAAAGGGGCAAGATCTTGGAAAGATGTCCCAATTCAAGTGCGGGATGACATCTTTGGAGCCTTTACGGTACGATGAAAAATTTGGATTACATAATTTAATTTATATTATTTTAAAAGCACTAAGTTTTAACGTATTTTGTAGGAGGCAAATCAGTTTCATCCGGATCTTAGTTTAAGGACGATCCAGAGAGCTTTTGAGGAGGTCGCTGTGAAACGCCTCCGAAATCGACTATACAAGTTTTGCAAGGTCGTCATGTCCGTCGGCCTCACTTTGGAGCAGGGAATACAAAGATGACCAAGGCATATTAGGCACTCGGTTTGGGAGTCCTTATGTAGGAAGTGGTAAGTATGTTTACTTTTAAATTATTTTTATTAAATTTATAGTTTTTGAAAGTGTAAGTATTTGATGTTCACAAAGGACGGATGAACGATGACAAACGAAGTCGGAAAAGGCAAGAGTTAACCATCTTTCGAAGCCCGAGGCCCACATCCACACAAGGGGGTCGATGCGATTTGATGAGCATCGACGACGCATGATAATTTACATATAAATTCAATTTATCAAACTTTTGAATTATATTTGTGTTATCAAATTTGAAACTTTATTATAGGAGGAGAAAGAAGGCGGTCCCGTAAGCTTTCATATGGTCTATGAGGCCACGCATAAGAGCCGAAAGACAAACGACTTAGTCACGCCCACTGCTCATAGGCTTCTGGTAAGTCTCATGACATGGTAATTTGGTTGTTGACGTTAGTGCACTATTTTTGAAATACATATTGTTTAAATTTTTTAGGATGAGTATAATGAGAAAATGGCTGAAAAGTATGGAGATGATCCGAGTACTCAGCCACCAGGTAATGTTTCTTCGTTAGTTTAGTCATGTTTTTAATTTATGTGTTTCTTGATATATAATTTATATATTATATGATTGTATAATTTTTCTATTTCGTAGAGGACTATGTTATTTGGGAGGAGGTGGCCGGCACGACACGAGGGGATACTTGCGTGGCCTCGGCACAGTCGCTCAGATACCTAGGACGATCGGAGGATATGCAGAAGGTGCATCTGCTCCAAGCTCATCCGCTGCACCTGATATGATGCAGCTATCACAACAGCTATCGCAGCAGTTATCGGCGCAGATATTGCAGTAGGTGTCACAGTAGTTGTCGCAGCAGTTGGCTCCACTATTGCATACGATTTAGGGATTGATCCCGACGCAGAATCCATCCTCGTGAGGCCATGGACTGAGCACGTATGGGTCGAACGTCTGGAATGATAACAATAACTCCCAAACCTAGGATAGAAAACAAACTATGCTTTTGTTACCTATACACTTAGATATACATATAGTTTGTTACTTCAGTTTACTACTTTTCATATTTTTATGTTACATATTATATCTGTGATGCTCTTATATTGCCTATGATGCTTTTATATTGCTTGTGATGAATATCAATGCATTTTTATATGCATTATATATTATATGGAGTGGGAAGGGGAAAAAAATGAAGCCGATATGGGTAAAAAAAATTTGCAAGTAGTGCCTCCATAGCGTCACATTAGCGTCGCATACGCTGTTGATGCTGAGTTAAATATATCGTTCTTAGCGCCATATGAGCGTCTCATTTGCGACGCGTATACCATCATATTTGCGTCACTGTAGCGACTAAATAGCGCCTACATTAGCGACTTATGGGCGCGAGGATAGTGCCTCAAGCGTAGCGCCATCTGCGCATTGAAGTAGTGACGTATGTCTTCTGCGCCCAGTCGAACACCACATGTCTTAATAACGTCGCGATATCGTCAACATGTGGCGCTGGTCGCGTCTCATTTTTGTTGACTCTATTGCGACGCTAGTAGCCATCGATGTTCAACGCCACAATTATGCGGCGCTCGTTAGACACCAATGAGATGCTCTTTATCACGGAGACGTAATAACGCCTTCGTAGCGTCGCAAGTAGTGTGTCGCTATTGTTCGATTTTCTTGTAGTGAGGTAAGCAATATGTTTTCTCGTCTCATACACATGCTTGGAGGCAAATTATAAGGTGTCACAAAAACCAACCAACATGAATAAACAGTACTTGATGAGTCAAATAGGTTGAAGTCATCGGTGCAAAGTCCTAATCTAACATTGCGTGATTCTGTAGAAAAAGCTGAATGAAGTGCATCAAAACGTTTCCATGCCTCGGCATCCGAAGGATGTGTAATTGAATTTTGATCATCACGTGCCCCTTCTCTGTGCTACCTCATAAATGATATAGTTTTTCAGAAAGAAATAGTCGTTGTAATCTTGGAACAATGAGAAAGTATCTAAATATTGCATTTGCCACATTTTTTTTCGAACTTTGGAAATTCTTTTTCGGCTTGTATCTGGGCTCGCCACAAATAGAACAACTCATAAGTGAGTTGTATTCCTTGTAGTACACCATGCAATGATTGCGTCATGCATCAATCTTCTAATATTCCAACTCTAAAACTCTCATCAATCGTTTGCACTTGTAAAAATGTCCTGGTAATTTCTCTAAAGCTGGAAGCACTCTTAATAATGGCAAGCATATGGTCAAAACAACTTTAGCTCATATTAAATTCTAATTTCAAGTTCATTAGTTGTGCCACTGCAGAAAGTGTAGTTTGCTTCACGCATCCATCCCATAAAGGTTCATCTGCTTCTTCGAGAAGATTATAAAACTTAGAAGCCCAAGGATTCTAGTCTTCTTCAATAAATGTTTCGCCAACATTTTCTTTTAACATTGCATCTCGTATCATGTCCCTGTATGGATTGCTAGAGTCGCCCACAATGGTATCTACAATAGTTGTCTCCTTAGCCATCTTTCTTCGCCGTGAAAGAACCAATTTGTGTATGTCAGTAATAAACCGTTATAATATAAATCCTTTTGCATATCATATCTTACTTTTCACTGATAACGTTTTCACTTTCGGCATTGACATAAGATTTCGCCATATAAAAAAGCAACACATTCATTTTGATATGCCACATTAATTAATTCATCAACACCATCCTTATATTCTTCAGTTATAACACCACGTTTATCCTTCCAATGACGAATCTAACTACCATCTGGTTTTGTCATTTCTGTAACGGACAACATTAAGCCATATGTCAATAAATTCATGTACTTAAAACATGTGATTTTGAAGTTATGAAATCCAAAATCACATATTTCAAGTACTTCATGGTCATTTCATAATCTCATTTTATTGTCAAGAATGTGGAAGTACATCCTTAGTAAAATTTATGAGAACATGATAGAAAAGAGGTACTAGAATTATGAAAAAAAATCTATCAGTATTTGATTTCTAATAGCTCCTAATCGTGGAACAAATTTGTTTGCTCATGCATTTACCCTAACTTAACATGATATTAGATTAAAAAATAGCAATAACTGGTCCTTAGATTAGTTTCAACTACTTAACTAGTAATTCACTTAACATGCATTAGAATAACTTAACTAGTAATTAAGTTAACCTACACTAGTAATTTACTAATAACTAACTTAAAAGCACTAGTTTCAAGTAATTAAATAGTATTTAACTTAACATGCATTAGTAACTAACTTAAATTAAGTAGTATTTAACTTAACATGCATTAGTAATTAACTTAACATGCATTAGTAATTAACTTAACATTGATGGTGGCGGGCTCGTAAAATTCTTTATCGGAGAAGGATGGCAGCGAGCGACGGAGGAGGGTAAGCGGTGGAGGAAGGCGGCGGGCGACGGCTGACACCGGACGGAGGAACACAGTCGACGAGCAGAGGAAGCAGAGGGTGGAGGAGGCGGAGGGCGGAGGAGGCGGAGGGTGCGGAAGATGCGGAAGGCAGAGGAGGCGGAGGGCGGTGGAAGGCTGCGGAGGAGGCGAAGGGTGGCAGAGGTGGATTGGCAGCCGAGGAGGCGAATGGGCGGCGAAGGAGGCGAAGCAAGGGGAGGAGGCAGATGCGAATGGCGGCGAAGGAGGCGAATGGCAGCGGAGGCGGAGGCAGAGGAGGCGAATGGCGGCGTAGGAGGGAGGCCGAGGCGAAGGAGGTGATTGGCGGCGGAGGCGAATGGCGGCTGAGGAGGTGGCGGAGGTCGGTGCAGGGCGGCGGAGGAGGTGATGCAGGTCGGCGCAGGGCGGAGGAGGCAGCGCAGAGATGACGATTTCGACGAGGGCGGGGTCGGACGTCAGGCATCGGAGCAAGGGGTGGAGACGGCAAGTTCAACGAAGGCTCGGGGTCGGGCGTTGGGCGTCGAACGGTGATCGTTAGAGCAGAGGGCGTCGGAGTAGATGGCGGAGACGGCGAGTTTGACGAGGGCTCGGGGTCGAGCGTCGAGCGACGGAGAGGAGGGCATCAGAGCAGCGGGCGAAGACGGCGAGTTCGACGAGGGCTCGGGGTGTCAGAGCTTCGGACATCAGAGCGTCGTCGATTGCGGTGAAAATGATGAGCGGTAATAGTAAAAAGTGAAATCACAGAAGAGGAGTTAGGAATTTAAGTTAAGTGTTTAGCGCCTCATCTCGACAAAACACTACGTCGACGCTCCGTGGGCGCCCGTTTAAGTGAGGGTAGTAAAAAGTCGGATAATGTGGTGCTATAGAGAGGCTAATGCGTCACTAAGAGAATTTATCGACACATTAGCATCGTAGTAGCGTCTACGTAGACCTAGCGTCTCAGCATTGAGACGCTAGGGCAATGCTACGTGTTTTTCTATATTCTAATTTTCTTTTATATGTATATAGTTTTCTTTGTCAAGATAGCATATCATCGCATTGTGCCCCTTTCCAATTGTTTTGATTCCTTCCCACAATCTAAAAATTGTGGAATGCATATATAATTATTCATGTATGTATATAAAATTATAAGTCTATATGTATAAGTGTATATGACAAAATTGTTTGTGTATATATATATATGTAATATATGTGTATGTATATGTCTACGTCTGAGACATTAAGTCACAATAATGTATTTATATATATGTATATATCCATATATGTGACGAGGGCTCGGGGTCGAGCATCGCACGACGGGCAGAGACGGTGAGTTCAACGAGGGCTTGGGGTGTCAGAGCATTGGGCATCGGAGCGTCGTTGGTCGCGGTGAAAACGGCAAGCGGTAACAGTAAAAAGTGAAATCACAAAAGAGGGACTAGGGATTTAATTAGTTATGTGTTTAGCACCTCATCTCGACGAGACGCTACGTCGATGCTCCGTGGGCGCCCGTTTAAGTGAGGGTAGTAAAAAGTCGACTAATGCGGCGCTATAGAGAGGCTAATGCGTCACTAAGATAATTTAGCGACACAATAGCTTCGTAGTAGCGTCTACGCAGACCTAGTGTCTCAGCGTTGAGATGTCAGAGCGACGCTAAGTGTTTTTCTATATTCTAATTTTCTATTATATGTATGTAATTTTCTTTATCGAGATAGCGTCTCATCGCATTGTGCCCCGGCCCAGTTGTTTTGATTCCTTCCCACAATCTAAAAATTATGGAATACATATATAATTATTCATGCATGTATATAAAATTATAAGTCTATATGTATAAGTGTATATAACAAAATTGTGTGTATATATATAAATATATATATGTAATATATGTGTATGTATATGTCTACGTCTGAGAGATTAAGTCACAACGATATGTTTATCTATATGCATTATAAGTATATACGTGTATGTATATGTCTATATATGTGTGAGACATATAAATAACGTGCATATGTATACGTATTCCAAGTATATATATGTATATATATGTTTATATGTGCAAGATTAAGAGATAATAATATGTATATGTGTACTTATTATATATAAGTATAAGTATATACATGTATTTATATGCCTATGTGCCCGATTGAGTGAGTGTGGTAAAAAGTCGGTTACTGCGTCGACGTAGCGTCTCATTCATGTTAGCGTCTCAGTGAGACGACGCTAGCGAGACGCCAATAGTGTCTCCCTGGCCGTCGACAATGATTGCGATTCTAGTGTGGTGCTAGGTAGACGCTATTGAGCCTCCACAGAGATGCTAAAATGGGATAATTTTAATTCAACCATCATAATTTCATGATCAAGAATATAAAATAATATATCTATAATTAAGATAGGATATATATTGTATGGATAAATAACATATATAATATAGGTAATAAATTATATTTTTAGGAACACTCCTACGATGTAGACATATATAAGTAATCATATGTAGGAATACGTATATATGTTGAATGTACATATACAATATTTAATTTATTTATTGATTAACGTATAGTATAGAAAATATATAGGGTTGCATCAAAATAGATAACATATAGCGATATAAATATAGATAGCCTATATATAGTTATATATTTCTTAATTAACATATGCAGGTATAGGATGTCAAGTAATCATATTGGCGTCTACATAGCGTCGCCGCAGATGTGACGCCAACTAGCGTCTCCATAGCCTATATATAGTTATCCATTTCTTAATTAACATATACAAGTATGGGATGCCAAGTAATCATATTGGCGTCTACATAGCATCTCCGAAGATGTGATGCCAGCTAGCGTCTGATATGTGCGACGTTAGATTCGTGTCAGCGACTGTCAACGCGAGAGCAGCGCTAGGTTCTCCCACGCACTTTAGCTTCATGGTACACAATAATAGCGTCTATTTGGCGTCTATATGGCGCCGGCATTAGCGCCTAAACGCACAAATGCTACGAAAATGCTAATGAGATGCTATTGGAAGGTAAGTAGCGTCGCGCTCTTGAGACTCAACTGGGACGCCATAGGTCTATTTAGCGTCACCATGTTTCGAGACGCAATATGGCATCACTAATCGCCAATTTTCTTAAAGTGGAACACCAATTCACCCCTCCCCCTCCCCCCCTCTTGTGCTATTTAGGATCCAACAATTGGTATTAGAGTGAGTTGTTCTTATTTTGATTTTTAATCATCTTGTTCTAAAATTTAATCGTCTTGTTTTAAGATTTAACCATCTTAAGAGCATGATATCAAGTGGATTTAGTTTTGCTGAATCTCATCAACAACCACATGTGTTTTAGTGTTTGATTTCTCTCTCTTCATATAATGTTTATGATATGAATTGCATTAATTTAAAAGGTTTCAAGAATCGATTTTAAGCTTTCGCGACATGTTTTATTATGTCGATAGATTTCGATTTTGAACACTAATTCACTCCCCTCTCGGTGCCCTTTGGGATCCAACAGTTTGATTACATATTTCAACTTTTTATATGGATAGGTGATCATAATTCATCAAGGAAAAAAGTGGATATGCTGTGTGGCTACAATTTGGTTAAAGTTTCATTATTAAATTTGGATAATCAAAACTTATGTAGTGGATTTAATATTTTAATTACAAATGTTTGAACTATATGATCTTTGGCATGTTTAGAAATGAATATCTTGCATTGTATTATTTTTACTGTATAAATATTATTTATATGTAGTAGTATATTAGAAAATAAATTATCACACAATTGTCATAATGATTCATTAAAAATTCTGTAAATTTATCATATTAATTAATTACATAAAATTCCATCACAACTTCATCAAAATAATAATAGCGAATCATCACAATTTTGTCACAAAATGTCGACGTGAAATTTGTCAGAAGTCTATCACAATCATAATCGTCACAAAATGATCACAAATAATCATCACAAATATGTTATAAAAATCATCACAATGTATATCTGTCACAAATTAATAGTCAGTAATCCGTCAAAAAATTATCACATTTGTGACGGAATACTCATTTTATTAATTATTTTATCAATTTTTTGTGACAAAAACTTTTTATCTTGTGACGATCGTAGCCATCACAATTATTTTTGTGATGAAAATAATCCATCACAACATAATTTGTGGGTAAAAAATCTATGACAGATTCAGATTGTCACAAGTCCATCACAGAAGAGGATATGTGAAGGAATACACCTATGTTGTGACGGAATTATCAGTAACAGATACTTTGTTTTCTTATAGTATGTATTATCTTATGTATTGAAGATTTTTATACTCATGGAAATTCTATTTCTTTATGTTTGAATCCCACAAGTAGTTGAATCGAAAAGTAAGGATAGAGGCACGAGCTAATGTTCGTCGCTTACACACTTTCTTAAAGAAAGATGAATAGTTATTTCGCTTCCGCATTATATGTAAGAAAGGTTCAAGAAGAAGAAATTATAGGTAACGTCGATTTAAATAAGCCCAAATACTACGCGACAGAAAGATAAAATTTTGAGACATTACATGTTGCATGTCATCGACCAGATGGGCTACAAGCTTATCAATGACAGTGTTATCTCATGCCTTAAGCACTATACTTGTGAAGAAGGCATCTATGGTGCAGAAGCATCATGATGGCTGCATCACTTGCCTATTCTTCATATGTGATGTGCAGTCTGGTTCACCCCCATTGTCGCGTCGAGACCTGGCTCTCCCACGACCTCAAGGATGGCCTCGACGTGCAGGGTTTATGCTCATAACTTCTGTTCTTATTCGAAGTAGCAATTGCTTACTAAAAAAAATCATATTGAAGCAATTATATAAAAAATATATGAACATATGTTGTGACTTTGGAATTCATTTTTATAAGATAGACAAAAAACGAAAATCTTTAAATATGTTAATACCAATTGGCAATGCCTTTTTGCCACATTTGGAGGAGGCAAACGTTGCGTGTATGTTAACGTTTATTAAGTAAAAATAATGATGAATTGCTAAGATATCATTAATTTTCCTGCATGTCATGTAGTTCTTTAATAACTCCATATATGCAGTAGTTAAGGGAGGCAAGCAAGCGGGCAAACAATTAGTTAGAAGACTTGCAGAGTTGGATCTCTAATTAAAGTAAATTATAATAAAATTGAAATCCTTGTATTACAGTCGTTCGTTCGGATTCGATTTAAGTAACAAAAAGGTTAAATTAGAACAATTAATAAACCTAGCTAAAATCTGTGAATATTTATAATTAATTAATTAAGCATCCAACAAGTAAGGAACACGGCTTCTGCAAGCCGCGCCTTGTACATGTGCTGGCCGTCCTCCAGCCCCATGAGGCAAATTAATCCTTGGCGTCCGGCTGCTTCGTCTTCCCGTTAATGTCGAAGGTGGTCGTCCGTGCGACACCCTGCGGACGAGCCCTTGGTCACGAACGCCACCGCGCGACGTCGACGTCGACGTCGACGTCGTGGTCCTACCGCCGCGACTGCTGCTGGCGCGATCGATGCTGCTGCGTGACGACGTCGACGGCGAGGCCCGAGTGCTCGCACCATCAAGCAAGTACCATATCCCCAGAAGCAAAATTTGAAACAAAACTAAAACGATGACGATGACTCCGTCTCCGTACGTCATACCCATCGCAAGAACTGAAGCAGCGTTCGGACGACGTACGCAAAGTTAATATAGAAATTAGTTGAGTGTAGTACTCTTGAGTACGTACTACGTATGTATATATAGAGGGGGGCGTACCGTACGTATATATATGCATGCGTGTACAGAATCCGAATCAAATTAAACCTAAAAAATAAACTAGTAATAGGAAACCCACTCAAACTCCAATTATAATTCTATCGCTACGAGGAGATGTTAATTAATACGAGGGGACTCCCAAATTTTATATGTTCATTGGTTGGTTCAGTGAGAAGAAATAATGATTGCCGTTTTTTTAATTACTAAAAGATTTCAAGTAAGATATTATATTATATTATAGCAGGGATACAAAAATATAATTATATTATATTTAAAATAAACAAATAGGAAACCCACTCAAACTCCAGCTATATATCTATCGCTATGAGGAGATCTTTATACGAGGGAAGTCCGAAAACTTGTTGGTTCAGTAAGAAAGAAAAAAATAACGATTGACATTTTGTTTTTGCAGTGATATAAAAACATAGTCCTCTTCTCTCAGGTTCAGATGCTTTACAACGATCACCACATTAATTATTTCTATCATTAGTAATTCGATTCATAATGAAAGTATAATGTAGAATGTACAACATTTTATTTGGAAACTTAATAAAAATTTGTAAGACAATAATAAAAACGATAATATGTAAGTTTAAATAATAAAAATTACTCATAGTGAAAGTTTAATATGTAAGACAATAATACATGTCCTTTTTTTTCTTTCCAAATTTCAGGTTTGTTTAAATAAAAACGATTAATGGTAAAAGTTCAATTATAATACATAATGGGAAAAATTCACCTCAGCGGCTAATCTCTGGATCCATCCAAAGCAGATCTGGACGGTTGATCGGGGAATTGACGGCTGGTATGAAAATGGATAAATCCGTTCTAAGCAATTGTTACATTTCTCTTCTGAGCCACGACCCTTCCATCTGCCCCAACCAGATCGCTCACCACCTGTTCGTCCAATTCTCTAAGCCGGCTAACCTCCGCGACACTGACGAACTCCGCCTCCTCAGTCGCACCTTTTGTAACGCCCATATCGATCCACGCCGCGTGGCGAAGACCGACTTCGGAACGCTATGAGCGTTATGATTTTGATCATAATATCAGTAAAAAATTGAGACATGTAAGCGAAAAAATAATAAAATAAAGAAAAATAACATAAATTACGAAAGTTCTGAATGACTACATCATTTCTAAATGAATATCATAAAGTTTACATGATAAGTTCTATTCGTTCAATTCTTTAAGCCGCTTGTTCTCGGTGACACCGACTTACTCCGCCTCCTCGGATGCAGCATGTAACGCTCAGCATTTCAAAAAAAAAAGGAAATAAAGAGCGACGGTCGAGCTCTTCATTTCCTTTTTCCTCTTCAACTCCTCTACCGGTTACGCACATCAATCACGAGCGTGGATGAAGGATCGGATGGCTATAGCATATTAGATGAGACCATGACTTTTTGGCCTCACCAAGTGGCCACTAAATAATGCCCAACCATATTTAGATTTCAATCCCATCCCATGTAAATAATAAATTACATTAAAATATATAACAATCACATACAATATTGATAACCGAAAAATTTTAAACATAAGATGATATTTTGTGTCGCATAAAGATATTATGCAATCTTAATCATGGGACAAATAATAGAATAATAATTATTTATTTAATTCTAAAGTTCATGAATAATTATATTTATGAGAGATAAATAAAGAAAACATAGTTAGCAGAGGATTAGGGATTTGTTGAAGGATTGAATTAGGACTCTAATGAGTTTGAAATTAGGAGTTTTAAGGAAAAAATATTTAAGTAATAAAAAATATTATTTTAATTCTAAAAATTAAGAGATGGCATTATTAATTAATTATTTAAATCCAAAAATTCATGAAAAATAAAAGATGAATTATGCATCGGAAGTATGAATAGGATTTCTAATTAGAGTAGCACTCGAGAGATTCTACCATATAAATAGGACCCCAAAGCTCTCTTTCAAATCATCTTTTTCCTCTTCTCCACTTGCATTTTTCCTCTACCTTTGGGCTACATTTTTCCCTCTCCTTAGTGCACATGTGTGGCTGAAACTTTTGATCATCTCTTCGTGGCACATCCTCAAGGAATGCTAGAGTCATTGTCTGAAAATAAGCGTGATCATCGAAAAAATTGCCTAAACTTTCGACTTCCAGGTAGTTCTATCTTGACAAGTACGTAAGATTTCAGATTCACTTTTGGATACGATTTCTTAATGAAATAGTTAAGATGATGGATGAGTTAGGATTGATATTTGTTCTCCTATGTTAGTTTTTATGTCAAACGAAGTACTGTATCGAAAATTACGATAGGCCAAAGTCGAGTTCTAGCAGTCGGAACACGGCCTGTGTGATGATGAACCTGGCTCAGGTTCATCTATATCGAAACTCGACGCAGCTCCATTCTGACCCTAATCAGGATTTGGAGGGGACCAGGCTCAGGTTTGGTTCAGCCCAACCCGGGCTCTACCACGATTTCAGATGTTCATATCACTTTTTCGATTCGATCCGAGCTGGGTTTACACCCGGCCCGAGAAGTCCAATATCATCAACATGTATGATGTAGTTAGCGAACTCGGCCCGAGCTACCTCGGACCCAGCCCGGGTTTTGTTAGGAAAAAGAAAAGTACGCGACACCGAGAGCTCGACCCGGGTCTCAGTGAACACGGGCCGAGTCTAGCCACGACCCGACATGAGTTTGATGGCACCCGGCCGGATTCATAGAACATGGCAGTGGTTATTTTATTTTTTTTATTATTATGATGTGCAATAACTATTCTACCCTTGTATAATAATGCTTAAGAAGGAACACTGAAGATGTTAATGAGGACAACAAATAAAAGATGTGAAATGAGACTTCTTGGCACCGATTGTCACCGAATCGAATCGTAGAGAAAAAATGAAGGTGAGTATTAATAGCCTCACCACCTAATCGTTATCATGGATAAATAAAAGCCCCCACACCTTTTTATTGGGCTCGTCATTGCCTTTGTTTGATCCAACTTGACCTTACATGAAGTGTCATGAATGCCCATAATAAAACAAGTCAGAGCTCGCATCAGGACAACACACACACACATATATATATATCAACCAAGCTTAATCATTATCTTATTATTATTAATATTTTGTTAATTTATTATTATATGTATATCTATATATCATAGTTTCTTATAAATACATAATCACCTAATAATAAAATAGTCAACAGAACTTAATCATTTTGTTATTACTATTAATAGTTAATTTATTATACATATATAAAAAATATTGTGTAAATAATATTCATAAACATATATTATTTCTACTAATAAGTTTTAGTTGTACATAGTTATTTTTTATTGTTATAATATTGTTATTCTATGAAGGAGATAGAATACTTATCTATATCAATAATTTTAACAACTATGATTCTTAAGCACTTTAGTATAATTAAATAGTTTGTTATAAACCCATAGAAAATATGTAACGAACTAATAACAAAATAATAAAATCAAATTTAATCACTATGTTATTATTAGTAACAGTTTGTTAATTTATTATATGTATATTTATATGTCATAGTTCTCTATAAAACTGATATTAATCGCCTAATAACAAAATAGTCAATCAAACTTAATAATTTTGTTATTATTATTAAAAATTTGTTAATTTGTTATGATAAGTATATCTATATGTTTGTTTACATATATATTTTTTTAATAATATTTATAATCATATATTATTTACATTGATAAGTTTTAGTTATATATAGTCTTTTTTTGTTATCAAGTTGTAATTTTATCAATGAAATAGAAGACTTACATATATCAAACACTTAATAACTATGTTTTGTATTCATTTTATTTTTATTGAATAGTTTGTTATAAAATCTATATAAGATACGCAATCAGTTAAAAATAAAATATTAAACCAAACTTGATCATTTTATTATTATTATTAATAGTTTATCAATTGATTAAGATATTCTAATAAACTAATAACCAATTATTCAAAAGCTATCATATATAAAGATGCCTGAGTCAAAAGCTTGCATTTTACAATATATATATATATATATATATATAACAAAAAATAGTTTTATAAGATTAGATGTTATATAAAATGCTTATATTCATTATGACAGATAATAATGTGCAGAAGTTCGTCAAAATTCAAAAATGATGAAAAAAATTATTATTAATGGTTTGAATCATATAATTATTATCCCCAGTTCCCATTAATATACTCGACGCTTTCTTTGAGGGGAAAGAGTATGTGCAAATTTACAAATATAAATTTGTACATGATAAAATAACATACACATAAATACATATATATAATTTCTCTCTATCTAATAAAAATATTAAATGTTATAATATATATATATTTAAAAAATTAGGTTCTCATATATATGTCGAGTTAAAAACTTGCATCTCCCTATCCTAATTATGCTATTTATTTTTTTCAGTGATATAATGATGATGATATTTATTGGTGATTAATATAAATATGATTAATTTTAAATTGTAATATTATGATAATTTATATCTACATCTTATATATAAACAAATGTTAAGATATGATATGAATAAAATTTGATATTTATTTTTTGTTGGAGTTGTTAAAACAGAATCATGATATTAAAAATTTAGTTATGAAAATATATAATGTTGTTTATGTATATTTTAAGTTATAAATTTATAAATATTCTAAATTTCAATAATATACATTCTAATCTAATTTCACATTTTATATTAATTGCATGAAAACAATTAAATAGATTTATAAAAGAAACCATGTGCAATTGATTAGGTTGATTCATGATAAAAATATTTCATTGATGATTAATAATATTTTTGTCATAGTTAATAATATTATATGTATACTATTAAAAGAAAGGATAGATGATGATACATGTCACTCTCTTATGATCTTTTCTTTTGGAATTAGTTTTGATATGATGAATAATGAAGTATATTGTTTAAATAAACAATGAAACGTAATTGCTTCAAAATTAATTATAACTTGAATAAAGGTAATTGGAGTTGTTTAATTTAGTCCCACATTTAAAGCTTATAATATGTAAAGAGAGGGAATAGACTATAAAAAAGTGTAGATTACAAATATGGTAGTTATATATTTGTATTAAGTAAATCAATATCAATAATTAGTACTTAAGTTAGAGACACGTGTTTGATAATAAAATAAAAAGTAAATAAGTTTTAATACTCAGGTATATATAAGCTAAATATAATTTTTATATTTCATATCGATATTGTATTAGAAGGAACAAAAAATATTCACATATTATAATATATATCTCATTGAATGATGCATAACAAATAAATTTACATATTATAATATTAGTTAATTTAGGGTGCAATCACAATATAGGATTGCACATTTTAGACAATCAAGTTGACATTATTTTGATATGACGATACAACCAATATGAATTATTAGATTAAAATTTTTAGTCCCACATTCAAAACTTGCTAGATCTTAAAAAAAATTTAAAGGAGAACACATATCTAATGTAAGAATTTGATTAAAATTGATTTATGACTAATTTAATGACAATATTAAAATAAGTTTTAATCAATTATTTGTTTTAACTATTAAAATGAGTGTTATCAACATTAAATATATAATTTTAGTTGTATTAAGACAATGAAGTAACATATTATATTCAAATTAAATATTTTTAATATATTATTAAATAGAAAATTATATAAAACTATGTGATTATATATATATATATATATATATATATAGCAAGGAGACATAAGTAAAACAAATGTGTCCCCTATTTAAATGAGGGACATCGTATATTCTATGTTTCTATTCATTGGATTAGAAATCTATGGATCTTATTTTTTTTTCATTTTCATTTAAAAATTTTAAATCTGATCCATAGATTCTTGGAATAAGAAGAGGGGAGACACCGTGTTCATCTTTAAATGAGGGACAACACATTAAGTCCGATTAGATTATTATCCTAAAAGTTTAACCACTATTTGATGTATATTTTTTATTAAATTACAATAATAAATCATAATTGTCTAATATCACAATCATATTTCATATTTATATTGGATTATCAAGAATAAAATATACCCAAATGACAAATAAAAAAGATAAATTTATGTATTAATAATAATCCACATTATATTTGAGAGAGGCAAGGGATAAATGCTACTGGCACACACAAAATAATATTTTTAAAATTAGTTTTAAATACTATATTATGTGCCTCGCGAGGTGCACAAGAGAGAGAGGAGAAATGAGACGAGGGATTGTGTGTTCCAATATAATTTACACGTCTTAAATATTATGAGGGAGATTAATTTTAAATGAATGTGAGTATTAATAGCCTCACCACCTAATCGTTATCATGGATAAATAAAAGCCGCCACACCTTTTTATTGGGCTCGTCATTGCCTTTGTTTGATCCAACTTGACCTTACATGAAGTGTCATGAATGCCCATAATAAAACAAGTCAGAGCTCGCATCAGGACAACACACACACATATATATATCAACCAAGCTTAATCATTATCTTATTATTATTAATATTTTGTTAATTTATTGTTATATGTATATCTATATATCATAGTTTCTTATAAATACATAATCACCTAATAATAAAATAGTCAACATAACTTAATCATTTTGTTATTACTATTAATAGTTAATTTATTATACATATATAAAAAATATTGTGTAAATAATATTCATAAACATATATTATTTCTACTAATAAGTTTTAGTTGTACATAGTTCTTTTTTATTGTTATAATATTGTTATTCTATGAAGGAGATAGAATACTTATCTATATCAATAATTTTAACAACTATGATTCTTAAGCACTTTAGTATAATTAAATAGTTTGTTATAAACCCATAGAAAATATGTAACGAACTAATAACAAAATAATAAAATCAAACTTAATCACTATGTTATTATTAGTAACATATTATATTCAAATTAAATATTTTTAATATATTATTAAATAGAAAATTATATAAAACTATGTGATTATATATATATATAGCAAGGAGACATAAGTAAAACAAATGTGTCCCCTATTTAAATGAGGGACATCGTATATTCTATGTTTCTATTCATTGGATTAGAAATCTATGGATCTTATTTTTTTTCATTTTCATTTAAAAATTTTAAATCGGATCCATAGATTCTTGGAATAAGAAGAGGGGAGACACCGTGTTCATCTTTAAATGAGGGACAACACATTAAGTCCGATTAGATTATTATCCTAAAAGTTTAACCACTATTTGATGTATATTTTTATTAAATTACAATAATAAATCATAATTGTCTAATATCACAATCATATTTCATATTTATATTGGATTATCAAGAATAAAATATACCCAAATGACAAATAAAAAAGATAAATTTATGTATTAATAATAATCCACATTATATTTGAGAGAGGCAAGGGATAAATGCTACTGGCACACATAAAATAATATTTTTAAAATTAGTTTTAAATACTATATTATGTGCCTCACGAGGTGCACAAGAGAGAGAGGAGAAATGAGATGAGGGATTGTGTGTTCCAATATAATTTACACGTCTTAAATATTATGAGGGAGATTAATTTGAAATGTGACAACCACACTAGTAAGTAAGGAAATCGGAAACTGTAATGAGAAAAAACGAATTCCTCCAATTATAGAAAAAATATATGAACATATGTTCTGACTTTGGAATTCTTTTTTATCAAGTAGACAAAAATCGAAAATCTTATTATATGTTGATACCAATTGGCAATGCCTTTTTGCCACATTTGGAGGAGGCAAACGTTGCGTGTATGGTAACATTAACTATGTAAAAATAGTGATGAATTGCTAAGATATCATTAATTTTCCTGCATGTCATGTAGTTCTTTATTAACTCCATGCAGTAGTTAAGGGAGGCATGCAAGCGGGCAAACAATTAATTAATTAGAAGACTTGCAGAGGTGGATCTCTAATTAAAGTAAATTATAATAAAATTGAAATCCTTCTATTACAGTCGTTCGGATGCGATTTATTTAAGTATCAAAGGTTAAATTAATAAAGTCTGTGAATATTATAATTAATTAAGCATCCAACAAGTAACGAACAAGGCTTCTGCAAGCCGCGCCTTGTCCTCCAGCCCCATGAGGCAAATTAATCCTGGGCGTCCCGTTGCTTCGTCTTCCCGTTAATGTCGAAGGTGGGCGTCCGTGCGACACCCTGCGGACGAGCCCTTGGTCACGAACGCCACCGCGAGACGTCGACGTTGACGTCGAGGTCCTACCGCCGCGTCTGCTGCTGCTGCGATCGGTGCTGCTGCGTGACGACGTCGACGGCGTGGCCCAAGTGATCGGAGTACGATCAAGATCAAGTAAGGACCGTATCCACAGAAGCAAAATTTCAATCAAAACGAAAACGATGACGATGACTCCGTACATCATACCCATCGCAAGAGCTGAAGCGTTCGGACGACGTACGCAAAGTTAGTTAATATGATGTGGTGGATTTTTTTGTTCTTCGACTACAGACGAAAGTTGAGCATATTCTTGAGTACGTACTACGTATGCATATATAGAGGGGGGCGTACCGTACGTATATATGCATGCGTGTACACAATCCGAATCAAATTGTAAGAAAACAGTGAACCTAAAGAATAAACTAGTAATAGGAAACAAACGTTTTATAATTCTGTCGCTACGATGACTCGAGAGATCAAAACACGAGTAGATGTAGGAGTAGGAGTAGGAGTTCTGAAAAACTTTTTCATTTCGATTTTTTTATAATTTTATATTCCTTAAATAATAAAGTAATAGCAATAAAAGTTTGTTATATAAGATAATAATTAAAAATATATATACATATACCATAGAATTGAATGAGATTAAATATAAAAATGTAAATTTTAATTAGAATAAAAGCAGGAGTGTGGTAAGTTTAAATAGAGAAAAATATCTAAGTAATATCTGAAAATTAATTTACATTAGATGTATAAACTATATTTTGTTTCACTGATACGAATTTTGAAATTTTTTTAAAATTTTTTTTAGTTTCTCTTTCAGAAAAATGAAAACGATACAAAAGTTATTATACAACATATGTACAAAAAAATATAGAACGAAACCAGATAAAGAAATATCTTTTATTTTTTAAAAATATTATGATTTAGTATTTTCATAAACTTTTATATAAAAATTATCTAATGGTATGAAATTACTTTTTTATAAGATATTTAAAAATGACATGATTATTTTTTATTTAATGCTTGAGAATATAAATTAAGATCACTACAAACTTACATTTAATTAGAGTAGAACTAGGAATTTTCATTTGATTAATCAACGCATTTTTCAGTACAATACGATTTAATTAACAAAGTAAATTTAGTTTGAGTAGATTTAGGTTTTTTCATTTGATTAGCAGACTTTCAAATATCTTAACATCTTTTAGAAACCTACTAATCTTTAGAATTCAGCGTACATGTTAGAGCAAATTCGAACATCTAAAATTTTGGACTAGAATCAAACTTTTGAAGTAAAAAAAATCACCCTTTGTGATGTATAAATATAAAATGGTAGGGGATATCAATTTTATGACTGTCTATTTATCGAGTGACTTAAATTTTATAATTTTTGTATTTTATTTATCTCTTATATGTTTTATTGTATTTAAAATTTTATAAAATTTAAGGTCACTTGATAAATAGACAATCATAAAATTGATATTCCCCATCATTTAGACATCTTTTGCATTTTTTGATATATGTATATTTGAACAAGATGTTTTAAATCCCCTACAACTTGAAGCCAACCACAACTTGTTGTCTATCCATCTCTTGAGTAATTTTCTCCGATCGTCCCCTAACTTTGTCTTATTCTCATTTTGGTCCCTCAACTTTAGTTTGTAAGCAATACGTCCCTTAACTTTGTAACGATTTCGTCCATGGTCCTTTTTACCCGAGACAACCGGTCTTCTAATTTTATGACCACGTAGATTATAACAGTTAATAAAAAAATTAAAAGAAATAGCCAAGTGGCATGTCCACGTGGCTGAAACCCACACACGACAAAAAAAGACTTAAAAGTGGCCACCTTCCCCAAAAATTGGCGTGCTGCTAAAACAAAGAAAAGGGGATTATGCCCTAGGTTGGCTGTCGACGTTCTCCTCCATCTCCATCTGCCATTGCCAATCTTTTTTCCTCTACCCTCAACGGATCTCTTTCCTCCTCCATCGCTGTATTTGCTCTCTTCGGTAAGTTTTTGATGGATTTATTGAGGGATTATGTTTTTATGAACTTCTTAAATGTTCATGTCTTTTCTTTAGTGAGTTTTTTTGAGATTTTACATTGTTAACAATTTTCATTTTGGATTATCAAAATTTGATTCTATTTTCAGTGCCGCATCATTTGGTTTAAGGTCTTCCTCTACTAGTTGCCTATGAGTCGCTGCCAGCGTTGGATCTTCCTTGGCGGCTCTAAAGTTGTCTGCTATAGATAGTAAAAAGTAACATTCTTTCTAACATCCTTCTACTGCTCCTTATATTCTTGTTCTCAAAAGTGACGAATTATTTGGACTAGTGCATCAGTCCATTGTACACATGTTTTTAAATATTGAACTTTTGAAGGACGTGTTGAATTTGTTGAATGTTTTTTTAATGTGACTGCACGGTTATGTTGGCCTTTTAAGTAACATATTGGACCACATGAATGTACCACAAGTATAATAGTGATACATATAGATGTTGATGTCGTTTTTCTTCAATAGAAAGATGTGGTCCCTCATATTTTATTTTATTGCATGAATGTGTTTATTTTATTTGTGGTCCCACATGAACTTAAATATCTTTTACTTTTATATGATCCCCATGTGAATATCTTTTCTTCATTTTTTTTTACTTTAATTACTGTAGTTGATATCTTTATTTGTTAATTTACTATTTATGACAATTAAATGGACTTTATATTTTTATGTAGTGGATTACTTCAAAATAAACATTCATTTTAATGGTCTCAAAGGCAAGTATGGATATCACAATGGCAATGTGAAAACATTTGAAAATTGTGAGGAAGATACAATGTCATTAATAGAAATTGATCATATGGTAAAAGAACTCAACGTTAAGGGATACTTCTCTTATAATTGGTTGGAGCCTGAGAATGATTGGCAAACAGGATTACGAAGACTTAGTAATGATTCAAATGTACTAGATATGTGCAAAATTGGTTCAAAGCATGGTGAAGTTGACTTGTATTTATGCCATGTGAATGAAACAAATGATAATGATGCAGTTTACTCGCTAATTGATGGCACTGAACAACCTAACAGCTCGATAGTAACACAAAAGGCTCCCTTGAGCAGCCAATTTGATAACTAACCACATGTAACACAACAAGAAGATGGAATGGAAGATTTTGAAGATCTAGACTATGACATAGCTGATGGAGAGGAAGGGTTGAACACAAGGGAGAAAGAAGAAGAACTTGCAATAGAAAAAAAATTGGCAGCATGGTACAAAGCACAATAGGAAGCAAAGACAAAGTCCATGAAAGTAGAAATATGGGATGGCACTAATTTAATAGCTGCGGCAGCAGAAGGAGAAAGTGACTATGGATCTGATTCTGATAAATTATACACAACATCAGGAACTGATTCTGATAATGCTATCAAGAAGCCTAGATACATATCCTTCAATATTGAACGAGACATGTATAATCCAGATTTTAAACTTGGTATGAAATTCAGCAACAAACAAGAATTTATGGCAGCATGTAGGGAATATAGTATCACAAGCAGATTTCCAATTATTTTTGTCAAGAATGATAAAAGAAGAGTGGTTGCAAAATGTGAAGGATGTGATTGGAGAATGACTGCATCTCCCTTTGATTTCAAAGATCCAAAAAATACCACATGGCAGGTTAAGAGATTTCAGCCTACCCATGCATGTCCTAAAGTTTTTAAGAACAACTATTTGCAAGTCAACTGGTTGGCCCGAAAGTATGAAGACATGTTTAGAAGTGCTCCAACATGGAAAATACAAGGATTTATTGATCTAGTGGAAAGAGACTTGTGCTACACAATTAGTAGAATGAAAGCATGGAGGGCCAAGCAAATAGCTCTAGTAAAGATACATGGTGATGCTGCTGATCAATTTAGAATGTTGTATAAATATAGGAACGAATTACTGAGATCCAATCCAGGTAGCACTGTAACATGTTATCGGGAAAATGAACAATGGAAATGAATATATATTTGCATTAAGGCCTTCAGTGATGCATTCAAGAGTGGTTGTAGACCACTTATTTGTCTTGATGGATGTTTCTTGAAAGGACCTTATGGGGGTCAGGTATTGTCAGCTGTTGGCATAGATCCTAATGATTGCATTTTTCCTATTGCTTATGTTGTGGTACAAGACAGAGAGTGTACATCAACTTGGACTTGGTTTTTAGAAAACATTGCTACAGATTTAGAGCTTTCAAGTGGTAGTGGTTGGACTATAATGAGCGATCGACAAAAGGTGATATAATTTCCATTTCCATTATATATGTTTTAGTTTTGGTTTCATTTGATAATTTGTTTTATTATGTTCCATTTTTTTACTGTATATGTAGGGCCTTCTAAATAGCATAAGTGATGTATTTCCAGAAGCGAATCAAAGAATGTGTGTTAGACACTTGTATGGTAATTTTAGGAGACATGGATTCAAAAGCAAGGAGTTGAAAGATATACTTTGGAACATTTCAAGGGCTTCTTACCATGCTCATCAAAAATATTATCTGGATGAATTGGAAAAAAAAAATCAAAGGAGGCTAGAGAATGGGTTGAGGAAAGACCATATATTAATTGGTGTAGGGCTTCTTTTGCTTCTGAACCTAAATGTGATATTTTGTTGAATAACTTATCTGAAGTATTCAACAAATTTATATTAGACACCAGGGACAAGCCAATAATTACTATGCTTGAAATTATTCAGACAAAATTAATGACAAGACTGTGTAAAAAAAAGGAGGAGATGAAGAAGCAGAAAGGATTTTTGTGTCCCAAAATAGTAAAGAAGTTTGAAAAAAAATAAAGAATGGTCAATGATGTGGGAACCCATCTTTTCTGGTGGCCCAAGAGTGCAAGTTCATGGATATGGTACACAATATGTGGTGGATATGGTGGTAAGAACTTGTTCATGTCGGAGGTGGGAGCTAACCGGTATTCCTTGTGTTCACGCGCATGCATTCGTGCGAACAATGAGGAACCAGAAAAATACGTCGACAAGTGTTATTAGATCGAGACTTATATGAAAGTGTATGACCATGTCATACAACCATTGAATGGAAAAGATCAATGGGAAGATGTAGAAGAACCAACACCTATCATTCCACCACCCATGCAACCAAGAAAAAGAGGAAAGAAACAAACAACGAGACGAAAGGAAGCCGAGGAACTTGAGAATAATGCCACTGGTAGGGGAACAAGATTATCAAAGAGAGCTAGAGTGCAGATGAGATGCAGTGAATGTGGAAATATAGGACATAATAAGCGGCACCACGTAATTCTATGAAGTTAATTATTTTCTCATGGTATCTCTTTTATGTTGTAACTCCGCCTATATTTTATAGCCGGTCCCAAGCCCGGATAAAGGAGGAGGGTTGTGTTAGGCCCCGACAGCCAACATAAAATCATGTCGAATCTTATGAACATGGATCAACGAATATATGGTTACTAATAGAGCGGAATGGCGTCGTATGATCCATGTAGCCGACCCCACCTAGTGGGATAAGGCTTTGTTGTTGTTGTATCTCTTTTATGTTGTATTTACTTATATAACTTGTTATTTTTTCCCATTTACAGAAAAAAGCATGAAAGAGGACATGCTTCTTTGGTTATAGAAACATTCCAAGATATAGTTTTTGTGTATATCAACTTGTGTATATCTGCAAAGTTATGTTCATTTGTCCTCCCAAAAAAAGTTATGTTCGTTTCACTTATAAATTTTCTCTTTCAGGAATTTTGGATTTTCTGATGAAGGCTAGAACCAAATGGAATGCCTTAATTACTAAGAAGCTCATTTTGGCTCAGTACGAAGGGATGGATGCTATTTATATATGTATTCAGAATGGATGTTATAGCTTAATCTCTTGTACGGATGTCATAGTTCATTTTGGCTCAGTATGAACGAGGCATAGACAGTTGTATTTTATTTTGCCATGCACTCAGAATGATTGTTATAGCTTATGAATGTCATAGTTCATTTTGGCTCAATATGAACGAAGGAATTAATAAATTTCTTTTATATGGATATTACAGCTCATGTGATGTGATATGATATACTATTTGCAAACGTTTTGTTGGTGCCTCAAACATATACGAAAGATAAAAAGCACAATATAAAAGCAGAATAAGATACAAAATATCATCTTTCATTAAACCCAACAATTCTTCTATTGATCCAGATGACACAAGAGTATTAACATATTTAGCACAACACCATTTAATATTCTACTTGTCAATCTATTTCAAAATATACAACATAATGGCAAATAATAATAATGATAACATCTTCCTAAATAACTTGATATTCTTCTTTTTTAGTTCTTCAATTTCAGCCTCCAATAATTGGTTCATTTTTCTTCTTGCTTCAGCTTCATCTTTGAGCATATGCTTGTCTCTCAATAATTCGTTGATGACGTGAATGGTTGGTTCTCCAATTGGTGGATCAATCCAACGGAAAAAATGACATGCCCCCGTTACCTTACAAGTTTGTCAACAAGATAAGTTTGTACGAACTCAACATAGTAAAGAGTTCCAACTGAATAGTCAAACTAACAAATTAGTAAAGTTCATACCCCAAAATTTTGACATCCATAGAATCGTCTTCCTGGATTTGCTTCGGTCCATGAAGTTCGTATCAAACATTCTTGGCCACACATGCACCTTGGTGCAGGCACTTAAACAATATTTGACATTTCTATTCCTATCAATGTAATGGTTGCAAAAAATAAATGAAGTTTAATCACAAAGAACAATATAAAAAACTCAAATGCCTAAATGACAATACAAAAGAACATTCTAGGCAACAGATGAAGGAAGAACATGCGAGGGCCCCAAAAGTCGAGTGATCAATGGAGAAATAAAATGCAAAATGTTCTAGGGCACAATCTTTTTCCTTTTCGCCAGATCGAGAGATTTGATGTGCAAGATTGTGAGAGGGAAGGAGGAAGAGAGGTCTGCAATGGTAGAAGATGCAAGGAGAGTAGAGGAAGAAAAGAGATCAAGCCATACTTGGAGGAGGAAGGAGATCCGTTGAGGGCAGAGGAAAAAAGATTGGCAATGGCGGATGGAGGAGAACGTCGGCAGCCAACCTAGGGCATAATCCCCTTTTCTTTGTTTTAGCAGCACGACAATTTTTGGGGAAGGTGGCCACTTTTAAGTCTTTTTTGTCGTGTGTGTTTCAGCCACGTGGACATGCCACTAGGCTATTTCTTTTAATTTTTTTTTTTACTGTTATACATACTAATTATGTTACAACTTACAACTTAGAAAGTAGTCATGGTATTTCAGAAAATACACGAACTAGCTAGGTTGAGTGTTCATTTTCTTCAATGACCTAATCGTACTGAACAAATAAGACAAGGCTAACTTAGATGTTATGGACATTGAATTAGGAACTCTGTTGTTAAGAAAATGACAGATAAAAAAAATGTTTGTACATTGGCATGTATGTGGTATGGTCAACTTTGGCATTTGCATTGTCATAGTTAGAACAATTGCATACAAGATTGTAGGAAAAGATATCAAGTTCGGAAACAAAGTTATAGTTTCCATAGAAGTGGATCTTGTGATGAGTTCTCATGACAGCAATATAAGAGATTCTAATAGATATATGTGTGAAGATCACAATTCTCCAATAGGAGAGATATCACTAATTAAGGAATATCTGGGAAGGTCAGCAATGCTGATCACTACTCTTGTGCATAAAGTTGCCTCTGACGTAGAGGAGAGATGACATGCTCTTGTAACACCGAGAGAAACAATTACGGCCTCTTATGGAATATATTTTGTATATTCATGTTCGATATATAGGATAGGAATCTACCTCATGAGAAACGTAGCAGGCATCCCTGGTTACAGTCAAAGAGCATCAATAGCACGAATTTGGCGAGCTCACACTGATGGATGATGGATTTTTGTTGAAATTTTCATGGGTTCTTGATATTAGAATTTTAACAAAACTTGATATTTTCAAGGGACATGCGAGTCATTTAGTAATTATGAAAAGTAATTTAATACAAAAGCTAATGGTCTATAGGGGTAAACAAATTTATCAGTTTATAGTTATCTCTTGGATCTTGGATGAGGATTAATATCAATGTTTTCAGAATCGAATTCGCGACCGGATCAGACTTCTTATTGGGTTGCGGTTCGACCGGTCCGACCGAGTTCGATCGAATTTTATTAAAATAATATTATTTATAACAATTATAAAGAATAATATAAGTTACATGAAAATAGTATATAAATATTATACTAATAATCTATTAATATTATTAAAATTAATATAACATATTTATTATTTATTATTAATAATAAATAATAAGGGTTATTTCATCAAACCATCCTTAAATTATTACGATTTTCTAGATCTAATTCCAAACTACGAACTTCGTTTTTTGGGTCCTTAAACTATCACGATTTTTCTAATTTAATCCTTTCGTCCAATTTCGTCAATTTTTCGGTTATCTTTTATTTTTCGCATTTGTGAAAAGTTTATTATACCCCTATTGCAAGTGTTAATCTATTTTTATTAAAATAATATATAATAAACAAATATGATGGATCCCCCCGCCGCCGCATGTCGCTAGAGCGAAAGGAGGGAGGGTGGCTCTAGGCGTCGGCCCCCCTTTTCTCTCTCATGTGCCCCCTTAGCGAACTCGCCCGTGCCGACCCTCCTTATGATTTGGTATTGATTTATTTTCTTATCACGAGATGTGTTTTATTTATTGGGGATTAATTCAAGTCCCAGTCTAAAGGGTCCAATTAGAAAAAAAATTGATCTTATATTAATTCAGAGTCCCAGTCTAAAGGGTCCAATTAGAAAAAAATTGATCTTATAATCCTCTTCTATTTTTTTTCATCAAATAAAACTTTGTGTCGCCTTAAATTTCTCGGATTATCTCGCGGTGCATAATTTCTCTCGTACAGCAATCCTAACACTTATATTATTTTCTTTTTTTCCTTTTTTAACTTTTCCATTTTTATTATTTTTTAATATTTTGTCTGAAATTTGGCATTGAACCAATTCAATCGATTTTCCCAGTTCAATGTCAAAATCGATTTCAACATAAAACCAGACCACATCACTGGCCAATGCACGGTTGAACCGGCAGTCTGATTGTTGACTCACTCTGCCATCACATTTCAGTTGAAGGTGCGGAGTTTCTTATATGCGACACTAATTGTAATTTTATTATGGCAGGCACCATTAATTGCAAGGTCTCATTTGCACTCCAATCTAAGGCATTCAGGCTTGCAGACTAGTCGGCAACTAGGACTACAGAATGTCAATGGCAAGTGCAAGTGCAAGGTGCCACAATGCTTATGGTCTTTAATTGAGGAATTACTTGTTTATATCGAACTTTTTGTAAACTTTTAGGCCCCATTCGGATTGATCATAACGACAGGAGCAAAAGCTTATTTTAGGAATATTTGCCCAATGCCTTCTTTTCTTTTCAGCAAGGCCCACCGTCATGATTACTAGAATAGCAAATTTTTTGAGTTCTCGGTCGCACCTCAAATTCCTTGCCCCCACAAACTTCTACTAGATTAACTCACCTTAATTCATGTAACTGCCAAACGGGCAGCTGATCATATGGTCATCTTAGGAAGGAACAGTAATGCTAATATTTTTTTTGAAAGATAACCCTCATTAGGGTCTCCAGCATATTTTGTATTAGGGTAAAAGAAACCTACAGAGCACTAAAGCTTTGTACCTATGCTGAGCACTCCCTCTACCATCCAAGAAAAGATCTGTGGCCAAGATTTTAGTTAGAATAAATGAGTTATCTCGATCGTTTGTCCCGAAACAACAGTCTAGATTTAATGAGATATTAAAAGAGCATTAAATCCCTAACTACCCACACATTCAGTTCTCCCATATCTCTCTCGTTATTGCTGCAGTCGTTTGGCTCCCAGAGTTGATCACCGTCGTCTCATCTTCGTTACTCCAAGGATCTTTAGGTACCATCTTAATTTCCTCCATTGTTGCCGGGTGCTGCTGGCTCTACTTGCTTCCTCCTACAAAGTTGTTATACTCCTGTGCCATTTGTTGAACTGTTTTCCCCCTTTGTTGTTGTTGCTCATATTGCCTTATTTTGTGTTGTTTCTCTACCATGCATTGTTGTTGGCCACATTGTCTTGTTGTGCTTTCGTTGTTGCTTTTTTGCTCTGCATTATTTTTGTTGATAGTGCCTTGAATCTGAATTGTGATCCCCCATGTAGTCTAGTGCTTCAGCAAATTTTCCCTACGGGATCTCGCTGCCCGGTCAACGAGACTGGGGGTCTCGCTTAAATAGATTTCCCCTACAAGTGTTGTAACAAACTTATTTATAGTCATTCTGATTTTCTTCGAATTATGCAATGTTATGGATTTTTGAAAGTTTTGATTTTTTGAAAATGTTGTAATGAGGTTTAGTGCAGTCCATCCTTATTTTCTCCAATATAACTTCTATATTGATATGATTTAGTTGTAGTCCATCTTGATTTCTCATGTTCTGCACTAATAACATTTGTGTTTGGACATCATGATTGTTTCAGCCAAAACAACAACAAGATACCAATAAATCTTGGACATGAGGACTGTTTGGAGAAGAAGAATACTTGGGTTGGGGTTCATTATGTATTTTCGAATTTTTGGTTGTTGTGGAAAACTTTGTTGTCTATATACTTATATATTGTTCAGTCTAGAAATTTTTACATTTATATACTTATATTGTTCAGTAATGCTATGAAATGAAACTACTTGTTAGTGTGCTAGTTGGAGAGTCCTTCATTGCTTCATTTCAAAGTTCAACTCTAATACAACTGTCAATCCGAAATACATGAACTAAACTTGACATCTTGACCATGAGGTTGATGAAACAAGGAAAGTTGTACTCAACTTCATTTTCTTAACAAATTGGATACAATTGTGAGAAGAAAGGTAACTATTTTTCATATTATGATATCAGTTACACACGATAGATCCATAAGATTGAATAGTTGCATCAAGGTCATAACCATGATCTCATTGCTGCATACATCAAAAGATGGTGGTCAAAAGAAGGCTACCCATCAGATAAGTACTTCAAAGTTAAAACATTACATATTTTTTGTCTGACCAAGTAGTTCAACTATCTCCTTCAAAGTTAAAACATTACATATTTTTGGTCCGACTAAGTAGTTCAACTATCTCATACATTGTTAAGATAACATCATAATTACAAGTACAAAAAGCAAAATAAAGGTTGCCAATTTCCAAAATGACTCGGGATCTTGGGTGCCACCTTCATGCGTAGGATTTCACATTCACTCTCTATAATTTCAATTTGATTCTCCAACCTATTGATCTTTCACAGCAATCCATTGACCTTCTTATAATGAATTTCAATAGGTCCATCTAGCCAACGAAAATTTGACAAGATTCGGTCTGCATGATATAGAAAAAATAAAAATATTATCTTTTAACACTAAAATAAAATAAATAAAAATCTAAAGTAACTATTACTCACTTCATTATTATTACAAACATAAAACCTCCGTCTAAGATTACTTTCTGTCCAAAAAGTTTTAACGATTGTTTCTTCTCGACAGTAACATCGAGGCACCATTTCTTGGTTGTTTTGCGACATCACCTATGATTGAGGAATTAATCAAATGAACTGTCTTCACATCACCTATGATTGAGCATAATAATATTTTGTAAACTACTACATTGAGAATTAATCAAATCAACTAAAAATAGTAATAAAGTAAAATGAATTGGGAAGAATTTGATAAACACTATTGACAAACACAGAAACACCACTTCATGCTAGCAAACATGCATATGACAAGAACTTGCGTATGCGTTCACTTCTTTCACAAAAATGTGTTTGTATGAAAAAAATTGGGAAGAATTTGATAAACACAAACACCACAGAACATATAAACCTAACACTTTTCATTTGCTTAAGAAATTGGATACAATTGTGTATACAAAGATGAACCAAACATAAGAGGAGAAAGGTAACTATTTTTCATATTATGACATCAGTTAGACACGATAGATCCAAGAGATTGACTAGTTGCATCAAGGTCATAACCATGATCTCATTGCTGCATACATCAAAAGATGGTGGTCAAAAGAAGGTTACCCATCAGATAAGTACTTCAAAGTTAAAACATTACATATTTTTGGTCCGACTAAGTAGTTCAACTATCTCATACATTATTAAGATAACATCATAATTACAAGTACAAAAAGCAAAATAAAAGTTGCCAATTTCCAAAATGACTCGGGATCTTGGGTGCCACCTTCATGCGTAGGATTTCACATTCACTCTCTATAATTTCAATTTGATTCTCCAACCTATTGATCTTTCACAACAATCCATTGACCTTCTTATAATGAATTTCAATAGGTCCATCTAGCCAACAAAAATATTGACAAGATTCGGTCTACATGATATAGAAAAAATAAAAATATTATCTTTTAACACTAAAATAAAATAAATAAAAATCTAAAGTAACTATTACTCACTTCATTATTATTACAAACATAAAACCTCCATCTTTGATTACTTTCTGTCCAAAAAGTTTTAACGATTGTTTCTTCTCGACAGTAACATCGAGGCACCATTTCTTGGTTGTTTTGCGACATCACCTATGATTGAGGAATTAATCAAATGAACTTAGTCTTCACATCACCTATGATTGAACATAATAATATTTTGTAAACTACTACATTGAGAATTAATCAAATGAACTAAAAATAGTAATAAAGTAAAATGAGTTGGGAAGAATTTGATAAACACTATTGACAAACACATAAAAACAATAACAAATGAGGCACCACTTCATGCCAACAAACATGCATATGACAAGAACTTGCATATGCATTCACTTCTTTCACAAAAATGTGTTTGTATGTAAAAAATTGGAAAGAATTTGATAAACACTTAAACACCACAGAACATATAAACCTAACACTTTTCATTTGCTTAACAAATTGGATACAATTGTGTATACAAAGATGAACCAAACATAAGAGGAGAAAGGTAACTATTTTTCATATTATGATATCAGTTAGACACGATAGATCCATAAGATTGAGCAGTTGCATCAAGGTCATAACCATGATCTCATTGCTGCATACATCAAAAGAAGGTTACCCATCAGCTAAGTACTTCAAAGTTAAAACATTACTTATTTTTGGTCCGACTAAGTAGTTCAACTATCTCATACATTGTTAAGATAACATCATAATTACAAGTACAAAAAGCAAAATAAAGGTTGCCAATTTCCAAAACGACTCGGGATCTTGGGTGCCACCTTCATGTGTAGGATTTCATATTCACTCTCTATAATTTCAATTTGATTCTCCAACCTATTGATCTTTCACAGCAATCCATTGACCTTCTTATAATGAATTTCAATAGGTCCATCTAGCCAACGAAAATATTGACAAGATTCGGTCTGCATGATATAGAAAAAATAAAAATATTATCTTTTAACACTAAAATAAAATAAATAAAAATCTAAAGTAACTATTACTCACTTCATTATTATTACAAACATAAAACCTCCGTCTATGATTACTTTCTGTCCAAAAAGTTTTAACGATTGTTTCTTCTCGATAGTAACATCAAGGCATCATTTCTTGGTTATTTTGCGACATCACCTATGATTGAGGAATTAATCAAATGAACTTAGTCTTCACATCACCTATGATTGAGTATAATAATATTTTGTAAACTACTACATTGAGAATTAATCAAATCAACTAAAAATAGTAATAAAGTAAAATGAATTGGGAAGAATTTGATAAACACTATTGACAAACACAAAAAAACAATAACAAATGAGGCACCACTTCATGCTAGCAAACATGCATATGACAAGAACTTGCATATGCGTTCACTTCTTTCACAAAAATGTGTTTGTATGAAAAACAAATTGGAAAGAATTTGATAAACACTTAGACACCACAGAACATATAAACCTAACACTTTTCATTTGCTTAACAAATTGGATACAATTGTGTATACAAAGATGAAACAAACATAAGAGGAGAAAGGTAACTATTTTTCATATTATGATATCAGTTACACACGATAGATCCATAAGATTGACTAGTTGCATCAAGGTCATAACCATGATCTCATTGCTGCATACATCAAAAGATGGTGGTCAAAAGAAGGTTACCCATCAAATAAGTACTTCAAAGTTAAAACATTACATATTTTTGGTCCGACTAAGTAGTTTAACTATCTCATACATTGTTAAGATAACATCATAATTACAAGTACAAAAAGCAAAATAAAGGTTGCCAATTTCCAAAATGACTCGGGATCTTGGGTGCCACCTTCATGCGTAGGATTTCACATTCACTCTCTATAATTTCAATTTGATTCTCCAACCTATTGATCTTTCACAGCAATCCATTGACCTTCTTATAATGAATTTCAATAGGTCCATCTAGCCAACGAAAATATTGACAAGATTTGGTCTGCATGATATAAAAAAATAAAAATATTATCTTTTAACACAAAAATAAAATAAATAAAAATCTAAAGTAGCTATTACTCTCTTCATTATTATTACAAACATAAAACTTCCGTCTAGGATTACTTTCTGTCCAAAAAGTTTTAACAGTAACATCAAGGCACCATTTCTTGGTTGTTTTGCGACATCACCTATGATTGAGGAATTAGTCAAATGAACTTAGTCTTCACAACACCTATGATTGAGTATAACAATATTTTGTAAACTGCTACATTGAGAATTAATCAAATGAACTAAAAATAGTAATAAAGTAAAATGAATTGGGAAGAATTTGATATACACTATTGAAAAACAATAACAAATGAGGCACCACTTCATGCTAGCAAACATGCATATGACAAGAACTTGCAAATGTGTTTACTTCTTTCACAAAAATGTGTTTGTATGAAAACAAATTGGGAAGAATTTGATAAACACCACAGAACATGTAAACCTAATACATGAAAAGAATATTATCAAACTACACGTCTATTTCCTAATATGAAAAGAAATTTTTTTTCAGGAACTTTGAGAAAGTTGAAACTTTAATGTAATGAGAAAAATACTTAAAATGAACATCTCACATAAGCTCACAAATCCTCACAATAATGAATCACAAATCAATCAAGAGGAGATCTAGGAGACTCAAACCATCTTAGCAACAAAAAGGAAATCCAAGGCTCACATATCCGAAGAACACAACAAAAAAAGAGAGTAGGATGACTCGAAGATCATCACAACAACAAATATAAGATCTAGGGCTCACCGATAACATGGACAGGAACACACAATAATGAAATGAGCTCATAGATTTGATGATTAGGAATGGACATCGAAGAAAAGTAGATATGAGGCTTGTAGATCTGGAGAGGAGGAAGACAACAACGAAATGGTTACAAATCTGTTAAACAAGAACACTCACTGACTACAAGGGGATCAGAAGCTCACAAATATAGGGAGGAGGAACATGTTGGAGCAAAGTTTTAATGCCATATAAAATTATATTTTGATGATACAAACCTCGTAAGATTAAAGTTAAATGTTGGACAACTTTATATACTACACTTTTATTAAATAATTTATTATGATCTTATTAGATTATGGATGAATGATGAATATAAAAGTTATCGAGAATCTTGTTAGCTATCCATAGAATTTAAGATTATTTAATTTGGATAATTGTGCAAAAGGTTATGCTCAAAATAGTGTAGGTCGGACAACTAGTCGATTGAGGATATATTGGTCGACCGATTGAAGATGTCGGCCGACCAATAAATACATGAACTATTGACGTCGAGATGATACCGGTCGACGAACCGGTTGACCGACCAACTGTGGTAAGCTGAAAAAATTCATACAATGGTCATATAAACTGGTCGACCGGTCTATAAATACAGTTGACCGATCCTTGGATAGAATGAACAGTACCGACTATTTTTCAAGGAGAAAAATGTAGAATAATTTTTTGACAAATTTTTCACATGCTATAAAAGGAGTGTCAAAGCTACAAGCAAAAGCACTCATTCATTCATTGAAAAAAAATTTGAAGTTATCAAAAGATCTTTTCCTTGAAGTTTTCATTTTAAAATTTCTCTTCTTTCTCTCTTCTCTACTTGTGAGCATAGTATTGTAAAAGAGAGCAACATTTTTGTTCAGAAAAATTGAGAGAACTCCTATGTGAAAGATATTTCAAATCTTAACTTTTGAGCGAGAAAAAAGATTAGCTTCTATAAAGGGCTTTCTTCTTTGCCCATTTGGAAAAAAAGAAGTGTTTTAATAGAATCTCTGACGATCTCGAGGTCGAGAAGTCGGAGTGGAGATGTAGATCAAGGTGTGACCGAACCTCGTCAACAACCACCCATGTTCATTATGGATGAATTCTCTCTCTCTCTTTACTATATTATGATTGTGATATAATCTAAATTGTGTTGCTTTAAAACGTTTTAAGAATCAATTTTAAGCTTTCGCGACGATTTTTGTGAAATCGATATTTTCGGATTAAACACCAATTCACCCTCCCCCTCTCTTAGTGCCCTTTGTGATTTTACAATAGGTATCAGAGCCAAGTTGCTCTTTAATCTTATTTTAAGATCTAATCATTTTTAGAACTAATCTTTTTATGATTTAATCATTTTTAAAGATTTAACCATCTTTTAGAGCATGACATTATTTTTTGGAGAAGGATCTTCCATTTTCGATCCACTGACTTTTCAAGACTATTCTTTTGCTTCTTGGAAAAATTAGAATGAAGGCATATTTATGTTCATTTTGATATGTGGCAAGTTATAGAAAATGGTTTTAAAAAGCCAAAGAAGATAATCTTCCATTTTTTGAATATAATGATTTTCAAATGTCAATTGAAAAACTTGGCTACAATGTCAAAAATATATTTTATTCCTCTTTAGATTCTTATGGCATCAATATTATTTCTACTTGCTCCACTTCTCATGATATTTGGCAAGTTTTGTTAAATAGATATGAAGAAAAAGACTTTGACAAAAAGAGCATATAGGATGTAAACAACGAAGAAAATGATAGTTCTACATCTACGATATCTAAAGATGATGTGTTATACTTAATGGCAAAAAGTGGGGATGATGAGGTAATATCAACTTTATTTTATTCTTCTAGTGATAGTAATGATGATGTTGATATTGTTTTGATGTTCATAAAGAATTTGCTTCTTAGTCAAAAGCATCTTTCTCTTAAAAAGAAAAATGGAACATTAATGAATGAACATGTTGCTTTAAAAAATGAGTTTGAAATTTTAAAAGAAGAAAGAGATGCTTGTCTAGATCAAAATGAAACCTTGATGAATAATCTTCATATTATGAAAAATGATTTTGAAAATTTAAACAATGAAAAGAATGCATGTCTAGCTGAAGGTGAAAATTTGAAAAGGGAGAATAATACATGTGCAAATGAAAATAAAATTTTAAAAAACAAAATTATTTCCTTACAAAAATCTTTGAATGATAAACTTGATATACTTTTGAAAAGCATTATCAAGGATGGTGTTCAAAAGTCTACAATAAATAATTGCAAAGTAGCTAAAGAGTCTATTGTCCATACATCTTGTAACAAAATTAATTTAAAAAAAGATTACAAAAACTCACATCGATACTACTTAAAGTATTATTATTCTTCAAAATCAAAGCATGCTAATGCTTATTATTTGGGGAATAAACATTCATATGATCCCTCTTTTAATGTTAAATATTCTAATGCTTCTCATCATAATTATTCGAAGTTGAAATATGTTCATGATCATTTCATTAGACCATCTACTACTTGTCATTATTGTGGTGTTCATGATCATAATGCCTTCGAAAGCAAAATTAAGAATTCTATGAATATCGGCGTGAAGATGATGTGAATTCCAAAAAGAACCATAACTAATAATATTGGACCCAAAGAAGTTTGGGTACCAAAAATTATATAATTACTTTTCAGGTGTGCCTCATATGCAAAGCAAAGAAAAAGGGAATTAAAAATGTGAAAGCACAAAGGTAAAAGTATCATCTATGTTTTTATTTCACTCAAAAATTCAAAATCACTATTTCTTTGAAAAGAAGAAACATATAAATGAAAATCGATAATAATGATACAGGGAGCATGTTAAACTTTATTTTGACATATCATGGATATCATTATTGTATCAAAGTTTTATGCAATATTTTGATCATTAATATATTTTTTGACTTTCATCATATTGTTTCCATTTTGTCATTATAAAATAGTCATAAATTTAGGGATAGTTATTTTTTTACATATTAACTCTTTACGGAGCAATATTTTACATGTCCATTATATGACAAAAGGGAAAGAATAATTTTTTTGAAAATATAATTAAGGGGAACTTACATATGGTTTCTTATATGCTTCGTATACAAATTATTCTTTTTTATGAAACAAAAGGTGGAGAATATAAATTTATATGAAGAGTACCTTACAATTAATATTTATGTGAATATCTACCATTGTGAAGAAAGCTAAGTGTTACACTACAAGAAAACTATCAATTTGCGATGGACAGTTTTTTACGGACACGAATCCTTCGCATTTTCCGACGAAATTTGCGACGGATAGAAAAAATCTTCTAAAATACAGAGGGCCAAAATATCCTTCGCTACTATAGACGGAAAATACCCTTCGGTACGTTACTGACGGGAATATCCTTCGAAATTACTTAGGGATTTAAATCCGTCGCTAATTTCGAAGGTCAGACCCGTCGGTAATTATATTTATAATAATATATATGTGATATAATATAAGTATATGTTTAATATTTTATGATTAAAATTACTGACGGGTTCAACCTTCAAAATTACCGAGGGATATTAATCCGTCGGTAATTTCGAAGGCTAAATCCATCGGTAATTAATTTTAATAATAATATATATGTAATATATTTTTAAAGAGTCATATGTTAAAAATAAATATAATAAAAATAATCATTATGTTAATTTTAGTGCATATTAAAATTTATCAATTTCATATTCTAAATTTGTTTATAATATACATTCTATATCTATAAATATATTAAAAGGAAAATGAGTAAAAAGATAAAAAAAAAAAGTAAAGATGTTTTATGAGAAATTAAAAGATAACGATAACTTATTTCATCATAATATTTATTAATGCATTAAGAAAAGATAATAGAAACATGTTGAAAGATATATATATATATATATATATATTATAAAAAAAGTGATAATAAATTATATAATTTTAATTACCGACGGGTAACTCCCTTCGGAATTACCGACGAATTTCAAATCATTCAGTAATTCTGAAGGAATTATCCTTCGGTAATTAAAATCATAATTTATTATTAATGTTTATAATCATATATATTAATACATATAATATTATTCATGTTTAATAATAATACTATATATAAATATTGATAATAAATAATATTATTTTAATTACCGATGGGATGGGTAACTCCCTTCGAAATTACCGACGGGTTTGAAATCCTTCGATAATTCCAAAGGAATTATCCTTGGGTAATTAAAATCATAATTTATTACTAATATTTATAATATAATACATATCTCTTTCATTTACTTAAAATATTCATAATATAATATGATAATATTAATGTTTATAATCATATATATTAATACATATAATATTATTAATATTTAATAATAATAGTATATATAAATATTGATAACAAATGATATTATTTTAATTACAGACAGGTAACTCCCTTCAGAATTACCGATGGACCTCAAATCCTTCGATAATTCTGAAAGAATTATCCTTCGGTAATTAAAATCATAATTTATTATTAATGTTTATAATATAATACATATTTTTCTTCCATTTACTTGAAGTATTCATAATATAATATGATATTGTTAATATTTATAATCATATATATATTAATACATATAATATTATTAAGGTTTAATAATAATAGTATATATAAATATTGACAATGAATATTATTATTTTAATTACCGATGGGTGACTCCCTTCCAAATTACCGACGGATTTCAAATCCTTCGGTAATTAAAATCATAATTTATTATTAATGTTTATTTCATCGACGGGTAATGCCTTCGAAATTACTGAAGGATTTGGAGTCCGACATAATATTATTTACAGTAATATCGAAGGAACTATTGTCGGTAATTAAAATAATATTATTTATTATCAATATTTATATATATAACATTGTTATTAAACATTAATAATAGTATATGTATTGATGTAAATTATTTGTATTAATATATATATGATTACAAATATTATTATATAAACATTAGTATTAAGATACATATGTATTTTACGATATTTCATTTTGTACACTTTTTAAAGTATCATTTGTGACTTATAGGGGCTGTTTGGGTGAAAATGAGTTGTCCCAGGCTATTTTTGCTTTGATCCTGATAATGTTCCTCACCTTTGTTCTAGGGAGAGCAAGGCTGTTCGTGGCCTCCTCAAGAACTCATTTGCTCTCGTTTTTTATTATTTTTGTCATCATTGCAGGTGGGGCCCACGTATAGAAAAAAAAGTGTTTGGACAATTGTTCTAGAATAGGGCTCTAGTTCTTGTTTTAATCTGATACCAGGAGCATAAAAAAGTTTATCATTATTTATAAAATTAGTTATTAAAAAATTAAAGACATTTATGAGAAAATAAGCATTGATGTTAATAATAAAATCTGATATCATAAACATTAATAATAAATTATTATTTTAATTACCGAGAGATCTAGCGATTGTCCTCAGTGGGATAATTTCTCAACTGAACATTAACTTTTTTATAAAGAAAATAATAGTCATCCAACTTTAACATCGAAATATTGCAATCGTCAAACTTAAATTATTATAACAATAAGGTCATCCAACTTAAACTTCTAAGTTATGCGGCCATGAAACGTAGGTTGTCATAACACTAAGATTCAAAACTAAGACGGTCATCCAACTTTACTCTTATAAGTGAAAGGTCATCTAACTTTATTTTAAAAACAATACAATCATCCCTTTACATTATTCAATTGATGAGAGGTCATCTATTTACTTTTGCATATGTTTTGCGATGGTCACATATTTTAATATTTTATTAATATTTATAATATAACACATATGAGAAAATTAAATTTAAAAAGAATAAAAAAAATTAAAGACAATTATGAGAAAATAAAAATTCATGATAACTAATTTTAATCATAAGTCTTCAACACATTTTATACACATATTGATTATCATTACTATTATATGTACGTTAACATTATCAAATTAGTTAAATTTCCATCGTAATTATAAATTTCTAAATTTTAAGTTTCAATTAATTTACTTCTTATTAGTTTTATAATATGTCTTTTATATTTTTTAAAGAGTCATATTGTGATTTATAAAAAAATAATCATTATGTTAAAATTTTAGTACATATTAATTAAATATGCATTTATATATAATTATTTATTTTTATAAATAATAAATAGTATAATATTATGATGTTTAATTATATTTAGTCATATATAATTATTTTAATTAAAGATGCATTTATATATCATTATTTTTAGTCATATATGTTAATACGTGTAATATTATAATGTTTAATAATGTCAATTTCATTTATAAACATTGATAAAAAAATAATATTATTTTATTTATCGACGGGTGGTTCTTTTAGAATTATTTACGCATGCCGAATCCTTCGATAAATCAGATATACCCATCGCTAACTCTAATTTTTTTCCGTCCAACTTTCCCCCCTCTCCGTTCTCTTTCCCACGCGGCGACTCCTTCTCTCTCAACTCCGGCAGCCAGTCCGGCCGCAGACACCGAATCGGCGCACATGCTGTCGGATCCGACCATAGGCGTCAGAACCAGCCGCACACGCGTCCAAATCCGGCTGCCTGTGTGGCGGATCCACCCGCAGGCGGCCGGATCAAGCCACTTGTGCGCCGAAGGCGGCCGGATCTAGTCGCCTGTGCGACGGAGGCAGCCGGATCCGGCGGAACCAGAGCGCATGTGACCGGATCCGTTCGCAGGTGGTGGTGCGCGCCGGATCCGTTCGGTGGAACCGGCGTGCATGTGGCCGGATCCGTTCGCAGGCGTACGGTGGCGTTTGGCGTCTGTTCACGGCGCATGTGGCCGGATCCAAACACATGCAATGGATCCAGTGCGCATGGTGGTGTTTGGCGTCCGTTCACGGCCGTGGTGGCCGGATCTTATCGCCCGACAGCTGATCACGTCCGTGACGGCCGGGTTGGGGCGCCTGCCATCCGTTTACGGCCGGATATTTGCTTCCTTTCGACTTGAAATCTGCAATATTTGCTGAGTTCAGATAATTTCGTGTTCGCGTCGCCCATTTCTTTTGCAAAAGAAAGCACAATAAGAATTTTGTAATCTTCTTCTGGTTCGGTCACTATGACTGTTTTTATAGTTGATTCTGGTGGGAAAGAAACTGGAGGATCAAATGCGTCGAAAAGTGCGGAACATGTTGTCCGTGTTAGAAGAACCTAATACTTTGATACAGACATTTGGGGCTCTCGATGGATTGACAGCATTATGCTTGCTCTGTCGAATAAGATAAATTCCTCACTCAAGGTGCATTCTTGGGTCCATCGGGGACCAATGAACGCTGCAGTTCCTGGAATCCTGGAACCGGCACCATTTACATACCTCTACGGTTGCAGGAAACAAAAGGGTGCCATATGTTTTTTTTTTCTTTTGTCAAAGGGTGCTTCTTAGCAACCAAAGATTTCAGAATTGTCCTCGTTCCTTTCAGAATTGTCCTCGTTCCAAAAATGAAGGATCTCAGAAGGGCCAACTCTTAAACGTAATATATTTAAACCAATACTGTAAAACCGGACCCGACCATCGACCCGGCCCGACCCGATGGTCGGGTCAGATTGAACCGGTCGGATCGGATCGAACCGAAAGGTTGGACCAAATCAAATCGATCGATTGAATGGAATAATATAAGTTAATAAAAAATAAAATATGTTAAATAGCTTTCTCTCTTATTCTTAATATCTTTGTAAGATGCATAATAAATAAATTAAAACATAATAAAGTAAAATAAAATGATATAATAAGTTAAAAAATATAATAAAGTAACTATCAATTAAATAATTATTACCTAAAAGATGATGAAATCTTCATAATTATAAGTTAAAAAAATATTAGTGATATTATGAAAAAAAGTTATGGCATGAATTTAAATAAATATATATATACAAGTAATGTATCATAATTTTAAAAAAAAAATCATACTTTATTTTTTATGTCGACCCGACCGGATCACTCAAACTCGTCGGATCGATCGGTTGAATTCGAGTTTTGACCGAATTTGATCAGTTCAAAATAGGTCAACTTCAAGAACGAATTTGAGGTGACCCGTGGATCGTTTTGATGGCCGGACACCGGTCCGACCGATCGGGCCGGACCGGATTTTACACCACTGATTTAAACATGCTCCTCCTTGGAAAGAACGTATGTCCGTTTCTTTATTACAAGTTGGCTTCTAAAAATATATTTAAATAAGAAAGCCAATCAACAGCAAAGATCATATTCCTTTTCTCTTGATAAGTAAAATACAATACAATAGTTTAAAATGCCTGGTCGCATCTCAATGTTGCGCAATGTTGTAAGACCCGGACCGGACGTCGACCCGGATAAATCTCCGGGTCAGATTGGACCGGTCGAACCGATTAACCCGGACGATCGGATCGGATATTAATAAAATAATATAAAAAGATAAATTGTAATACTTATATATTCTTATCAATAATTAATATATTTCTACAACAAAGTACATATGATTAAATCATTTTAATTAAAATTAAAAAATCAAATGTGACATATTTAACTATTGATATGAGTTTTATGTGATTTTAATATATTCAATTACAATTTACAAATTCATTTTCTCAAATTTAACTTTACTTAAACTAGAAAGATTATTGTAGTTTCTATTTTTAAATTTAATTAGGTAACTAATCTTTTCATATTTAATTTTTGACATTTAAAATATTATAAAATTTCTTATCAAAGAAAATAATTGTATAAATGACTGACGATAACCATTGTATAATATAAAATAACTTGATATTTAGATAAATAAATATAGCACAGTGGTATATACACACAAGTTGGTTTCATGAGGTCTTGGGTTCAAAACCCAATGTCCATATTATTTCAAGATATTTTCAATTTTTGGACTGGCCGGTTCTTGCAAAACCGCCGGTTCAACAGTTCAATCCGGTTTTCGATGGGTTTTGACCGGTCTTGACCGGTTCGAAGCGGTCTGAATCTCAATCCGATTTTGGGGTCGAACCAAACCCGCCCATAATGACGATCGACGGTTGGACCGATCGGACCGGCCGGTCCGGTCCGGTCCAAATAACCATGATGTTGCATGACCAGGTGACATTTTTTTCTCACACTTTTGCTTTTTACCTTTTTTTATGCAACTAGGATTTAGAAGAAGTATCCGATATTCTAAATTATTAGCACAAAATTAATTTAAAATAAAAAATGGTTAATATATATTCTCTTAATTAAAATGATGATTTCAAAATTATTAACATCCGTACAACTAGGGGTGAAAGTGATTCGGGTCGGGTGATTTTTACGCCCGAAAAAAACCGACCTTTAAATTTCGGGTGGTTTTTTAGAGCGTAAAAAATCATCCTAAATTTTTTTTCGAGAAAAAATCGACCTAGGCGGTCTCGGTTCTTTCGGGTCGGGGACCTACTTAAAATAATTTTTTTTAAAAAAAATAATAGACATTAAATACATCGCAAACTATGTTTACGAAATAATATTTAACTCTAAGTTCATAAAGAAACTAAACTAACATACTATCACATTATAATTTAAAATATTATAGTTAATTTTATACAAATTTTATTAAAATAGATTAATAACTTGATGATATCAAGTTTAACTATAACATAATAAGTCAACAATATAGCTAATCTAATAAATATGGGTAAAAAATGTAAAACTTTGAAATATTATTTGAAAGTTGAGATAATATTTTAATTATAATATTTTATAAAATATATATTTAGTTCGGGTCGGGCTCCACTGGTTTTTTTTATTAGGAGCCCTAATTTAAATGAGTGATTTTAATTATTCTAAAAAACTAACCTAATTTTTAATCGGAGTCCGAGTTTGTAATTTTTTCGGGTCAATTTTTTCGATTTGATTAGATTTTTTAGGTGAGTAAGTTTTTTCTTACACTCCTAAGTACAACTACTTAAAACGCACTAGTTAGTCAATCACTTTGATTTTTTTTTCACACTTTGATTCTAATTTCTTTAATGTAATAATAAAGAAAGTAAAAATAGAAGGAAAATACAAAAGTTAATTTTTAGACTTTGTTTCTACATATTTTTATGGGATTTTAGTTCTCGCCGTGGCAAATTTATGGACCTTCCTCTGCAATATTTTATTCTGAATACCAATATTTAAACTATTATTTTAATATAAAAATTGATTATTTCAAAATAAAAATCTTATTTTGATTGCAGGTAAAATTAAATATCTTATATTAAAATAAAAATAATATATGATACTTAATAATTAAATATTTTTATTTTTAAAATGAGAATATAATAGAAATAAAATATGAAATCTGTACTCTATAAGCTAATAAGAGTTTATAGTATTTTGTATTAAAAGCTTTCTTATTCATCTTTGCCTTGTCTAATAATCGATATTATTTTAATACAATTTTTTATGAGGTGTGAAACAACTTTTTTTTTTATTTCAAGCAAATCCGGGCGTGGGGATCACGCAACGGTATCCGTCCCCGTTGGAACGACACTTATAACAGACCTTCGCGCAAATAAAGAAGAAAAAAAAAACAAAAAAGTTCCACCTTTTTTTTTTCTTTGCCCTCCCGATACCGTGGTCGCTTCGTCCCTCCAACGCCGGCCGGCGGCCGCTCCGGCTTGCCACCCTCTTTTGCCCGGCGTCCCTGCTCCTCGTACGCTGATTGGACGAACGATCCCTTGCACGAACAAAGTGTTGCAGGTTTTTTTTCTAATTTTTTTCCAGACTAATTTCCGTGAGAACTCATGGAAACAGTTCATCACTGTTTTCACCCCAATTATTTGGATCATTTCCTTCTTGTATAACTAAACAGATAAGTTGGATTTCTTTTTTTTCTTTTCAATTGGGCTGCGAAACCTTTTGTTTATACTATTAAATACGAAGAAATATTATTTTTATCCTTTGATTCTGTTGAAACTACTGTTTGGTTAATGTACCAAGACAGCTTTTGAGTTTTATCTGACATGGGACTGTTCAGGTTCAATTACATCGTGGCATTTGGTACAAGAAACTTTCTTTCTTTTGCAATTGTGGGAGGTTATATGCTACTTGTAGAGTTGATGATGCATGTGTGCATGTTTCAGACGCATGGAGCAGGAGAACCACCAGGCACGAGAGCTTCCAGCGATGGATGCACTTAACAAGAGTAACAGTGTTTCATCGTCTCAAAAATCTCGAGGATACAGGTTAGACTCCTCTGACAGGACTGTGTCACTGGATAGGGCCGTACCCCTGCAATTCTGTTCTCTTAGTGTTTCTTCTACTCAGCCTAGACTGATTGTAGAGGATCTTCCTAGCAGGACCAGTTCAACTGGAAATCTGCTGCTGATCAAGTAATCGGCATTGACATACCTGATAGACATGATTCACTGAGTAGAACAAGTAGCAGGAATTCCTGGGGAAGGCACTCAATTAGCCTTGGGATAGATGGCGAAGAAAGAACAATTGATGCTGATGAACTTCCTCAGGAGCTAATGATTAAGATAGATAGTTCATTAGCCCAAGTGGGATGTAGAGAGAGCCGAGTAGGCACCGATGAAAAGGATGATGATGGTGCATTTGTAGCTTTCTCTGATGATGCATTGGTTCTGTCATTTGGTTCCAAGTTGAATGAGCCGATCTTGCCATCGTTTGCAACACCGTTAGAAGAAGAAATCGCTTCTCATCTGCCAATAGATGCCATCCTATCCTCAAATGAGAAGAATCAGTTATCAGCAAGTTCGGTATGAGTTTAGTCAAGTGGCTTCCAGTTTAACTACTCTGAGTTTCTTCTCAAAGCTATATCTATATCTCTGAATCTCTCTCGTTTTTTGCAGGATAAGAATGAAAAACTTCCTCCATACCTGGACAAAATTTCTTATCTTATACATTTAGCTGTATTCGGAATTCTTGGGGTAAAATTCCTTTTTTCCAGGAAGAAATTTCTTATTGTTAACCACATATGTTTTTTTGTTAGAGAATAACACTTGTTTTGTTTATTATTGGTGCAAAACTCTTTTCCCAATTATTTTTAAGTTACCCCCGAAGAATCTCTAGCTTCTTATTTGTGTCAGTGCTTTATGAATATGGATCATTTTCTTACAAAGTTTAGTTCGTATGTTTAGAAGTGTAAATTCTCATCCATTTTACGTCTTATGTCATGGCAAGGCAAAAGTTTCACTTTCCATATGTCATAGCTATGCCATAAACTCATCATCCCAGTTCTTTCATAATCTATTAAATCTGTTCATGTCTTCCCATTTTACTCAAAGATGTTGGCTTTTGGGAGGAAGAGATACCAGTGTTGAGACAAATGAATTTTGTTCTTGAGGACATACGAAATTTTATTTATGCATGCTATTTCTGAAGCATGTTTTGGTCTTCTAATTGCTTTCTAGGTCTGGACTCGGTACTTACTGCAAAAGCTCTTAGGCCCCAATGGCATTGCTTTGACCGGAGGGGCTCGCAATGTATTGTTTCTTGATCTCATCTCAAATGTGGTATGTTATGGTTGTTCTGTATCCATTTATTTCTCGTAGAAGTTCCAACATAATGCAGCTGATAAATACTTAATGTCCTTCCCAACAGTTGGGCTCCTTCCTGATGGGATGGATAGGATTTGTGTTCAAGGGAGATATACACCTTGTATCTGATCATTTGCTAGTTGGGTTGCCCACAGGGTTCCTGGGCAGCCTCACCACCTTCAGTGGATGGAACCAGGAAGTCCTTGAATTGTCTTCCAAGGGACATTGGGTGCAAGCCATCGCTGGCATTTTACTTGGTATCATTGAGATCAACAAAGCTTGTGGAGTTCTTTTCTTATCTTTCTTGACTAGTTTCATTTAACAGCACTTTCATCTTTCTAAACATGTAGGCATAGCACTTCTCCAACCTGCTGTTTCCTATGGAGTTGGATGTGCAAGGTTCGTTCGCCAATCCACCTTGAGTTCGTTTGCAAATAGTCCAAAGAGAAGAAGAATCAGATGGAAGCTCTGGGGGGTGAACACTTATCATAAAAAGATATTCATGATGGCTATGATGCTGTTGATACTGTGTTTGATATGGATTCTGAGTGGGATTTTCTTCAAAAAAAAGTTGGATGACCTTAAAGATGGCAGTAAGCTTTGGTTGGCATTCTTTGCCGGGCCACCAGGCGTTTGGATTCGGTGGCGCCTGACGAGGCTTAACAGAAGAGGCGTAGGAAGAGACCGCAGGCTGAAGTGGCTTCCTATTGGGACCTGGTTGGCCAATGTCTCAGCTGCATGCATCATGGCAGCACTTTAAACTGTCAGCAAAGAGGTATGCAAAAAAAATTCTACCACAAAACCATAAAGATAAAAGTGATCACATTCAAAAGCCAGATTTCATTCTTGCTCCACTTAATTCCGAGGATGTAACTCTTGCCTCCTGCTCCCTGCCATAATTGTTTCAGACTGTATCTATGCAAAAAAAAAAAAAAAAAAAAAAATCTGATCTGTCTGAAATTAAATTTAGTTAGTTAGAGAATCTTTATTTCATGCACAGGTTTCTTTGTACCTGATGCCTTTGTGTTCTTTGTTTTCAGCATCGCATGCCTGTGATGTGCAATACTGATGAGTAGATTTCGGTCGAATCAGTTGTTACTCCTCTTATCTTTTCTAATTAACAACGGTCTCTGATTCAGGTAGACACAAGAAGATGCACAATCATTGTAAGTGGACTGCAGCTGGGTTTCCTGGGGTGTCTGAGCACTGTTTCTACCTTTGCTGCTGAGGTCTATGGCATGTCGAAGTCTCGGTACAGCTGGAGAGCTGTTGCTTATATCAGCTCCACCATAATACCATCATTTGCATTGGGAACTCTTATATATTCAGTACCTGTGTGGACCAAGCATTACAGATAAAAGCAGTTCAACCCCCTTTCATTGCTTGGGTGGAGGAAAAGTTGCAAGAGACAGAAAACCATGTTATATGCTGACTATTCTGAACAGTTACCTGAATCTGGTTCAACAAAATAATTTGCATCTACTTCATTGCGATCATCACAAATAAAGAAGAGATTCATAGAATTTATTCAATCACTCGGAGGTTTTCCTTCTCCGGCGAGTGTGACAAACAAAAAAGTATTAAGGATTCAGCATTCATAAGCGGAGTGTAGATAAACTTTTGATATACTGACAGATTTTTTTATATCTATTAGCAGGCATTATCCATCAAAAGATTCCTTTGGATTTTATTGTATGAGAATTTTAGAGCTCCAATTGTTATATGATTTTGGATTTTTTCCGCTAACCCTTTTGAACTATAAACTTTTTCTGTGTCTATCCACGACTTTCAAATATTCCGCTGAGTGCTCCTGAACTATATCATCTTTTTCACTTAAGTCCATCCGTCAATCTCTATCAACTTTTTCGTTAATTTTTTTTATTTTATGAAATGATCGAACTACCCCTCCCTCATAACATCTAATATTGTAAATATAATAATATATTATAAAAATAAATTTTAACACTATCCAAATGCTCGTCGGCAAGTGCCGGAGGTCGCATAGTTGGGGGGTGGGGGTGGGGGGGACCCCTACGCAAGGAAGGGGTGGAGGAAGGTCTCACACCCAACTCCGTGATTAAGTTTTAATCTCAATTATCATAATATTAATTATGTTTAGCAATTCAAAAAATAAAATCGACAAAATCTCCTCCCTTATTTATCTTATAGTATTTGCTAACACATACAAAAAAACATATATATTCATCACAGTTTAATAAAAAAACTATAAAACAGAACATTCACATATCGTCATTATGTTTCTTTCCCCAAACCATCTCACATATAACCCCACAAGATCAAGTCTTATACAACTTTACAAAAAGTTTCTCACACATTTAATTACAACATCTAAGACTATCTATTACATGCATGCTTTCAAAAACAAAAGTGAAGGGAGAAATAAAAGTGCTCCAACGACTCAACATCCTCTATATACAACAAAACAAGCTTCGAGTTGACTCAACTCGAGAACTTACAAATATCTGAAAAATTTAAAATGAGTATTGTGAGCAATAATCATTTGCTCAGTGAGTGAAATAAAAGTACAACATAGAAGAATAATACGAGTGTATATAACATTTAAATAATCACATTTCTTTCATATGAGAAAATATTTAAAGCATAGCACATATAACATAACTTGTCAAATCATATGAACTTTCACATAAATAAAAGTAACTTAAGATATCATCATTTTCATAATTAAACTCTACACATGTGTCATTGCACACACTCATCATGGGTCAATGTGTATCCCTTCATGATAATGTGTCATACAATTAAGAAGAGCTTCATAATCAAGAGTCATGGATACGCAGAACAAATCATGAGTCGATACGTATCCCTTTATGATTGTGTGTCATACAGTTAAGCAGAGTTTCACAATTAAGAATCTCATATATGCAGAGAAAATCATGGGTCAGTATATATCTCATTCATGATTATGTGTCACACAATCATGATTCTCAGATACGCAGAGCATATCATGGGTAAATACATGCACGCAGAGCAGCCCCCAAAGGTCAAAGACACCCGATATATGCCCAAAGGATTCATGTATATCGAATGCAGTCCCAATGACCTTTTTCAACTTGTATGGCTAATGAACACATGGAGTTTAACAATATCAAAATGCATATGTCATAATCACATATCATTATCAGGTAAAATTTATTTTAACTTTATAAGCATTGTTTCCTGAAAATATTTTTGTGTAAAAGGTTACTTCATCTCCAATAAATTTCTTGAAACATATCATAAATATCTTTCATAACTCAAGATATATTTCAATAACAATAATAATAATAATAATAATAATAATAATAATAATAATAATAATCTTTGCTTGAGATAATATTATAAATAAAAGAACTAACATATAACATTTTGCTATGTTGTAAATTTACCTATTCACCTTGTACTTTGTCCCTTCAAGGATGTTTAATAGATTTCCTCCATTTCACTTGCAACTTGATATTTTCCTACAAGCAATAATGTCGTTTTACTTCCCAAACACTAATAAGGTAATATGCAATGCATGCTCATGATGTATGAATGCTTATGAACCCTAAAATGCATATAATAACTTCTAATAACAATTTATAATTTCAGGTATTTATATTCATAAGCTATTTCACACTTGGGACTTTTCAATTCTTCAAAGATTAACTAGGTATTGTCTCAGGATTTCAGACTGAGTATCTGTCAATTAATAATTCATAACTTCTTAATCACATAGGAAAATCTTATGATTCTGGATTAATTAAAAACTAGACATAATAAGGTCTTCAATCCTCAAATATCATTAACTAAGACCAAGTGAATAAGTCATAACATCCCAGGAAATCTGACCTAGGGTTTGTGTCCTAACAGACTGTGTCACTGAAAGATTAATTTATATAATTTTTTATACTCGTCCATTTAATAGATCATAATTTTCCTAAAAACTAGACCTCAGTATTATTTTGTCATGAAAATTATAGAATTTAAATCCTTGTATAACCTTATAAAAAATAGTTAATTCGGGTCGGGATCTATCCATGTCTTGTAGTTTGACAAAAGAATCATTATGAAATGAAAAATTCATTTCTCTCAAACTACAAGTCCAAATAAGATGATTTTACTTCTCATCAAAATCTTGGAATTTCTATTTAAGCATATTCAAATTTTAAACCTAATTCGCTTTATTCCAACTGTGCCCTAATTTACATATTGAACTTGTATCAAACTCGGGACAGGATGAGTGACTAACAAAGCTAAGTTCATAACTTTCTCTATAAAACTCATTTTTAGGTGATTCCAGGAGCCAAGCAAAGCTAACTTCGTGGATTAACCATACAAAATTTCATATTCTGTAATCATGAAGGAATGATCCTCTCAATCAAAAGAATAATTTTCAAATCAAAACTCACCTTGAACAACCTATGTTTCTGATTTTCCCCAGGTCGTTTAGCTCGAGTTCTTCATCTGGTAATTTTTCTACGGTGAAAAGATAATTCTAAGTGGCTTATATATGTTTTTTCAGAAGTTTTTTGGGTGACATAAGGCGGTTTGAAAAAATATCCCTTTAATCAGTTGTTCACCTACTTCAGCTGCTTGGAATTTAAGTGGTGACCAATCACATTTTTTTGTCATAACTAAGTGTTTTAACCATAATTAAGCTTATTTAATCCTATTTGAACATATATATTATAATATTTAGAAATTTTATACTTTATTCCTAATAACCTTATGTAATTACTTTATAAGGTTTATCGATAATTAAGTAATCATTATGCTCTAATCGAAATATTAATTACTATATACAAATATCACTAAATGAACATCCAAGCTAACTTAATACATTAATTAAATGCATGATTATGCAAAGATGATGTTTGTATAGCACGTCCTTCTCCCCTCCTTAATAAAAATTTGGTTATCTTTTTTCTTTCTTCTAATAATTCTTATTGGATTCTCTTCATGTGACAATCCTCTCGTATTTGAATAAATTGGGGCTCCAACATATGAGAAGGATCTGATCGGTATCGTCGAAGCATAGAGACATGAAAGATATTATGAATACGTGATAACTCTGGTGGTAGAGCTAACCTATATGCAACTGGTCCAATACGTTCCAAAACCTCATGTGGTCCTACATATCTCAGACTTAACTTTCCTTTCTTCTTAAATCATATAACACCTTTACAAGGTGAAACTTTTAAGAAGACTTTACTTCCCACTCCATACTCCATTTCTCGACGATTTTAATCTGTATAACTCTTTTATCGCTCTTGTTTTGCGTTTAACTTTTGTTTAATGATTTTTAGGTTGTCGACAGTCTCTTGCACTTTTTGTGGTCCTAAAAGGACTCTTGCACCTTCTTCATCCCAACATATCGGTGTCCTACATTTTCTACCATATAATGCTTCAAAAGGAGCCATCTCGATACTTGAATGAAAGTTATTATTATAGGCAAACTCTGCTAATGACAAGTGTTCATCCCAAGATCACTTAAATTTTAGAATACAAGCTCTGAGTATTTCTTCAAGTGTTTGAATCGTTCTCTCCGATTGACCATCTGTTTGAGGATGAAATGAAGTACTAAATTTTAATTTTGTACCTAAGGCATTTTGTAAACTATGTCAGAATCGAGAGGTAAATCGAGGATCTCTATCCGAAATGATAGACGTTGGAATACCATGTAGTTTCACAATTTCGTCAATATATAACTTGACAAATGTATTAAGAGAATCATTCTTTTGAACTGATATAAAATGTGCTGACTTGGTAAGACAATCAACTATTACCCAAATAGTGTCGTTATTTCTCTTAGTTCTTGGCAAATCCGTTACAAAATTCATAGTGATTTTATTTCACTTGTATTCTGGGGTCGAAATTGATTGAAGAGTTCCAGTTAGAACTTTGTGTTCTGCCTTTACTTGTTGGCATACGAAACATTGAGAGATATATTCTGCTGTCTTTCTTCATACCATGCCACCAAAAGTTCCTCCTCAAATCTCTATACATCTTAGTATTTCCAGGATGTATAGTATAAGGAGAACAATGAGCTTCCTCCATTATTTCTTATCTAAGATCTCAACATTAGAAATGCATAATCTACTGCCAAACATTAAAGTCCCATCATCCTTTAATATGAATTAGGTTTGCTCTCCATTCTTTACTTGATTGATTATTTTCACTAATTCTTTGTACTTCGCGTATCCTCTCGATCAGAATGGGTCTAATTCTAAGGTGTGCCAAGAGTGCTCCTTTCTCACTTGTCTTCAACTCAACTCCTAAGGATTTTAGTTCAAATAGTAATGGTAACTGACCCACTTTTATATTGGCTAGAAGACTCGATGATTTTCGGCTAAGTGCATCTGCAACCACATTAGCTTTACTCGGATGATAATCAATTATGCAATCATAGTCCTTTAGTAACTCCATCAATCTTCTTTGGCGTAAATTCAATCTCTTTTGTGTAATGAGATATTTCAAACTCTTGTGATCTGTAAAAATATGACATGTATCTCCATAAAGATAATGTCTCCTTAAGAACAAAAAATTACGGTTGCCAATTGTAAATCATGTGTTGTGTAGTTTAACTCATGTGGTTTGAATTGTCAAGAAGCATATGCAATAACTTTTCCATGTCGCATTAGAATGTAACTCAACCCACGTCGAGAAGCATCACTATACACCATATAGCCTCTATTATCTGTTGCGAGTGTCAACACTGGATCAGATGTTAAACATCTCTTTAATTTTTCGAAGTTATCTTGACATTACTCTGTCCATTCGAACTTTACATTTTTTTGAAGAAGTCTAGTTAATGGAACTGTAATCATAGAGAAATCTTCAATAAAACGTCAGTAATATCCTGCTAAGCCAAGAAAACTTCTCACTTCTGTCGCACTTTTTGGAGGCTCCCACTTTAATATTGCATCAACCTTTGTTGGGTCTACACAAATGTCCTCTACTAAGATTACATGTCCAAAAATACCACTGAGTTGAGCCAAAATTCATATTTGCTAAACTTTGTAAATAATTGTTTCTCTCGAAGTATCTGCAAAATAATTCTTAAATGTTCTTCATACTCTTCTTTGCTTCGAGAATTGACCAGTATATCATCGATAAAAATAATCACAAACTTATCCAAAATCTTAAAACTCGGTTCATGAGATTCATAAAAGCTGCGGGCGCATTTGTTAAATCAAATGGCATCATCAGAAATTCATAATGTCCATACCAAGTTTTGAAGTCAGTTTTGACAATATCGACATCTTTAATTCTCGACTGATGATACCCTGATCTCAAATCTATTTCAGAAAATACCTTTGCTCCTAGTTGTTCAAAAAGATCATCGATCCGTGGCAAAGGATATTTATTCTTTATAGTAACTCTATTTAATTGTACCATGTAATAAATGCACAACCGCAATGTTTCATCTTTCTTTTTAACAAATAATACCGGTGCACCCCAAGGAGAAATACTCGGACGGATGAAACATTTGTCTAATAATTCTTGTAATTGTAGCTTTAACTCTTTCAATTCTACTGGTGCCATTCGATAAAGAGCAACGAATATAGGAGTCATTCCTGGAACAAGGTCAATACTAAACTCAATTTCTCGTTCCGACGGTAGTCCAAGAAGATCCTCCGAAAAAATATTTACAAATTCATATACAATTGGAATATCTTCCAACAGTTGTCCTTCTACCTTAGTGTCAATCACATAAGCAATGTAAGTTTCACGTCCCTTCTTGATTAATTTATGTGTCACCGTCACAGAAATAATACAAGAAGGAAGAATTTGACATCCCAGAAGGTGACCTTCTCTTTTTCTGGTGACTCAAAGTAAACTTCTTTCTTAAAACAATTTATAGCGGTACGAGCAAACCAATCCATTCCAAAAATGACATCAAAGTTTTGAATATTTAGAGGAATTAGATTCGCCTGCATGTCTTGCTCAACAACTTTGACTCTACAATTCCTATATGATTGTGCAATAATAATAGAATCTCCGACGGGTGTATGTACTAACATGGAATATTCTAAAGGACTAAGTTTCCTATCGGCATGCATGAAAAAGTCTTTTGATATGAATGAATGAGTAGATCCAGGATCAATAAGAACATGTGCACTTTTATCAAAGATAGTCAACGTACCCATCACTACGTCAAGAGTAGCATAAGCATCAGGTTCTATCATTGTAAAGACCCATGCTTGAGTTTGTGGTCTCCCCGGTGGATTCGTCGGTTTTGATGTACTTGGAACGATTACTCGCTTTAACGCTTGCACCAGCAGTAGCTTTGATTTGAGACTTCACATGAGGATAGGTTGTCGTTTCGAAGATTCTTTTATCATTTTCATGAATCGATAGTCTTGTATCTTGTGTCCCTTTTGATCGCATTTAAAGTAAGCTCCTGTGAATATTAAGCTTTTCCAAAATGATATCTTTCACAAGTTGTGCAATATGTATTCGTGCGGTATTATTTTTATTTTGGTCCAACTCTACTTTGATTTTTTGAATATTTTCTTCTAACTATACTTGCTTGTGCATTAATATTTTCTGGTTGGTATGATATTTTTGTACACCCTGGGATCCTTTTTCATGTCTCCTATTATTGTAGAAGTTATCATGAGACTGAAATGTACCATCACCATATCTTGCCATTTTATTAGTTGGTCCGGTCTGAGTAAAATTGGAGTTTGGTCTTTTAAAGTGTTCGCTAACTTGATTTCTTTCTTTTATAAGTTTTTCAGCTCTTATTGTTGCTGCCATCAATTTGGAGTAGTCAGTGAACTCCAACACTTCAACTTTTTCTCTGATGTTCAAGTGAAGTCCTCCTTCGAATCGTTTACACTTGTCGTTTTCATCTGACACCAAGCTCGATGCATATTTTGATAGTTGGGTAACTTTAATTCATACTCCGCAACTGATAATGCTCCTTGTGTCAGATTTAAGAATTCCTTTTGCTTCATATCAGTGTACACTTTGGACAAATATTTCTTTCAAATTTCTCAGAGAAAGTCCTCCCATCCAAGAGTACTTGGAAAATTTTGATTTACAGGAATTGTCTCCCACCAATTCAAAGCATCTTTTTGCAACAAGAAAACAATATAATCAAACTTTTCTTCATTAGAGAACCTCATCTTATTAAATATTCTATCCATACGCTTTAACCATGCCTCCGTCTTTGATGGATCAATTGTACCTTTAAATTCAACTGCACCTTGTTTTCTAATCTTGTCGTAGAATCTATGTCTTTGCATAACTTGGAATGTTGGATTTACTCCACTCATAATAGCCCTTAAAGCTTGTGCAATAACTTGTGCAACACTCTGATTCTCAATAGAATTGACTTGCTCAACAACATGAGGAAGTCTTGATGGACCCGCTGGGATCTCATCATCACGTAAGAGAGGATTATCATTCACATCTCGTGCCACACCTTGTACTGATGCATGAAATGAAACTGATGGACTCCCATTAGGTCGACCGCCTGGTGAAGTAGAATGACTTGGACCAATAATAGCAAATTGACCATCGCCACGACACCTACGCGGTGACATTTTTATCCCTTCAAAATAAAAAGAAAGTCAAAAGCATGCACTATCAATTTAATGCAAATAATATCTCCTAACCTTAAACTTAGGTTATATTGTGTACAGAATCTTATAACCTAAACTCTAATATCAAAATCTGTCACACCTAACTCCGTGACTAAGTTATAATCCTAATTATCATAATCTTAATTATGTTTAGCAATTTTAAAAATAAAATTGACAAACCTCCTCCCTTACTTATCTTATGGTATTTGCCAACACATACAAAAGACACATATATATTCATCAGAGTTCAATAAAAAGCTATAAAACAGGACATTCACATATCGTCATTATGTTTTTTTTTCCACAAATCATCTCACATATAACTCCACAGAATCAAGTCTTATATAACCTTACAAAAAGTTTCTAACAATTTTAATTACAACATCTAAGACTATCTATTACATGCATGCTTTCAAAAATAAAAGTGAAGGAGGAAATAAAAGTGCTTCAGCGGCTCGACCTCCACTATATACAGCAAAACAAGCTCCGAGTCGATTCAACTCGAGAACTTACAAGTATTTAAAAAATTTAAAATGAGTATTGTGAGCAACAATCATTTGCTCAGTGAGTGAAATAAAAACATAAGGGAACAATATGAGTGTATATAATATTTAAATAATCACATTTCTTTCATATGAGAAAACATTTAAAGCATAGCACATATAACATAATTTGTCAAATCATATGAACTTTCACATAAATAAAAGTAACTAAATATATCATCATTTTCATAATTAAACTCCACACGTGTCATTGCACATACTCATCATGGGTCAATACGTATCCATCCATGATCATGTATCATACAGTTAAGCAGAGCTTAATAATCAAGAGTCATGAATACACAGAACAAATCATGGGTCAATACATATTCTTCTATGATTGTATGTCATATACTTAAGCAGTGATTCACAATCAAGAGTCTCATATATGCAAAGCAAATCATGGATCAATACTTATCCCAATCATGATTGTGTGTCACCCAATCATGATTCTCATATACGCAGAGAATATCATGGGTCAATACGTGCACGCAGAGCAGCCCCCAAAGGACAAAAACACCCGATATTTGCCCCAAATGCTTCATGTATATCGAATGCAGTCTCAAAGACCTTTTTCAACTAACATGGCTAATAAACACATTGAGTTTAACAATATCAAAATACACATATCATAATCACATATTATTATCAAGTAAAACTTATTTTCACTTCACAAGCATTGTTCCCTGAAAATATTTTTGTGTAAAAGGTTACTCCATCTCCTATAAATTTCTTGAAACATATCATAAATATCTTTTATAATTCAAGATATGTTTCAATCAATGTTGTTAGGACCTGACCGGACAACGACCCGAATAAGTGTCCGTTTCAGGTCGAATCGGTCGAACCAGTTGGACCGATCGGTCAGACCGGATAGTAATAAAATATTATATTTAATATGGTATATTAAATTAAGCTATTATATTTTGGATATATACATATATCAAAATGTAATTAAGAAAAAAACAATAATCTTAAATCTTAAATTTAAGATTTGATGTTAAAATTATTACACACTTAATAAATGAAAATCTTATTGAATCTCATTATTATATATAAATTTTCTATTCCTTAAATTTTTTATAAATATTTTTTCCATTATATTATGAAAAGATTTTATATTCTGTAAATAAATATATAGTATAATTAGTGATTTATTAAATTTGAACTTATTAAATATTAAATTAAAGAAATTTAAAATCTGTGTATATATATCTAAATATATATAATACTATACTATATTAAGTATTCTATAGTTTTATTGTATATTATATATATATATCAAAGATATCTAATATGATAAATATTATATATAATATAATAAATATATAATTAACTTATATTATAATATACATTTATGATATTAAAATTTTGAATAAAATAATAATCCATAAGTTAAAGTTCAAAACTTAATAAATTCTAGACTAAATGAAGGAAAAAAGAGCAAGTAAGGTGTACAAACATAGTCACACATTCATAATACTAAAAATATAAGAGCAAGGGGACATCTATAAATACAGGAGGACACTAGTGGGCTAATATGTTTCTTTATGGGGAAAGTCCATTTATGAATGTTTTCCAATTTTATAATAATAAATTTTATAAAATTATTTCTTTTGTTAAGAAATAATAAAAAAAATTGGGTTGGCCTAAAATCATGGTTCAACCCAGTTTTTTCCGATTTTGACTGGTTCTTGACCGGTTCAATAAGGGGTTCGATTTTAAGGCTTGTATCAAGCCGTCTTAGTGGCCGGTCGATGGTCCGACCGGTCTGACCGTCCGGTCCTAATAACATTGGTTTCAATAATAATAAATAATAATATTTGCTTGACATAATATCATAAATGAAAGAACTAACATATAGCATTGTGCGATGTTGTAAATTTACCCACTCACTTTTGCTTTATCCCTTAAAGGAGGTTTATTAGATTTTCTCTCTTTCACTTGCAACTTGATGTTTTCCTACAAGCAATAATGTCATTTTACTTCTCAATCACTAATAAGGTAATATGCAATGCATGCTCATGATGTATAAATGCTTATGAACCCTAAAATGCATATAATCTCTTCTAATATCAATTTTTAATTTCAGGTATTTATATTCATAAACTATTTCACACTTGGCACTTTTCAATTATGCTTAACTAGGTGTTGTCTTAAGATTTTAGACTGAGTGTCTGTCAATTAATAATCAATAACTTCTTAACCACAAAGGCAAATCTTATGGTTATAGATTAACTAGAAACTAGACATAATAAGGTCTTCAATCCCCAAATATCATTAATTAAGTCCAAGTGAGTAAAACATAACATCTCAGGAAATCTGACCTAGTATTTGTGTCTTGACAAACTGTGTGTTACTAAAAGATTAATTTATATTTTTTTTATGCTTGTCCATTTAACTAAATCATAATTTTCCTAAAAACTAGACTTCAGTATTATTTTGTCATAAAAATTATAGAATTTAAATCCTTCGATAACCTTATAACAAAAATAGTTAATTCGGATCGGGATCTGTCCATGTCCTGGAATTTGAGAGAAGAATAATTATGAAATGAAAAATTCATTTCTCCCAAAATATAAGTCCAAATAATATAATTTCACTTCTCACCGAACCCTTGAAATTTCTATTTAAGCATATCAAAATTTCAAACTCTCTTTATTCTAGCTGCGCCCTAATTTACAAATTAAACCTGTATTGAGCGACCAACGAAGCTAAGTTCATAATTTTCTCTATAAAACTCCTTTTCAGATGATTCCAAGGGCCAGGCAAAGCTACTTCGAATGAATTAACCATACAAAATTTCATAATTTATGATTCGATAATCACGAAGGAATGATCCTCTAAATTAGAAGAACAATTTTCGGATCAAAACTCACCTTGAACAACCTATGTTTCTGATTTTTCCCAGGTTGTTTAGCTCGAGTTCTTTGTCCGGTAATTTTTCTACGATGAAAGGATAATGTTAATTGATTATATATGTTTTTCAGAATTTTTGGATGGCATAAGGCAGTTTATAAAAATATTCTTTTAAGTAGTTGTTCACCTGTCTACTTCAGCTGCTTAGAACTTAAGTGATGATCAATTACATTTTTTTGTCATAACTAAGTGTTTTAACCTTAATTAAGTTTACTTAATCCTATTTGAACATATATATTATAATATTTAGAAATTTTATAATTTATTCATAATAACCTTATGTAATTACTTTGTAAGGTTTATCGATAATTAAATAATCATTATGCTCTAATCAAAATATTAATTACTATATACAAATATCACCAAATGAACATCCAAGCTAACTTAATATGTTAATTAAATGTATGATTATGCAAAGATGATATTTGTAAAGTACGTCCGTAATAGGGGATCACCCCCTGCGTCGCGCCGGCGAGCGCAGGGAAGGAGTGGAGGTCCCCCCCCCCCCCCCCCCCTCTGCGACCTCCGGCGAGGTCACAGAGTGGGGGGCGACCCCCCCCCCCCCCCACCCCGCCACAATCTGGTCGTCGGGCAGCGTAGCCCCCTTGGCGTCTCTCTTGCAGTCGGCAACGACTTGCGATCTCATCGCCTGAGGGGCGAACCATATTTTTTATTTTTATAATATATTATTTTATATTTTAAATATTAGATGATACGAGTGAAGGGTAATTTTATCATTTTATAAATAAAAATTAGCGAGAAAGTTAACAAAAATTGACGAATGAACTTAAGTGGAAAAGATGGTTAGAGGAACCGTGGGTAGATACAAAAATTCATATTTAAATGGGGTCAGTGGAAAATAATCCTATGATTTTTTTTCTCCCATATCATCAATTGTCATTACAACTTAGAAAGAGACCCATTAGGCCATCTCCGAAATCATAGTTCAACACGTCTCCAATTTGATTCCCACTAATGAGATTTATGTATCATCTTATTTTAAGTTATCTTCTATTTTCTTGCATTAAGTCCATGATATCCTTTGCAACCTAGAAAAAAAATTCTCAATGCAAATTAATATGATCACAGCTATGATAGCAACAAAAGTAAAAATTCTTAAATTATAAATGTTTATTGTCTACTGTAGTTTCTTTTCTTACATCATAAAATTATTTTTCGAGCATCCTTAATCATTCCAAAATATTCTACACAAGTTCATATTAATATTGGTATCAAGATGAATACCTCAACAGAGTTTATAAACAATAGAATTACATGATAAAAAATTAACTTGATATTGCACTATATGTAAATTAATCATTCATTATTCATCATGTGTAAAACATTCAATATTATTTGGCAGTGGATCAATCCCCTTGTTGTGCTTGGATCTATATATAATCATTATGCTCTAATCAAAATATTAATTACTATATACAAATATCACCAAATGAACATCCAAGCTAACTTAATATGTTAATTAAATGTATGATTATGCAAAGATGATATTTGTAAAGTACGTCCGTAATAGGGGATCACCCCCTGCGTCGCGCCGGCGAGCGCAGGGAAGGAGTGGAGGTCCCCCCCCCCCCCCCCCTCTGCGACCTCCGGCGAGGTCACAGAGTGGGGGGCGACCCCCCCCCCCCCCCACCCCGCCACAATCTGGTCGTCGGGCAGCGTAGCCCCCTTGGCGTCTCTCTTGCAGTCGGCAACGACTTGCGATCTCATCGCCTGAGGGGCGAACCATATTTTTTATTTTTATAATATATTATTTTATATTTTAAATATTAGATGATACGAGTGAAGGGTAATTTTATCATTTTATAAATAAAAATTAGCGAGAAAGTTAACAAAAATTGACGAATGAACTTAAGTGGAAAAGATGGTTAGAGGAACCGTGGGTAGATACAAAAATTCATATTTAAATGGGGTCAGTGGAAAATAATCCTATGATTTTTTTTCTCCCATATCATCAATTGTCATTACAACTTAGAAAGAGACCCATTAGGCCATCTCCGAAATCATAGTTCAACACGTCTCCAATTTGATTCCCACTAATGAGATTTATGTATCATCTTATTTTAAGTTATCTTCTATTTTCTTGCATTAAGTCCATGATATCCTTTGCAACCTAGAAAAAAAATTCTCAATGCAAATTAATATGATCACAGCTATGATAGCAACAAAAGTAAAAATTCTTAAATTATAAATGTTTATTGTCTACTGTAGTTTCTTTTCTTACATCATAAAATTATTTTTCGAGCATCCTTAATCATTCCAAAATATTCTACACAAGTTCATATTAATATTGGTATCAAGATGAATACCTCAACAGAGTTTATAAACAATAGAATTACATGATAAAAAATTAACTTGATATTGCACTATATGTAAATTAATCATTCATTATTCATCATGTGTAAAACATTCAATATTATTTGGCAGTGGATCAATCCCCTTGTTGTGCTTGGATCTATATATAAATAAATAATTCTTGTTAAATCAGAACTAAATGATAAAATTATTGAAATAAGTAGCACTCGCAAAAATAGCCAAACTTTTCGTTGTCGTATGGTTCGCTCCTATTCTATCGTATGGATAAGATATAAAAGAAAATATCTTTAAAATATAGCTTAAAATAATTTATTCTTAAATTTGAGATTTTTTGTGCTGTAAAAATTTATAGAAAATCTTGAAATCAATTAACTAATTTGGTGAAAATCTAGTAGTCTATCCCCCAATTTAAGAACTCGAGGAGGATTTCATCTTTTCTTAACTGAAAAATAATCACATATGTAAATGTGTGTAGTATATGCATATTTAAATTAATTAAGAAATATAAAATAAGAAATAGGTTTTAATACCCTCTCACACACACCATTTGTAACGACCCTAATTTTTTAGAGTTAAAAAAATAATATTTTATTATTTATTTTGAGAAAAATGACCATTAATATTATTATAATAAATAATTCCGAAAATAAAGGAAAATAGGGGAGGAGTTTAATTAAGGATAAAAGTGTATTATGGGATATTTATTTAAATTCGGAATTATTTAATTATTAAAACAAATCAAAATTGTTAAAAGGGATTAATTAAAAGATTAAATTTGATTAGGATTGTAAGTTATAGATGAATTGGAGATAAAGATTTAAGAGCCCTATAAATAAATCCTTAAAGTCGATCGTCAAAAGAGTTTTCTTTTCTATGGGTTCTTGGTGTCCGACGGCAAAGGCGCATGATTCAACGTCGAACGGCTACGAGGTACGTAGGGGGGATCCGTAGGTTCTTTGATTATTTTTTTTTGGATTACTATTGCTACATGATAGTTTTAAAAAAAAATAGTTAATGGCCGAAGTAAAGAACGAATTGTTAGAAAAAAAAAAGGTTTGGCGCAGAAGGAGAAAGAAAAAAAGAAAAAGTGATAAAAAAAAAGAGAGATGAGAGGCGCCATATGCAGTGGTATTAAATAAGGGAGAAGAGAGAAAAATCTAGAAGAAGAAAGGGGTCTGTGAACATGACGTAGGGAGAAGTTGAGGGAGAAAAATAAATGGGAGTTCCACGGCCAAAGAGATGGTGAGAGAGAAGTAAAAAAAAATTAAAGGAGTAAGGAAGAGGGTAAGGCCGTAAGGGAGAAGGAGAAAAAAAAATGAAAAAGAGATAGAGATAAAAGGGGTGGAGAGAGAGGATCTAAACATTATGCAAATGACACGGAGAAAATTCAGGAGAGAGAAAAAGATTGAGAGAAGAGGTGATGGCATAAAAGGTGGAGAGAGAATAGCATAATGTTTAGATAAAAAAAGGAGAAATTTAGGGCCGCAAGACCAGGAGAGAGAGAAGGGAATTGAGAAAAGGAAATGAGAAAAAAGAAAGGGGCAATTGGAAATGAGAAAAAAAGGGCCTACGTGAGATTGATAAGAAAAAAAAAAGAAAAAAAAAAGAATAGTGCAGAAAAATAAAAGAGGTCTGTAACATCACGCAAACGAAAAAAATAATAGACGAGGGTGTCTAAGAATTGGAGAGATAAAGAGGTCAGGGTGTAAGGGAATTGGAGAGAGAATAGAGAGCAAACCAAAAGAAGAAAAAAAAAACGTGCGTGCTGGTATGTGGAGAGAGAAACGTGAGAGAGGATAAAAAAAAAAGAACAATAGGAAAGAGAGGAAATAGGAGAGGGGAAAGTGCAATAGGCAGAGGAATTGGATATCTCTGTTATCACAGAAACAAAGTAGCAAGGAAAAAAATATATAATAAAAATATGAGAAAGAAATTTTAGACTTTGATTTATTCAAGAAGGAAGAATTTGTTAATCTAATTTTTTTTACTAGATAAAGACATTGAAAAAAAAAAGACCGAGGGATATTTATTTATAATTTATAATTATTAGATTTTTATATTTATCTTCCTATTCATATTGTGATATATTAATTATATTATTGAATCGGTCTTCGTTAGTATATTCTGATTATCTATTATTATTATTTAAATATGATATATTGATTGTATTCTTATTGATTGATCCTGATTAAATTATCACTATACTTGATTATATTATTATCATACCTGATAATAGTATTATCTTATCAAATCATATTGTCATCATATCTGATCCTATTTTATTATCATATCCGATCTTATCATTGATTATGATATCGATCCGGTAGTCTTTCGGATTGGGTCTTGTTTCACCTAAATTAAATTGCTAAAAGATAGACATCTTAGGTAAATAAGATAAAAGTCGAAAGCTACTGGGCCCATGTCTACTGATTGCCACTAAGCCGGGACCAATTGAATTGAATTGAATTGAATGGGGCAGATAGTGTAAAAACTATGGCTGTCCTGTGTATGGTCACTCGTCCCCCACCATACACGAACCCATTGAATCGTATTGGGCTTGCCGTGGCACTGATCCCTCACTGGCCTGCATGAAAGTGGCATGGTGTCCCTTAATTGACTGAGCGCTCCTCATTGAATTGGATAACTCCGAACATTATAAATTGAATTGAATTGAATTAAAATTGAATCGAATTGAATTGGATTGAAATCGAATTGAATTGAATAGATCATGGTCATTTGGATACTGGCGTTGACTGGCATTGCCTCCGCCCATTGAATCGAATTGAATTGTAATTGACCAATGGCCATTGATATTGAATTGAAAATTATTAAATTGAATAGTGTCATAGTGATCAGACATTTAATTGCTAAATCAATATTGATCGATCATCTGATCTTTTTCTGATCCTTCCTATTGATTTATGACTTTATTATCCTATTATTATATTGAATCATCGATCCAATTGATTAAGCAATTATTAATTGCTATCTCTATTGATTGGTCTTTTGACCATAACTTGATATAGTTGCTCATATTGATAAATCGTTATATTGTAAATTGATTATTGTATTGATTGCTCAATTGACTCATCATTGATTATATCTTATTTTCGATTGAGCATATTGATTATTTAGTAGACCCTACGTACTGAGTATTTTTATACTCATGGATATTTCCCTGTACCTGGATCCGTGCAGGTGAGAGTACTTCGATAGAGGATGATCCTGCAGGTGGCTATGCTCAGTGATAGACAGATGTTGCACATGTTCTAGATTGAGTTGTCTAGTTTTTATTATTTCCGCATTTATTAGAATTGTGAACTTATTAATATTTTAATTATTTTGAATATAATGGATTATTAGCTGTTATTATTGAAAAAGTCTTCCGCATTTATTGTTTATATTCCGCAAAAATGTTTTATAGAAAATTGAGTAGCGCCTTTGGGACGACTCTGAGCACGTGAAAGTCACGTGGGTCTCGGGGCGTTACAGAAGGTATCAGAGCCTAAGGAGAGACACTTCTTAGCTGTCTCTAATAGATAGAATTGAGTCCATGTGCAACTGTCACGAGTAACCACTGCAGCCATCCAGTAGGGTCAAGTAAGTTTTCATTATGATATTGATATTGAATTATTACTTATTAAATTGTATTGTATTATTTATTGTTGGGTGAGCACAGATGTCTCCCAAATTGATGACCTCTCATCAATTTTATCGTGGATCGAGAAATAGATATCGATGATCGAATCCCAAAATGCATAGGATGATGGTCAAGCGATCCAAGGCCCATGAGTAAATAATGAATGGGCCGATACACATCATGAGGAACATATGAATCTCGTTCAACATATAGAGAATATAGCAATACTTATGGTGATGACGTTTCTCCTCACGATGATTGAAAAGAGATGGTTAAAAGTTTTCTCAGGTTACAGCCTCCCCAATTTGACGGGAAAGGCGACTTCGAGAAAGCCTATAGGTGGCTGAAAGAAATTGACCAAACTCTAGTGAAGATGGACTACGGTGAGAACTGCAAGACTATATGTGCTACGAGGCGTTTAACAGGTGACGCTAGGCATTGGTGGAACACAACAAAGGCTGGCACATTATCCGGAAAAGGACCTAATTCCTTGGAGAAAGTTTAAAAAGGATATTCAAGGATCGCTATTACTTGTTTCTCGAAGAGCGAGAAAACGGAAGGAATATCGAGATCTACAACAGGATACCATGACAGTCGATGACTACATGATCGAATTCTTAAAGTTGGAGAAGAATGTTACTCGACGTCAATCAGAGAGAAATCGCGTTAAGCAATGGGTGGAAGGTCTCAAGCCAAGCCTCCGAGGACGGGTAAAATGTTGTAACTATCATACCCTTCAAGTTATGAAAGAGTTTGCTACCATGCGTGAAAATGACGACATAACAAACGCAACTCAACCGAATCAAGAGGATATATATATAATGATCATAATCATATCTGGAGTAAAGATAGAAAACATCAAAGAAGAGAGAAGCGGCATCACGAAAACTACAACCGAGGAAAGTCATATCCAACACGGAATGATCCTCCACCACATAGAGAATCATATAATTACTACCACAAAATGCATCTCGGTGAATGTTATTGGGCAATGGGTGCATGCCTAAATTGTGGCAAGATGAGTCACTTCGCAAGAGATTGCGATGAATCAAAATGGGTCGAACCTCTACGACAACAATAGGCCTCCAAGAATGGTGCTGAAATCACCCAAATAGATTGATATGTTATGACATATGACTTGAAGCTTAATCAAGTCAAAATTGTAATCTCCACTCCAACTAGTCCTTAGATATTTTATATATCCAAATAGCATGTGTTATATGGAATGAATATAGTTTATAGTTTACTTTTCATTAAAAAAAATTGACCATTGAAAAATAAAGTGTTTAATGGAAGCACTCATATGACAATATTTCTAAGGAGGTTATCGATTAGTTGGTGCTCATAATTTACCGTAAAAAGGCGAGCACTCAAACTCAATAGAAAAAGTGATGAAGTGCACACATAATGGTATGGAAGAAGGACAGCATCCAAGTATGTTGAAAAATTATAGTATAGTTATTACTACATTGGTTAACCCAAGATCGATGATATTCCAATATATTCGTCAAGCCTAGAGGAACATGCAGAACACTTGCATATTGCATTGCAAACATTAAGAGAAATAAGTATGCGACAAAGTATCGAAATACAAATTTTGGCAGAATGAGATAATGTTCTCCAGAAATATCGCATAGATGGAATATCAAAAGATGAATGTTATAATCAAATGGATTCAACCAATGGACGTGTTAAAGAGGAAAAAAAAACTTCTTTAGACTTGCAAGATATTTTTGAACAATCGCATTAGACTTGCAGAATATTAGCGGAGAGTCGCACCAGATTACTACACGATAGTATTGCCATGGACAAACCTCATCAAGAAGGACAAAAAGATATAAAAAAAATTTGAATGGCTCAAGAAAGGCTAAAAATATGTTTTAAAAATTGGAGAAAAAATTGACAACGATGTCCTTTTGAAAAGACCTTCAGGCCGATGTTATGTTGCCCACAACTATGCATACAACCCCCGCATGGCATGAGTCGTGATGCTATATAGGAAGAAGATAGTTGCCAATTCATTAAGATGATTAGATATCGAATTAGCAATTGTGGTCTTCACCCCAAGAATTGGTGACACAATGTGTAGGATGAAGAGTTTGAATTCTCCACGAACCACCAAAGTTGAGGTACACTTTCGAACATTTGGGGATCCAATTATTGAAAGATTACGAGTTTGTCAAAGCAAACTCAATTGAGCATATGTTAAGCAGAAAGGTCACTTGCTCATTTGGCGGTGAGCCGACAGAATATGAGCAATGAGCAATTGTATCGTCCAAGTCAGTCTAGTGACCAACAGTGATAGTGCAAGGATAACAACACATCTTACATGCAATCGAAATTACTATGGAAGGTCGGCAAATGAAAGTGAAGCATCAGAGGTCACATGGTGTACTACAAGAGCTTGAAAATCCTCAATAGTATTAAAAAAAAAGATAACGATGGATGTTATTAGAGGGCTTGACATGGACACAATGTGATATGAGTAATAGATGATCGATATATTAAAATAGCCAATGTCATACCCATTAGAGAAAGGTTAGTCCATCGAAAGCCTCATGGTCATTTTTTTAAGGAGGTTATCCGACTACATGGAGTGTTGATATCCATCGCGTCGGATAAGAATCTACAATGCATAGACCAATTCTGATGGAGCATCTATAGAGCAATTGGGATGTGGTTGAACTTCTAGATCACCTTCCATTCACAGATGAATGAGTAGTCTGAATGGACAATTCAGACCTTAAAAAAAATATGTTCTGGACTTGCATTAGACCGGAGTGATAGTTGGAACAATCAGCTCCCACTAGCGAAGTTAGTATGTGGCAACAGTCGCCACTCTGACATAGGCATGCCACTTCATAGTCATGTATGGAAGGCATTATTGCTCTCCTATCAACTGGAGCGAGGTTGATGGACAGTTCGTTGATGACAATTTTCGTCATGAGAATAACTGACGCACATTCAAAAGGATGTTGACAAAATTTGCTTCATCAAGAAATGTTGAAGGTAGTCCACATGAGACAAAAATAGTAGGCTGACATAGTGAGATTTCAAGAATTGAATCAAAATGGAGATCTAACATACGTAGGACACATCATGAAGATGAAGATGACATTTTAAAACGGAAAGTTGAAATCAGAAAAGATTTTTCAAATCCGTTAGGTAGATGATGTAGTTTCGTTTACGCAAATTCGAGGACGAATTTATTTTTAAGGAGGTTATGATGTAACGACCCTAATTTTTGAGAGTTAAAAAAATAATATTTTATTATTTATTTTGAGAAAAATGACCATTAATATTATTATAATAAATAATTCCGAAAATAAAGGAAAATAGGGGAGGAGTTTAATTAAGGATAAAAGTGTATTATGGGATATTTATTTAAATTCGGAATTATTTAATTATTAAAACAAATCAAAATTGTTAAAAGGGATTAATTAAAAGATTAAATTTGATTAGGATTGTAAGTTATAGATGAATTGGAGATAAAGATTTAAGAGCCCTATAAATAAATCCTTAGAGTCGATCGTCAAAAGAGTTTTCTTTTCTATGGGTTCTTGGTGTCCGACGGCAAAGGCGCATGATTCAACGTCGAACGGCTACGAGGTACGTAGGGGGGATCCGTAGGTTCTTTGATTATTTTTTTTTGGATTACTATTGCTACATGATAGTTTTAAAAAAAATAGTTAATGGCCGAAGTAAAGAACGAATTGTTAGAAAAAAAAAGGTTTGGCGCAGAAGGAGAAAGAAAAAAAGAAAAAGTGATAAAAAAAAAGAGAGATGAGAGGCGCCATATGCAGTGGTATTAAATAAGGGAGAAGAGAGAAAAATCTAGAAGAAGAAAGGGGTCTGTGAACATGACGTAGGGAGAAGTTGAGGGAGAAAAATAAATGGGAGTTCCACGGCCAAAGAGATGGTGAGAGAGAAGTAAAAAAAAAATTAAATGAGTAAGGAAGAGGGTAAGGCCGTAAGGGAGAAGGAGAAAAAAAATGAAAAAGAGATAGAGATAAAAGGGGTGGAGAGAGAGGATCTAAACATTATGCAAATGACACGAAGAAAATTCAGGAGAGAGAAAAAGATTGAGAGAAGAGGTGATGGCATAAAAGGTGGAGAGAGAATAGCATAATGTTTAGATAAAAAAAAGGAGAAATTTAGGGCCGCAAGACCAGGAGAGAGAGAAGGGAATTGAGAAAAGGAAATGAGAAAAAAGAAAGGGGCAATTGGAAATGAGAAAAAAAGGGCCTACGTGAGATTGATAAGAAAAAAAAAAGAAAAAAAAAGAATAGTGCAGAAAAATAAAAGAGGTCTGTAACATCACGCAAACGAAAAAAATAATAGATAAGAATTGGAGAGATAAAGAGGTCAGGGTGTAAGGGAATTGGAGAGAGAATAGAGAGCAAACCAAAAGAAGAAAAAAAAAACGTGCGTGCTGGTATGTGGAGAGAGAAACGTGAGAGAGGATAAAAAAAAAGAACAATAGGAAAGAGAGGAAATAGGAGAGGGGAAAGTGCAATAGGCAGAGGAATTGGATATCTCTGTTATCACAGAAACAAAGTAGCAAGGAAAAATATATATAATAAAAATATGAGAAAGAAATTTTAGACTTTGATTTATTCAAGAAGGAAGAATTTGTTAATCTAATTTTTTTTACTAGATAAAGACATTGAAAAAAAAAAGACCGAGGGATATTTATTTATAATTTATAATTATTAGATTTTTATATTTATCTTCCTATTCATATTGTGATATATTGATTATATTATTGAATCGGTCTTCGTTAGTATATTCTGATTATCTATTATTATTATTTAAATATGATATATTGATTGTATTCTTATTGATTGATCCTGATTAAATTATCACTATACTTGATTATATTATTATCATACCTGATAATAGTATTATCTTATCAAATCATATTGTCATCATATCTGATCCTATTTTATTATCATATCCGATCTTATCATTGATTATGATATCGATCCGGTAGTCTTTCGGATTGGGTCTTGTTTCACCTAAATTAAATTGCTAAAAGATAGACATCTTAGGTAAATAAGATAAAAGTCGAAAGCTACTGGGCCCATGTCTACTGATTGCCACTAAGCCGGGACCAATTGAATTGAATTGAATTGAATGGGGCAGATAGTGTAAAAACTATGGCTGTCCTGTGTATGGTCACTCGTCCCCCACCATACACGAACCCATTGAATCGTATTGGGCTTGCCGTGGCACTGATCCCCCACTGGCCTGCATGAAAGTGGCATGGTGTCCCTTAATTGACTGAGCGCTCCTCATTGAATTGGATAACTCCGAACATTATAAATTGAATTGAATTGAATTAAAATTGAATCGAATTGAATTGGATTGAAATCGAATTGAATTGAATAGATCATGGTCATTTGGATACTGGCGTTGACTGGCATTGCCTCCGCCCATTGAATCGAATTGAATTGTAATTGACCAATGGCCATTGATATTGAATTGAAAATTATTAAATTGAATAGTGTCATAGTGATCAGACATTTAATTGCTAAATCAATATTGATCGATCATCTGATCTTTTTCTGATCCTTCCTATTGATTTATGACTTTATTATCCTATTATTATATTGAATCATCGATCCAATTGATTAAGCAATTATTAATTGCTATCTCTATTGATTGGTCTTTTGACCATAACTTGATATAGTTGCTCATATTGATAAATCGTTATATTGTAAATTGATTATTGTATTGATTGCTCAATTGACTCATCATTGATTATATCTTATTTTCGATTGAGCATATTGATTATTTAGTAGACCCTACGTACTGAGTATTTTTATACTCATGGATATTTCCCTGTACCTGGATCCGTGCAGGTGAGAGTACTTCGATAGAGGATGATCCTGCAGGTGGCTATGCTCAGTGATAGACAGATGTTGCACATGTTCTAGATTGAGTTGTCTAGTTTTTATTATTTCCGCATTTATTAGAATTGTGAACTTATTAATATTTTAATTATTTTGAATATAATGGATTATTAGCTGTTATTATTGAAAAAGTCTTCCGCATTTATTGTTTATATTCCGCAAAAATGTTTTATAGAAAATTGAGTAGCGCCTTTGGGACGACTCTGAGCACGTGAAAGTCATGTGGGTCTCGGGGCGTTACACCATTCCTTTATTTCATTAAAATAAATCATTTATGTTTGCCTATATATTTCCTTTACTTTGTATAAATAATATTATTTCATGACGGCATATATACAAAAAAAGAACAATCACGTTTTTAGGTTAATTATTTTTAGACTTGAGAAAAAAAAACACATGAAAAGAAGTCCAATGGTTTTTTAGCTCTTATAAACAAAAAATGCCACAAAAAGGTGATCCGCAGGAGCATCAGACCTTATAAACACCCACCAACCCGCTGCCGTGAATAGCTCGCCCCATTTCCAAACATTCGCCATGGCTGCTCTCTATCGTGCTCCGCCCCTCTGCTTATCGTGCGCCGCTCCCGTGGCCAGCGAGATCGTCGCCTCAGCGACGCCGCTACGTTGCGTTTCAGTTCCCGGTAATCCCTTCGCTCGCCGAGTCGGTCGCGCCGCTTGGTGGAGGCCTCTTGACCGCTCGTCCTTCCCCTCGGTCTCGGTGGCAAAGAAGGGACGGCGAAGTCAGCAGGGATCCTGCGGCGTACGCAGAGTTTTCTGCCGCTTCTCCGGCTCTCGTAAGCTTCCTTCCGACTTGAAAGCTGCAATCTTTGCTTAGCTCAGATAATTTCGAGTTTGTGTCGCCCATTTCTTGTACAAAAGAAAAGGCAATAAGAATTTTGTAATCTTCTTCTGGTTCGGTCACTATGACTGTTTTTATAGTTGATTCTGGTGGGAAAAGAAACGGGAGGATCAAATGCGTCGGAAAGTAGGGAACATGTTGTCCGTGTTAGAAGAACCTAATACTTCGATACAGATAGACATTTGGGGCTCTCGATGGATTGACAGCATTATGCTTGCTCCCTCGAATAAGATAAATTCCTGAATTCCGCACTCGAGTATTCTTGGGTCCATCGTGGGCCAATGAACCCTGCAGTTCCGGGAATCCTGGAACCGGCACCATTTGCATACCTCTGCGGTTGCAGGAAACAAAAGGGTGCCTTATTTTTTTATTTTTTTATTTTTATTTTTTTTTGTTTTTCTTTTGCCAAAGGGTGCTTCTTAGCAACCAAAGATTTCAGAATTGTCCTCGTACCAAAAATGAAGGATCTCATGAGGGACCAACTCCTTCCAAAAATCTTCAAAAAAGCTATTCTAGCTAGGTCAGCGGCACAAATATGGTTAAACGTGATAGCATGGCTTGATCATAGAGTTAATTATAGGAGAGTAGACATTGGTGTGTTACAGGGCATTCACGTTATTGATCTCGGATAACAAGATTACCTACATCTTGTTGTCTCTTGAAGATATATCTCGATTCTTTTGATATAATGTGTGATGGAGGTCAAGTTGCTTTGCTTATTGAATATGCAGGTTGGAAGAATTTGGAATGATTGTGATGTCATAATCTCTTGCATATCAATAAAAGTTTGGAATTCCTGTGAATAACGGATGTAAAAAAAATATTGAACAATTTTGAAACCCGGCATATGTGCAAAATCTTAAAACTTTCTGATATAGACAGAACCATGATCTACCTTCATTATCATTTTTTTCCTGAAAAGATGTAGCTTCATTATCTCATATATCTTTGCGAAAACCCCATGAACTGAGCATGCAGTAAGAAACTTTCTTCCTATTGTATTAATGTATCCTCGAATTTTTTTAAAAAACATAGATTGTAGAAACACATAGTGTCCGATTATTTCAAGTCTGTGGCATGTATATAATGTAACCAGTCGGATTGTGTAGCCTTCACGATCTATTGCTAACCCAAAAATTCCATGGGATATTCCATAATTTGAATTTATTATAGGTTGACGATAACATATATGTACTCTATTCCTTTGTCTAGTTGTCATCTTTCATGAGATCTTTTAGAGTCCTTTTTGTTATCCTGTCTGATTGCAGAAAATTTAGCATTAAGTAAATTATTCATTTTCCTGATCAAGTCATTTGATCATTTTCACCCAGTTGAATGCTTGATATCATGCATATTAGCTTGTGTTTGTTCCTTGTACTCCGGATTGATTGTCCTCATTCTGTGTTAGTTTCTTTACAGCTGAATCAATAAGTAGCTCTTCATGGAATGCCTCTGTTCTGCAAAGTGACATCCCTGTTCTGGTCGAGTTTTGGGCTTCTTGGTGCGGACCATGCCGGATGGTGCACCGTATAGCAGATGAATTAGCACGAGAATATGCTGGGAGGATCAAAATCTATACATTAGACACGGATGAGTACCCTCAGATAGCAGATGTTCATAGCATTGAGAGGATTCCAACAGTTCTACTATTTAAGAACGGGGAGAAGGTGGAGAGCTTGACGGGCACCCTCCCAAAATCAGCCTATGTGAATGCCATTGAGAAATCCTTATCTAATTAGGGATCCCCCCTCTTCAAGTCCTGCAATTAATTGTTTGCCCGCTTGCCTCCCTTAACTACTGCATGGAGTTAAAGAACTACCCGACAGGAAAATGATATGTTAGCAATTTTATCATTTTTACATAGTAAGTGTTACCATACACGCAAAGTTTGTCTCCTCCAAATGCGTGGAGAAGGCATTGGCGAATTTGTATGACATAAAGCAATGTATTCATATTTAAAGTGTTCAAGATTTTCGATTTTTGTCTATGAGATCAAAATTCGAAATTCAGAACATATGTCCTTGTTTCTCATTATAGGAGGAATTAATGTGCTTAATAGTTTAGTACACATTTTTTTTATAAATATAGGGTTATTTTCTCAAATAACTCCTAAACTATCACTAAGATAACTTATATCACTCAACTATCACGATTTTTCATATCTAATCTCAAATTACAAATTTCATTTTTTTGTTTTCTAAACTATCACGATTTTTCTAATTTAATTCTTCTGTCAACTTCTTTGTTATCTTTGGTTTTTTTGCATTTGCGAAAAAAAAACATTATACCCTTACCTCATACGCCTTAAAGTCATGGTATAATGGTATGAGGCAAAGGTATAATGGTCTTTCAACAAATGCGAAAAATTAAATATAACCGAGAAGTTGACGGAAGGATCAAATTGGAAAATCGTGATAGTTTAGGGATCCAAAAAATAAAATTCGTAATTTGAAGTTAGATATGAAAAATCGTGATAGTTGAGTGATACGAAGAAATAACCCTAAATATAAAGTAAAATATTATTAAAATAGGATCAAATAGGCCAGTTCAATTAGTTTAGTTGTGAATCGACTGGGTCAAGTTCGAAATTGGAAATGGAATTGAACCGAACAAAAATCAATTAACAAAAAAAATTCATGATTCAATAGAAAATCAAAATAAAATAAGAAATCAAAAGTTAAAAAATAAAGCACAAAATGAGAAAATATTTGAACTAAGAATAGGTGAAAACTTAAAAAAATAAATATAAAAAATTAATAGGGAGAGAGGAATTAATGGAAATAGAAAAAGGAAAGTACCAAAATGAAAGAAATGCAAAAATAAAAGAAAGTAAGAGTTGATCTATGGCAAAGTAAATTAATAAATTATCATTATAAAATGGTATTGCAGAACAAATAAAATAATTAATATAATATGTCAATAATAATAATAATAATAATAATACTTATAATAACTTAAAATTTTTTATGAATACTAAATTTTAAATAATATCTTATGTTATATTTTATTGTAGGTTATGACTAAATAATATCGATTAAGTACATTTGTCTGTTCGACTGGAGTATTTCATAAATTATAACTCAGAAGGTGTTGGCATTTGTATCCGTTTATTCAAAATTACCATTTTTTCAGTATCGATCATGCATATTATTCCCCTTGTTTTTATGATGTTTAGTTGCATTTTTAGCTTCAACACAATTAGATTTGGATAAGATTGTGTCCCTTCTTTAAAGGACCTCTCTTTTTTAGTGGGATTAAAAATCTTTGCATTGGCTACTTTTTATTTGATGGGTGATCTTTAATCTGATGGATATGAGAGCATTCATATGCGAAGTTCACAAAACAGCTCTCGTGCTGTCCATCAGTGCTAAGGATTATTCTGAGTCAAGCATCATTAATTGTGTCTTTCTGAAGATCTATCTCAAGAAGTTGGCCCTGATAATGAGAAACATTGATATTGTAAACATCTAATTACGGAAAGAAAACGCACTTTAAATTTTTGTCACGTTGCGCAGCGCCTAGATCTGCATCACTGCATGTGTAGAACAACGTAGCATCCGAGGGTCTTCGGTGAACCGACTGACCTGATCGGACCCGACTTAGCTTGAATTGGAAAAGGGTTGGTGGGCCCGATCTGATCCTAACTTGATTTAATTCCAATTCAATGAGGGCTGAGTCAATCCGATCGGACTGATGATTCAATTTTTTTTACTTTTCTTATTTAATTTGAGTATATGGTGAATTTAACATTTTTAAAAATATCAAAATAAAACATTAAAAATAATATTGAAATATTAAGAAGATATATTTTGTATTTTTTAATAAATATTAAATAATATTTTATATTAAAAATAAGAGGTTAATGAATATGTAGATCACCCCACTCTACATTTAATTAATTTAATAATTATAAGTTATTGTTAAATTGAGTATATGTATATATAGAGATAATTAAAAAAGTATCATCTAAGACTAAATAAATTATAACTGTTGAATTAGTCATATTAATTAACATGACTTGATATTGATCTTAATCACATTCACTATTTAACATATAATTTAAATGAATATATAATTATTTTTTAATTTAATAAGTAAAATTAGTGTTCTATCCATTTTACGTAAATTCTTTGCATATACATTTTCCTCTTAAAGTAATATAGAAAGCAAGAAAAAAAATGAATGAGTGGATGATCAAACACAATCCAAATCTGATTAGATCAAATTAGGTCTAATTTTTTGCCCTGAGGGTTTTTTATCCGATCCAAAGTAGGCATTTGGCAAGTAGATTACTTCAAATTGTGTTGTAATGAAATGGAATGTAATTATAGAGATTTAATTAGATAATGTGATAGGTGAATTTATACGAGTATTTGAATGAAATAGGGGAATTGTAAAATGGTGCATTTAATGAATGATCAAATATGGATTGGAATTACATGATCAAATTTAAACATCCAATATTTGTCGCTAATGTACATATATCATATGAATACAAATGAAGCACCGAAGGAGATGGTTCAGAAAAGGAAATCATCATAATAATAATTTATAAATGTCAATAAAACCTCAAATTTAATACTACAACAATCTCTAATTAATTTATAAAGGTCTAGAACGTGACCACTTAAACATACCTGTGCCATGAATTGATGTCAATAAACTAGTACATAACACTAGGGGTGTTCACTAGGTCAGGTCGACCCATGAACCCGATGATCCAACACGAACTGGTTTGGGTCAGGTCGGATCGGACCCGACCCAACCCGATTTTTTATTTTTTATTTTTTTTATTTTTTTTATTTAAACTTAAGGCTTACGTTTGATTAAAAAAATTTTAAAAACTAAAATAAAATATTTTAACTGCAGAAATAATATTAAATAATTAGAAAACTTATTTTATTCTTTAAAATAAATATTAAATAATACTTTTTATATTAAATAAATATAAAAATAGTAAGAAAGAAATTTAAAAAAAAAGAAAAAAAATTGGGTGGTCGAGTAACTCGACCCAACCACATAACACCTTGGGATATAAGACCTCCATTTTTTTCTTATATGTGTAGTTATGCATACCAATACCAAGTTATATATATATATATATATATATATATATATATATATATAATATATCAAGTGTGCTATCATACCTTTGTGGTAGCACTATGCGTCCACTATTCCAAAGCCATCCGATCTGAGATGGAGAGCTCTGATGAAAGTGCGTCCTTCAGCGCAGGGGTTTGAATGGCTTAGTGGGTGGAATGTGGTTTAGCGCAAGGGCTCATCTCTGTGCGTCTTCTCCTCCCGCAAGCGACATCTTCGTAGGGGTTCGAGCATAGCTTCCGCAGGAGACATCTCCTTCATCCTTGCCAATGACATCTCCTTCTACCTCTACTAGTGATGTTCCTGGGGCATCAACCCCCCTTCGGTGATCTCGCATGAGGGCCGACATCCCCTTTTTTTCTGTCGTGCCTGTGACGGCTAAAAAGCGAGCTCGCGGAGGGCGTCGGCATCCCCTTTTTCTCTTTTGCGCCAACAAGTGCAAAAAAAGGGGCGTTGGTCCCATGTCAATGAGTTCGTTGATCGGCGAGGAAGGAGGATCGAGGATGAGGCCGGAGGAGAAGGAGGAGAATCACGTAAAGCTCCATCATTGCGCAGATGGAGGAGCTCCGTCGTCGTGCAGGTCTCCTCACTAGAGCTCTGTCGACGTCACGCAAAGAGTGTCACTGCCCAACACCATCGTCGCCCGTCCGCTTGCCATCGCCCTCTGTTTTCCCTCCTTCACAATTTGGCAAACCGGACACGTGAGAGGCAAAGGACGTGCGAACCGGAACTGCTCGAACTGACAGATATTCATTAGGGTCGTCCATTTCAAATCGGACATCCTGAAGTTGTGAGGCGCGCAATGGTACCACTTTGATGTGGTAGTATACTAATATTCCCCACATATATATTATAATATATGTCTTTATATGGATTCATCATTCATACCACATGATCAAATGTAGACATCCTTAATGTACACATACCATATGAATACAAATGAAGGAGATGGTTCAGAAATGGAAATCATCATAATAAATAATTTATAAATATAAAGAAGAGCCCAAACTTAATACTACAATCATCTCTAATTAAATGCCTCAGTCATAACTCAGAGTCACTGGTTCCAGCCTGGCCACAGAAAACAAACAGCCCTTGGATAAAAAAGAACATTATAGAAGATGGAATCTTTGTCCTTCTCAAGTAAACTGAAAAAAATCTAAAAAACCAATAACAAATTCTTGTGTTTCATCTCATATAGTCACAAATGCATATGTACCGATTAATTAATCCCTAATTTGCACCATATAGTAATCCTTTAACAAATGGGTAATGATGAAAACATATGTATGATACTTAATTAGTCCGCCTGTAAGGTTAGACTGATCTGATCAGTTGTACTGACATGAACTCTGGAGGGAGAATGCTTTGCCGATCTTGTTGGCGTCGAGGACGACCAAGCAGCGGACGTCGTTGCGGAACTCCGGCTTCACGAGCCTCCCCAGCACGTACGCCCGCGAATGCAGCGTGATGTCGAGCGTCAGGTTCACGGGCACGCTGTTGTTCCCCCGCTCGCTGCTCAGGCCCGCCCCGCCGCCGTACAGCGGCATCCGGGTGCTGCCCACCACCACGTCCACGTTCCTCTCGCTCTTCCTCGACTGGTAGAACTTCTCCATCTGCGCCAAGAGGCCTTCGATTTAAGTGGATGAATCGACCGATCGATCTGGCAGTACTAGTATTGTAGTCGAGGATTCTTACATCGCCGGTCGCCATGGTGAGTTGGTAGTAGTGGAGGTTGATGGGCGCGGCCAGCGTTACGTGCACGCCGAAGAAGCTGCCGGTGTTCCGATACGTGAACGTCAAGGTGGAGTTCAAGGTGGCGAGACTGGTGGGCACCATCGACGCGTCCGTGCCCGCTTGTATGTCAAAGGTCTCGAACGTGATGCGCTGATAAATACAGGACACAATTTTTGCCCGGCGTGGGCGATTAATTTGGACAGCAAGAACACATCAATCGATCAAGAAATCGTTCAGCATTTTAATCCTTGGAAAGGGAACGAACGAGCGAAGAAAAAGTTTGTACCTTCATGGTGACGACGGGTTTTTGGTTGTGGCTGACGCCCCACAGGATCAGAGCGAAGAAGAAGAAGAGTGCGAGGAAAGCGGCCATGAAATTGAGCACGTAGCACCTCTTGTGGATGCCTCGTTCATCGTCCTCCTCCTCCAGTAGGCCCTCCTCCTCTATGACGTCGTAGCGATCCTTCCACGCCTTGTCGCCTTTGCGTACGCGACCGGCTACGACGACGGCGGCGGCGGCGTCGTCGTTGGGTGAGACCTTCCTGAAGCTGGGCTTGAGCGAGTCGGAGAACTGGCTAGCGGAGGACTCCCGGGAGTGGTGGCCCAGAAAGAAGTGAGAGTGCGACAGGGAGTGCGCCGGGCTGAGGGCCGGCGGCGAGGAGTGGAAGGACATGGTGCCGGACTTCTCCCCGTCATGGGAGTCGCGCGATGGGCTCTGCACGTAGTACAAGGGGCGGCGCGGCGAGGACGGCGCATTGCTGATGGCGTGACGCATCCTTTCAGATCGATATCGTCTCCCCCACTGCGGCTTCCGAGTGCAACGCACTATATATCTTCTGTCTTTTCTTTTAATTCTTTTTTCTAAATTTAATTTGATTGCCGTATGTCATCACTGAAATTTGTATGTAAATAAATATATATATATATATATATATTGTTTTCATATGAAATTGAATTAATATTAATAAATTGGTTTGAATTTGTTTTTTTTTTCTCAATTTTATCATAGCGTTATACGGCATAACAAGTTTTTTTGAATCTTCTAAATGAATTTAATGAATATTATTTTTTCCTAATTTCACATAACTAAAAAAATGTTCAAAATCCCATGATTAGTATAATAAACACGTGTGTAAACAACGTTAAACAACTCACTTTCCTTTTTTTCTTCATTTCTTTTGCCTTTTGCTTAATTACTTTTATCCCTTTTTTTTCCTTCATTTTTATAGTGGTTGCTTTCTTCGTCCATCAGATCTCACGTGAGGCGGATGCAAGGCTTGAAGTGGTAAGTGGTGCATCCTCGTTTGAGTAAAATCTTGAATTTAAATTTAAACATAGAAAATTTTTATTAAAAATTTCATTTATCATTATCAGGTACACGACGTTGGACTATCTTCTCAAATTAATTGATCTTGATGATAAATCAACCTCTAACTCATAGACAATTTGCATAACAATTAGCATAGCATGTCCTAAATTATGAACTTGGATATCCCAAAGAGAAAATATCCATTTTTTTTTTTTCTCCAGGGAACTTTGGAGGAGAGATGCTTCAGAAAGATGGGCAAAAGAAGTGAATCCCCCATATAGAGAAAAAGAAAGAAAACACAATAATATATTAAATAAAATAATAATTGCAAAATTTAAAGCATAAAAAATAATAACCTGATGACATTAGATTAACCTTTGATGGATTCTTGACAACGGCATGCTATTAGGGTTTAATAAGATTATCTCATTGTCTTGTTATTGTCTATGATCTAAAGAATATGATGGCATAAGTCTAAAAAGATTATTTTGAGAAATCTCTTTGAAAATATCGATTGTCATTTGTTGCCGAAGAGTTTTAAATAACCCGGGACAGGTATATGATTGCTCAATTTGAAGTATGTATTATTAAACATTGTTATAGAGAATGTAATCATGTTACTGACTATTTGGCAAATTTTGATCGTTTCAATGAGAATGACACTTTTTAGAAGGGACGACCACCTTCGGGCCTTCTTCAAATTTTATATCAGGACGTTTCTGCGACCTATATCAATAGATAGCATGCTCTTTTGTTAAAAAAAAAGCCACACTTTCTTTGACCCAGTCCACATTCACATGAAACAATAGTATGATGGTAAAATCTAGATCGAATTTTTGCCAATCTGGATGGTATTCTTCAATGGCTTGACTCAACCAATCAAAACTCTGGCTAAGTTTCTCGAACTCGACCCATGCTCCTGTAAGAAATAATCAAATAGAAATGAACCAAGCCCGGATTACACTTGAAGTGAGTTCATGCCAGCCCAACCCGAGTCAAACTAAACTTGGCCTGGGTTAAAGAGATACATTTTTATTTTAGTTTAATTATCCTGATGATTTATGATATGCAGTTAGAGAGCCATCGATGATTACTGCATGCTCGACATCATTATTAGATTTAGTTTTTCTTAATTATAGTTTATTGTATTTCATTGTATAAATTAAATATGAGGTTTACAGTCTCTTTGATTTCACTGATCCATTGATGATCTTAACCCTTTATCATTGTATAGTTGTGATATAGGTAAAGATCAGAACTTAATTAATGAAAGATTAAAAAAATCTAAGCATTCAAGTTATTGATTGACGAAATATTACTGCATAGCATTGCATGGATGGGACATGATATTATCCCTGTTGCATGATTTATCCTTATCATAAAAAGAGGCCTATTAGAGAGGACATTTGAGGTAGTGTGCACAATCACGGACTACTAATCAAATGCATGTCATTTATTGCAACAAATATGTTAATTATTGGCATGATGTATAATCGTCAGAGATTTAGAAGTTGAACACAATTTCCATCCAAAGCATTAAAATACAAACATTAATTCAAAGCATTATATGAAGCATTGAAATACAAAAGCAAAGCACCCAGAGCATTGTATTAATTTATCCCAGTGATCTTAAGTTAAGACTCAATTTTTAATTAATATCCTTGCATTGTGATTCATCACATTATTATGTCATTCGTAGTCACACCAATTATAATTGGATATTTATAGACATTGATGTAGATTGATATCACAAATATATATTGGTTCTTACTAAAACTTTTTTTATATATTCAATTCGCATCATATTGTTACTTATCTCATTATCGTATTGATTATTTTTATGTATGCTAGTAAGCTCTTTTCATTGATGATATAAGTGTTAACTGTGTTTTATATATTGATATCATGTTTTTATATTGTTAATTATTTTTACCAATTAATTTATTATTCATCTATTGCATTGCTAAGCTCACAAGTTTTTTTTTTTGCATTGATTTTGCATGTAGCCAAATAATCCAAAGATGAGCAAAAGGCATGTAATAATGACTTTTAATGACATTATGCTATCTTTTTATTTTAAATATTCTGATCAAAGAATTAATCCAGCACCTATTTCTATTTGTCCATGAGAAAGAAAAAAAAAAAGACTTGCAATCTGTCCAGGGATACGTTACTTGTGAGCGGTATATGTTCATTTGATTCATAATATGGATATATGACTTCTAAAAAAAAAAATTTTTTTAACCCCCCCCCCCCCCCCCCCCCAATTGCTGTGATGGCATCAAAATTACAACTTTTCATTCGAAAAAAAAAACAAAACAAAACAAAACAAAACCAAAATAATTTGTGAGATGTGAGCCGCTGACTGTTGCCTCATGGGCCAAGTCCACTTATTGCGAAGTTGGGAAGATAAAGCCGACAAGATTGGAGCCCAAGTACCAAAATAGGACCGGCAGAGGCCCAGGTTTGGGCCCAGTTGTGGCGAATTGTCCAAACTCCAAACCATGGTTTGAACATGACATAAATTAAAATTACATTGGTTCAAGTGTGCATATAGTTTTGGAATGGGATAAAAGTAAAACATTATCGACACCAAGTTCATCGATGTCAAATCACCAATCGCATGACCCACAAATTTTCTCTTGGCAATTTGGAGAAAATGCATAATAATTGATGTTATACCAAATTTATTTAGGGTCAAATTAAAATGTTGATAAGTAATTTAATGGTTATAGTTAATTTTTCATAATAAGTAACTATGTGTTTGGTAATAAAAAAATTTATAAATATAATATTATAATAGATGAAATATAATGAAAAATATATATGTATATTATAAGGTCCAAATAATATATTTATTGATCAAATTGATTAACTTTTTTTATATAAAATAAGCTGAGTCTGCTAATTTATTTATTTTATTTATAAGCACATAAAATAAGTACTTATCAATTCTTTTTATCGATTATGAAATAAAAATTTTAAAATTATTTATAAATCATTTTGAGTAACTTTTAAACTTAACTAAATCTCTCCTTAACTATATATATATATATATATATATATATATATATATAAAAGTAAGGTATATTTCCCCCGGTTGGGTGAAGCTCAATACCGTCGATTCTTTCACAGGACCAGGGGAGGTGGGAGGAGCAGGTTATCTGCTCAGAAATCCTAATGGTTGCTTCATATGTGTAGGTGCCTCGACGAGCAAATTCTATTCAACTTTGGCAGCTGAAGCATGGGTTATACGTATTGGAATTATAAAATGCATAGAGTTGGGATATCGGAAGCTTAAGTATGAAACTGATTCTTCAAACCTGCTAGCATACTCAACCAAGATACTGCTTGCCCTGGAGACTGAAAAATATCATGACTGATATTTGAAATCTGATAAAACTTTTTGATTTTTTTGGAGCCTCACATATATATAGACAAGCAAATAGAGCAGCTGATTACTTAGCTACCTACAGTAGAACAACATAAGTATTGATGTATTTTGGATGGATGAGCCACCTAGTGGCCTCCGTTATTTTTTGTACCACGATTTTATGGGCTTTTATATTAATAGATGAAGGTATCTTCTTAAAAAAAAAGTAAGGTATTTCACGCAAATAGCACGTGATGTCAGTTCACATGGAGATTACATGATTTTGAAGAGATTTACATATCTCCTCATGTTATATGTGTGGTGCAGTCATGTTTTCTTGGATGCACTTTTTATATAATTATATATAAAGAAAGTGCAGATCGGGTAGAACATACAACAATATCAGTCGTATAGGAAAGTAAACATATTATATTATCACACTACATGTGCGATACACGTCAACTATATGCACACACTCATCTTTCTAATCTTTTGTTTCCAATACCTTTTGTTTTCCTTTTTGTGATACTTCTCATGCGTAAATAAACATATTAAAGAATAAAGGACAATATCAAAATCACCCTGCTGTAGTGGTCATAACGTATAACTTGTTGGGTCGACGGTTGTTAATAGCCGGTTTGATTTTTGGAGTCGTCGTCTTGGTAAGAGGTAATAAACTTTTCCGCTTCCTGCCTCGATACCGATTTAGTCAAATGCTCATAACCTTAGATATCGATAGGTAGTTATCAAAAAATAAAAGAATAAAGAATAACAAACAAGTGTGATTGACTTAATTAAATAGGAGGATTATGTTCTGGAATCGCTGAATGTGTTAGTAATATACGTTTAATTTACAAAATCATCATTTCATCAGATTTATTCGTGTTATTCATATTTAAATATTAAATCAATTTAGTGTTACTAATTTTAAACACCGATAATTTATGATAAAAAAATAAAGGACAGCCATGCTGCATGCATGCCACTGGCATTTATTCATTCACTCCCATATAATACATCATATCAACGACAACGACTCTCACTAGGCTTTAATTTAGTCCTTTTGCCTGCAGAAGGAAGAGGAGTTCCATATGTATTATTCATCCCCCGTGAAAAGCTGACACCTCTATATGTATTCTTTTTTGCACCTTTATAGTTTTTTTTAAACACCTCTATATGTATTACTCACTCACCTTTCTGCAGTCGACCGAGTCGAGGTTCGATCGATTCAATAATATTATTTTATATAATTTTTATGAGTAATTTAATATATAAATTATTACAAAAATAATTAAACTAATTAAAGAATATTAGTTTAAATAATAGATTACATTTTATTATTACTAATATAATAATATAAATTTAATTTCAATACAAATTTATTGACTAATATATTATTACCGAATTTTATTCTCTTTTCATATATAACTCTCTTTTATTTTAGTAGTTTTCTTTTTATTATTACTAATATAATAATCTAACTTTAATTTCAATCTAAATTTATTACTAATATATTATTACCAAATTTTATTTTCTTTCCAGATATATCTCTTTTTATTTATTTTGATTAATATTCTGTTTCTATTTAGATCTTTCTTTTTTTTCTTATTTTAAATTTTAAATTTTTTTATTTTTTCTCTCCTTTCACTTTCACATGCAAAAATTTCCAATTTTATAAAATTATTTAAACATTCATATCCCTTAATAAATACTTTCCATATTTTATTATTCTCTTAATAATATATTCAATTGTAATTGATTCTCTCCAACTACCATCTTTCCTTTTATTTTCTTATTTTAAATTCCTCCTTTTTTTCTCTCCCTCAATCTTCATAACCTTCCAATTTCATTTAAAATAATTTGGTAACTTTAAACTTAAATATCTCCTAATAAATTATTTTCATAAATCATAACTTTTGAAAAAAAATATAAAAAAATCGGATTCAACCGGATTCACCGGTTCAATCCGATTTTTTCGATTTTTTCCGAGCAAATTCGATTATTCATCATTTCTAGTTTTACTAATGAACCGGATCACTTTCTTACCTATTCGCGATCGGACCGGGCCGGTCCGAACCGGTTTTTAAAACATGGAACATGGTCTCTTTACGCATCTCTCTCTTGTGTTTGTGGGTGAGTGTGACAACAGATATTACAGAGCAGAGAGCGGACGAGGAGGAGAAGCTTAGAAATATTTTACCGAAGAAAAACAGAAGAGAAATCAAGGATAGAGATGCAGGTATGAACCTACACTTGGGCCTAATTCTTCTGTTCTTACTTTTCTCTTTCTGAGCTGTTGGGAAACATGCAGTTTGGACTCTTACATTTTCCCAAACGCAGGGGTCTAAAATGTGCTCTAGATTGTCTCCCTTGCTGCAGCTACTGCTGCTGCTGAATCAACATTTGATTGCTTCCCCTGCTTCAGCTGTTCAGGTTTAGTCTCTCTCTCTATATATATATATAGACCATACCTTTTGAATCTTTTAATAAGCTCAAAATCTAAGTAGCTCGGCGGAACATGCCTGAGGGACCGCAACTGCGACGCCGGGCTGCGTTGCGAGGTGTGCCTGGCAAACTGGAAAATCCGGCCAAGGTGCACCAGGATCAAGCCCAACTATCCCAAGTCCTGTTAGAGTTGATGAATATTTCAGGCCTCCTTATTTTTCACATCGGGTTCGTCCACGTGAATTTAGAGGAATTCGAGTATTACTCAGTGCTGCTGGCGTACGAACGAAAGAGGAGTTCGAGGGGCCCCGCCCCCCGACGGCGGTCCCGTTCGCCGGTGAGCGGGTGGGGGTTCGGGGGCAGTGCCCCCGAAATCTAGACGGGTTTTGAACTTTTGTTTAGCCGGCCCGTGTGATTCGGATTAGGTTTTTTCTCTGTTTGTTTGAATTTTAAACCCGATTTGAAGAGGCTATTAATAGTCTAATTTCTGATGTAATTTGTATGGCGGCTGTAAACCTAAACGATATAGTGGAACCTCTTTGCAGGACGTAGCCCTCGTCTCAATGGTGAACCTGGATAAATTCATGTGTTTCTCCTATTTTTCTGCAACCTCTTTACGATATTCTCTCTTTGTTTTCGAATTTCCCCATAAGTCCAAGGTACGTATGCATTTGTATACAGTCACTCGTCTTCTCTGTCTTGCTGGGTTCGATAAGAGACGTACGCCTGAGCAGGCTGAGCTGATCAGCTAACGATTAATGGAAATAGATTAGGAAAAGAATGGCATGCATGTATGCAGGGAACGGGACTGCCGTTCAACCGATACGCGTGGCTGACGACCCACAACTCGTTCGCGAAGCTCGGGCAGAAATCGAGCACCGGAACCCCCATCGTCACGCCGGAGAACCAGCAGGACTCCGTCTCTGACCAGCTCAACGTAAGCAACTCCCACTCTTTTTCCACTCAGAATTAACGTTCATGTCTATGATCGTTCTTTAAATCGTTTATAATCTAGTAATCCCTGAAGGACGGGCCGAGAAATTTTGATTTCGAAGTAGGCTGATCGTAGGAAGATTAGAGTGAAATATTGTTGTCATTTCTCAGCATTCAACAGATCAGAGGCTCTAATTGAGGTGCATGCATTGGTTAGCTGTGCATTAGAGATCAGAAGCTCTAATTAATGGAAACCTCAAAAAGGACCTATATTATGACCAAATTTCTGAATTAATGACTATTGAAGTACTACTCTCATCTTTACCTCAAAGATGAATTGCAAATGTCATCCTGATGTTAATCCTGATTGTTTCATATTAAGTGCAGAACGGTGTCAGGGGCTTAATGCTGGATATGTACGACTTCAGGAATGACATCTGGTTATGCCACTCCTTCGGTGGCAACCGTTACGACTTCACTGCCTTTGTGAGTTCCATGAAAACTACTGCACCAACGCAAGTCCACTTTTGGCTAATATAATTTTCGTTTCAGCAACCTGTAATCAATGTCCTGCAAGAAATTCATACTTTCCTCGAGGCAAATCCTTCTGAAATCGTTACGATTTTCATTGAAGACTATGTAAAATCCCCTAACGGCCTCACCAGAGTGTTCACTGCCTCTGGACTCATGAAGTATTGGTTCCCTGTGTCACTGATGCCCAAGAACGGCGGCGACTGGCCGCTGCTTAGTGACATGATACGCAGGAATCAGCGCCTCATAGTCTTCACGTCGAAACAAGCTAAAGAAGCCTCTGAAGGCATAGCATACGAGTGGAGATACGTCGTCGAGAACCAGTGTAAGGAGTTGATAGACGATATGGTGACAAAACCAATCGATTCTGCTTCCAACAATAGACAGCTTTTTCTGATCATTTTGTGCATGCTAAATGATGTTTATTATGCAGATGGAAATGGCGGAATGACTGCAGGCTCTGCCCGAATCGAGCAGAGTCGTTGCCGATGAACACGACGTCGAGATCACTCGTGCTGATGAATCACTTTCCAACAGTCCCAGACTTGGCAGCCGCCTGCAAGGATAATTCAGCCCCCCTGTTGAGCATGCTCAACACTTGCCACAGTTCATCGGCTAACCGATGGCCCAACTTTATAGCTATGGATTTCTACAAGGTGCATGCTGAAACAGTGCTGCAGTTTACTTTTGCGCCCAGTGGCAGCAGATTTTGCATGGAGTCGGTGGATGTAATTAATCTGAGGTGTTGAGTTTTTGTTGCAGAGAAGTGATGGAGGTGGAGCTCCAGAAGCAACAGACGTAGCGAACAGCCACCTGGTTTGACATTACCCAATTCAAGGTCTGTGACATTTCTTGGAGCATTAATATTTTTGGTGTACAGATAGATGTCCAAGGCATTTGCTTGTTTTATCCTCCTATGCCATGTTAGAACTATTTCAATATGACTGATTGCATCAATGGCATTAGCACAAGTAGGTTCATGCAGTCCCCTAAATAGGTTGATTCTATGGAAAAGAGAGAGAGAGAGAGAGAGGTTTGTAGCATGAAATAAATCTCAATTCACAAGCATTTATGTAGGATCTTGTTAAGGCATCCAAATAGTTCGACTTTTTTTCTGTAGATTTTTCTGATATCTCATGTTAAATGGTTATATCCAAACTAAAGCTAATTTGCTCAGTGATCACTTTAGACTCTTATTTCATACACATTCACATATATAATAAAATGAGTGTGTAAAAGAGCATGTCCTGAACTACGTAGCATGTTGATAAATGATGATGAAGTAACTTACTTTATATAATCATAAAGTCATATGTGCATGGAAAACAGGCAACTGATGAGTTCCACAAAAATAAATGTGAATACTCTATCAATATATTATTTTGCAATAAAAAGAATAACATAAGCATTATATGTAAAAAAATATACTATATTATATTTGTGACATCAAGAACATTGTACAAAAAAAAAGTTGTCTAAAATGTTATACGTTTTGGATATCAAAAGAGGAAAAAAACACGTTGAAGAATAGAATCAAAATCTTTTTATAAGGTTAAAAAGTTTGTTTTTTGGAAGAAGTCATTTCCTTATTTATAGAGAAATAATATAGTTATCATTTTTTTCGTTATTAAATAATCATAGCGTTAACATGCAACAGCATGGTGTGACGGACCGAACGATAAGTCATTAAGACGCGTTGTGATTAAAAAAGACTATACATCATTAATGCAATGTTTACTTTGTCTAGTTAAATTTTGGAACATTTTGTTATCTCAACATGTGAATGTTATTACAAGTTAGTACTTTCTGCATAATATTATTTTAGCTTTACATAGGATCTTATATATATTGGTGAAAAGTATGCGTACATATATGTAAATTTATGTATGACATATATGCATATTTTTTTATATGGATCATGCAAGTCAAAGATATGGGTGGTCGATGTTCATGACGAAATATGTCACATTGAATTAGGTCTTGGAGGGTATTTAAAATTATCTTGAATATTGAATGTATAAATATTCAATTTGTGAACATTATTTTCCGTATTTGGAAGAAAACATATATGAGCGCACGAGTTAAAGAAAAAAAATTATCGATTATACCGGCTTGAAGATCTGGATTGTTTTTTCGATTACATGAGGAGGCACAATGTCTAATATAAGAAAAAATAAACTTAAAAATAAAGATATCTAATATATATATATATATATATATATATATATATATATATATATATATATATTATAGAAGTTTGAATGAAGTGAAATGGACATCATTTGAGTTATCATGAATTGCTGATGTAATGTAAATTTCATAATGTATTTGTTGAAGTAGATGATTTTTAAAAAGAAGTACATATTGTGGAGGAAAATAAGTATATGCTATAATAGTGTTGTTGTCAATTTCTTTTCTTAGGAAATTGATTTATCTTTTTTATATAAGATTTGGTCTAATACACATTTAAGGAATATTTGTTTGTGACAATGATTTTAGTGATGATGTGATAGTAGTGGATGCTTAATTTAAACATAATTATTATATTTTTAGAATTTTTTTATTTTTTATTTTTTTAAACATGTTTAATGATTTATTTAAAATGAAAATGTAAAACTATAACTAAATATGTTAATAATTTCGCACAATGCGCGTGCAGCATATTAATTACATAGTGCAACTATATATATATATATATATATATATATATATATATATATATATATATATATATATATATAAAAGGTGCTGTTTCATAGCAGAATAAAAGTTAGAGTTATATTTTAATTATTTTTTTATATTCTACCAAATAGCAGCCTTAATTTCAAATAATGATTAAGGGTAAAGTTGAAACTGAAATAAAATGATATTCTCTGTCAACAATAAATTTCGGAGATAAAAAATTCTTGCTTTTAGCAAGAATTGTTTTATACTCGTTCCATTTTCAATACATTAACAATTTCTTCCATCAATAACGCAGCAAGAATCCATAACTTCTCTCTCATGTTAGTTTACAATTTCTATAATTCTTTGGAGTTCTAAAAAAAATCAGCCAACAATGTATACAAAGAGTAGCAATATCCAACAATCATGAAAGACTGAAAGTAGTACGCGTGATGATGTGAAGACATGCTCAACGTTTGTATCTCCGAAGTCGACGATTTAACACTGTTTATAAGTTAAAGGTAATCATCATCGAACCTAACTAATTCAATTAAATTATTTCACTTTACATATCTAACAGTGTGCCAATAAGAATTTGTTGTTATACTGACTCAAATTCGAGATTTTACTTAAAGTAAACGAGAAGGAGACTTCACCTTAACCCTTAGTTGCTTAAGGTAGGAAGACATGCTCAACATTGATATGGGAAGTAGGGCGTATGAGTTCATCATAGAGATCCACGTATAAATTAATCACCAATTGAAGAGTTCTAAGGGGAAGGTATGACATGTAGGAGTTAAGAAATAGCAAACTTTGAACTATCAGTTCTGCAAAGATGCATTCTTGTTCAAGCATCGGAGCTGCTCGAAAGTTTAATGACACTTCTTCATCGATGTCCTTAAAACTTGGAGAGGCTTGATGGGTGGCATTCTATAATCTATTATCTTTTCACATTATAATCTACATTACAAAAATTATTATCTATTAAACTATCAGCAATGTGTATTATCTTCTTTACTATGTACGAGTAATTTTTCTAACAATTTAAATGGCATCATACAACTTTTACTAAAATATCCTTTATCACTAATATTAAGTTAAATATTATATAATCTAGCTAAAAGCTCAAATAAAAATCATAAAAGTAATAAATTAAATAAATATAATTATAAATATTTCATATATTTTTAAAATGAAAATGATGGTAATGAATATATGTAATATTTAAAATAATAACTAATAATGATATGCAATTCATGTGAATAACACCAATAGAATATTTTTAAATTATTATAATAATGATGGTAATAATATTATTTGTTATGGTTACATGAATTTTTATATTATTTTTATGTTTTATTTGTCTAAGATTGGAAAGTGTAGGAATGAAAAGAAAATAAAAATATATTGATACTTGGGTGACAATCTAGATGGACACTCCATATTAGTCAACGTGGATTACAACAAATTAAAATAAGGTAAATAAGGTAATACGATGGCCCTTGTAATTTAATTAAAGAAAAGTTACGTTGATACATGATCATGATTTAACGTTACTAGCTTCCAACTTCCATAAAGAGGGTAGGAATTTTCAAATCCACCAGTTGAATGCAATAATTTAAAAGTGCAATGCCAATGACTTTATCAGTCACATTTGCTGATCGCAAAGCTTAGAAATATGAGATTCTTAAAGCAATCGAAATCTTGGTCGGGAGTTTTTAATGAGCAAAACTTGGTTTTGCAAACTCTCTAGAAAGTTATCCTCTTCCTTCTCCTTTGTTTGACTTCACTTGTAAAAAGTTGACTAGGGAATATGTAGTGATGATCTTTGGATGTCGACATCAAGTTGTGACCATCCATCATGTAAGAGATGTTGTAGATGACTGTCATACTAAATACAATTTGCAGAATTGAATTCATGGAACAGCAGGCTTGAGCTTAGACAGTTGCAGGAACAACAGATGTTTCAACGAGGATCATCTTGTGTGAAGAAGAGAAATGGTACGAAAATTTCATTGCTTAAATATATCTGACTCAAACAAGAAGGGGCAGAAACTTTCAGAGGAAGAAGGAAAAGCACATCATTTCCACACAAACTGCAAGCACTGAGCTCCATATGAAATTTATCGAACTTCTAGGACAAGGAATATTTGCATTGAAATGACAAGCAGCAGCAAAATTTCCCTGGACTAAGCTCAACAATGTTGTACAAGTGAAACAGTCGAGAATAAACAGCGAACCTTTGTACATGTGGATTAACCTGAAACCTCACATTTTTTTACAGAGAAAGAAAAAAGAAAAGAGTAGCATTCGCAAGAACATATCTTGTCATGGGCAGCAACATGCATAACCAAAATAGCTCCCACAATTGTTCATCTCATAATGAACCATGTCTTCTGCATAATGATGAAATCTAATTAAGTTTGCTGGTTCTTTGATATCGCCATCAGCACTATCAGCATTTTGTGTAAACTTATTCGTTCTGCTTATCAGCTGATCCAGTCAACGGACTTCCCAACGGTCCTATTTCTGGTGTGTCCTGATATGTTCGCTTCGGATCCCGTCCTGATCGATCCTGATGCACACAAGAGCAAAGTATAAAAAGTTGAAAGCAATGAATCCTACAGAGATCCAGAACTACCAATTTACATCATGATAGACAAACAATCACAAGACGGATTTTAAGCAGCACATTCCAGTTCCTGCTTTGACTTGTTTGTCTAAAGATCAGAAACAAGATTAGTAATTCACATTTTATTATTGACTTTCATGACAGAAATTAAGCCCACAAGTTGACAGCCAACAGACCAAGATGCCCACGAAAAGATGGAAAACCATTAAAGTTCGTGTGGCTGAGTTTTCAACAAAGTGAATTGTCCACAATGGCAAACAAAACGATCATTTACAAGTTTTTCATGCAAAGAAATATCCAGAGAGAGCAAAACAATATATTGATATGGCCTATGAGGATAAATACAGATTCAACATAGGTCTGATTTTCATTTGTCCAAACTGTCGTAAATAAAAAGGCCAAAAACTTCACTTATGAAAGATAAAAGTAGAAGAATAAGGAAGCTACAAACTACCAAGCATACTTCCTTCTCGTTCACCCAAAAATAAGGATTATGTTTCCTTTATGTTCAAAGCACTAAAAATTCTCATGTAACCAATAATAAGAGATAGGAATTCTTAAACCCGCTGAAGCAAACAGAACAAAAGTAGAGGAATTTAGAAGTGAAAATTCATACGGAATTCTTCTTCTGCTCTTCTAAGACACTCGGCATAAACAACTATCATAAATAATTTATGCATCATCTTCAGTCTCTAGACATTTTAGATATTAAGTATATGTTTTAATACCAAAAATTATGATTCCTTTGGGTTAGAGCTTTAGCATATTTTGTGTGGCAGACTAAAAGGAACCGTATTCTAACTTGAACGGTTTTATTATTGAAGGCTATCGACGCTTTGCAAACAATAGCTAATAAGGTTTCAAAGCACGTCTTAGCATGAAGAGAACAAAATACTATCGTCATCTTTTACAGTCATAAAAAAAATCATCCTTTATGCTGGGACACAAAATAGCACTGGATTAAAGGTTAGTATAACTCTTACATCTCGGTACGGAAAATCTTCAGCTTCAAGCATGTGTATAACATGACCCATCTTCGGTCTCTTGTGTGAATCAGGATCCACGCACCTGAGTGCGACTAAAAGTGTTCTTTTTAATTCCCTTGATGAAGGTTTCTCAGGGATCTTAGGATCCACAACACCTTCTGACTTGCGATTGCTCACCATGGTCTTAAGCCATTCTACAAGATTAACCTGAATGCACTAAAATCTTGATGAATGCATGGCAAGTATTAGTTAAACTTGGTTACATCATGAAGAACCAAAACTAACCTCGCCTGGATGTCTACTGTAGTCAACTGGTGTCCGACCAGATATTACCTCCATAATCAGGATTCCAAAGCTGTAGACATCACTTGACTCATTTAACATCCCAGTGCTAGCATATTCTGGAGCAACATAACTACAAAAAAGTAGGTAAGTATTAGTTTTCACCTTTTTAGGGTGGTTTGCCTGGGTTATCGCAGATGATCATTACCCTTTTCATTTTTATCAAAAAATATTTTCTTTCAAGGCATATCACAAATATAAAATAGTGTTTACCAACCCGAATGTTCCCATAACACGTGTTGTGACATAGGTCCTCCCAGATCCCAGTAATTTGGCAAGACCGAAATCTGAAAGCTTTGGAGTCCACTGTTTATCTAACAGTATATTACTTGTTTTAATATCTCGGTGAACTATCTTTGGCTCCAAACCTTCATGCAAATACAGTAACCTGCAGTTGCACATAAATATTGTTAAGAATCGACAAAACAATAGAATGTCACTAGAAAAAAAAAATTCTTAACATATAGGGATTTCACATATGTACCCTTTTGCCGTTCCAAGTAAAATGTTCATGCGAATAGGCCAAGTTAGAGGGCTGACTGGTCCTACATCCCCATGAAGCCATTGTTCTAGGTTCCCATTATCTACATACTCATAGACAAGCATCCTAGAGATCACAAGAACAATAACACAATGAATTAATGAAAGAAGCTCATGAACACTAGATTGTAGAATCATTACTTGTTCTGTCTCCAACTTGGAACTTGCAAAAGTATATAACAGGAGGGAAATTGTTCTAATGATGTACCTCTGAGCACCTTCTGCACAGTATCCTAGCAACCTGGCCAAATTCTTGTGGCGGACACGCCCAATTGCTTCCACTTCCACCTTGAATTCCTTCTCTGCCTGACCCCTGAGGACACACAGGAATTAGTTGAATACGACTACATCTTTGTCTATAATTCTAAACTTTATGATCTTGCATAGACAATCTCTCCACTTTGCACTGCTTCTTAAGCTACAAACAGCTGACAACAAAATCCATATTCCAGCTTAAGCTCATACTCTGGTGGTTACAAATCTAAAGAATAATAGACATATAATGAGTAATAGACATTCAGCTGGCAACATAAAAATTGAAGTTTGTATATACAACAACAACAAAACCTTATCCCACTAGGTGGGGTGTTTGAATATGTTATCCAAAAATTAAGTTGGTATTACCTGTTATTTAAAAGGTTCTTGACAGCAATCTCAGTGCCATCTTCCAGGATACCATGGTACACAATTCCATAACCCCCTTCACCTATAACTTTATCAGCGGAGAACATACCAGTGGCCACCTCCAGCTCCCTCAGTGTGTACCAGTGTCCCCATCCCAAATGGGACACCTCAGGGACATTGGCCGGCGACTGGTCTGCCGACCGACTCTCTACGCTTCCGCGCGAAGAGCCGCCGAACCCGCTTCCTCCTCCGCCGCTGCCGCCATGGTCCGGGTACGTGATCCGGTGTTCCTTCCCAGTCACGACCTGGATTCTCTGAAGCGCAATGGGGCTCTCCTCTTCTCTCTGCTTGACTGGCGGCGTCGGCGGCGGCGGTGAGGACCGGATGGCAGAAATATGGGGGGCGTCCACGCGCACTTCCTGGATCTCTTTGGTAATGTTGGGGATCTGTACGGGCTTTCTGCGGTCCCTGTTGCTGCTGCGCTTGTAGGCGATCCAGAGGGAGATGAAGAAGAGAATGATGACGATTGCAGCGCCAATGCAGATGCCCACTACAACCCACAGGTGGAGGCCAAAGATGGCCGTCGGCTTCGAAAGATCATTATCTGACATTGTCTTCTATATATTCTTGGAATCGAAGCTCTTGAGAGGGAAAGCAATGCGAATAAAGAGAAGCAATTTACAATGATACAGCGTAGGACGAGATACTAAGAAAAAACAGCGACAGAACAATAAAGATTGGACCTTTTTTCTGTAAAAGAAAACAATTTTTATGAGAGCACAGTAGTTCTGGATTTTATTCTGATGCTTTGTTTGTGCAGGTAGAGGAGAAAGATAACCAAAGGTTCTATTTTTTTTCACTTGTGAGAGATAAAAACCCAAATAAAGGGAAGCAATTGCGTGCAAGGATTGAGCAGAAAAGAAAACAATAAAAAGGCTGGATCTTTTTCCTTTTCTCTTTTGCACTGTGCGCTAGGCGTGGAAGAGCGGAGGCAATGATTAGCTCGGTTGAAATTGGGCCTGCTTGAATGATGAATGTAGCAGAGATATCAAACCATGCGAGCAGAAGGTAGCTGGTGGTGGGGATGAGAAAGTGGTTGTAGGACACAGAGAAAGATGATAAAAATTTCGAACGACAAACCACACAAAGACAGACAGCATTGAGGTCATCAGAGGGGGGAGAGAGAGAGAGACGAACCCAATAAAAAAAGAAACTAGATTTGGTGAAACACGGATTACAATATGTGTAATAACTTTGTTTGACTAGTATAAGAGTGATGCAAATAAAAAGTTAATGGTAAAAAACATTAAAATTAATTAATATTATTTTTGTTGATAAAAAAAAACTAGTTTAAGAACAGTACCGACACACTGCAGCATTACAAACATTTAGCACCATTGGCATTAGTTTTTGTTCCTATGGGATAAAAAATACTCAAAGGTACCAGTCCGACAGTAGACAAATCATAATTCTTACAGATCGGTATTGATCTTGTGGAAAATTATTCCACAGAATTCATCTTGTAGGATGTGATCGAAAACTATAGGGATACAAAGGGATGCTACTAGAGATGAGATTGATTTTTCATAAACAATGTGAAACTGCCATGTTCTCTTCTCTCATGTGGATGTTTTATAGATGTCAATGTCAATGTGCACAGATGGGAGGAAGAAGAAGAAGAAGATATCATGAGATATATTCCATTTATTTATTGGATAGGAGACTTGATACTTAGCTAAAGCCTACATGCATCATCAGCTTCCTTTGCCGGCAATTCAGCCAACTTTAACTTAATTAGTGTGTTCATCTTTGGCAGTAGTACATTAATTAAATGTATAAAAAAAACACAAAGTAGGCAAAGTCTCACGATCCAAAGTAAATACTAAGTGGCCACTTAGAAATTAAATCAATGTGACACCAGTTGGTGGTTGGGGTGGTACCATCAGAGCTCTGTCAGTGCTCTGCTTGTGCTAGGAGTAGTAGTAGCATGGACCTGCTGGAATTTTATTATTTTTTTTTATGTTCTTCCACAACAGTGAAATTCCTCAGTCGAACTGCGCCTCGCTGGTTATCATCTCGAGAGACTCCATATTAAAATACCCATTTCCTTTATGCAAAAATTAGAGATTAAATTGGTTCGGATTGAGTGAATTTTTCGTCGAAAAAAAAATTAATTTTTAAATTTTGAATGAATTTTTAAAGTATGAAAGAGTATCTTATTTTTTTCCGAAAAAAAATCTGACCTAAGTAATTTCAGTTTTTTTCTGATTGGAGAGCTATTTTAAAATATTTTTAAAAAAATTATAAACGTTAAATACTATGTTTTAAAAAATAAAATTTAATGTAAGTAAACTAAAATAATGTATTATCATATTATAATTGAAAACACTGTAGTTAATTTTGTCCAAATTTTATTAAAAATGATTAATAATTTAATAATATTCAAGTTGCATGATAATAAGTCAATAATATACCTAATCTAATAAATACGAATAAGAGAAAAAATAAAACTATAAAATATTATTTAAAATTTGAAGTAATAATATAATTATAATAATTTTAAAAAAAGTATCGATTCTGATTGGGCCCCTTGTCTTTTGGTAAGGTGTCCTAATTTAAATGAATGATCTTATTTATTTGGAAACACCAATCTAATTTTTAGTCAGATTCATATTTTAGATTTTTTAATCGTTTTTTTTCAATGAATGATCTTATTTATTTGGAAACACCAATCTAATTTTTAGTCAGATTCATATTTTAGATTTTTTAATCGTTTTTTTTCAATTTTATTAGATTTTTCGGATGACTAGGTTCTTAATTACACCCTTAGCAAAAAAAAACATTGAATGGCATGTCTGTGGGGCTAAAAATTAAAATGCTAAATTCTTTTAGTCAGTTTTAGGTTTCTTTAATACCCATTTCTTGGGCTTCCTTATACTTTCTCCCCAATCTTTTGACTTGCACATTTATCGAACAGGCAGATATTATATGTATAGTTCAAGAAAATAAAGTTAAGGACCTATATCTTTTATTAACTAATAATACTTTTCAAATTTTAATGTTACCTGATTTGGTGGTGGTGGCCAGGGTGGGGGGTTTTGTGTGTTAACTATAGCTCTCACTAGTCATTAGTGGAATAAAGTAAAACTACAATTATAGTCTGGGCACCAACCCCGTTTCACTGTCGAGGAAAGGAAAACTACAATTCTTTTCTCCTAGCTAGCAAATACTGGTTACAGGTGACCAGTCTCAAAGATCCGGAAACCCTACCTAAAGGCCTGATCTGGAGAGTATTTTATGTGGTAAATGATGGCGTTTAATCTCTTATTTTGTTGGGCAACTTAGGGTGTGTCGTTGTCGAGGAATATTGGAGTGAGGTATGATTGTGTCCGTATCTCGGAGCTGACATATGGAACAATGTCTTGAGCCACTTGAGACTGCGATCAGTTTTGAATTCATTAGGATGATTAATCAAGGTTAGTTGGCACGATGGATTAGCAATTTGTATATCAAATAATTCTTTGGGTACTAATAGTCTCTTCATATCCGACTAGTCAGGTGCTATTAATCCTCAACACTAGAAGTCTTTCGTAAATCCAATGCGGGCCGATAAAAATGTCGATGATTGGAAGTTCTGATCTAGTTTCAGAACGATTCAGTACTTGCACAAGTCTGCAAGCTACAAAAGAAAGCAGTTTGCTTCAAGCTTCCAACACCACAAACTAGCTAATCGGTTATATAAATCTCAAAGGAACAATAACAATGCATAATAGTTGTCACAAAAAGGGGAAAGAAATCTTAGGGTTCTACCTCTGGTATTAATGAATGAATACATTTCACTGGACAAATGCACATTCCCTTGTATGGTACATATCATCATGTACAGAGCTCTCTATCTACATGGCATGGGAGAAGCGAGAAAATTGAGTCTGGCAATTGGCCACCATGGGATTAACTCGACTATCAAAACCTATACCTCAGATCCTTACTTGTAACTCGACTTTTATTAGTCCAATTATCATGAATAGATGGGACAAAAAAAAAATCAACATGCTCCCTCGGTAATCCGAGATCATTGCGGGCCCATGCATTTAAACTAAAGAAGGTAAAGCTAATGCAGTTCACCAACTGGGGCCTCGTTGAGCCATAGAAAATGAATGAAGTCGTACAGCTTCCCACTCACGCTTACCTGTCAAGTTAAAGTCAAGCTGATATCACATTGGCCAAAGAAAGCAAAGGTTAATTAAACATGTGCAGGATAATGTCTCCAGACCTTGTAAGGCGTAGGGTTTAACCTCCTCATGTGGTCGGTACGCATTTGTTCTAACTGTTGCATGCATCTAGATCTGATTTTCTTGAGAGAAGGCAACTCTTCTCGTGGTTTTCCTACAAAAAACGTAAACGTAATACATAGTAAGCCATTGCGCTCCAAATTGAGAAACATGTTTGCTTAAGACTCAATGAGAAATTAGTGGTCTTTAAAAGCTGCAATATATTTTGATTTCAAAAAGAGAAATGTAATTTATGTTTTGGGTTTTTATAGATTGGGACTGGGATCTGAAATACGTTCATTCACAATATTGCAGGATGGAATATTCAAAATATGAAAATCACACTTTCCAAATGTTACAGAAGTTTAACATCCAGTTTCATAACACAAGGTATCAAAAACAGAATAAGAAAATGTACTTGTAAAATATGGATATAATCATTGTTTACTGCTGCTGTTAGAAAAGTATTGCTGTTGTAATTGCTTACCCCTTGCTAGTAGCGAGACTAGAGCGAGACTAGCGACATATGGTGTAGATGTAAAAAAGGGAAATAAAAAAGCCCTGATAGAAAGGCAGCGTTGAGAAACCATAATTCCTTTGTTAAAAACCAAACACAGTTTAAGTTTGATACCTGAAATTCCAGGCCAATAGCACTTCAGAAGTTCCTCTACATGTTGCGGCACAATATACGCTCTCTTTGATTCAATGAATGGATGGCGACACAAAATACGTTCTCCAGCCTAAAATATCAGAAGAAAGAATGTGATGTGTTCTCAGAATCTAGGATAAGCATTCTACTTTGTTTCCCCCGGAGATGGTATGAGCATTCAATTTTGAAGAAAAGTCATTGTTTCAGCTAGTATTATGCCATTTTATGGTAAAACCACATTAAGATCTTAGATTACAGATTTTAGCATTCATATAAAAACCAAAAAGGATACCCGGATGAAACAATAGGAGTCGGTTCCAGCTATAAACCAAACGCCATTGTTCGAAAACAATAATTATTTTTAGTAGTAGTATATAGCAATACTCTTTTAAATGACTACTTTAAATACAAACAGAAGCTGCTTACCTTGGGAGGTGGTTCATTCTCTCCAGTCATGATATCTACCAAAGCATACCCTTCTTTACCATACAACCTGAAGCATCTCTTTTTGCACGGTATTGATACCTAAAAGAGAAGATTCTTTGTAGCTCTTAAGCAAATCAGTAATCAACTTTCTAAATTTGTCATACCTTTGTAACATCCTCAGAGAGTTTAATGCGAGGTTGATTATTTATCTCCACAAGTTTAAATACACAACCAAGAGCTGCTTGGGCATAGCATGTAACAAGATATGTTCCAATTCCAAAGGCATCTATTTCATGTCCCTGCAAAAGGCCATGTATCATCAAATTAAAGTCACATATTGAAACATTTATTTTATTCAATAAGAAGACCATGTATAGATGACACAAAAATACAAGAAAGCTCATAAAATTGTTATCTATCATATTGTCTAAGTTATCTCTAATCACACTAGCAGTGTTTTTAACATCAGATGTAGCTAATTTTAGAAAAAGGAAACTTATATGATTTATAATTTTAATTGGACGATGAAAACATTGACTTTTGTGATTAAATAAAACCATCTCCAAGCGTCATTTATTATTATATTATTATATATGTCTATAGACATGTCTATAGACAAGTACAGCCATTGGAAGATTGTATCTTATATTAACAGAGAAAAGCTAACCTGTTTATTCAGAGCATCAAGTGTTTCCTCATTGAGGTCATTGCTAGCTGCAATGGTCATTTCCCCAAAACCAGGTACTTTAAGTTCCCTCTCTATCACTCGAAAGATTTTTCGAACTACAGAAGATAGATATGCCAAATCACCAGAATCCAACCTGATACCAGCTGCTCTATACCTGCAATAGACATTTTAGACCTTTTTTTCTGACAGCTTACCATCTTGATAGTTATGGAATACATCAAGCGAAATGAACGAAATTTTTTCCTTTAGTTATGCAATAGACATTTCCAGTAGCGGTAGCAGAATGGCACAAACATTCTTTTCAAGATCAAAATGATTAATTACAATGTATTACACGTATAGATGATTTTATAAAATAGAAAATCACAAATTGGGATGAAAGACAAAATGCCCTCCATCACACATTTGACCAAAACCTTCCACCATAAAAAAAATAGAAAGATATTTGATAATTACTATAAATTATACCTCAAAAGAAAATACAACAAACTTTCTTAAATCTTATTGTTATGAATAACTTCTGTGGATAAAAGGAGAAAAGATAAGAGATTAAGGTGACCAACCAAGGGTCAAAGTGAAGTTTACAGTAGTGGAGTGCGACTGACTTACCCCAAATCATGTAGTGCTAAAGCTACTGCACAGAAGTTTGGGATGCCACTCCTAACAACCTGGTAGATAAGATATTCGAACAAACTGCCAAACCATCAGTGTGGCACACAAACTTAAAGATAGTCCACTAGTTAAAAGGAAAAATATGTTTATGCATAGATAGGGAGTCAACATGGACTGGGCTTATGATCTAACAAGCTTAATCAATAACTACAGGACTATAACACTAGAACCATCACATATCAATCACCAAATAAAAAAGAATGGCATAGCGAAGCTTCATACATACAGACATTAGTAATCTGCAAACATGAGCGAAGTACATACATGAACCCAAAGCAAAAAGGAACGAAATGTGAAACATGAAAAATCCAATTGCCATGAATGAGACAAAGCAAACAGGAACGAAATGAAAAAAAAAATCTGCAGCATTATAAAAACTACCTACAAGGAATTTTTTGCGATATTTTTTAAACAATTTTTTTTTTGAGATATCATAGCCGAGAAAAGGCTAGCATCCTAATTCACTTTCCAATGTATTATTGTTTACTAATTCCAAAGGGCAACTTCATGAAATTACAATCCCGAGTTCTTCCTAGATAAATGCTAACTTATATTTGGATTTCATGATAAAGTGGTTATTGCATGCAAGATGAAGCCTTTCAAATTTTGTAAATTCATTTCTTGTTGCAAGGGCGTGACAAAAAAAAAATCAGAGATTTTGAAAGGAAAATAGTTGATACTTGATAATCACTTGTCTCCTGCTTGATCTTCCACATAGGGTAACAAATGTCAATGGATGCTCCAACAGATCCTACCTTTTTTATTTAACTCCGCCTATGTTTTATAGCCGGTCCCAAGCCCGAATAAATGAGGAGGGTTGTGTTAGGCCCCGACAGCCAACGTAAAACTCTGTCGAATCTCATGAATATGGATCAACGAATATGATCCATGTAGCCGACCCCACCTAGTGGGATAAGGCTTTGTTGTTGTTGTTGTTGCAAGGTGGGAAAGATAAACCCAGCAGCCCATGCGATCTCCGGCAGCCCCTGCCGGTGACGCCGCCTAACCCGTGCAGCCCCCAACCTCTGTCATGGCCTCATGTGATCTGTAGACCAAGTACAGGGCGAGGGTTGAATGGCGGTCTCTGGTCGCTCCCGACGGCGAAAGGGCTACCAGATCCCAGCTACGATCAACTGTTTCAAGTGCCTACGCGAGGGACACCTCACCCGCAACTGCGCTGGCCCCCTATGATGTTTCTGTTGCGGGGGGGAAGGGTCACCGCCATGCGGTCTGCCCACACCTATGCCTGCAGACAAGGACGCTTCAATCCCGACGACTTCCCCGGCGAAGACTGGCGTCATCCATGGGCCAACCATCAGCGTTCCATGGTCACCACTCACCGGAGCTGCAGCAGGCGATGGTTTTCTTCACGGCTGTGTTGTTGGTGAAACATTTGGCCCTTCGCTAGAACTGGCTGTACTACAAATGGTGATTACTGCCAGCGTCGGTGCCGCCACACCTTTCCACTTAAGCCGCATCTCCCCGGCGCTCTGGTTCCTCGTTCCCAACTCTCCCCAACAGAGGACGGTGCTACTGGCTGCCCCTTCCAGTCTGCTTCCCGAAACTAGTGTGCAGTAGTGACCATGACGAGAGAGTGATGGTGCTATGGAGATGCCGCCGCCAACAAGGATCACTGTCCACCTCAGGAGCCTTCCCCTCCACCTTCTGCGGCCAGAGGTGGTCACGGCCATCAGCAACCCTCCCTTTGGCAACCCCATCTCCATGGACATCCCCACCTTCGGTTCACCGGACCTCTCCCTCGAGTCAGCGAGGTGGAGATTCCGGCGAACAGCCGGCCACCCCCTTCAGCGACCCTGCGGGTGGGGATTTCATCCTTCCTCATTGGCCTGCACTACCAATCTCCGGTGACAGCTTGCGCGGGAGTCATGACCGGTACCTTCTCAACGGGGGCGACCGCTGCTAGGGATGCCGCACACTTGCTACTAACCAGCCTGCCATCATGGATAGTATGGAAGGAACACTTGTGGACAGCTGGCCTCCCAACTTTCAAATTCCCCACCACACCCGTCATACAACCACATCCCCCAATCTGGGCTGCTCATCTTGTGTGGATCAACCCCCTCGCACCCATGGATATTAAAACCGGACCGGCCAGTTCAACTACGCACCGGCTGCGGTCCTGTCCGAATTAATTTAAAAAAAAAGAATTGAAGTTGAACCGGACAAAAACCGATTCAACTGGTAAAAACCGGTTCAACCACTAAACCGAAAAAATTTCAACATTTAAAGTGAAAAAAAATCAGAAAATAAAAGTAAAAATAGGAAATAAAAAAGTTAGAAAGGGAGGTAAAAAATGAGAAAGTATTTGAATTAAGAATTGGTAAAAATTAAAAAGGAAATAAATGTGGGAAATCAATACGGGAGAGGAATTAATGGAAATAAAAAGGAAAGTATTAAAATGAAAATAAAGACGAAAATAAAAGAAAGTAAGTGTGATGTATGGAAAATTAAATTAATTTTTTATCATCACAAAATAGTATCCAAGAATAAAATAAAAGAATTAATATAGTATATCAATAATAATAACTTAAATTTTTTTATGAATATTAAAATTTTTAATATATTTTTATTATAAAAAAAGTAAATAAATATGGGAATTAATGGGGAGAGAGGAATTAATGGAAATAGAAAAACAAAAATATTAAAATGAAAGTAAAGAAAAAAATAAACATGAGAGTGATATATGTCAAAATTAATTAATATATTATCAGACTAAAATAGTATTGAGGAATAAAATAAAAGAACTAATATACTATATTATTAATAAAAGAACTAAAATAGTTTGGTCATGTTCAGAGAAGACCATTAGATGCGTCAGTAAGAAGAGTAGATCAAATAATCTGGAGTCCGATTAAAAGAGGGAGAGGGAGGCCAAGGCGGACACTTGGCGAACTAATAGAGCAAGATCTATTGGTGAATAATATACCGAAAGGTTTGGTTACTAATAGAGCGGAATGGCGTCGTATGATCCATGTAGCCGATCCCACCTAGTGGGATAAGGCTTTGTTGTTGTTGTTGTATTAATAAAAATTCAAACTCTTTTTATGAATATTAATATTTAATTAAATATTTTTTTATTCTATTTTATTATAAATTATAGGAATTATATAATATTTATTATATATATTATTATTTTAAATAATATTTATTTAATAAAATCCGGTTAAACCCCGTTGAATCCGATCAAACCGGTCCAACCACGACCTAATTGGTCGTCTGGTCGAGTGGCCGGTCCGGTTTTAATAACATTGCTCACACCCATCCGCCCGACCTGCGTACATCACACCCGACCCGCACTCAACGCACTGTCGCCACCTCACCAACAACCCTAAATGAGTCACTTCCTAGACCGGATCCCCACCTACACCACACTCAAGCCCAAGTCCAGCCCCACGAACCCAACCCCACTAGCAGCCACACCCAACCTGTGAGCTGCACCCGAGCTCAACAGAAAATCATTCTGCGGCTCAGGCGCGCCTCCACATCCCCTCTCTCTACCCGATGTTCTTCCCCAGTTTCTACCGTGTCAGGCTGCCGGCGGTCAAGCAACGGCAAGTCATGAACTCTGTCTGCCTCCTCCACTATTCTCACCTCTCTCGTCGTGCGACCACCGGTGCACGGTCCCCACCCTCCTCCCTCCCCACCCCACTGCGCCCCGTCACCTGATCTTCCCCTGGCCAGAATCTCACATGCATCACTCGGCAACGTTGGCCACCAGCAACTTCCCAAACCGACTACCCCAACCAACTCTAGGGTTAACAACGGGGCCAGGACGCCCAGCCACTGCTGACTGCTCTCTGGTCAATAGGGATGTTGAGGAGGTAATGGTGGTGGCATCAGGTGCTAGGTTCCGTCACACACGCCGGCAGCGCAAAAGAATTCTGGTTCGTCGGCCTCTTCATCACCTGCTGATGCAACACCGTGTTGGACAGTTGAGGTCGGCAGGAGACGATGGGCATAAGACCTAGGAGGGTGACAGTGTCTCTATGAAGGTCTTAACATGGAACGCGCAGGGCCTATGAGATCCAGGTAGACGGCGGATCCTAAGCCAATACGTTAGGGAGTGGGAGGCATACGTTGTCTTTCATCAAGAAACTAAACTGACCGACTGCCCCTAACCTCTCTGGAGTCATATTGGGTGGTCACGTTTGTCCGAGCATATCTCTCTCAACGCAGTGGGACAGTCTGGCGGATGTATCATTGGCTGGCGGGATGATCTCTTCTCCTTGGTAGAATCTTGGACGGACAGGTTCTCTTTGTCAGCCCATTTGCTGGGCCAGATGGATGGCAGCTCCTACCTTTTTTCTTGTGTATACGGCCCATGTTCAACATCTCTTTGGGCATTATGTGCGAGGAGCTCCGAGGCACCCGTTCTCATCTTCCCAATGCCCCATTGGTTGATTGGTGGTGATTACAATGTCACTCTGGACATGGATGATCGCCCCAGCAGATACCAGCGGAGGGATGCAAGGGTAGAGGAGTTTCGAGATTTCATCGATACCTAGTCATTGGTCGAGTTCCCGCCCACTCGAGGATTGACAAATTCCTTGGCTCCTTAGAGCTAGCGGAGGCCCACCACCTTGTAGAGGTTCGGGCACTGGATCGGCCGTTTTCGGATCACATGCCTCTCATGTGGCGGTCCAATGATAGTCATTCGCCTCGCTTTTCCGTTTCAAGAGATCTTGGTTGTTAGAGGATGGTTTTGGCAATTAGTGACAGATCACTGGCAGGCCGTGGCAGCCTCGGATTTGGCTGCTAGGACTTCGGCCGCCCGCCTTGATGGCCTACGGACCTTCCTTCGATCACATTGGAGGCATATCCGGGAGGATAGGGCGAGGCAGCGAACGGAGGCTTTGAGCACCATCACCCGATTGGATCAGGCGGAGGACTCCCGCCACCTCACAGGAGAGGAGATAGAGAAGTGCAGGGCCGCTTAGCACATCATCCAACTTGAGAATAGGAAGGTGGAGATCTAGTGAAGGCAGCACTCCAAGCAAACCTGGCGTCAAAAGGGAGACGTTAATACTCAGTTCTTTCACCTTTATGCGAGCTCACGCCGGCGGACAAACATGATTGACCATCTAGATTTTCAAGGGTAACGAATCTCCGGCCACCATGACACTGGGACGGCCATGGCATCCTACTTTTGAGAGTTTTACAGGCAACGATCCCGGCCCTCTGGAGGTGGTCTTCTTTGTTATCTCAAACCATCTCGGAGGTCGAGGTCACCCAGGCGCTGGGGGACCTCAATGGAGAGGTGTCCCTTGGCCCAAACGGCTTTCCCTTTTTCTAAAGGGAGTTCTGGCTAGTGGTTCAAGGGGAGCGGTGATCCGGGAGTTTACAAAGAAAGGGGAACCGAGGCTTTGAATGCCTCAACTGGTTCCTATTTTCATGTTGCTGAAGTGTACCCTGACGGAGCGAGTGGAGAACTAAAGGCTAATTGTCATATCCAATGCCATTTATCTCTTGGTGGCTCAAATACTAACAAATCGGCTTCGGAAGGTGCCCCCCTGACCATATCCACATGGCACAGTAGCTTTCATTTAGGGACATGCCACCATTGCCTCGGAGAGGCCTTCCACTGAAAGGTGGACTTCTCCAAGGCATATGATTCGATCTCATAGTCTTTTCTTTGGCACTCCTTATAGCTCAGAGGCTTTCCCGCGAGTTAGATCACTTGGATGAAGCGTTGCATCACACCGCTTCATTCTTGGTCCTAGTCAATGGAACAAGGGCGAGCGGTTGGGTTCAGTCATGAGATGGGTCCAATAGGGTTGCCCACTCGCCCTTATGATTTTTTTGTTCATTGTTGACATCCTTGCCAGATGTACTCGGGCAGCCTATGGGGCTGGCCTTTTCACTAGTTTTTTGGGCGTTTGGTCCCATTGCTACAGTATGTGGATGACAAAATTTTCTACATTGAGGGCTCATCTAAGCAGGCTAGACGGCTATTCTGGTGGAGCTTTTTGGCGCGACGACGATTGACCTCTAGATCAACCACGCCAAATCATCATTCATCCCTTTCGGCATGGTATCTGAGGAGGTTGCATTGTGTGATACTGAGTTGCACACCCCCAATCACCTATCTGGGTTTTCCCCTTTAAGACCAACTCTCATAGGTGGATTCCGATTATTGAGCAGATGGAGCATATAGACTACAGGGTTGGAGTTCGAGATTTATTATCATGGGAAGGTTGTCTTATTCTACTCAGATTTGTTCTATTTGCACTCCCAACCTATTGCATGTCAGTTTTTCGGATGTCTGCTTTGGTTCTGAGGCGGCTGAACTCATTGAGGAGCATATTTTTTTGGCAGGGCAGTGACTCGGACCGGCATGCCATATACGCATGGCACAGTGTCTGCCGCCCCACTTCACGGGGAGGATTGGGCGTCTATGACCTTCGCTGCCTGGTGGATTGGGTGAATCATGGGGCCGGACAGCTTATGGCGGTCGGTCTTCACCACTTGCTACGGGTGTGACCTATCTTGGGACTCCAGAATCATTCTCCCTCTTGGAGCATCATCCTTTTGGAGCATCTTCCTGTTCATGACCCCCTCACTTGGATCCAGGATAGATTTCTTTTTTTGGTGGCAGGAGTGGCTGCCCGACAACTCATTGTCAGCATCGTTCCCCTGCCTTACAGATGGGTATGTTGGATTCCTTTCCGGCGGCGGCAGAGTCTTTCTAGCAGTTACTTTGCAACCGGGTCCGGCAAAGACAGAGCTAGCATGTACTGTTAGCATCCTGGGATATTTGGCTTCAGCGCAATAGAACCGTTTTTTGTGGGGAGCGATGTCAGATGGAGAGCATTTTACATCATGCTTCTTTTCTTCTTCGGGAGTGGGGTTTTGGATTACTCGTCTTTCTTTTTGCCGCTCTCTTCCTGAGGGTTCACACTTGTACATTTTGACCATTTCCTAGTTATATATATATATATATATATATATATATATATATATATATAACACAACAACAACAACAACAAAGCCTTATCCCACTAGGTGGGGTCGGCTACATGGATCATACGACGCCATTCCGCTCTATTAGTAACCAAACCTTTCGGTATATTATTCACCAATAGATATATATATATATATATATATATACATGGATGGCAAACCACAAACCTTGTGGCCATCCTTCCCCTCCCCCCTCAAAAAAAAATACTCAATCAATGCACACTAATCCAAAGACTCAAATATCAAAATCAGCCCTCACTATCCATACATCTTAATTCTAAGTTTGAAATCAGGTAAAGCTAAACAATAACCAAGTAAGAATTCAATTGGAAACTTTTCAGGTTACTCAAGTTTTGTCACTCATGCCACCTATGATTATCCACCAATTCGCACAAACATCTAGTACTCAAGCTAAATATTTTTTTTATTCATGAGATAGGATCTTACGATTTGATAATCATCGAAGCCCCTTACTATCCTACCTCGAAAAGCGATCCTAACAACCTTGGTTGGAGTAACTATTTATGGGTTTTTAATTTAGGACAGGTTTGAAAAGTGTTTCTATCAACTTTTAATTGAAGTTTAGTCCACCCTATGTGGACTGTTTATTATGAAAATGTCATCTTGAATATATCCATTATTAGTAGTGATTGTGTTTAAAGTTCATGTACTTTTACTACTAATTATATCCATCTTATTTTCATATTCATAAGTACAGTTTTAGTTTCTTCTCATTGGTGTCAACAACCAAGATCTTAGCACCTACTTACCCAAAAGAAAGATCTTAAAACCCATCCACCAGGTATCTCTTTAATCTAATTGTCCACTACTTTTCAACATTAATAGCTAAATTATAAATCATTGATTTTTATAACAGTAGATACAACATCATTGGAAGCACAAAAAGCAACATCCATTTAGGAGAAACCAACTCTTATGCACATCGAAGGGAAAAGTTCATGTCACAAGAAGATAAAACTGAAAGTCTAATGTGGTGCAAACATCATTCCTAAGATCTTTACACAAATGGAGTTCCATAAGTTTGAAGAAATCGGCACAAAATGATCAATCTCCTTCCACTGAACAACAACAACAAAGCCTTATCCCACTAGGTGGGGTCGGCCACATGGATCATATGACGCCATTCCACTCTATTAGTAACCAAACATTTCGATATATTATTCACCAATAGATCTTGCTCTATTAGTTCGCCAAATGTCCGCCTTGGCCTCCCTCTCCCTCTTTTAATCGGACTCCAGATTATTTGATCTACTCTTCTTACTGGCGCATCTAATGGTCTTCTCTGAACATGACCAAACCATCTCAAACGATTCTCTACCATTTTCTCCTTCCGCTGAAGACAAGGCAAAATCATAGGGAAGGTATGCTGATATGATGCCAATTTGTATTACTTGAGAAAACAAGGTTAAGAAAATAATTAGTTATATTAGTAATTTTGCTATAGATGTAGTACCTTCCTGAAATGCTATAAATATGATGGTTGGATTGCAAGTTTAGGGCAGCCTTTGAAAAGTGTTGTAATTGAAGTTTGGTCCACTCCACATGGGCTATTATATGGAGGTTTGTCATCTCGTATAGACAAATTATAAGTAGTGATTCAGTTTAAGATTCTTAAACCTTATTACTAATAATATTTACCTTATTTTCCAATCATATTTTTAGTTTCTATCACACGATGACTTACTTGATAGAATAAATGGCATGGTATAATTGTATCATAATTTGTGATGATTAAAGCTCACATTTGTGAAAAGGTTCAAAAATTTGTAATAGTTTTCTACCGATTAACGATATAAGCACTAGACAACATAGTTTATAGACAGTGAAAAGAAGGATGAAAACAGTAGATATATTCTTTGACTCACATCATAAGTGTCGACAAGTGCTAAGAAGTTGTTAGGAAATGCCATCGCATATGAAGCAAATGCAGCTAATTCACTTTGATTCGTCTCCCCAAAAGTACCATGCAATGAATCAATTCTCTAAGGTGGAAAGAAAAGACAATAAGCTGGAAATATTTCTACATAATGAAAGAAGTTAATAAATCAGACAGACAAAAGAATCAGCAGATAGAAAACATCAGAACATTTGAAAGATATTATATAGATAGTTCAAAGAAGCTGCTTTTAATGGTTCATTGCAATACTAGTGGAATTAGTTTGAAAGTCTTCCAGCATTGACTTATCAAAAGCACCAAGAAAAACAACAACAACAACAAAGCCTTATCCCACTAGGTGGGGTCGGCTACATGGATCATACGATGCCATATTCGTTGAGATTCGACAGGATTTTATGCTGGCTGTCGGGGCCTAACACAACCCTCCTCCTTTATCCGGGCTTGGGACCGGCTATAAAATATAGGCGGAGTTAAAAGCACCAAGAAAAACATACATTACAAAACATCTTAACATAGAATAAGTACACACTCCAAGATCCACAAGTGAGGGTAAAATAGAATAAGTTGTTTCCGTTGTGGATGTTGGAGTGTGGCGTAATCTGTTATGAGTGGATGGCCAGGAAACTCTATCTCTTCGAAACAAATGCCTCACAACAATAGTTATACAAAAAGGAAATACTGAAGCTACATGATGTATCTGTCTCACTTCCCTACATTGAGCCTTTTCACTTTCTTCTATCAACATTCATAAATGAAGAATCTCGAGAGAATTGAATATTGGAAGCTAATTAAAATGAGAAGACTGAAAGCCCATATGAACATCCATTTGGATTTCATACTTGCTCATTTGGATCACAAGTCCCAAGCCTTCGAAATGAGGGGTGATGAATACTTATATTCTGTATTGAAAATATTATATCTTTCTCGACCATGCTGACACCTTTATTTTAATTGACTAGTGACATCAACAATGTATTAGGTTGTCCCAGAAAGTACATTGCATTAATTTCCTTTTCAACATATGAAGAAAGAGGTTAATGAGTATGTACAGCATCACGCTCTACACCTCCGTGTAGAGCGCTTATTTCTTATCACATGACATGCAATTTATCTTATAATTACTGATGTAAAAAATTATTGGCTTTATTGAAACCTTTTTCCATGTCATTCTACTAACTTAAAAATCTGAATGTCTAAACTAAGCTGATTTTCTCTTCTTGAGGAGCAATTCATTGAAGAAAGATGTCACTATGAAAACAACTGCCAGCAAAACCTATAAATAATCACTACATGAATTACTCAATGTCAATGCAGAAAGTGGAATCCTCTTCTTTTTTTGCTGATGATTGAATGATTTTTTTTTTTTTTAGGAGAATGATTGAATGATTTTTGTTATGTTGCAATGGTTCATTGATGATTTACCAATGCCAGATTTCAACCACTCCTTGATGTATACACTTCTTTTCTTTAGGAAATGATTTACATACTACTTGAATTTCTTAACCAGTTGAACATTCTAGGGAATTCTGTTAAAACTTAAATGAAAAAAAGGACAAGCACAGAGAAATATATCAGATTTTTCTTCATTCAAAGAAATGTGAAACTAACATCATGCAAAGAATTAAAAACGAATAAACAGAAAATATGATGAAGAAGAAACAATGACTTATTGAATGAAGACAAATAAAAGGGAAAACAACTAATGAGACACCATAGCAGATAAAAACAGAACAAAGGGATATACCTGAAGTTTTGTGAGCCAGGTCTGTACAAGATTAACAAAATCTCCGCAAGTGTGTGAACCATCACGAGCACAGAGAGATCTATCGATAATCTCATCAGGGCCCTAATGAAGCAAGAGGAACATCAAAAGTAAGTGCAGTACTAATCTGTAAGCTATATTGATGGAAAATATAAAAAATGATTCATCAATCATGAAATTTAAGGTCACCCTGATTTAGGCCTATTGTTCTAGATGATATAAAACTAGTTTTAGCTGGTTTATTCCATTGGTTAGGTTTAAACAAGAAACAAAATGGTAAGATGAATTGGACAACACAACAAGACAGTCAATTTAATTCGTAGATGATTCTTTTAAAGCAATTTTTCGAAAGAAAAATTTTTTTTAGGAGACTTTTCGAAAGAAAATGCCAGAATATTAATGCATTTGCAGAAAGTTGACCAGAAGAAATTAATAAATTTGGACACAAAAGTGTAGCAGTAGTAATATAAATTAGCAAGAAACCTCAACAAAACAGATAAAAAAATACACCCACCATATATGAGCTAACGAAGGCATGTGAATGTGTTCCACGAAGTGGTATACCAAACAACTTTCCAGCTGCAACATTGCTGTGTAAACCATGAGTTGATATTAGCAATATGATTCAGTCAATAATTGTAAGTTCCTTGCAACAAAAATGACAGTGTTTCTATAACGTAAGCAGGTACCAAGGATGCTGGAGTTGGTTCATCAATATCAATGAGTTTTAGTAGTTCTAAATAAAATCCTTCACTAAGAATGAGCATTAACCAATCATACTACAGCACACATAGCACCTTCTTTATTGGCATTCTACTTTGCAACATTTACAAGAATTGCTTTGACAAACATTCACTATGATTCTTCCTAGTTCTGCATTTTGTGAGTTTCCTCGAGAAAGAATTAAAAATAATTAATGTATTGGTGGCATTGTCTGGTTAACCCAACTTAGAGGAACACACCATTGAGAAACTTTGATGAGCACCAATCTCGTTTAGCTAGATAGTGGCACCTTGGTCAAAGGAATAGTGTCCATGAGTCCAAAATTGTGATGTTAGAGCAAAGGAGATGAAGAACAATAATATATGGAAAAACAATGTTCTAAATTATCCGTTGTCTTTCATATAAATGTGATGTTATTTATTTCATATTTCCCAATAAAACAACTGAATGGACTTGTCAATCACCTAAATGTAAAAAAGGAAAGATGTTCACCAACATCGTAATGGTGCCAAGCCATCGCAAGCAAGAAATAGGGTCACAAATCTGATTTTGAGAATAAGCAAATAAATTCATGAAAGAACCATCGTGGGTTTAAGGGATATCATCCTATGTGAAAAGGCAAAGCTCATAATTTAATTGTTTTAGGCGATGTAAATGATGAGTATGCAAGGTCAATAGTCAAACCAAAAGCATAGCTCATAGTTGTAGTTTATGCACACAAGCCAGAAGCCTTTATTACTAGCTAAAGCATGTTAATTGAATATTGCAAATTTGTTAGCAATAGATTTCTAAGGGCTCATTGTTGGGAGAAAAAGATGTTTCAAAAATCTATCACTATCTTGGTTAACTAATTGGTAGGACACAAGGAAGTTACATAATTCTAGTTCAATAGTTATCTTTGCCAATCAATTTTTACCTGATTCTTTCCTTTAAAAAAAATGGCTGAGCATATCTCAGATGAGAGCAATAAATAAAATCTGCCTGCAGAAACTGACCTCCTTCCAGGCTTATAAGTTTGGTATAACTTTTAAATCAGTTATATCATGTAGTTGAGGACAAGATGTTCATAACATGGTGAATTGTAATTATGTAAAAGCTTTAGAACTGGGATATACAGAAAGTAATTCATTCACACCTGGTTCCATCAAATCCACCAATGTAACAATATTTTGACGCACTTATTCCACCATCAGGACCCTATAAAAATGTCAGCTTTGCTGTCACAATGAAAGAGATAGTCACAAGCCATTAGAAAAAATGAATCTGCATGAGACTTACTTGTGCCCGTCTAAGTCCAAACTCAAGAAGAGTCTTAGTCTTTCCTGCAACAAAACGATGCCGTGCAGCATTTGTAGCCACTAAAGAAGCATAGTTTACAAGATTTACGAATGGAGTTTCCAGTAGCTGGACCACCTACACAACAATACAACATGCAACAAAAAATGATATTCTAAAAAAATTGAGTAAAAGAATCATTGTGAGTCTACACAAAAGAAAGGATTATTACAAGAAACACAAGAAAATGAATGCCAATAATGAAGAAGTGACTGAGTCTTTTTTTTTTATTCAGAAGTGACCAGGTTAATGATACTTACAGCAACTGGACCTTCAACTCTTATCAATGGGACCTTAGGGAAAACAACAGACCCTTCAGGAATAGCATACACTTCAACATCAGAGCAGTCAATTTCCCTTAAATAGTCAAAGAAGGCATCCTGTTGAAGGGAAAAGGAGGAGAACCAGTTTGACAGAAGTTGCAACCATAATAGAAATTTTGAAAGGAATAAAGCACTTTGCAGCAAGTGATAGAAAAAATACTTCTTAAAAAAGGTGATAATGTTTATATAAACGTTGATTATAAAATGATCATAATTAATTAAAATATGTATACATCATACAAAGATGTTTTTTTCCTGGCGACAAAAATGGAAGGTAGAGTGAAAACCATAATTTGTTAATCTCATCAGTGATTGCTAGAACTACTTTCCTAGGTTCTTCTTGAAAGAAAGAGTCCAACTTTAGTCTTGATAGAACACACAATACAAATATCACCATCCAATATCAAGATATCAATTATAAACTGATCATAATTAATTAAAATATGTATACATCATACAAAAATATTTTTTTCTGGCAACAAAGATGGAAAGTAGAGTGAAAACCGTAGTTTGTTAATCCATATCTCATCAGTGATAAACTAGCTTCCTATGTTCTTCTTGATAGAAAAAGTCTAACTTTGGTCTTGATAGAGCACACACTAGAAATATCAAGATAAAATAGAACTTTGGTCATGCAGATCTTCGTTAAGAGAACCAAAAATCACTCACAAATATAAACTAGGAAAAATGGTATTTCAAATAATTATTTCCCATCCCTAACTCTAAAAGCTTCATTAAGAATGGGGAATTCTTATTCTAATAATACAGAATTAGTATAGAAATTCAGGACACCTTCTAAAATGCAAATAAACTCCTAATAGATGAAGGAAAGTTATCAGATAAAGGGAAGTTGTCTAAGCAGACTTTTGACAAGTGTCATGTTATTGCTAGAAATTTGAATTATTACCTCCCAAGTAGGCATAATTGACTGTAGAAAGGAGATCTCCTCTTCCATAAAATGGAAATTGGCGATAAGGCGAATACATTCTTCCAGACCAGCAAACACAGTGTATTCACCTCTAAAAGGGTTCTTTCTAAAGTACAAATCAAACCTGCATTAAAGGGAACTTTCAATTACAACTCAACTGAAGGCAACAAGTTCAAACTCCAGAATTTAAAGCATGCCTTTAAGCAAATGTCAAATTTGAAATTCTTTTAGACATTACTCTTGCCAAAGAGACGAATAAGGATGGAACTGCTCGTGCATGAGACCAATGGGCTACGTCGCATATTAGATAAAAAATAAAATAATTTGATGTTAGCTCAACTTAAAAGCCAACTATGTATAATCTTTATAAAGGTATCTTTCTTTATAAGTTAAACTGCAGCATTTGGGGAATCTTTTCTTTTTAAGGTTATAGTTGTGGAAACTCATTGCTACTAGTAAAACAAGAAAAAATATCCAGACACTCCAAAAGGAAATTGCCTCTAATGATTTGCTCAAGTAAAAAACATTATATGTACATATTGATAGATGGATTTCTTCATGAAATGATAGATGCCCTACCTACTTGTTATACACCTGCTTCAACCAAGATCATCTTAAACTGTTTATGTTCTATGGGATAAAAATACAGTTCAAATATATCAATCTAATGAGTCTCCACTGAATCTTAGTAAACTACATACTGAAGGTACAAATACGATGGATATAACTAGAACAACAATTGTACATGAGGAAGTAAAGAAAATTGTAGGGCAAAGGCAGTCATTAAAGGTAATACTTGCCTATTGAAATTACATAGATCTTTATGCTCCCACTTCTTAAATTTGTACATAATTATATTTAGCAATGTAACAGTTCTCGCAACTAATCAGATATCATGAGAACATATTTCCTTTTTTAGAAAATTTTAAGTGAAATGGTGAGGAAAAACAAGCAATGTAACTCCGCCTATGTTTTATAACCGGTCCCAAGCCCGGATAAAGGAGGAGTGTTGTGTTAGGCCCCGACAGTCAGCGTAAAACCTGTCGAATCTCGTGAACATGGATCAACGAAGCGTCGTATGATCCATGTAGCCGACCCCACCTAGTGGGATAAGGCTTTGTTGTTGTTGTTGTTGTTGGTGAGGAAAAGCAACTACAAAGAAAACAATATATGGAAATAAATTACATATATTGATCATGATTTGGTTCAAGCTTATGCATAGTTTTAGGACTTGACCTTGACCTGTTACTTGGACCCTAGAAATCTAAATAGATGCACATATGAGTGTTTGTGTTTGTGTAGGTATATATAAACCTACATGGTAAAGTACAATTTATGTGTAAACTCAAAAGAAAAACTTACACATGTAAACTTATTGTTCGATCAAGATCCATATGAGGGATGAATCTTGATCCCAGTACTTTGATGATGCATCATCATTTTTTAAAGTTCAAAATGATTATATTTTGATTTGATAATGAGTTTAAAGGTGCAAAATGCAAATCATTTAATCAAACTCTTATGTATTACACTTTTTAGCTGATGAGTAAATTAAAAAAAGGAAAATGATTCATCCTCCTAACTCATCCTCCTAAAAATCCTCCTAACACTCACATGTGTAAAACACCCACAAAAGTTGATAAAATTACAATCTATGCCATTGTGAGATGTTAGGAGGATTATTAGAAGGATATAGCATTACTCTTAAAAAAAACTTCCATCTTGTTGTATTGTGATGGCATTCAACAAATACCATTGACTCAACTGTTACAGTAAAGTGACTTTTCTAAACCTTAGTTTTCTTCTTTGATCCGATTCCTCCATTAAAGTGAATTTCACTGCACACAGACAATCATATTATTTGAAACATATTACCTTGTCAGGATTCTACTTATGTTCAACAAGGAAAAAGCAATTCTTCTCGAATCAGACCAATGTTAATCTGCGTTCGAGTATTCCATCACACAACTTACGCATTGTGTAAATAGACAAAAAAACGCCTTTATTATTCTGCATTCCTCCACTGTAGCTTCCAGGTAACAACAACAGACGTCCACGCCAATAGAAACAAGAATAGAAAGTAAATACGGGTATACAAGTTGTGATGTTCTTCTCAAAGCTCCCGAATCAAACACATTAAATACACGTATTAGGGATAGAAAGGAAGTTTTTTCCTTCGGGGCCGCCCACCAGCAACTAGAGAACAGATCGCGAACCAACTCAAAACGGTAGAAGAAGGAAAAAACATACTAGCAAACGAACCATCAAACCACGGGCTCATGGACGAAGGCATGAAAAAAGAAAAACAAAAGGAAGAGCAAAGATCGAAGGGGTTCTCACACGGCGCGCTCGAGATGCTTCCCGGCCTTCCAGTAAGCGTAGGCCATGGTGAACTGGTAGAGATCCGTGAGCAGCGGCGTCACCATCGGATTCGTCGCCGCCCGTATCGAAGTCGGGGACGACGACGACGAAACCGACGGTCCAACCTTGTTCGCCACCTCCGCCGCCACCGCCACCGGCGGCGGCCTCGCGGATCCGTTCTCCTTCGGCTTCGCCGTGGTCGCCATCGCTCGAATCTCCGGAGATCGGTCCCTCTAGGGCTTTGTCGTCACGAAATTTGCAACCTCGGAGGCAACGAGAAGAGGAAGGGGAAGGTCGGGGGGACGGGGGCGGAGGCGGAGGCGGGCGATTACTATTTATAGTTGCCGTCGACGTCCATTTTAATTTGTTTTATTAATGTGATGGTGGGTGGTGTTGCGGCCTATTGGTGGTAAGTGGACGATGATGGCGTAAGAAAAGGCCGCCAGTTTTCTTTAATTTATTTGACTTGGAAGGGGATGTGATGACGAGAGCTGTCAGGAAGCAATAAATTAATTAATTAATTCATGGGCACATATTGTACGTGGCACGAATCTCGGTGCTCGGGTGGGTGGTCGAGATCACTCGGCAGGGCAGGGCGGCTTGCAATTCGCGTGCATGCATCCTATCGCATAATATATGTGGGTCCAGAAAATAATAACAACAATAATAGTACTAAATTCACCAAATCTTTGGACTTTTATTTTATTTCCGATCCATTCGATTTGTCATTAAAAAATTATCCTGACTCGTAAAATTTATATATATATATATATATAATGTACGAAGGATGCGATCTACTAATCAATAAATTTAATCATAAATGATTAAATTTTATTATTTAAGTATCTTATTTATATAAATAATTAATATATGACTTAATAGGTGTGTTCCTCTTTTAAATGAGAGACACAAAGTCTTCCTTTTTTTTATTTATCAGATTAATAATTTATGAATTAAATTTAAAATTTTTAAATGAAAATAAATAAAATAAGATTCATATATTTTTAATTTAATGAATATAAACATAAAAAACACAATGTTCCTGTTTTAAATGTTTTAAATAGGGAATATCTTTATTTGTTTCCATATATATAATGTAGATTAGAAGAGAAAACCAACTTGTGCTCTGTTTTGTGCATACGAGTCCTGATATTGGGAGCTGTACACCGAGAAATGGCCTCGATAGTCAAATCCAGATTACTTTTAAAAAAAAGTGATTTTTATGCGTAGTGATTTTTTTTCCGAGGTGTTCATTGTTATTATTTTATTTTATTGAGGTTTATTGGAAGTTTAATTTAGTTACTTTCTTGAACTTGAAGAAAAAAAAATCATATGATGCCAAACATTATTTATGCGGTTGCTTGATAAATCATCATGTGGCTACTTTTTTAATCGAATTAATTAGGGGGGGGTGTGCTCGACTTAAGACGATATTATAAAACCTTTTTAATATAAATAGAAAATAATATTATATTTTGTTTACGAAATAATAATATCTTTAAAATAATCAAATTATGAAGATAATAAATAAGAAATTTTTTTTAAAATTATATTTTTAAATGTAAAAAGGACAAAGTTGATGTTAATTATGATAATATCATAATTAACTAAAGTATTACTGATTGTTGAGAACAAATTAAATAAGTAAAAAATCGTGAAATAAATTATAAAGATAAGAAAATATTTATTTTTTATGAATTACTTATGATATTAGAAATGAAGATAATATACATGTTTAGTAATTTTAAATTAATAAGTGTCTTAAATTATTAGATCGTAATGATAATTAAGTGAATTATTATTAATATTAATATCAATTAATATACATGGAGTGAGATCTCATCCAACTCTTTGATTGGTCTCACCTTTGAGCCGGCTGTGTGTTTACTTTATGTTCCTTACAATTTTATCTGGACAGAAAGAATGAGAGCCAAGATAATTGCGGCCGTAATTATAGGTCTCTTAGATCGGATAGAGTGAAAAAGTGCGGTCGATAAATTTTATAGAGATGATTAGCACGAATTAGGTGCATAAAAATAGTAATTATTTATATTCGAATTCGAGATTACTAGTATTCTTGGAGCGCTTAAAAAATAATTCTTTGAATCCTACCTGGACCCATAGTTGTCAAGATCGCAATCTTGATCGTAAGATCGTACAATCTTATGATCTTACTTGGGGTACACGATCTCAATCTCATGTTTAAAATCATTTTTGTAAGATCGGTAGGATCCGATCCTATCGATTCTACTAATATTATTCCTTTTTTGTAATTTTTTAAAAATTTTGACTAAGTGCAACATGATTTTTGGAGAAATAAAATTAAAATCTATTTGATATAATTTTACTTCATATTAATCATATTGTTATCATTTTTTGTCAATTCATATTAAATTATTATTAGATAAGTAATATATGTATACATGTGTAGGGAAATCTTAATGGGATAATAGTTAATTTAATATTATCTATAGTCTAAATAATTATAGATTTATTAAAAGCTATTTTAATATAACTTTATATATTAAATTAATATTTTAATATATAGGTAAGATCTTACGATCATCAATCCGATCTCACGATCTTCGATTTTACGGACCCCTTTCGATCTTATGTAAGATTCTGATCTTGACTACCTTGCCTGGACCTAAGACATTCTAAAGTAACGCACTACGGTAATCTCGCTGCCCGATCAGCGAGCCTATAGGAGTCTAGGAGGGATACAGAAGATTTCCTTGTGGGGGGTTGGGGGGCAAAGCCCTCTGGGCAAAAATTTTATGGAGTAAACTATATGTGATTCGAATTTGATTTATTTTTTTATCACGAGATAAATGTCCTATTTTTTAGAAATTAATTAGAGTCTTAGTCAATCTATAATTTCTATCATCTATAGACGAGAGTGTCTATATAAATTCTCTTGGAGTCCAAATATAAAGTAATATGATATTGTAATACTCTTTTGATTTTTTTCGTTTAATAAAATTTTGTGTCACATTAAATTTCTTAAATTTTCTTACGATGCATAATTTCTCTCGTGCATAAATTCTAACACTTAATCTTACTGCTAATTGAGTCAAGTGGTTAGAAAACAATGCTTGTAAGTTTGTCCTATTGGGATGTGTCTCTGCAAGCGTTTGTTTAAACTTAAGATATGTTAGGCAATTAACTAATAGAAAAGTGGGATGAGATTGTGTAGTGAGAAATGGAGTGGTAGAATATGGTGTGTCATTAGAGAGATCATACTGATATAATAAAAATGATGGTACGAGTAATAAAAATTTTATTTACTAAAAAGTCATTTTTACCATTTATTATATATAACTGACTTATATTATCTAATGAGTAATAAAAAAGATAATTTATCAATGTGTGTGTCAAAAAGAGTGGTGATTTAATTTGGTAACAAAGAGAAATGATTTTATTTGATAATAAAAAGAAGAGTTAATTTGATTTAAAATTATCTATTACTTCTCGTTTCATTAATTTGATGAAATGAAAAATATAGTGTTTAAAGAATTTAGCTATTTCACTTCACCCCTCTTAACTTAAATAAAAAATATAATTAAAAATAATTTAACTAATTTTATTCCTCCATATTTCATCCTCTCAAATTTCTCTATCCAAACTGACCGAGGCATCATTTGTTTAAACATTTTTGCTATGAATTTTTGGGAACAAAAATACTTTAGACATTACAAAATAGTGAGGAATGGTTGACCAAATGTACTTTTAATCACGTCCTACATTTTAGTGTTGAAAAGTAAGATAAAGCGGCGGTAACAGAAGAAAAAAAACGTGAGAATTGCTAAAGTTGAGAATCACAATTAATCTTATGCGCTGAATTAAAGGCTTGCCTATCTAACTTCGATAGAATGAATTTCAGTAGTTCAATTTCATCCTCTTTTTAATTTTATTTTTTTTAACTTTCTTTTATAATTAATGTCTTCCAATTTTTTTTAACTTAGGGGATACTATTGTTGCTTAAAATACATCGTTGATAGTTTTATCAGTGATCCTTTTTAGCTCATTTATTGATTGTCCACCGTGAATGTCACGCATCATATTTCTTTTTTATTCACATATGTTCTAAATAGTATAACAAAATATTCTCTTTCTAATATTTTAATATAATAATATCAATTAATATTATGTACTATAATAATAATTAATAAAATAATTTTAAAAACAATGAGAGATGTGTCCCCCTACCCAACTCTCCACTCTCTTGCCAATGGCCTCATCGCCAAGAGGGAGAGGGAGCTATCCCCCTCCACGTTCATCCTTGGCGAGAGCCCCCCCCCCCCCCCCCCCCATGTCGTCATCGTCAATAAAAATCATCAAATACCTTTCAATTATGGATACTTTCCTAGTATTATTATCAAACTTCACTTTGTAACAAGATTATTTTACATATTTTAACTTATTTCATCAACTACTCTTTTGACCTCTAATTCATGATTCTCCTAGTCGCGTTGTCGATGTAGCATCCATGCGATAATTTTTTCTCTTCCACGCAAGCAATCATTCGACATGACATCAATAAAATAATATTAAAAATAACAAATAAAAAATAAAAAATGTGGGCGCCCCTTCGCTCACTGGTGTGGGGCCGATGACGTTGTAGAGAGGGATCCCTCCTTTCCCTGGTGCTCGTTGACGCAGGGAAGGGGGGCATCGCCCTCCACCCTCTGCGACTTGTCGACGTAGGGGCCTTTACTTGAATTGGAGTCCCAAGGATGACTGCACTCATGATTGGAAGAGGTCCGGTCACTCGTTGGTGATGAATCGCGTCATTCACTCCTTGCAGTAGTGTAGATGGAGGCCTCAACAGCATAGGATGGCCGGCACTGGTGATAGGATTGACGATGTGTTCAAGGTGGTGCTAATCGGTGACTCGACGGTGGGGAAGTCGCAGATCCAAGCGCGATTCTCCCGAAATGAGTTCAACCTTGACTGGAAGGCCACCATTGGGGTAGAGTTCGAAATGAGGACGCTCGTCATCCAGCACAAGAGCATCAAGGCTCAGTTCTAGGACACCATCGGTCAAACGTGCCCTTTCCTTACGACGACGAGCGCAGGAAAAAAGAGGTCTCCCCCCCCCCCCCTTCTTTTTCCCGCTTGTGCAGGAAGGGGGGGGGGGGGGGGGGGGCGCCCTGCACCCCACCCTTTGCGACCTACGATGAGAGTGGGGGTGGGGTGGGGGAACGACCTTCCCTCCTTTCCAGTGTAGGGAAAGCGGGAGGTCTCTCACCCTCTCCCCCACCCGCACACTGCCACAACTTCACCCGGGCGCTCTCCCCTCCTACACCGGTGAGCTAAGGGGCAGAACCTTTTATTATTTTTTAATATTATCTTAATTTTTATTAATGTCACGTTGGATGTTTTCTTACGTGAAAGAGAGAGAAAATCGTTCTGTGGATTTTACTTGATGGTTCAACAAAAAAAACGATCAATTATAAGTCAAAAAGGTAATTGGTGAAACAAACTGAAAGATGAAGAACAGTTTAGTTACAAAGTGAAGTTGAAGGGTAACGTTGGAAAACGTCAAAGTTGAAGAATATTTAGTAAAATTTATCCCGCCATCCTCTCAGGAGAAGAGGTCTCTTCTTGTACCTGTCGTCAAAAGAGGAGCAATAACAACGTGTTTGGGATAATAACAAGGGCGAGCAGCCAAAGGCCAAGCGCAATGATGCGGGCTTGGCTATCACTCGTGCAGGCCCATGCGCTAGAGATCCATCTAGTGAACCGGACACTCCAAAGTTGAGACCAGTGAAGGTCAAAGAGTTGGCCGCTGCTAGAACAATACGGAAGAGTGAAGTAAGCAGAGGTGGGCGGCAATGTTTGCTTTCCCCCACGAGGCCAGACGGAAGTGAAGTTTGCTTGATCGGTAGAAGCGCAAGCGGGTGAAGAAACTATACAAGATCAAGCCTCTGTTGGGGACACAAGCAACAACGAGAGAGGCGGAGAGGGGGTGATGCCCCCTTGTTCGGATCCAAGGGAGGCCGATAGAGGGGGGAAGGTGGAGGGTGATTGTATCCCCCTCTTTTTAATTTTTTATTAATATTATTTATTATTTTAACATTATTATTTATTTATTTAATATATTATATTAGAATGTTAGAAAGTGGGTATTTTGCCACATCGAACAATGACTCATGTAGAGGAGAGAGAAATGCAATGGTAGCAATTAGCAAATGCTAAATGGACTGTCACAAGTAAAAAGGATTGTTGTGGAATAATTAAAAATTGGAGGGTGATCTAGATAACTAGTAAAATTTGAGAATAGAGTGAGAAAGAAGACAAAGTTAGAGGGTATTTATTTAATTTATCCAACTTTGATAAAGTAACAAACTAAAATAGTGAGAATAATATTGTCGAATATCAAACTAAGAATTATAGTATATATAAGAACACATGACCCAATGTTACACGTGTGTAAATTTAACAATCTCAAATTTAATTAAATAAGTAAATGGAATATTTATTCATTTACTTAAATTTCTAAAGCCTTAAAAATAAAGGATTTGAAGTTAAAAAAAAGTTGAGTTTGATTAGAAGAAAAAAGAATAGAAAATTAAGTTAGTTAAGATAAGTACTCAAAATTAGTAAATTCGTATTAGACTTTTAATTTGATTAGAACTCAATTCAATGAGAAATCTCTCTTTCCTTCAATTCTTTCTTTTCTAACAATTAGATTTTCCTATCTTTGTATTATCGTTTTTCGGTGCATATGAATAAGTGCTTTTGCTATACAGCTAACCTTGGATATTCCCTAAAGTAAAAAACATTGAGATTCTGGCCGAAAATTAAGTCGTCAGGAGATCAAAGTCAAAAGGTTATGATAGAAGATTTTGAACTCACTCATGTATATGATTTCTTAATTTTGTTTAAGTTTAAAAAGAAAAATTATCACCATAATTTCTCCTATGATTGATGAATAAGTCTTATAGGTTTATGTGTTGAGAGCACAAATTTCTAAGCGAAGAAGTCAAAGTGAAAGTTAAGAAAATTAGAACTACGTCTTCTCACCAAAGGAATCTGGCGGCATTGTCAAAACTTGGCTTGGATTTTATGGCGATAGACATCAAATTTGACACATAATGTGTAGCATCCTTACACTTGTATAATATATTATTTGCTTTAGATTTGATATTATTTGCTTTAGATTTCGACCTGTACAATTTTATCAAAATACATTCTACCAAATGGCTATGCCCATATATATTTAATATCTCTAATGATTTATGCATGTGGGACTAATTCAAGATATGTCTCATGCATCATTCCCTCTTTAGGAGACTCAATGACATCGTTGAGTGATCACATTTCATCATGTATAGAGGCTCGCGCAGTGACTCTCATAACTATCACAACTCAAATTAGAGTTTGCAACTCGTTTGGATGATCGAATAAAATTGAGAAAGATTGCGAAAACGTGATATAATTTAATTTTTTATATAACATAAGGCATATAATTTTAAATAAATATATGGAACAATATTTTTCTTTGTATATAGCTGATGCAGACTTAGAAACACTAGCACACACTAATCGTTCGAGTAATAAAATTATACGTATAAGTATCGTTCTCCGAGGACAAGAAATAATTAATAACTTCTCTTACTTGTAAACTGAGAAAAAATAATAACTTTGTGTTTTATGAAAATATGAAGGATAAATAATATAAATATAGAGCTAATGATCAATGGGATTTAAAAGTATAGAATTGATGAATATAATTTCTCTTGATTAGTACGACTACTCATGTATAAATTCTGAGACAAAAAAATATGAAGGATAAATAATATAAATATAGAGCTATGATGGGTTTAAAAGTATGGAATTGATGAATAGGATTTCTTTTGATTAATGCCACTACTCATGTATAAATTCTAAGACAAAAGATAACGAATTGATAAAGTAAAATTCCTAAATTAATTTAACCAATATTTCAAGCTTTAAATTCTATTTTGAAATGAAGAAAAGAGATTAATCCTTTCGATTTTTAATCTGATTTATTAAATCTCAAAATGCATTCAACTGGAATATAAAGTTAAGGGCTTTTTCAAGTCACCTTAAAAATAACACAATTGGGTCTCTTGCGATTTCCCCAAAACTGACATGTAAGAGATCAAAGAAAATTCTAGATAATTTTAAAACTTCTTTTCATATAACAAAAAGATTCAAAGGAACCAATCTCAGGCAAAAGTTAATAAAATCATCAAATATACTATTGATTCATCAACTAAATGTACGAAGAACTCACACAAAATAGGGTTTAATCAAGAAAATCCTAAAGAACTACTCCATAAAACTAGAGTAGATCAATCTAAATAATATTTCAGGGAAATAATAAAGAACAAGAGGAATTACTTCTAATTCTACCATCCTCTCTCGAGTTTCCGTCTTCACCAAACCTTAACCTTTGATTTCTTGCCTCCAAAGATGTTCCTCCATTTGATTTGGGATCTACTTAAATATTTTACTTGTAGCTTGGCTCAACAATCCAAAATTTTATAAAAAAATATGGATAAAAATGGCCTAAAATACCGCCATCATGGCCATGATGTTTAAGTGGCATGGCCATGACAAAAGGAAATTTCCAGCCTTCATCTCACACGGTCGTACCTCTCCCATGCACGATTGTGACAGAGCATGATCTTCGTCAGATAGAAGCGTGACAATGACATAATATAGCACAGTCATGACAGAGCGATGTTCGTCATTCTCTTCGTACGGCCGTGACAGAGCGCGCTTTTCATCAGACATGTGGCACGGGCATGAATAGGTAGTGCACGACCGTGACAGTTGATGGGAGTTGTTTTCCTCAGCTTTTTCGACCAAACTCTAGCGCATTTTTATTTCTTGCCATAAATTTAACCAAGCTTACATAATAATAAATCTCAAAAGAATTTTCTTGTATTTAAAACAAAATTTTCACTTTAAAACATAAAATACTTCTAAAATTAGAATAAATTGGACTAACAATTATGCATGAATTTGGTGCATCAATAACATGAGGAATGAAAACATCATTGAATAAGTTTGCAAAATTTAAGATGATCATTTCAGAGCAAACCAATACTCTTAAAATTTTACAATTCATAAAATGACTTCGCTTTTTTACAAGATACAAAATATTACATATGCATTACACATAATCAAACCTCTCGACATCCCAATAAAAGGACATGAGGGGCACTTCTTCCCAATGTCTTTCCACCAAGGGTGTTAGAACCCATCTAAGACTGTCATCTCATACGATCCCCAAAAATTTATAATATGAAAAATGTTAGAAATAATAGAGTGAGTTAAAATAGCTCACAGCCTATATGTTATCAACTGATTAATTCAGATAGACATGAAAAAGTATGCAATAATCATAATATCAAAATTAATATTTCCATACATTTGGTAATTACATATATATATATATATATATATATATTCTAATCAGAAGCATCATAGGCCATTTGCAATCAATATCATTTAAATCATATTAAACATATGCATGCAAATGCAAAACTCTCATATGAATGCATGGATCACCAACTTGCCAGTTTCTATAGTCGATAGGTGGACTCTAGATCTAGAGGTGGCTCCCATCGTGATAGTGATGTAGCACTTAGCTTCATTCTAGCTTATTCTTTTCGAAAAATAGATCATATAACAAATAAATGGACTCTGGAGGTGGACCTTACAATTTTAGAGGTGGCTCCCATCATGATTTCTTATGATATAGCACCTATCGCATGACACTTAGTTTCAACCTATCTCATCCCATTTTTTAGAAACATAATGATGGATTGAACTCTAGAGATGATTCACATTGTAATTAACGATTTGGCACTTAACTTCAACAATCATATATGCAGATGCATGATTCATCACATAACAAATATATGTCTAATATTAAAAGATGAATCATATCAGATACTCATTCAAATGAAATATGATTGTATTTTATAAAATCAATTTATGACATATCACATATGCTTTTCAATATACAATCAAATCGATCAATCATTCCAATATATTTTTCACAAGAACATATTCAATATATATAATAATTAATGCCACACCGTATTCAAAAGAGGTGAATACATAGAGTAGGAGAAATCAACTTACCTATAAATGTTAACAAAAGTTTTCTTTCTTTTTTCACTACTTTACTCTTCTACTCCTATAACAATAATAATAAGGAATACATTACTATTATAATTTGAACAGTAGTATATCATATATAATACCTAAACAATTACAAAGATTACATAACACTCATGCATTATAACCTAAGTATTTATTTATCACAAAAGTTGGCCTAACATTATGACAAATTACATACATAGTAAAAGAAAATTCATATCTTCTATTATACATAATCAAATTTCATAACTGCCATTTTTCTTACTTCCATATTACAAGTGGTAATGATGTATAATTAGTGAGGACAACAAGTTGGGGAATAGACAATTATTATAATATCAATGTTATCAATTAAAGAATTCAAAATAATCAGTAATGATTCATCTTATATAATGATAATTTAAGAATTCACCATGATCTCAAAATTATTAATAACACTTCATGAATTCACAATGATATTAAAATCATCGAGAGTTGTTCACATTAGATAAAGACAATTTAATAATCATCAAATGATTTTGATCCCATCAAGCAAAGGTATTAATTTTTAACTTTAGACATCTTTGATTATTGGTTTCTCAACATTGTATATCTAATGTAGTGGTGTTCTCTTTTGTTTTTCTCACAAATGTTACAATTTCTTATAAATGTAGAAATCGCATAATGTCACAATAAAATTATAATATAATCCCATAACAATTGTCCCCACCAAATTTCCATTATAATACATAATATTATTCCTCTTTAATGTTCTCAAACAAGAAGATGACAACTCGTAACCTCTTATACACATATCTATTCAGATAATCTAGACTTGTATTAAACTAATATATATATATATATATATATATATATATATAAGATTTTCATAAGGACATACTAAAGTTTTATTTATATTATATGACATATTTCATAAATTAAATTTCAAAATATTTAGAATAACATAATTATACCTTCATTTATTATTTCTATCTTCCTATTTGTACATATGATTGGAATGTATCCTGACTTTTTAGACTAGAGACTCTAAAGTCTATCCATATGGAGGTCATTCAAAATTTCAGATAACCAAACTTGTTTGAATAATGTTGAGATAGATGTTTTTTTTAAAAAAAAATCAACTATTTTGTCTTTTCTTTTTTCAATTAGGATATCAATGATATAAAACATCATTACTATTTGATTATCATATATATGGATATTTCACTTCGTAAGTATAATCATATAAATGACGGACTATAAGTACCCCCTTCATTATATTGTCTAAAAGTATTTACCCGAAAACATAATGCTTTATATCACTAAAAGTTTTGTGACATGACATTATATATAATATGAACTTTTCTTACCTTGTATGTGTCTCTTGTAATCTAAAATACAAACTAGTCATTCTCTACATGATATGTTCTCATTCAAATCAATAGGTTTGGATATACCCAATCATATGTAAAAGATCTTATTCATATTTTCTTAAATCGCTATAAGAAAACTGACGATTAACGACACAAAATAGCATCTTCATCCCCGTGATGCTAAGTCAATGTCAGGAGCGTCGGTGTAGCATCTAGATTAAGTCACAATGGTGACGCTACTTGCCTCCCAATAGCGTCACATAGTGCTTACCTGTCGCAGAATCAATCCCCGTGAGGCTAAGAACCGAACATGTCGAGATCGAACGACCAGAATGACAACAATAATTCCCAAACTTAGGATAGAAACTTTTGCAACTGTACTTTTGTTACTTATAGACTTGTTATTAGATATATGTATGGTAGTTATACTTTTGTAGTTCAGTTTATTACTTTTCATATTCATATCTTAGATATTGTGCAAGCGATGATTCCTCTTTGATATTATGCCTCTGATGGATATCAATGCATTTATATACATTATATAATTGTATGGTGTGGGAAGAAAAAAAAATATGACTGTAATAGGGCAAATAACATTAGCACATCCGTAGTGTCACACTAGCATCACATGCATAGTCGACGCTATATTAAATATATCATTCTTCACATCGCTTGAGCGTCACAGTAGCATCGGTAGGTGGAGCATCACCTTAGCGTCACCTTGGCGACCCAACGGACATGATGTTGGACTCACAGTAGCACCGAAATCGCATAAACTAATGCATAAACTTAGCATCCCTTGAGCACCGGAATCGCGCCTCACGCTTCTGCGCCATGTTAGCACCACATTAGCGATGTGTCGACTCGTTATGAGACATTATGCATCATCTTAACGTCTAGATAGCATCTACTGTTGACGCTAGTAGTGTCTCTCTCTTCTTTGGCTCTATTGTGACGCTATTAGCCACTGATTACCGGCGTCGCATTTTGTCGGCGCTACTTAGACGCTAAAGAGATGCTAGATATTCCAGAGACTCAATAGCCCCCCAATTGCATCTCCTTCTTTGGGTTGCTATTCGCCGATTTTCTTATAGTGAAATCACACCCATTTAAGGGGCTAAGTGATAAACATTTGGTGTGAATCACTCTAAGTATTTCAATTGATTTCATGTATGATAGACATGAATCATGGGATTTACGTGACTCCAACATACTGCACAGTCAAGCCAAAACTAACACCTAATTTTGGCATTTAAATTTTGCTCAATATGGATTTTGCAAGATAATGTTCAAATATTTTCATGACAAACATGACCCCATGAACAATACGATATCACCAATAAAATAATTACAATTTGACCAAAGAATGGTTTTATAGAAAAAATTTGCTTCATTAGAACCATAAGAGTAGTTGAACATTGGTTAATCCAATGGCTACTAAGTACTCATAATAATTGTATTGGGTTCCAAATGTAAGCTTGTGATATAACATTCTTTAATTTCTAAGTTATTGATAACCAAATCTTAAATTATTCTTAAAGAATACATTGATACCTTATAATTGATCGAACAAGTGACCTACTTTCGATAAGATATGCATTGAAGTCACTTGGCTCATATGTCTACAATTGATGTCCAACTTGGGGATTCATTTTCCTCTTGATGGATAAGACTAAAACTCGTAGTTTGATCAAGTGGAGCCCTCATTCAAAGGCTCACATAGTTCTTCTTGTGTTGAATGACAAGGAGTATTAAAAGTAGGAATAATTTTATGAAGAAGCTCAATAAAAATATTCCTCTATCACGAGTAGGTCAAGCCACATCTATAAAAAAATATTTAGAATTCCTTAAACATAAGAACATTATTTCAAAATAAATATTTTTCTTTCTACCCCAAATAATTCAAGAAGGCTATGACATACTTTTTGCAACAACTTATTGTCACACATATAATAAATTGGCGAACGTGAAGTTACTTTCCTATCTCATGTAAAATATAGATGATGGCTGATTTGGAAACGAAAAGGTAACTATCTTCCTATTTAAATTTAAACATACATGCCATACAATTAATCCATACCCAAAATCACATCAACTTTGTACATATATAAATACAAAACAATTATGTCAACAAGCACTTATTAGTATACTATCTCTGAATACTAGACATTACTATGAAGAATATAAATCACCAGATAGTACTCAATGGTTCTCTTTTTATTCAAATGACATACAAATCACCGTATAGGATTATGACACATAGGGTCATAATTGATCAAAGGCGTACATCACAATCTCATTTCGAAATATCATACATTAATACTTATATAACCTCACACTATAATCCCCAAACTGACGCAACCCAAGCTTAACACTGAGAACCCCACTATAAGCATAACAATGTCATCCTAGACACAGTTGTGGAGACTTTGACTAAAGGAAGGACCTAATGCTCTAACTATAATCTCCAAACTGACACAACCCAAGCTAAACATTGAGAACCCCACTATAAGCATACATTGTCATCCTATTAGCTTGGTAGGTCATGTTTTGGTAAAATCGTGTGGGTCGAGATGCAAAACGGATAATATCCTACGCAAGTGCAGGAATATTACATATGGTATTAGAATCACTTTCATAAACCTCTATGCATGGTGGGGTGTGATCACTCAGGACGTGAGTTTCCTAAGGGGGGAAGAATGCATGAGGCGCGTCTTGGATTAGTCCCATATGCACAAGTCACGGGAGAAATGTTGAGTATATATTGGAACATGACCTTGACTTGGTAGGATACATTTTGATAAAGTCGTGTGGCTCGAGACCAAAGCGAACAATATCCAAGTGCATGAATGTTATAGATTCATCGCGAACTGGGCCCAAATTTTAGACAACCACCTTGGATTTTGTTTGTAGGTAGGAATAAGATTTCTATGAGTGTTTGATGTTGTCCCGACAACCTAGCTCAAGCATCGACATACCTTGTAACGACCGGCTTTTGGATAACAAAAAAAAGGAAAAAAGATAAGAGACAGTGTAGCGCTCTCAGGGTCAACCTGACTGTCTACGTGGCATAAGAGACGATTTTGGGAGCGTTACAGTTCGGGCATCAACATATGCATTATATTGAGTGTACAAGTTATTTATTTTGTGTCTACAGAATATTAAGATGTTTTTTTTGCATGCATGGCACCTTTTAGTGACATTTTTTACATATGTATGCGTGGCATCTATTCGTGATACCTCTTTGTGAATGAATCTTTTCAAATAAGAAAAGTGAATCGCATATTCTTTTTATTGGGTTTTCTTGCACACAATTTCTATGCATGAGTTCAAACACACGTCTTGCATAAATATTTTTATTATTATTTATCTCAAGTTGCACAATTATATATAGTAGTGCATGTTTCTTATGCAATAATGATTATTTTGCTTTTCTCTATACATGCATGGAGTATGGACTTATTTCATTTACTGCAAATAATAATAATAATAATAATAATAATAATAATAATAATAATAATAATAATAATAATTGTCCATGCATGGTATAATTATGGAGTCAATTTCATATTGGATTGCTCTATTCTTTTATATTATCATTATTAAGATTGATAAATCAAAAAATAAATATGGGTGTGGTATATATTTTGAAGTAAATTAATATTGCACAATATGTTACCAAAGTAACTTACTTCAAGTTAAAAGTCAAAATCTTAACAATGAATTTAACCTACTTATATATCTTTGTTACAATGCACCGTAAACTTACGCTCTTTCTCTTCCTATTCCTCGAACTATGCACTCTGTACCTGTCGCTATCTACGACCCAATGTCTTTTCCTGTAACGTCAGTGTCGTCAAACATAAAGAGAGAAATGACATCAATGAGAGAGAGAGAGAGAGGACATGTGGGTGAGAGGAAGTGAGAATTAAGGAAAATAAAACAAGGAGTCTAACTTCGAGTTGGACTACAACTTATGTATCTAGTTTTGATCTATTTTATTATGATGATTACCTAGATTATGACCATAATTTATTCTTTATGGTCATAACTTAATGACTCTTTAACTAAAGTCCTCGTTGATTATGATATCCCATAATGATCCCTTATAATTTATGATTTTATAATCTTATGACTCTCCTTATAATGATTCAATCTTGATCCATAATGTTCTAATAAGATTAATTAAAAACTGCAAGATAAAATATGTAAAAATTAAATGGAGAGTTCTAATGATGATAGGTTGGCGACAACTAATAGAGAGTGAGTTTACTCCTCCCCACCACGAATTGAAATATACTATATTATTTTATGAAGTTGAAATACACTCTCTCACGAGTTGATAGATACTCTACGAGATAAAAAATACTTTGTGTTGAAAGATAATCATAATAAGTCATATATGAGATAATAAGATGAAAATATTAATAATGAAGATTCTTTTATGATGATAATAATTGGATTTTTGTTACTTCTATGACGATTCCATATTATATGTCTTATATTAATGTGCTACACTTTCACGATTATCCTCATATGATCATTTTACATTATTCTTTATACTTCTTTCGTATCAATTATTATGATCTTTATGATATTCTTTATTGTTATTTTACACATTGAATGTCAAAACTCATGGTGAAATTTAATTTCTCTTGCATATTCAAATGTGCAAGTGTAGGCCCAAATGATGAAGGTGGTCAACGGAAACTGATCGAGTTCATGGTGATAACACATTGATGTTTTGAGTCATTTACTTTCATGTCTTAATTTATCTTTCATGTTATTAGGATCATGCATTAAATGAGCTACTCAGGACTCATTGATGATTTTATGTTTAGTCTTCCATACTTTATTATGATTATATTTTCTCTTAATTAATCAATTATGATATTTATTTTTCTACATATGATATTATTTTTAGATGGCCAATTAAAGTTTTTTTTATTTTGGTAAATATTATGTTCATGTATGTATTATCCGTAGAGTCCTTCGAGACATATTTTGTCATGTGGCACATACATTTTGGAGGCTTTATATTTAGGTATAAGGGCCTAATATCAAGATATTTTTATGTTATATTGTCATTATGATCCTATGATGTCATAATTCATGTGCAAAGTGCAAGTAATCACTATGCCACGATTGTAAATCATTTAAGTCTTCTTCTTATAAATTAAATGATACGATGACTCCTAACTCATGATATTTGGTTATTCCAAGTCTTATTGATCCTTAAGACGTTTGACTAATATTAATCCATTCTATGAACATGAGTTGAGAATTGACAATGTCAACATTGATCTTCTTTATTGTTTCATCAATATCACTTTCATGTTACCCCATTGACTTGGCAACATTGTCTATCCTACTAGTATCCCTATATATTGTTTACGGAAGGATTCAATGATGATTTATCAATTGTTTATTAGCTATCTCATATGATGGCACAAACAGAAATACATGAATCACAAAAGCAAATTCAGAAATATTTAGATAAGGAGTTTATCAAGCCTAACGTATCACCCTTGGGTGCACCAATTCTATTTGTAAAAAAGAACAATGGCTATATGAGATTATATATTGATTATAAGATGATAAACAAGGCAACCATAAAAAATAAGTACCCACTACCCCGCATTAATTACTTCTTTTATCAATTATCTAACACAACGATTTTCTCCAAGGTTGATTTATGAAATGTGTACCATTGGCTCAAAGTTGTTGAAGAAAATGTAGTAAAGACAATTTTCAGTCAAGGTACAATGACTATGAACTTTTAGTGATCCCATTTGCATGAACGGATGCCCTTGCAATTTTTATGAATCTCATCAATTGGGTGTTCTAGGGTGTTGAGACCATACCTAAATCATTTTGTCATCATTTTTGTTGATGACATTCTAATTTATTCAAAAAGCCTAGAATAGCATAAAGAGCACTTGAGGATTGCAGTAAAGACACTAAGACATCACATATCATATGTTAAACTATCGAAGTGTGAATTATGACTAGAGAATATTATGTTTTTTGGACACATAATCTTCAAGAAGGGCATTTCTATGGATCCAAAAAAAGTGAAAGTAGTATCAAATTGGACAAGACCAAATAATGTAATGAAAAGTCACAACTTCCTCGAATTACCATGATATTATAGATGGTTCATCAAAAAAATTTCAAAGATAATATCCTCTTTAATGAACCTGACCAAGAAAGGTGTGAAGTACATATTATCAGATAAATGCGAAGACAATTTCCATGAACTAAAGGTCAAGTTGACTATTGCACTCATACTTACCATTTCGACTAGTGTTGATGGATTTATGGTGTACAATGATGCTTGCAATACAAGTTTGAGATATATATACTTATGCAATATGGTAAGATTGTCACACACGCATCAAGAAAAATGAGGTGAACTACTCAACTCATCATCTTGAATTGAAAGTTATAGTATCTGAATTAAAGGTTCAGACACTACCTATTTGGAGAAGAATTTAGGTGTTCACTGATGATAAGAGCCTCAAGTTTATATGTCTTCTTTCAATGGGACCTGACAACAAATATGAGTGGAGTTTTTGAAAGATTATTAGTTCACTATTAGTTATCGGTAAAGTAAGCTCAATTGCACATGCACTCAGCCACAAATGGGAGAGCTTACTAACTTTTATCAAATTGTGTGAGTATGCGATGATGAATGAATTAAGTATGTGGAATCGAATTGATACGATTGAACATGAGGGACAAAATTATAAAGGCCCACTTTGAAGATTATAGGAAGATGATTTCAAGATCTTGACAAGTGGTGGGATTAGATACAACAATCATTTTGTGGGTCCCTAATGATGAAGCTCTCAAAAGAGAAGTACAATGCCACAAGTATGAGTTTGCGATCCATTTAGAGAGTACAAAGGTGTATAAAGATGTACAAGGATAACAAAAAAAGGGAAAAAGATAAGAGATCGAGACTAAATAGGAAAAAGAAAAAAAGAAGAAGAGGATGAAATTGTATCCATAAGAAGATAAGACTCCTATATTTTAATCCAACTAGACGTTAGATTCCTCTCCCTTGTAAAGCCAAGCCAACCGAACTCATCCCCCTTCATTTTCTTTTGTTCTCTCTTCCTCTCATGTGTGCTCCCTCCCTCCCTCCCTCCCTCCCTCCCTCTCTCTCTCTCTATCTATCTATCTATCTATCTATCTATCTATCTATCTCTCTCTCGCTGATCTCATCTCTCTCCTCGTGTTTGATGGAGCAAACATTATATGAGAAGATTTTGGGGATGTAGGATGCACATAGGAATATAGGGCAACGGTTCGAGGAAGAGGAAGAAGAGAAAGAACTCAAATTTTGATGCACTATAATGAAAGTATGTAAGTATGTTAAATCTATCGTTAAGATTATAGTTTTGACTTGAAGTAAGATGCCATCGATGACTTTTAAATGTAAATATTGACTTTATTTGATTTTCGTGCCAAAAAACATCGAAAAGAATAGCTTAAAAACCCATCGCGTAGCCACGTAATTTTGGGACATTGGAACCCAACTTGAGTTCTCCATATCCCGGCTTGCATTTCCCACAATATGGACTTAGTACTCTACAATATCAGATCCACCATGGCCAGAATTGCATCACTTCGATGACATGATGAACCCGTCCCGAGTTCCATGACGAAGAACCCCATGTCAAGTGTCTCGTACTTGGCCGAGATATACACTCAAACCTAGATCGGTTCCCCTACAACTTTTATAAAGAAAAGGATGTATACTAACTTTTAACCTAAATTGCATCAAAACATAATAAGAATGAATTGATATATTACATTTCATTTAAACTAATAATCATTATCATAGATTTATTTTAGTCATATGAGATAAATGAGATAGGATAAGATCGTGTGACCATTAAGATCCTATTATGATCTTACACATAAAATCCTCGAAATGAAATTGAAATTAGTTAGAGTTATTAAAATCATAAGTAATAAGATCTTAAGATTTAAATTGATATCTTGACAACTGAGGCCAGTCCTCAATTTCAGGGGGAGGGGGCAGGGCAAGAAAACAATGTAGTGCCCAAGAGGCAAAAAAAAAATGCAATGTGCAAATTCAATCCCATAACCTCTATAATATCAAGAAGAGAGCTTAGCAATACACCAAAGTGAGTATTATTCTATAAGTAGACTGGAAATTATTTGTGATTTTTTGGGTGGGTGGGTGCCACCCACTCACTACTTGGGTCTGCCCTTGTCAACGTTACTTGTCATTGGAATAAGTACCATGCTCCAAGATTAGCATATATTCTTATTCGAACGTCAGAATATTATGTAAAAAAGTTTCTTAATTAAATGCTTTGGGATTGGATGAAAAATCCTTACTTAAATACTTATTGTGTCAAAAGTATCCTCTGACCCTAAGAATGCATGAAAGTAGTGCAACACATAAAGAGGAAAAACTCAAATAGGACACCACATGTAGAAGTCTAAGCATTTATATGCAATGTAAAAAAAAGTAGTGCAATACATCAAGAAAAAAGAACATTTTTAAGAAGAAAATATTTGTTACTTATCATTTGAAACATTTGATTATTGTAGTGTGTATTATAACTATTCAACGACTAGATTTGATCTATTTCTTATAAATTTAAATTTATTTGTATTATTTTTCATGTTGAGCATCATTACTCATAAAAAAATTATTTCTTTATGTTGGAAGTTCATAGATAATTGAACCGAATAAGGATGGAGGCATACGTTCATTATGATACAGTTGAAGACGAAGTCATTGAGACTATTTACTATTAATTGATGTAATAATTATTTCAACAATAATTACCTTTCCAGATTTATTAGGAAAGATATGTTTTTAGCTTTTATCATGTAATTATGTGAAGTTAGTGTAACACCCCGAAAATACATTCTCTTATCATGTGATAATTGAGCTTCTCCCATAGTAGTGTTATGTTCTATTTACCTCTATCCATTAGGTTCAAAAAATAACAACAATAAATTAATCATGAAACCATCAATAATTAATTTCCATTTAAAATATTTTTAGGAGTTATTCAATTCCCATTGATTAATTTATATTATTATTTTTAATATTATGAAAAATCAAATAAATAAAATAGGTATTAAAAATCATCGCACTCAGTTTTTGGTGACCCCACACAAGCTCCCCTTATCTCTCCCCCATTAATTCTCTCAAACAACCTTTGTGAATCCCACTATGTGGCATACTCAAGTGTGAAGACCTTGATTTAAATTGTGGTTTAAGTTAGAATTTGCGACTCATTACAAATAATCAAATATAATTATAAAAAATGTGTATAATTTCTTTAGATAACACAAGAAAATGATAACATAGAAAATCAAATCACGTAATTTATGATTGATCATTCAAAATAATTAACATGTTTTAGGGTACATACAACTACAAAGTAATTTTCTTTACAAAAGATACAAGCATTGTATCTATTACACGCAACAAGACACATGACTCCTGGACCCTAGCAGCAAAAGGTGCTAATGCTAGCCACTCGGCAATCCCAAAAGTTCTATCGATTTGGGAAAAAAATGTAAAACAATAATGTAAGAAGATAATAGCTAAACCGATAACTCATAATATATGTGTTACCAATTAATCAATTCAAAGAGATAATGAATAGTATGAACTATTTAGTTGCGTACATAACAAATGATTTTCATAATCCTAAGCGTAGATATTCACTTCACACTTATAATAATTTAACATATATAAAAAATACAATATACAATAATATCATATGAATACATGGATCACCAACTGGTCAATTTGTATAGTCGGTAGATGAACTTTAGATGTGGCCCCTACGAATTATGTAGGTGACTCTCACTATGACTTCTCACTATACAGTACTTAACTCCCATAACACAATTCCAATCTACCTCATCATTGTCGGGAACATATCAAAAAGCAATAAGTGAACTCTAAAGGTGTTCCCTATGGATTCTAGAGGTGAATCCTACCATAATTTCTCACCATATATCACTTAGCTCTTCATGACACTTAACATCATCTTATCTCGTCCCATATTCATGGAACAAAATGATAGATTGGACTCTATAGATGGTTTCGATGTAGCACTTACCTCCAATCACCATACATGAAAATGCATATACAGCTGGATACACATGAATGATACATCACATAACTTGTAACCAAATATGTCATAATGTCATACAATACATACATACTGATCAATCTTTCGAATAACAAAACTTAGTATCTTCACACAAATTATTATAGAGAATTTAAACAATCATGTGAAATCATGATCACAATGAATTCAACAAAAAATAATATATAGAGAAAAAACCAACTTACATGTGGGTGCTAACAAAAGGTTTTACTTTCCTTTTCCTATTTTACTCCTCAAAATTAGTATAATAATAAGAATAATGACAATATTACTACTATGATTTGGATCTAACATATCATACATGAAGCATAATATTTAGAAAAGTCACATATCATTATTAACCTTATATTATGACATGTTGCATACTTAGTAAAGAAAAATTCATATCTTTTGGTATTTATAATCAAAATTTGTCATTGCAATTTATGTTTTCCCATATTACAAATCCATTAAGCTGTAAAGTTTCAAATTTCATTTCATCGAAATTAGTTCTCAAGAAAATCAACATTCAAACTAAAATCTATGTTGTTTTTGTTATGCTGAGTGACCCTACTTCGATTATTTTATATCAGTTAGTACACAACTTCTATTCTACTACTTTCATTTTTTTTCTAAACTATGACTTTCTGAGGTGTAACTCATACAGTCCTTGAATTTATACTCTTATGATTGAGCAGAATAAATTTAACAAATACTAACATAATGTACCATTAACTATTTATAACTTTCACTTGAAACAATCATTTTAAGTTATTCCAATTTGACATTAAGCTAGACATTTGTGTCCTTCTAACCCTGAATTACCAAATAATTCTATAACATATTTTATGTAATATTTAATTTAAAAATGTAGGTAATAGTTTTGATGGACTGAATGCTAGCACCTTAAAATATAAGGACCTAACATTTCCTATAGACATTTGATTAACTTGATTTCATAGCTCAATGAAATTATATTCAAAGGAGATCAAACTGAGTAAAATTCATACTTTTTTGCAATGCAAAATTAAGCAAAGATGTAACTAAAATTTTGAAGGAAATCCGTCCTTCAAAATTTTGGACGGAAAACACCCGTCGCAACTTAAGAAGGATCGATTTCCTTCCAATTACGTCGGAAGCTCATATGCCAATTTGCCGGGTTGTCTTCCTTCGAAAATTCCGATGGGAGAAGTTGTCGGAAGCTTTGACGAGTTACCTGCCTTGGGTGTTTTTGATGATTTCTTCTGTTGACAACTTCGAAGGTGTTGTCCTCGTCGACAATCACTCTTCCTATGAACAACTTTGAATTTATCCCATATTAATTAAAGATCAGAAAAGGAATAAGATAGAAAAGATTCAGAGGAACTCTAATATAGGAACTTATATAATTAAAAATAGTAAAAAAATAAAATTCAAACTTGCCAGAAGCGAAAATTCCTAATGATTTGTTTTCTTTTCTCCAATTCCTTTTAGGTGGTTAGAACTTCAATTTTTTAATAGGGCAGGTGGAGAAGTGAAAAGAGGTGATAAAGCATGCAAAAGGTAAAAGATAAGGTAGAGGAAAACCAACTTAAGATTGGTTAAAATTGGAGTAACAAATTGGCCTTGATGTCTTGCTTATTTACATTTAGGCCATTTGAGTAGATGACTTTGCATTTTACCATTATTTATTTATTTACTTAAGACATTATATGTAAATAAAAACTATCCGCCATTTGAATACAAATAAAATATTTGAAAAAAATAAAAACTAAGGAATAAAAATCTTTTCGATTTTATGTCTACGTGTTACTTAACTAAAACATCACCTAAAATTTAGTAAAAATAACTTACAGAATGCTTAACATATAAGAATAATTATCGGGACTTTATCTTTTCAATTTTCAAATTTTCATGTCTTAAACAAATTTTCGTCATTTTTCGTACTCCAATAATTAACATTGAAGCTTATGCATTAACATGATACCTATCAATAATATAACATGAACTAATACACCTACTCATGCGTAATTAAGTTAGGGATATTACACAAAAACTACTTGAAACATATTTTATGCTCAAAAGTTAAAAACGAATTAAGTATGAGATGGATTGGGTTTACAAAAATTATATCTTACTTATGTATTTTTTTAAAAAAATATAATTAAAATTAAACGGGTGATTATAAGTCCATCATATGACTTAAAATTAAATTAGTCATATTGGTAAATTTTCAAGGATTAGAAATATTGGACTTTTTATTTCTTTTCTCATTCAAATTAAAAAAAATAGAATTATTTTAAGGATAATAAAGATATTTATCAACTTAACCTTCTCTAGTCCATGCATTAAAATTTATATCCAAACAAACAATGAGTCATATTAACCCAATCCATCTTATAAGATTATATCCAAACTTGATTTATATAAGCACTCATCATATTCAATTTCATCGATCCTTACTCCAACACCTAGCACATCTATCCATCATTAAATTACCAAATAAAGCCTTAAACAAGTTTCAAATTTAATTATTGTGTAAGGTTTATTAGGAGTATCCTCGCAATGTGGGACTAATTAATATTAAATTAGTCTAACTCGATGGTGAAATAAAATTTTAACTTGTCATCAAAGCACATAATTATTAACATCCCGAAATGGATATCATTTTCCGGATATTGTGATGGCAAACGAAGGTAACCCCATCAATTGTCTACTTATAATTCTGACCAAACAAAATTTTGCACGTATCGTTAATAAATCTTCCTACAATCCCCTTGTATTTCCATAAAACTAATAGGTTATAAATTCTTTGTCAAGTTCTAAACGAATTTTTGAAAGGGATGCCTTTTAGGAGTAAGGTTTCCCCTTTTTTGGATCTCCTTGATATTTTGTAGTATGATTAATTGATAAGCTCATCATCTTCTGTGTTTTTAAACATTAAAATTTAACATGACAATCTTTTTAGTAAGGTCATAGATTTGTAAAAGCAAATAAAACATATGTAACATGATTAAACTATAGAACAAATTCTTGCGCAACTAAGGCACTGTTTGACATGTATAAAAATTAGAGTATTAAGTAGCGGATAGTGTTTTGATCGAATCAAAGTATTAGTGTGAGTGTTTGATAAATATTTTTTTAAACTAGTGTTTAGAGGTTTTAGCACAAAATATTATAAGATACTCCTACTAGCTATAGAGTGTAGAGTATAGCGGTTTTGTACCTTATTCCTATTATACACTCATTCTTTTTAATATAAAAATTTGTTTAATTTGTATCATCTTATGTTATTTTTTTATTTTTATATATTCCATCTTTAATTTTACTTCAAATCCAAACAAGTTTTATTTTAAAATAATCAATATTCTATATTAAAATAATATATATTTCAAATATTTCTATTCAAAATAAAATATTGCAAATTAATTATTATGGATATGATGCTTATAAGAATAAATCTAAATTATATTTTTATGTATATATTTGTTATTGTATAAATATACACTAGTTCAACCGTTATATTTATCAAATAATTTTTATCAAATTTATAAAATAAATCATTATCCACTAATCGAAATAATAACTTTGTCAAACGGAGCCTAGAAAATGACAAATCAAGATAAATTAATCGTCATATATGAAAGAAATTACAATGTAAAATCCTTCATTCTCTTTTTTATCTGATTAACCAACATCATTTAATCACTAGCCATGTATGCTACCAAAATAATGATGGTAAGCTTAGTAGCCAGCCTAAAAATGATACTAGCGAATCGTCAATGGTTGTAAAACTTTTTTAGAGTAAATTTCTTACAAAGATCACTAGAAGAAAATAATGAATTTTCAGCGGATACAAATTCTTCTCGACTTGAAAGAGAGTTTGGATTGAATTATCCATGGGAATTTGTAGTTGATCGCTAATCCACCACAAAAAAATCAGTATACTTTTTCCATTGCAAAATAGCAGGAAAGGAAGTACGGTGACCAGGTGAATCTGATGACTCGAGTTGACTCAATCTCAATCCGATTTGAAGATTTGATTTATTTTAAAATTTTATAATTTTTATTCAGTTTCCAACTTATATTTTATATAAAAAATTTAAATATGTAAAATAATATGTAAATACTTGACCATTTATTTTGTGCTTTTTCAATATGGGAGAAGGAAAAAGGGGTCACGTAACCCCTTTTTTCGAAACCCGATTCTGCATCCAGCTCCGCTAAATGACACGTCACATCGTTTGGCGAAACCGGCTAGAACCAGGCGGAACTAGTATTCCAGTTGCCAAACAAGGCCTAGAGTTTATATACAAGCTTATAATAATATAAATAAGATCGTGATTAATCATAAATATTTTTATATAATATTTTCAAAATTTAAAGACTTATCATACTTTTTCTACAGACATAAAATAACCTATTAATCTGAAAATTATGAAGAATTTAACAACAACCTCCACAATTACTATTGACTAAAGCATTTGATACATCAAAATACATGATTGAGAGAATCGCATGAGGTGGACACTCACTCCAAAAGGAATAAAAAGATTAAGCCGGCCAAGATTTGCAAGATAGTCGGCAACACAATTAACCTCTCTATAGCAGTGAGTACATTTAAAATATTCAAAAGATAAAATTAGTTGCCACAATTCATGCATCAGTGTCCATAATCTCCAAGGGCATTTGGATTTCATGTTTATGATGCCAACTAGGATGCTGGAGTCCACTTCTAGCCACATTCGCAATTGTCCTATCTCCTTGCACTTCCTTAGACTAGAGAGGGCACCCCACGCCTCCGTCCACCGAGCTTGCATAGCATCTGAGAGCACCTGCCATAACAAAACATCCATAAGAATCGCGTATAATGAACCTCGCGCCCCCAAGTTTCCCGGCGTGGTGAAGGAATCATCCGAGTTCACCTTCACCCAGGAGGGAGGCGCGGTCTCCCATTTAACCTAGATCGGGTCATGGGGGTAAGTTGTCTCTGGCATGGTCGGCCGGATAAACTCCTCAAAGCCCGCCAAAGCCTGTCTCCATACCATTGAGATGGGACTATGTTTGGAAGCAAAATGAGCATCAATTCTTTGGAGCCAGATGCCCCAAAAGGCAGAAGGCAAGAATTGAGCATAAGCGGGTGGCCGAGCTGGACTCCAGGTCATCGCCTTCCCGGATCCAGTCGTCACTTCTCTAAGATTGTAAGTAAGAAAAGGAATAATTTAGATCATTTTGGGCCATGACCCAAAGGGACCTAGCAACGGAACAACAAAAAAATAGATGATTATTGGATTTCGGGAAGAGGCCACAAAGAGGGCAAGAGTATTGATAGATTGATTAAACGTTGCAATCATATCTAATGTAGGGAGTCGTGAATGATTTAGTTTCCACAAAAAGTTTTTGATTTTAGGAGGAACCTTTAGAGACCATATTTGCTTCCAAACACGACTACCAGAACACGGTGATAGAGTTGGCTGGCGGCTCAAGGAGAAGTACACCGAGCTAGCCTTGGCTTCACCATGAGGATCAGCAGCCAGACCCACCGAGGTACACTTTAATAAGTACAACTTTATGAATTGTACTTTATGATATATATTGAGGATAAGGAATGGACAAGAATTGAGTTAAGTACAACTTTAATAAGACGCTTCTTCTAGCTATGTTTAACATTGTTGATAATGCCTTGAATCTGAACTCAGTTGTAATTATATGTGGCCCCCCTACGTAATCAGGCGCTTCAGCAGAATTCCCCTACGGGGGTCTCGCTGATCGGGGAGTGCCTATATAAACTCCCTAGGGGTCCAGATAGAAATTCATCCTTATAATCATCGTTATTCCATAATAAAGAGAGTTGCCGCCGTTTTTCCTTCGTGTTCTTTTGTGTTCGTGCGATCTCTCTCCCTCTTTTCGTAACAAACTAGTATCAGAGCTTTAGGATTTGTCAACGATTTGCGATCAAGCAGGGAGATAACGTTGCACAACGTGAATGTGAAAAAGTTCAACGGTAGGAACAGTTTCGGGTTGTGGCAGATCAAGATGCGAACTTCTGAAGCAACAAGGAGTTTGGGCGCCGCTCTCAAATGCGTCGAAGAACAAACTAAAGGAGGAAGACTCGAAGGACAAAGAAAAGGAGATCGACCTCGCTACTTTGGCGGCACAAGAGGAGAAAGCGCACTCGATGATTTTGTTGTGTCTGGCGGATGAGGTGATAATCGAGGTCGCAAATGAAGAAAAGGCGGCCGGTATGTGGTTGAGACTCGAGAGTTTATATATGATGAAGTCTCTCACCAACAAGTTGTTGAAGCAACGTGTTCTCTCTCCGCATGCAAGAAGGTACTCCTCTAAAAGAACATTTTGATCAGTTAAATTCTTTGTTGATGGAACTAAGAAATATTGATGTTAAGATCGAGGATGAAGATGTTGCCCTAATTTTGTTAGTTTTGCTTCCTCCATCATATGAAAATTTTGTCCAGTCTATAATTATTGGGAAGAAAATTATAAGTCTGAAAGAAGTAAGATCGAGTCTCCATACTCGTGAACTTCAACATAGGGCATTTGGAAATTCTGCAGAGACTCAGACTGTGGGATTGATATCGATCGTTGAAAGGGGACAGTTCTCGAATTCGAAGAAATTCAAGCCAAAGAAGAAGAAAATCACTGCGAAAGACATCTGTAATTACTGCAAGGAATCAGGTCATTAGAAGAAAAATTGTCCGAAGAAGAAAAAGGCTCCCGTCGCTGCGGTGGCACTTGAAACTGAGAATTTCGAAAATAATTTGGTTTTGGTTGCTTCTGATCAAGGATGTCTGAAGGATAGTTCGATTTTGGATTCGGGAGTGTTCCTATCATATGACTCTGAATAAAAAATGGTTCTCATCTTATCAGAAGACTGACGGTGAAAATGTCATCATGGGCAATAATGTGTCATGTCAGATAGTTGGGATCGGTTCTGTGCAGATCAGGACTCATGACAATCTTGTGAGGACGCTGACAGATGTCCGTCATGTTCCGCAACTGAAAAAAAATTTGATATCATTTGGAATCCTTGAATCTAAAGGATGTCATATCAATGCTACTGGAGGCATCCTCACGGTCTTGAAGGATGATGCTACGATTCTGAATGGACTCAGATAGAAGTCCTTGTATATATTACAAGGCAAAACAGTCTTTGATGTTGCTGTAGTGATCAGTTCATCCGAATCAGAAAAGTCCAAACTGTGGCACATGCGACTTGGGCATATGAGTCAGAACGAGATGAATATTCTCATCAAGCGTGATCTTTTGGAAGACAAGAAGATATCTGAAATCAACTTCTGTAAGCACTGTGTGTTTGGCAAACAACGGTCTCAATTTGGCAAAGCGCACAGGACGAAGGCGACACTTGACTACATCCACGCATATTGTTGGGGTCCCTCTCGTGTTCCATCATTAGGAGGTGCTAGGTACTTCCTATCCGTGAGTGATCACTACTCGAGGATAACTTGGATATTCATGATGAAACACAAGAGTGAGTCCTTCAAGACCTTCAAGTAGTGGAAGGTTTTGGTGGTAACTCAAACGTCGAAGAAAGTGAAGCGCCTTCGCACTGATAATGGTTTGGAGTTCTATTCTATTGAATTCGATCAGTTCTGCAAAGATGAAGGCGTTGTCACATCACATAGTCAGAGATACTTCACAGCAGAATGAAGTTGTAGAACGAATGAACATGACACTTCAGGAGAGGGCAAGGTGCATTCTCTCTAACGTTGGCCTGAATATGACATTCTGGGCTGAAGCTGTTAATACAACTTGTTACTTAGTGAATCGAAGTCCGGCGACTGTGATTAATCTCAAGACTCCAACTGAGGTATGGTCAGAGAATCCTGTTGATTATACTTGTCTAAAAGTTTTTGGTTGTCCAACATACTATCACGTCAGTGAAGGGAAGTTGGAGCCAAGGGCTAAAGAATGGGTGTTCGTGGGATATGATGTAGGAGTGAAGGGCTACAGAATTTGGTCTCCTTCAGAACATAAAATCATCTACAGCAGAAGCGAGACCTTTGATGAACTATCAATACTTCAATTGAAGGTGGAGGCTGAAGAGAGTGTTAATAAACAGGGTGGAGGTTGAAATCACTCCAACTGAGGATGAAGCTAAAGGATCACATCAAGAAACATAATCAGAACATGAAGAATATGATGAACAACCTAAAAAGGAGTTAATTGTTGTCAGACGTTGAAATGGGTCCTCCTAAGCGATGTGACTTCGAGGACATGGTTGCTTATGTACTGCAGGTAGCTGAAGAGGTGGAGTCCCTAGAGCTGTCCTCTTATAGGGATGTCATTACATGTGCCGAACTGAACAGTGGATTGCTACTATGGGTGAGGAGATAGAATCTCTTCACAAGAATCAGACATGAGAGCTGATTAAGTTGCCTAAAGGTAGAAAGGTCGTTGGCTGTAAATGGATCTTCAAGAAGAAAACTAGAATTCCAGGAGTTGAAGGCACAAGATACAAAGCATGGCTGGTTGTTAAAGCTTATAGTTAGAAAGAAGGTGTGGACTACAATGAGATATGCTAAAGGTTATAGTCAGACATACTTCAATCAGGGTGCTACTTGCCCTTATAGCACATCAGAATCTAGAGCTTGAGCAATTAAATGTGAAGACTATTTTCCTCCATGGAGAACTTGAAGAAGACATTCTTATGAGTCAACCAGAGGAATTCTCCATTGCAGGAAAGAAGAGTCAAGTTTGCAGACTGAAGAAATCTTTGTATGGCTTGAAGCAGTCTCTCAGACAATGGTACAAGAGATTCTCAACTTCATGATTAATAAGGAATTCAGCCGAAGTCCCTATGATTGTTGTATATATCACAAGAAGGTGAAGGATGGCTCCACCATCTATATGCTCTTGTATGTTGATGATATGCTCATTGCTACTACAAATATGACAGATATTCAGAATTTGAAGAAGCTCCTTAGTGCAGAATTCGACATAAAGGATCTTGGTGCAATACAGAAGATTTTGAGGATGGAAATTCTAAGGGATCGCGCACAAGATCAAGTGCATCATGAAAGAACCAACCACATTGATGTCAAATATCACTTCATCCGTTGATGTCAAATATCACTTCATCCGCACTAAGAAGAGGATTAAGGTGAAAAAGATCGGCACCGAAGACAATTCAGCTGATATGTTCACCAAATCTATTCCTCATGGCAAGTTTCAGCATTGCTTGGACTTGCTTAACATCAATACTTGGTAATAGCTCCAAGGTGGGACTGGCGGTGGCATGGCGTGATTTTGTGCTCTGAAGATGATTCAAGTCAAGGTGGAGATTTGTTGATAATGCCTTGAATCTGAAACCAGTTGTAATCCTATGTGGCCCCCCTACCTAATGAGGCGCTTCAGCAGAATTTCTTTACGGAGGTCTCGCTGACCGGGGAGTGCCTATATAAACTCCCTAGGGGTCCAGATAGAGACTCATCATTGTAATCATCGTTATTTCATAATAAAGAGAGCCGCCGCCATTTCTCCTTCGCATTCTTCTGTGTTCGTGCGATCCCTCTCTCTCTCTTTTCGTAACAAACATTTTACCTTTCCATCCTGACAAAGAGACGAGACTTTGTCCATGAGACTCTGCGTTGCGTATTTGTTATATATTTCTAGGAGATGGGAATTCCTAAGTACCTAAACGAAAACTTTCCTTGTCATGCCCATAATTTGTGTAATTCTATCCTTTCTAGCAGAATTAATCTTTCCAGGGCAGAACAACTCATACTTGTCATAGTTGACACACTGATTTGTGAGGATACTATACTTGTGCAAAATGTCCTTAATATTTTTTGCATTTTTTATTGTGACCCTTAAACATATGAGTAGGTCTGCAAAGAACAGGTGGCTAAGTTGATAGGTGTTGCAGCTAAAGGGTATGATGTGCTTCATATTCAAGGCCTGATTGAGTAGTGATGTGAGAATTTGAGAGATAATTGTAAATAGGTAGGGGGGAGAGAGTGTCCCCCTGCCTAATACTAGAGTGTGGTGTGAAGTAAGGAGACTTATCCCCATTAATTTGACATGAGAATTTGCAGACTCAACACAGGTTTAGGATCCACTTGATAAATTTGATTGGGAAATTCATTTTAGACAAGGCAGTGCCAATAGATGTCTAGAAAACCCTATCAAACGCCTTAGACATATCATGCTTACACATTAGGAATTTTCTTCTTCATTGGGGGAGAGAGTGGTCAATTTTTTGAACAACAAGTATATTATCTTGTATTGACCTCCCAACAATGCAAGGTGATTGACAAGGATCAATAATAGAAGGCAGTGTTGGTTTTAGACGGTTGGCAAGTATTTTAGCAATAGCCCTATAAATGATATTAGAGAGGCTAATAGGCCTATAGTCAAATACCAAGTTAGGGTTTGACTTCTTGGATATGAATATTAATGCAGTTTAACCCCATTCCTCATGAAGGACATAGTTAACAAAATTTTTTGAATAGAGTTAATAACGGAATCCCCAATTATGTCCCAGTAGTGCTTGTAGAATTCAAGGATGATACAGGCCCAAGAGCCTTTCCAAGTGATAATATCCAAAATGCCTCCTTGATCTCACAAGGGAGCACAGGGCAAGCAAAGATTGGTGCCAAGAGAGTCAAGATTAGGAAGTATAGGCCAAAGATGATCTATATTAGGTAGTTGAGGAGGTGGGGCCCATAAGGATCTATAGTGGTCAGAGATTAAGGATCCCCTGGATGTCCTCAAACCAGAAGGGTTTGTGGTTTTTAGTTTCTGACATATGCTATAAGATTTTGTCTTTGCCTAATAGTAGTAGTTAGGTGGTAGAATTTTGTGTTTTTGTCATCATTAGTAATCTAATTAATCCTAGACTCACACCATCATTTGAGACTAATTTGTCTTAGTAATCTAAGCCTAGTGGTCTCATAGGGGGTGAGACCTTGGTTTTCATCCTTAAATTCTAGGGCGAGAATATCATTGTTAGCTTGCTTTGCTCTAATCTCCAAATGTCCTAAGTCATGAGTATTATAGTGAGTAGTTCTGATTTTTATCTGATGAAAGGATTGGTGCAAAGAAGAGTTAGAGTTTCTGCTTTTCCAAACCTACTCCATAATAGCTCTGGCTTGAGGATACTCAAACCAGAAATGCTCATATTTAAACATCATATTCTTAGTTTTTTTAGAACATGTGTCTAATATAAGAGGATAGTGGTCAGAACCCCCAAAGGAGGATTTTGACTAAGGCAGAGGGATAGTGAAGCATCCAGGAGGGGTTTGCCATAATTCTGTCTAATTTGCACAAGATTCTAGCAAGTCCAAATCTATTGTTGCACCAAGTAAGGCCTACACCTGGGGGAAGATCAATAAGTCCCTAATGAAGGATGCGAGAGTGGAGGGGAGGAGGGAGTGTTCCTATATGAGGAACCTCCCCATTTATCAGAGTGGTAAAGTATGTTATTATAGTCTCCCAACAGTATCCATGGGATACAACTAGTGGGGAGATATCAACTCATTCCATAAAGCCCTAGGAGTACAGGAGAAGTGCTAGCATAGATGTTTGTTAACAAAATGGAGAAATTTTCAGCATCGACAATAGCATGAATGTACTGAGCATTAAGTAGAATAGGCATAATGACTACATTCTGCCTACGCCAAACCAAGATTATGCTGCCAGCAGCACCATTGTCGGGGTACCAGCAACCACTCCAAGTTGGACTTAATCTTTGCACAACCTTGGCAGAGCGCAAGTCATCAATATGAGTTTCAAGCAAGATAAGCATATCAGGCATATGGTTTCTAATCAAATTTAGCAAAAAATCACGTACTTTGCTACGAAAGGCTACTCTACGGTTCCATAATATGATCTTCATAGGTTTAGATCTAAGGGTTTTTCCACCGAACTTGTTCTACATTATCCATAGTATTACGAAGAGTTTGAGAGGACTTATCTGATTTCCCCGCTCGGCCCTTGTTGGTTTTCCTTCTTGATGGCTCGAGCATCGGGTTGATTGTAGTCTTCGGTCTTCTGGGTGAGGCATTCCGAACGAGTGAGGGGTGGGGGCAAGATGTTTGGGTCGGTGAGTTCCGCCTCCATATCTAAATATGATGTCATAATAGACGGAGATTGAACTTGCAGCCCCTGAAATTTTGACTTGGCCCAATCCACCATTCCTGAGTGAGTAGCCAGCGGACTGATTAATAGGATTGAGTTAAGGCTTGGGGTGGGAGGAGAGGTAGGTTCCGAGGGTGATAAGACCTTGGGTAGGGCTTCGATCGTAGAGGCTGGATAGGAATGGGAGGAGGGGCTACTGGCGTACTATGTCTAGGGTTTTGGAAGATGAAAGAGGAAGAAGGTTGAGGAGAAGGGAGAAAGGAAATAAGAGAAGAGGTGATAGACAACTATGACTGATTAACATTATAAGATAATTGCACTAAGTATTATTATTTGTCCAAGTCTATAAAGACAATAACTTGGAAACGAATTATCAATAAGTTTTTTTTTCATATACATGAGAGACTAAAATGATAGAAGATTTTTTTCCTAAGCCCGTCAAAGCCTGACACATGTCACCATCTCGTAGCCCAAATTGGCAAGGGGTAATTTTGCATGCCTTTATGATTTATCCGAATTGGCTACATACATTTTTAAAAAAAAATAAATATTCCATTAAGTAATGAAAAGACTCATGGAGTCATGATACAAAATACTGTCGAGGCCATGAGGAGGTCCCTCGACCCAAAAATCCTCGCCATTTTGGCGGCCAAAGTGAGCTAGAAAGTCAGCAGCAGCGTTTGAGGTTCGTGGACAAAAAATAAGTGCGGATGGTGTAGTACAAACCATAAGATTTCTAATGTCGATAACAATATTTCGAATTTGCCACGGACAGTTTGCGCATCCCCCGGATGATGTGAGCAAGACCCTCGGAGTCGGTGCAGATCTTGACATGGTAATACAACGAGTTGCACAGGCCCGAATAGCCATGAGAAGCTCACAGGCTTCAGCGTGGAGGGCAGAGACAACAGCAACAACACCCGCACCTGCAAAAATAAAATTACCATGGTCAGATCGGAGAAGGTAGCCGTAGCCCCCGCATGAGCTAGTTCCACAGAACGAGCCGTCCGAATTGAGGATAGCCCAATTCGAGGAGGGGGCCTCCCACTGGATCCGAAGAGGATCATGGGGGTGGATGGAGAGGGGGAGAGGAGGAGGAGTGGGAGGTGCCTCAGGGGCGTGGGGGGCGGAAGTAGAAAATTCATGAGCACAGGCAACAGCTTTCTCCCAGATCGCATTAACGGTTGCATACCTGGATCTGAAGTGAATATCATTCCTAAGATTCCAGATTTCTCACAAGCAATAAGAGAAGATAGAGAGAAGAAGTTGCCGAGAAGGCAGATCCAAAGTGGCCCCCTCCTAGATCCAGGAGCCAGAGTCCCAGGAGGGAAAGTATAGAAAGGTATATTGAAGATTAGTTTGAAAGACTGACTAGAGCTGAAGCGCACAAGGACAGGAGAAAAATAAGTGGGAAACTGTCTCGTTGGCATAGCCACAGAGGGAGCAAAGTGGATCTGAGTTAGGAGCAAATTGTTGAATAAGATTTTTAGTGGGGAGACGATTGTGCAGGAGTTTCCAAAGGAAAAAGTGGATTTTATGGGGAACCCGGATCTTCCAGACCACAAACCAAGGCTGCCATCCAGCCATGGCGATCGGCAAAGCTTGCCTATACACGAATTTATAAACCGCACTCGCACTGGGAATCCCATAATCATTAGTCGTCCAGACCCACGCATCATCACATGCAATATGTGGAAGATAAATATTACAAATAGCATCATAAGTAAGTTTAGTGAAAATACGAGCCAGCAGGGTAAAATTCCAAGAATGGTTGAGGACCAAATCAGACACCATGAGTGTAGAAATGTCGATGTCCATATTAATGTATGTAGGCGACTTGCAGAGGGGAATGGGGGAAATCCACGGATCAAAGAGCACAGAGGTGTTGGTTCCAGATCCGATAGAGCGAAGAAAATCAAGGCGGAGATGGGGAATGACATCCAGGATGAGTCTCCAGGACCAGGCAGGGCGGGAGCAGGAATTGGGTATCCATAGACTAAAAGGATCATATTTAGCAAGCATGAACATAGTCCATAGCGAAGTTGAATTGTTAAGGAGGGAGAGAATTTTACGTGCCAAAAGCGAAGCCCTAGTAAGATGGAGGTTCCTAATACCCAGGCCACCCAAAGAACGGGGAGACTGGACCGTATACCAATTGATGAGATGTGTTGATCGATGATTATTACCAGAGTCCCATAAGAAGGTGCGGCTAAGCTTTTCAAAGGAGGAGAGGACACCCTTAGATAAGTAGGTAGTACCAAGGAGGTGGGTGGGGATGGATGAGAGAGTTGACTTGATGAGAGTGGCACGACCAACTTGGCTAAGCAAACGACAACGCCACCCAGAAAGGCGAGCAATGATTTTCTTAACAAGAAAGACTTGCTGAGGGGCAGTGATATATTTAGGAGAGATAGGTGCGCCAAGATAAGTGAATGGGGAGGCGTCTTGACGGATACCGAGGGTATTAGTGATAGATTGTCTACGTCTGATATTGAGTTTGGATGGAAAGTAAACAACCGATTTAAGGGGGTTGAGACGTTGCCCAGTAAGTCTTTCGTAATTGGCAAATGTATTCATAAGACTACGGCAATTAGCAAGAGTAGCGCGAATGCAAATGAGAAGGTCATCAGCAAAAAGAATGTGGCTCATAGATACATTTTGACTGGTAACACATATTGGAACAATCTAAGATTGTGACAGTTTTCAAATTTTATTCACATCACTAATTTATTTATAATTAATTCAAGCACGCATGAAGCTTAGAAAGGAGAAACTACTGAAAATATACACAATACACATATTAAGAAACCAACTTTCTTTTATAATCATTTAATAAATAAAAGAATAGTTGCTTGTGAAAATTTAAGAAAATGATATCCATCCAAATACTTAACTTAAAAATAATGATAATTGAGATATCAATTCATAGTGATGGCATCAAACCATCAACATCCCAATAATTCAAAACTCCCCATGGACTCGCAAATTGTGATGGCAATGAAGAATTGGCTAATCAAGTTTTTCCTAATTAGGAGAAAAATAACAATATTTCTCCATATCCACACATTTTTTCTTCATCTTTATTGTATGAATTTAATTTGATTTTTCGCTTTCGTATTTATGAACATGACAGGGGGAACGTAAGACACGTATTGAACGTATTACGGACAAAGTTCGCTAACCAAAGCCTAATGCAAATGTATACTCCACAAAAAGTAAATATAATACTCATATTGCAAATAAAACAACTACATAAAAGTATATAATAATAATTGATATAATACTAATAGACACTTGTATCATAATTGATATAATAATAATAATAATCAAATCAAAGTGGTTCAATAATTGCAATTCGTAATCAATCAAGCTCACTCGATTATTTAATCTCATCTCAATCTGCTCTCTTCTGTCCTCTTTCTTTATTGTTCCCAAGTGGAATCCACAGAGAAGGCAATGAAAGATCTCTCATCCCATGTCAGAGAGAGAAGGAACCCGCGGCAGCCGTCCGATCGATCCGCATCTCGAGGTCAACCACCGTCCGATGCGTTCTTCTTCCCCCGCAGCAGCAGCAGCAGGTGCAGGTCTTTGCCTACAGTACAGCGCCAAGGGAAAAAGGGGGAAGTGACCGCTCCGTACTCTGGGCCGGTCAAAGCGGCCCGAGAGGCGATGCGGCCCGACAGCTGTCTCCACACGTGCGGCGCCTCCGTCCTCCTCCCGCCGCCGCGCATGTGCGAAACGAGGCGCGCCGCTTGGCCCGCGGCCCGGCCGGTTTGACCGGCGACATCACCCACGCCTTCCGGTGGCCCCCGCGCCTCAGCACGCTCGCTCTGACACGTGCGTGCGACCGTACGCACTCGTGCGCGCTCCGCCGTGCGCGAGCTCGGCAGACGCCGGGGACGAGCCAAAGGGCGGGACCTTTCCGACCTCCTGACCCGTCACGACACGTGGAGCGATCTGGGACCCGACTCTCTCAGTCTCTCTCTCCCTCCCTCCTCCTCGCTGCGCGCTGTTCGCGCACGCCGCGGGAGGTAAATAAAGATCGACACAGGAAACTTCGAGAGGGAGAGGAGAGGAGAGGAGAGGAGAGAGAGAGAGAGAGTCAGACGACTGCGACGTCGGGCACGGCGCAGTCATCGCAGAATATTTGCGTCCGGGGCACCGGACACGCGGGACCCACTTTTCCTCTCCCGTGGGTCCCACTCAGAACCCCACAGCCTTTTATAAAAATTCGTCCACGTCGAGGCCCCCGTTCTTTTTTGACCGCCCACCACCCGCCTTTTGATTCCCATTTGACCCGACCATCTCTCACCGTCGGAGTTCCTCGAGATTCGCGCTCGGGACCCAAGGGACGGCCCTCGTTTAAGCTTCCTCTCAACCCCCCGTCCCGCAAGCGACAACTGCCGACATTTCGAGCCTTATCTCACACGTCCTTCTCGCCATCCCCCACAACACCGCGCGATGCTTTCAGCGATGAGTAGTTAGCATCCGTCCGATTTCCGAATCCACGGTTGGGATTTTTTTATATGCATAAATTAAAATTAAAAAAGATTAGAGAGAGCGGTGGTGGGCGGATATTTTAATGGGCAACGGAGCGAACACATGAGCCACGGGGTTGCCATCACCAGCCCGGTCGTAACCCGCACGTGTGAGCCAGCTGGTACGAGTATTTTAGACCAAGAAAGCACCCCCCGCAAGGGACGAAGGAAGACCGCCGTGACAACAACCAAAACGAAGACTCCAAGCAACTCAGCATCGACGCAAGAACAAGCGGCGTAGTGTGATAGCATTCGAATATAGAGATAGGAGGGCGAAAGGGAGGACAGAGAAAGGAGAGCCTGTTGCATACCTTTGGCGGAGAGAGAAAGGAGAGATGCCAGGCAGCGTGGCGCCGTTGGACTTGGCGGGGGTGATGGTGCCGCACCACTTCCGGTGCCCGATATCGCTGGAGCTGATGCGGGACCCGGTGACGGTCAGCACGGGGCAGACCTACGACCGCCCCAGCATCGAGTCGTGGGTGGCGACGGGCAACACCACCTGCCCGGTCACGCGGGCGCCGCTCGCCGACTTCACCCTCATCCCCAACCACACCCTCCGCCGCCTCATCCAGGAGTGGTGCGTCGCCAACCGCTCCCTCGGCGTCGAGCGCATCCCCACCCCGAAGCAGCCCGCCGACCCCTCCGCCGTCCGCTCCCTCGTCCTTACCGCCGCCGACGTCGCCACCGGTCCTCCATCCCGCGTCGCCGCACTCCGCCGCATCCGCTCCCTCGCCCGCGAGTCCGAGAAGAACCGCGCCGTCGTCTCCTCCCACGAGACCCGCTCGGCGCTCATCGAGATCGCATTCGAGGAAGAGGGAACTGGAGGAAGCGCGGACCTCGAACCGGCGACCGAGGCGATTGCCGTGCTGTCTATGATGTCGCTTACTGAGGCGGAGAGCGCGGCGGTGGCCGGGAGACCAGGTCGACTGCGGAGGCTCGCGGAGGCCGTGCGGGCGCACCCATCGATGGAGGCGCGGATCAACGCCGCGGCGGTGGTCGAGGCGGTAGCAACCGGGGCACGGTCTGCGGAGGCGCGGGCCACGGTTGGGGCAACGGAGGGGTTGATGGAAGGGCTGGTGGCGCTCGTGGAGGAACGGCGGAGCGGAAACAGTCGGGCGGTTCGAGTCGGGATCCGAGGGCTCTTCGCCTTGTGTCTCGCGAAGGAAAACAGGGGGCGGGCGGTGGCTGCCGGCGCCGCGGCAGCCGTGGCGGGACGGGTGCGGGAGCTTGTGTCCGGGGACGCAGAGCGGGCGCTCGCCACGTTGGAGCTTCTCTGCCGCGCAGACGACGGGGGAAGGGACGCGGTGGTCGCAGGTTTCGGCGGCGCCACCGCTGCGGTGGCGGCGCTGGTGAAGGCAATGACAGGGAAGGCGTCGGAGAGAGCCGCTGAGCACGCGGCGGGGGCGTTGGTTGCCGTGGTCGGTGGATCAGAGGCGCTTCAGAGGGAAGCCGTGGCCGCCGGCTTGGTGCCGCAGCTACTTCTGATGGTGCAAGGCGGGTGCTCGGAGAGGGGGAAGAGGAAGGCACAGATACTTCTCAAGCTCCTGCGCTCCGCGTGGCTGTTCCACGACTCCATCGCCAACTCCGACGGCTTTCTCCAGCCTTTCTAATTAAAAGTGATTTTCTAAAAAAAAAACAGAGAGAGAGAGAGAGAAGAAAGTTTCCAAAAACAAAAATCTAATATGATCAAAATCTGAAATTTTCTAATTTCATTTTCTTTCTTTACCCCTAATTTCCTCCTAGGTGACAACAAATTTTATTTTATTTTATTTTTAATTAGAGGGCAAGAGAGACAGGAATAGAAAGGTGTCAGGTTGAGGGGTAAATCGTGTCCTTTGTGTTGTTCTTTGGCAAAGTTTGTATTGCTCGAAAAGGGGTTCTAATGAAGAACATGCATATGTTTATGTTCTTTTGTATGTATTCAGTAAAGGTTGCAAAGATGACATTTTTTTTCAGAAAAAAAAATCAAGCTTAATTAGCTTAATGTATTCAATGTTCTTTTGTTAATTTGATTGCTTTGAATATCTGATCTCAGATTTGTCCTGCTACAGATTTGCATGTCTGCAAAGGAATGTTATGCTGAGCTATTGTGGGGTGTGAGCTTGGAGTGTACTACTGCTGCATGTTTTATGCAGTGGAATGTTATCTTCAACTCAGGTCTAGATACTTGTCCAGTGTGCTCTGTGTGTGTGTGTGGTGTTAAGGGAAAGCATATGTTCCATTATTGGTGAGCACTCCAAGTTTTTTACTCTGACCAGGACCATGTTTGCTATTGGTGACCGAGGGAGCATCTTGTGGTCTCTTTAAAGTTTAAACTAATCTAATTAGTCAAAGCAACTTTATTCCCTATCCTTCTCTCCAATCAACCAATGATAGGCATCTAGAACCAATAGATAAGGATCACAAGGGAGGAGAGGGAAAAAAATTGCCAAATTCTCACTGCAGTTGTTTCAAAGTTCATGGATTTCTTCCTTGTTTCGTTCCAGAATTTTTGTGATGACAGTGAACCTGTGATGGTGGTAGTGGTTTCAGGGAAACCTGACCTGTCCTTCACCCCCTTGATCCTCCCCCAGGAAAGAAGGAAACTTTCTTCTCAGTCAGCACTTATCTTAAGCAGTCTACTACAGTCATGAATGGAAGATTTTGTACACTGAGATCTTTGCTTCATATCTTTGTTCTTTTTCATATCTACCAGTATGATATTCTTTGTTATCAATATGAGTGCAAAACTTTAACATATATTCTATTCATATGTGGTGTGCTGATTGAAATTTATGGCCATTCAGGAAGATGCCAGCAGTGTAGTAGAGCCTTGTCCTGAGAAAAAGCCAAATGACTTGTCATCTTTTCATGAAATAGGATAAAAGAGAATTGGGGAATTAGGAAGTGCAATGCAATGCAAGGATCCCTTTTCCCTCCCTGCTCTTTTCTCTTCTGTTTTTTTTTTTTCTGCACAGATGATGTGTACTACTACTATTTTGAGCGGTGGACTGTGAGTTACTTGGCCTGCATGAGTGCATTCCCTGCCTGCCTAAGTTTGCAGAAAACTTTTGAAAAGGATGGGAGTGAATGGCTGTGGAATCATGCGGTTCTGGGTGGAGGAGCTACATGGTCATGGCTGGATGCTTCCTTCTCTTGTCTGCCTCTTTCTCTCTCTCTCTCTCTCTGTCTCCACTGCCTTTGAATGCAATATTGTCCTGAGCATTCAACCAAAGCCCCACCTCGGAATAATAGCCTCTGGCTAAGACACAGGAAGATGGCAAAGGAGATGGGAACAAATGTATATGTATATAGGAGTAGAGAGAGTGGTTGGTGGGTGGTCATGACCCATGAGTCATGAGAGGGCTTGGTGGTGATCACATGAAAGAGAGATTGAGTTATGGACTCCATATGAAGAAGGGAAGACACCTCTGTCCTTTTGCTCTCGATGCTTTTGCTTCTTTGCATCTCTCACACAAAGGAAAAGGAAAGATTCATGGGGTCAAACTTGTTTAGCCATAAACGACCATGGGCCAGCATGATCATGAATCTCCCCTTCCCCTAGAGATATGAGATATCAAGCTTTCTTTCTTATATCTCTATAGTTGCAGGCGTCGAATTTCTTTCGCAGAGAGCTCGAGCAACAGTATCTCACTGTCTTGTAGTCAGAGAAAACTACAAATGAGGTCAAATCAATGAGGAATTTGTACAATATTGGAGAAGCGATAAGAGAGAGAGACTTGAATAATGAAGAAGAGGGAGAAAAGTATAAGATATTATCCATATTGGAGACACAAATACTAAATTACACTGAGGTTCACAAGCATTGCAAACTAGAACGTAAGCACACGAAATTTCAAAGCACCACACAAACAAGAAAAAAACATGAACCAGAGGAACTTTTAAAGGAAGTGATATTTCCCATGAGTAATTAAAATACAGTTAAAAAAAAACTATAAGATTCTACAATTTTTCTCTTTATTCTGCATATATCTGTTGATGGAATTTTATAGTAGTACTTTACCTGTGGAATATTTGATGACTGATATATATGCACACAGACACAAAAGAACAAAGAAAACATAGGACATTTTTTATCACTTTTACATATGTGATAAAAAAAAACAAAAACATGGCATTATGCACAAGAAAGAATGAGGAACAATAACTTGGGTTTCTCTCCAAATCCTTGTAACGCAGCTTGTAGCTCACTTTTACTTATGTGATAAAAAAAAAAACAAAAACATGGCATTATGCACAAGAAAGAATGAGGAACAATAACTTGGGTTTCTCTCCAAATCCTTGTAACGCAGCTTGTAGCTCACTGGTCATTAATCTCAAGTTTAAGAAAGAAAGAACAAACGATTAGTGGAACAAAATATACTGTCAAGAAAGAATATAATTAGACACCAATTTAGTTCATAGATTGATACTTTGAGCCCAACTCCGCTTGTTAGTCTCACTTTAATATATATATATATATATATATATATATATATATATATATATATATAGGAATATACGCACAAATTACATTGGTCATTCGATGTTGTAATCTTGACAGCATATTTTACAGAAGGTCGCTTCTCGTGTCTCTTTTTGTTCATGCAAAAAGAAAGAGCCTCTCTTATCCTTACCACTACAAGAAAATCCTTATATACCGACGGTTACGACCGTCTGTAAACAGACAAAATACGTCGAAAATGGATATTCTCAATGGGTTTTTTGACGGATGACATCCGCGCGAGAACTGAGCGTCGCAAATTATTTTCGACAGTTACAGAAGGACCGTCGGAAGCTTCGACGGTCAGTTTGGCGGTGTGAACCGTTGAATAATCGATGGTGTGAACCGTCAAAAAGCCCCGACAGCTCAAGTCGTCGAGACTTCAATATCGACGGTTCGAGCTGTCTATAAATATCATCGATACGTATCGACGATTTCAGCCGTCTAAAGTGTTCGACAGCTCAAACCGTTATAGTTAAAATCACTAGTAGTTAATCAAAATGTACTGCCTTAGGAGTGTGGAGGGGCAAATTACTTGATTAGGAATCCCAATGGTGGTCTCATTTTTGTAGGTGCCTCTTCCATGAATTTTTACTCAGTGGTAGCAGTGGAGCCTTGGGCGATGAGACATGGCATTCTCAGGTGCAAGCAGATGGATCTTCCGCATGTATGGATCGAGTGCGACTCAACAGATTCGGTTTCCATACTGCAGGAAAGTGCAAATTGCTCCTGAACAATGCTTAATGTCTTATCAGATTGTTGGCACATTTTGACTACCTTTGAATATTTTGTAATAACTCATATACCCTGTGAAGCCAACATGATCTTGTAAATCACAGAAAAAACATGTTTTGGAGATTTCTTTTGGACGGAAGATCCTATTCAAGGCCTCGGTGATATATTGTACCAAGATATCTTGGGCTAATATTCAAATAGATGATTTTTCTTTTTCAGAAAAAAAATGTACTATCCAAACTTCTAACACCATGAGTATTTCGACATGATTGCTCAGATCAATGGCACTACGCCTCATTCAGAATTTAGATTCCCCGTTGTGATCTAAGATTAGTATCAGGTATTACTGATCCATAAATATATGCCCTTTGCATTATTATGTCTCATGGCATTTATATATGGAAGAATTTTGTATGTATACAATATTAATCTGCATATTTGTGGCTACCTATATATGTAGTTACAGATGTTTTCAGAGAAGACATGTATCTTTGTCCTTGTATATTATTTTTAAACAGGTTGCCTTCTTAGATCAATGTCAGAGTTTATTCAGAGGCTGGAATTTCAACGAAAATTTCAAGAAACATCTGTAAAACTTTTAGTGCTATATTTTTCTGACACTGAGCATCCCACCAGATTGCCTTCTACTTCTCCAGCAGTGACCGAAAAATACAAAAATATGCATGCTTCGATCTGTCTGATCATGGCTGAAATCTGAATCATGACATGTCTGTTAGAGATGAACAACGAGTTTTGAGCTGCAAAATTGAACTAGCCTTCGCAATGCATTTGAAATATGACAAGATTAACTTGTTGCCCTCAAAAGAATCTGAATCTTTTAGGAGACCCCCAATTGGATGTCACAAGGCTTGGGCCAAGCCTAACAGCAGCAATAAATAATACATACAAGCTCGCATAATTACACAATATTGGTGCCTGTTCATCATACATGCATGTTCAAATCATGAATAAGGATCGACTTCATCAGAGAAGTCCAAGGCCTTTGTGATCCTGCAGCTTACACTTAATTTTCTTGAACATAGAGCTTGTGTGGATGCAGCACAAGTACCTCACTATGAAGAAAGCCAAAGGATCATATCGGCCACTGCCATCTTGTACATCTCTTCAATCATCAATGTTTCCGGGAATTGATCACAAATCCCACTTGCCTGATAAAAATGCCCCAGCATTAGAAGGAAAAACACAAACTTGATCAGATCATAGCACTTGCTTGCATATTAATCTGGATGAAACGAGAGTCCAATAACACTTCGAATTTGCACATTTATGTTCTTTTAAGGGTTGAAGTTTGCACATATATGTTGTTGGAAGTGATTGCTTTTTACTTTGGAGTTTGATCTTACACCAGCCAAATGCAATATCTGCCAAAAGCATTTAATTTACTTTGATGATTAAAGGCTCTAACAATCTATCAAAATTAATGCAACGTACAGAACAGAGTGATGCTTCTAATTCTTATAGCTTATGTAGTTACTCTACTTGATATGAATTGCAACATGATATGTAAACATGGCACGAGCTACAATTCAGTAAATTCTGCAGAAACAGTTGAAATGAGTTATGAATTCTAGCTTGTCTATATAGATTTTTTTATTCAACTGAAAATTTATTTGATCACTAATTATAGCTAGCATACTTTTTTAGTATATTATGTTTGCGATTCGAAATTATTTTAAATTTCATGCCTACATAAAAGAAATTAAGGAATGCCTACATAAATTTTCCATGAGTTTGAGTTAGAAAACTATTTAGCATTGCAATCCTCTTTAGAATTCTCAAATCTAATTCTTGAACCTTTTAAATCTTTTGTATTCATATGTGTGTACTAATTTATCAACAAGATATGTGAAACAACTTATAAATAGCTTGGAAACTTACATGGGCGTGGATCAACAGCATGCTTCTGAAATAGTCCGAGGAAACAGTGGCAGACACCACCTCCAGCTTATGCTTCTTAAGGGCATAGATGGCCATCGGCAGGATTCCCGGTTTCTTCGCGGCGCAGATGCTGATATGCGCGTCCTCTCCGGCGACGCTGAGAACGACGTTGGGTGAGGACCACGTCTGAAGGGTTTGGGGGAAGCGGGAGATCGACACGGCCGTGGGAGAGTTCAATGCCAACGGCCAGCTCTTGACTTGGTCGGCGATGAAGGCTTCCCTTGTCAAGGTTGTGCTCGTCGCGGCTTCGCTCCCTTGTGCACTCTGCAATGCGACCGCCGGGGAAGAGGCGACCTCGAAGGTGGCTGCCCGAAGTCGCTCCAGCTTTTGCTTCTGTAACTTCTGCAGGTTCTGCTGGAGGGCTTTGATGTAGTTAACTGCTTCATCCACAATGGTAGATTTGTCCGCCTACATATCATTGTTAACAGACCAAAACAAGTTATATATATTTTTTGATTAGATCGTAATGATCGCCTTGTTTAAATCTGAAATTATTATAACATCTGTTGATTAAGTAATTAACAGACTTGAGTATGCAACAACTGCATCTTGTCATCTCTCTTTCGTACTCGTTAGAGCAATGCGGTTTGCATGAGAGTGCAAGAATTCTATGATCAGTACTTGACGAATTCAATGCAAGAGCATGCATGAACTGGGAAGCAACAACATGCACAAGGTACCTTTGGTGGCAGCTGGGGGAGGAGTGCATGCAGATTGGAGAACATGTTCCGCATCTTCTTCCTCCTCTCCCTCTCCGTCCAAATATGCATCTCATGGTCCGACTCCCCGGCGCCTTTGCCGGCGGAAAAGGCCTTCTTCCCAGTGCCTTCTGGAGCTCGCTTCTCCCGGTCGCCGGTCGATGTTGGTGCCACGTTGGCGCCGGCGCCGGCGCCAGGACTGCTGGAGCACGAGCGGTCGAGTTGCGCAGGTTTCCGGTCGATATCGTTTTCTCCGCCGCCACGACTGCCTCCGCCGCTGCTGCTTGCGCCGGCCGAGTTATCGGAATTGGACAAGTCCCATGCTTGGGCGTCCCAGAGGGAGGGCTCCGCGGCTTGGCCTTTGCTTCCCCTTCCTCCTCCTTGCGACATCAAAGTACAGCAATGACACAGTGAATCTGTAGACTGTGTGAGAGAGAAGGAGAGAAATAGTTTGGTAATGGATTCCGGGGAAGAGTTTTGGAGGTGTATAAAAAGCTTGGTGGTTGCTTAGTAGGTGAGAGAGAGGGAGAGAGGAGAGAGAGAGAATGTAGTTGGGTTGGTCGGGAAGTGCCCAAAATACAATCATAAGACAATGTGCCGTTATTCGAGGGTGCCAACAAAGGCGAGAACGGATGCGGACGTGCTCGGCATCGGGGACTCGGCCACTTCTCCAGTATTGCCATCGATCTATCGTAAATATTACGATAATGGCATAGAGCATATGTATACGTTCGAGGGGGGAGAGCATGGCAAGTGGCAAGCCCTGCGATTAGAAAGAAAAGTGGAGGGTTTATCCGGAAAGAAGCGTATTAAATTAGTATTATTATTTTAATTAGTGTTGCGAAACGCGTCAGGGAGGTGCAGCAAGTACAGCTACAGAAGCCATCATTTGGCCGTTATTCACCTGAGAGGAGGATTTCTGGCACTGAAACTGCGGCTTCATGTCCCCTTAGATTCTCTTCTTTTGTTTTCTCTAGAAAAAAAATATTAATTACAAAACACTCACAAAATTAAATTTTATATAAATAAATATAAAATATGTGATTATTTCAAATTGGCTTTGGATAAACAGTTAAAATGTTAACATCTTACGTTTTCATTTGGTGCAAGATTAGCACTTTGATCTCTTGTGAAACTTTCTAATTGATGGCAGTTACAGTAATGATCAGTGCAATAAAAAAGCATGATTTGTATGCTTCTTTTTTAGAAAGAGAGAGGGGGAAAAAGTGGGAGTAATTTTGCCTCACATTAACTTGCACCCTGCAGTAACTTTCAGTTATAATGAGTGCGCCAGAAGATGTCATTACCTTTTTGTGTAAATAAATTAGTGAGAAAAGTGAAACTTTAATTTCAAAAAGTTGAAGATTGCTTATGATTAAATGCTTGGTGTTTGTTTAATGGAGGGAGGGGGAAGGAATTAAAAGTGACTGGGGAGAGGACAAACAGGAAAGAATCATTGTTGCGACCAGGTGTCTGCTTTAATCTGTTTGGGTGTTTCAGATAAGTGGTTGAGGGGTTATCATTAAAAATTCTGCTAATTAGTTCTGAGAAGATTCCATGAGAGAGCGGAAAGGGGGAACAGCTACTGTTGTTGTTATCTTAGAGAGAGAGAGAGAGAGCAGAAAATTAAAAGCTCCTGCTGCCATGTCATCGCAAAACGACGCTGTTCACAGTTCATTAATTTCTTTTTCATTCAAGCTGAGATATCCCCCTCTCGCGAGCATTTCTCTCAAATTCCAAATAATTCCAGAGAGAGAGAGAGAGAATCATTACATATCAACAGTTTATGTGATGAATTTTAGTGTTCAGCTTTGCTATTTACAAGTCCACTAATATTTACATTTTAGAAATTCATTTTTTTCTTAAAAAAATTCAAAATTCAACTAGATATTAGTTGAAAATGAATAAACGGGAAAAATATACCATTCAAAGTCAAATAGACTGAATCTTTGATAATTGATAAGCATTACGTTCCTCAATATATACACACAAATTCGCAATCCCCCAAAATAAAATCAATTATCACAATAAAGTTTTTACTATATCCAACAAAGAAATCAAATATTTGTGCGGTCCAAAGCCGCGACCACCTCCAACATCTTGGGCCTATCCCTGGGCCAGTCCAGCGTGCACATGAAGGCCACGCCCAAATATTTCTTGACCTCCTCCTCCACGAGCCCTTCGTTCCCCATCAACGGGTCCAATATCTCCCCGATGCGACCCGAATCCGCCATCCGGCGAGCCCACCGAGCCAGACTCATTTCCTGGGCCCTCACCCCGTCCACCGCATCAGCCCGTACCGGAAGGTTGGGCCGACGGCCAGTGACGACCTCCAGCATCAGGATCCCGAAGCTGTAGACGTCGGCCGAGGGCGTGGCTCGCGTCGCCCCGTCCTTGTACTCCGGCGGCATGTACCCGGCGGTGCCGGCGACCTGCGTGGACACGTGCGACCGCGACAAGTCGACCCACCGCGCCAGCCCGAAGTCGGCGATCCGCGCCCCGAAATTGGCGTCCAGGAGCACGTTGCTCGACTTGATGTCCCGGTGAACGATCGGCGGCCGGCAGCCGTCGTGGAGGAACGCCAGCCCAGACGCCACGCCGCGGACGATCCCCAGGCGGGTTTGCCAAGGAAGGCGCGGGGTGGAGGAGACCGCCGCCGGAGGCGGCGGGTCCACTTCGTGGAGCCACTGGTCGAGGCTTCCGCGATCGAGGAATTCGTAGATGAGGATCCGGTCATTGCCGGAGACGCAGAATCCGAGGATGCGGACGAGGTTGGGGTGGCGGATTCGGCCGAGTGTTTCCACCTCGGCGCGGAACTCGCGGAAGCCGTGGAAGGCGTCGTCGGAGAGGCGCTTGACGGCGACGGTGGCGCCGCTGGAGAGGCGGGCCTTGTAGACGAACCCGAAGCTGCCGTCGCCGATGATTCCGTCGATGGCGAAGTTCCGGGTGGCGGCCACGAGCTCCGACATGGAGACGCGGTGGAGGGAGGGATCGAAGAAGGTGCTCTCGTCGGCGACGGCGGAGGAGGACGTGCGCGGGCGAACGGCGGAGCGGAGCGGTCGCTCTGGGGCCTCGGGTCCGGATGGATCCCCGGAGACGGCGAAGGGGTAGCCGGGCGGCGTGGAGGAGCGGCAGCAGAGGAGGATAAGGGCGGCCAAGAGGAGGGAGAAGAGGAGGAAGCTGGCGGCAGCAGCGAGGATGGCCTGGACGGCGGGGTCCATTGAGGGGCGAGGGGGGACGGCGCTAAGGGTTTTGCCGGCCGATGGCGATTGCTTGGGGTGCAAGTGAAGGAGGGAGGACAAAAAGAGAACATAGTTTGGCGGAAGCAGTTGGAAGTAGCATTAGCGAATGGGCAGCAACGATGGTGGAGCCGTGGACTGGAGGTGGAGACGTGGAGTGGAGCAGCCATTTCAAATTTTTTTTTTTATTCTCCTTTCGAGGATTTTAACCGAGCAGCCACTTTGGAAGAAGGTACCATCGAGTCTTCTTAAATTAAAAGTCTAATATTTATTGCAGTTGTGTCGGGTCAATAAAATGGAAAATATGATATGCAAACTCATAAAATATATATATATGTAGAATGATTCCTTTGACCTTTTTATTGTGCAGAGCATATTAGCTCTCGAGTTTGTATTTGATGTTCTAGAGACGTCTTTTAAAATAAATTGAACTATATTTACTTCTTTTCAAGGTAAAGAAAAAAAAAGTCGAAATCATGTTGTCACATCTCAATAAGCAGTGAGCGTAGTGACTGCCTTTTTCTTCATGATCGAGTCTTTCCGATCAAAATCATGTATTTATGATATATTTCTCGTCGCCCTTCCATACATCATCCAAAGAAAAGGACTAGTTCAATTAATTAGCAATTGAACTTAAATTACATATTAAAAGAGAAAAACACTGTCATGACTATTCAAAACAACTTAACAGAATACATTCCATGAGTGCATGTGTAACAAAAAGTGAGTTAACAGTCAACACATGCACTGCAAGAATTTTCATGCTTCTATTGGCTGACAGTAGCCACCACAATAATCCACATAAGAAGGGACCAAGTCAACCAAAGTTTCATATGATACTGCAAAAATCAAACAGATCACGATATCCCTTTTTTTCTTGAGGGGAATGCATACCGCTTGCTTGTTAAAGAGTGATTCTAACGTACTATTTAGTGAGGAGCTTAAAAAAATGCAACTGAAAACGTATCTAATCTACCCTCTCGTAGAAAAGCAAGCTGGCTTCTGCAGCAAAGACACCATCTTCCGAGATGTTGGATACTTCATGGTCAGAGACATAAACCCAACTCCCGATCAACCTCCCTGATGCCCAAATGAAGCTCTCACAGTTTGTCTCAGAAGCTACCCTCCTGTACGCTGCATAATGCCCACTGCCAGATTTACTATAGTGCTCAACAACTGAAGCAAGGCGATAACCGTAGCTAACGGATGAGCATGAAGCACCAGTTCCGTTGGTCTGCACACAGCGCCAAGGAAGAATATTAGAAGTATGTGTCTATATTTAATGTCTATGCTACCATGACGTTTATCATAATGTTAGGACTCCAGCAGGTTGAGCACTCAGATTTTACTTTCCAGACCGTCTATATAGTCTAGCTTGCACAGCATTCATATGAAATGGTTAGAACTAGTCAATACGGAACGGTGACAAAGTAATGAAACCAGCAGCATAATAAAAAAAAGGGCAAAGAATAGGATTACTGAAATACCACTGGGAGCATGAAAACTCGTACCTTTCTATCGAGCATCAGATCATCCTGAGAGCAAGCTTCAGAAACATTAAGGTCAGAAAAAACCGTTTCATTTTTCAAAACTGCATCGTCATTATTGCTCTTTGTGTTGATTTCATAAGAAACATTTGAGAATTGATTGACTGACTCCTGTAACTCATTTCTTGTGATGTTTCCTGTACAAACATGTTCAACTGCTGAATCTTCTAACATTTGCCTCTCCAATTCATCCACACTATTTGCAATAGGTTGTTGTCCATCTTTCCTGTAATCTTGCATGTTTTCCACTAAAGTTTCTCATTCAAAAGCTGTGCCAGACTTGACGAATGGAGAAAGATCGAGATATGAAGGAAAAGAAATGCGCCCCTACAATGAAATGAATAAAAACTAAGGAAAACACTAACATTCAATTTCACAATATACACATAATAGAAAGATGTTGTACCTCAAGTTTCATAAATTCACCATAGTCATTCATATAAGCACACTGTAGCTGGATGCACAAAATCTACAAGTGAACATCAGTGAAACAGATAAATAAATCAAAAGAAGTAGATAAATAAATCAGTGAAGCTTTACCATCCTATTAAAGGACGAAATGATACCATGAAACCACAAAGGATGATGATGTAGTATTTCAGAAGCAGAGGGAAGAGCATGATGGTGAAATAAGACATCAGGTGTTTCAGACCTTTGGACAGCAAGTAATAATGAGTTGCTTTTTAGCATGTGAATTCACAGTTAATGATATTTCCTCTTCGTGGAAAAGTTGTCTACAGACACAAGAGTTGAGATTGACACGGACACAGTGCTTAAGCCTATTAATCTTGGCCTGTAAGATGACAATGGACAAAAGTAGGTGAGATGAGGTAATATAAATATAAGAATCTGAATTTTCCAGAATGAAAGACAAAAAGGATGATGACATTAACACAGTGATAGGAAGGATAATAAATACCCACAATATCACATAGAACGAATAAAAAGATATTATGAAATTACCTTATTGTCTCCTTGCATATGGGATAAGTACTTTAAAGCGGCAATATGCCAACAGTGAGCACAGCGGTAATTTTCGAGATAACTGTAGTAAACTTTTCGAGGCAATTCACCAAAGTGCAACCATCCATCTAGAACCACCAAAATAGATGAGAAGAAAAAGGAAATTGATTAAAAAGAGTTTCCTGAACAAGATTACTCATTTGATGAAATGATGATTATGACAGAATCAACGACATAACACTCACAACGGACATACGATATGTGTGCTCCTATCCAGCACGGCCGAGAGGGACAAACAGTGGAAGCAATAAACATCCGTTGAAATCTGTAACAAAGTACCAAGGAAGAAAATATGAGATGGAAATTTGGCAAAAATCATATTTCTTTATTTCCATACTCGTACATAAATAAGATTAAATAAGAGCAAAGAAGGCATTTGGTGAGCAAAGAAATACTGATGAAAGGAGGATTCAGAGGCAAAGACAAAGGAAATAGACTAATATGCCACAAGCTCCAAATTCACTCACTTAGGTAAACAAGTTAAAGAAATCCAAAAATAATATAGGAAAGACTACTACCATAGATGAGCAACTTTCACAGGTTAATATGCTCCCAATTGCTCCATAGAAGGGTTCAAGTATTTGTGTTCTCCATCTCTCACACTCCCTTTGTCCATCAACTCGTGACATGTGAATCCTAGAAGCACTTTCAGTGATGACTGCCAGAGAACTGCCTTTAGACAGATAACTACCCTGAAGTTCTTGTTCTAAGGAAGACAAAAGATGCAGAAGTGCTTCTGCAGCATCCTGCCAAAAAGGATGAAAAAATAACAAGCAAGCAAACCCAAATATTCTTTACTCTGAAACACAAATTTGCAGCACTCACCTGCGGTCTTGTTAGCTTGAAGTTGTCAACATATGAGTCCAAGACAAGCATAACTTTCTCTGGATTAAGTACAGCTCTTTCACAACGAACAATGGACAATTCTGTGATTTATTTAGACTAACTTTACAGAAAAGGTGAATAAAAAAAATGGGGGTAAATATAGCTCACAGAACCAATATGAATAGTTTTCACTGAACAAGTATGACCACATTGTCATTTTCTCCTTTTTTGTTTTGGAGAAAGAAGTATAACCAAACATAACTGCGTATTATGAAGGCACCATATTATTAAGTATGGATATGACTGAAAAAATATTAACTATGGATACCAAAGAAGCTGATTGTTTTATCTTGTAAAGCAGCTTATCTTCACATCTTAGCACAGAATTCAAATAGCATAATCATAAACTAGCAGGTTACACATGCTGGATGTAATTGTGCATAGTTTAAATGAAATTTATTACTCTTTATGAATAACACAATACCAAGTAAGTGTTACCTTCTAATAATGTCTTCAAAGCAACTAGAAGAGGCATCCGTTTAGTGTTTACTTCAAGGAAGTTTTCACCGCCAGGCAGCATATTTTGTAAAAAGGGAAGGAAGCAACTAGTGCTTGCAAGTGCCTGCTAAAAGCCACAGCTTAACTTGGGAAAAGGAAACATGACACTTTGGTGCATTAAAGCTCTGTAAAGCCAGAGATGGCATTTATTTGGCCAAAGTTGATTGTGCAAGAATGATATAACTTAAATATCAAAATCAATCTTCTAAATAAGATCAACAAGTGTTCAATGTTGCAGAAAACGTGTATGACGGCACTCTGATTGAATGAGCAATACAAGTTTGTTGTTAGACATGCCGATCTAGATCAATTTTGTTTTCCTACTAGAACAAACCACAAATATGATCTTATGTATTAGGCGACATAATTTGAAAAAGTATATTTTTTTGGTTTCCTCTTCTGTTATATTATTTAACATCAACATCTGATGGATCATTAATTTTACCAATTACGATGTCTCAAGACCTGCAAAATCTGCAGTGTTCAATTTTGATCTCTCATTAGAAAGATACTGGCTAAAGGTAAGACAAAAAGACAAAGACGTCATACTAAAGAAACATATGAATGTTGTGAGCCACACACACCGACAAAATTATCATAAAACAATGCATGTCTCGATAGAACCACACTGAGCAGTTTAGACCTTGCAATTCGGGTCAAACATGGGCAAAGTTCAATTGTATACGTACGATCAAAGTCAGATTCTACTCGCACAATAGATAAAATCTTGAATGCAGTACAACAACAACAAAGCCTTATTCCACTAGGTGGGGTCGGCTACATGGATCATACGACGAATTCGTTGATCCATGTTCATAAGATTCGACAGGATTTTATGCTGGCTGTCGGGGCTTAACACAACCCTCCTCCTTTATCCGGGCTTGGGACCGGCTATAAAATAAAGCTGGGACAATTCATCTTTTTCTCTTTCTGATAATAGATGCAAAGCTACCGGCAAGATTAGAAAATCATGTGTTTCTACACCATCTTCGGGTTACTGTCTTATGTTTCAAAGAATGCTTCATATCATAAAATACATCTTAGAACAGAAGAAATAATCTACCTGTAAAATCACATTAAGAAAGCAATTATTCCCAAGATTCTGGAGACCAGCAACTGTATGATGGGAAGATCCTCTCGCTTCAGATGCTGTTGATGACTCAAAGCAGTTCATTTCACCATCCTGCAATGTGAAGTATAGTCCTGCCATCCCGACTCCAATCCCAAGAAGACCAGCAAAAATTCGGCATTGAGATGCCGACAACCTCTGGATCCAACTCATTAATTTGTCGCCGTGCTTCATACCACGAATGAGTTTGTAACCATTTATGTCCTTTAAACTTCCCATTAACTCGAAATCGGACATCTTGTTGAGAAAGCGTGATCCTTCGGCAACCTGCAAATGCATATATACCTATCCGTGAATCAAGAAATGCGACCCAACACTCAACTCTGATATTTCCAACAACGCAACAAAAAAAGAAAAAAAAAAGCGTAATCTTGAATTTTGCCAACCCAAATCAAGAAACGAACAAATGTGCTCGGATCACAACAGCAAATTTTTTTTGCAAAGTAGCGAGATTAGAGGCATCTGCAAACCTCATAACAAATGGAAGAATCGTCTAAAAGCCTTTCTACCTCATAGTAAAAGATCTCTCTTTTGAGCTGTTCGCATTTCAAACATCTACGCCAAACTAATCATACATTCGGATTCTTGTGAACCTAATTCAATCACAATTTTCCATTCTAGTTTTCTGAAGCCATAAATTCTGTATTTGCTGCTAGAAACCAAAGAGAGGAAGAAGACGTACCGCGCAAACGGTGGCGCGTTCGGATCGAACAAAGAAAAGCAGACGCAGATGCAAAGAACGAGCACGATATCGAAGAACGCGGTCTCTTGCCGCGGGCTTTCTCAGCTCCTCCTCGGAGTCGTGGACTTCATAGAACACGAGCGAGGTGCCCCGCCTTATTTTTAATACTTCTAGACGACTAGACCATATTCGAACCGACGACGAGACGAACCGGTTCTTTTTTAAGAACCGTTTTGTCGTCTATACCAAAAATTTGTGCAAGAAAAGATTAATTCGTGGAGTTTTTCTAAAAAAATGGTTTGCATATAAAAAACAGACCTAAAAAATACTTTTTAGAGGACACAATATGTTTTAGTCTCACCGTATCTCTCTAAATTAAATTAAATTACGTAAAATGATTCTAAAAAATAAGCAATATCATAAAATAATAGAAATTATTTGCCTAGAACTAGAAGAATATTATTTTTTAAAATAAAAGAAACGAGTATAACAAAAAGGGTGTTAAATTAAAATTTAAAAAGCAAATTTAGTTATCTTGTCAAAAAAGTTAATTATCGGATCTTTTTGGAGTTGGGTTACATTTCTCGGATTCTAAGCACCTGAACCAGAGAGAGAGAGAGAGAGAGAGAGAGAGAGAGAGAGAGAAAGAGAGAGAGAGAGAGAGAGAGAGAGAGAGAGAGGTGGCGACGGCGAAGACGATGGAAGAGAAGAGGACGAAGAAGAGGTACGCCATGGTGTGTTCTTCGAACCAGAACCGGAGCATGGAGGCGCATTCGTTGCTGCGCCGCCACGGCTTCGACGTCTCCTCCTACGGCACCGGCGCCCACGTCAAGCTTCCCGGTCCCTCCATCCGCGAGCCCAACGTCTACGACTTCGGCACGCCCTACAAGTTCATGTACGACGAGCTCCGGCGCAAGGACCCCGATCTGTATGTTCTCTTTTGCCTCCCCCTCTTCTCTGAGGAATTCCGTCGAACAGTTTCCGCGAATATCCTTTATCGTTGTAGTGTTTGTTTGTCTATCTTTTGGGTATTCCTGCGAATAACTTCCATATGTTATAATCTTTTCAATTGTATTTTGTTGTGTGATCGAGGTATAAGCGTAACGGGATACTGCCGATGCTCAAGAGGAATTTTGGCGTCAAGAACGCTCCGCAAAGGTGGCAGGACAATGCCGCCGACGGTGTCTTCGACGTGGTCATGTCCTTTGAGGAGAAAGTTTTCGATTTGGTCATTGAAGGTCCTCCCTCTTCTCGTTTTCTGCTCTTTAATTCGGCTTCTGAAAGCTTTTTAGTGTATGAACAGACTTCTGTAGCCAACATCTGAACTTCCTTGATTTGATGTTTTTGCACGACCTAACAATTTATTTAGTCGGGAAATGAGTTCATGTTCCCAAAATCATGCCGAATGCAAGTCTAACGCCTCTTAGTGATCATGAAACCTAGAGAAAACACAAGTGAAATTTGAGCTAATTTCCATACCATGTTTATTGAAAATGATAAGTTGATGAATGATTTAATGAGAGCGAGGAAAGAATAGTAATGTTGCAATCTAGTGACTGTACCTTAAACTCGTGCAGATATGAATAATAGGGAGCAAAAGCTAATGAAAACTGTTCTCATAATAAATTTGGAAGTAAAGGATAACCATGAAGAAGCTGCTACAGGGGCCAAGCTTGCTTTGGAGTTGTGCCAAGAGGTAACTTAGAATCATACATCTGTGATTATACAAGTTTCTGTTCATTTCAGTTATTACTTCTTTGATAAGTTTATTTTTGCAAGTTGTGTTGACGTTGTCTTCATGTCTTGGTGTAGGATTTTCTTATACCTTCTTGTGGATTGTATTTCATGCAATTAATTTGTTGAAAAAAATATTGTTAATAACAAGAATGCCTCTAAATACAATTTAAGTTGTAAGTTTGTCGCATACATTTCCTTTGAAGTTTTGTTGAGAATAATACAACAACAACAACAAAGCCTTATCCCACTAGGTGGGGTCGGCTACATGGATCATACGACGACATTCATATTCGTTGATCCATGTTCATGCGATTCGACAGGGTTTTACGCTGGCTGTCGGGGCCTAACACAACCCTCCTCCTTTATCCAGGCTTGGGACCGGCTATAAAACATAGTCGGAGTCGAAAAACAACACTTAAAATTTATTTCAGCAATTAAAAGTTAACCCTTCCGAAGTTGTTTCATGTAAATGGCATATAAAATTTTATCTCTTATTTTTTTAGTGATCTATGTCATAATATTATTTCTTATGTAAGTCTTCATCACTAAGAGGAATATCTGAAACTTTAAAATCTAAGTTACTTTATTTTTGTTTCTTGAGGGAAGAAAAAACTGCTTAGTAGTGAACGCATCATCCTTATAAAGCTGCTTCTCCAATGCAGGTAAAGTTATTCATTACATGGTTAGCCTGTCAAAGAATGCTTAGTACATGACAACCACAAACAAGATTTGAATACAACATAAATGACTAGACAATAATTGTTTCCTGAAATAAACTTGTATTTTATTGTAGTCAGTTTTTCACTAACCTTGTTTCATAACCAATAACTCATATGTAACTTCTATTTCACAAATGCTCTACATAAGTAAAATTAGTGTTCAGAGGTTAATGAGTTTGTAGACATTTTCCTCAAATGTGCTCACAAGTGTTCAGAGGTTAATGTGCTCACAAATGCTCTACATAACTCAATATACATTTTCCTTTTTCACAAAAGGCAAAGTGGATCTTACCAATATTGTCAAAACACATAAACAGACTAGACACAAAAGGGATGGGAGAACACATACATATGGGAAAATAATACAAAAGGGGTGATTCTATCAGATTCGTGATGCAGGCATACCATGTTTTTCTATTGAATATATGTAACTATTAACTTCACGGAAAAAACTAGGATGGCAAAAGCAATTAGAGCAAGAGTTACATAACGATTATAGTTAATTAGAAGTTTATAATAATATTTTTGAGAGAGAAACAATCCAATATGACATAAGAAAGAAAAGAAAACGATGATATGAGGGGTTGCCTCACCAAGTTTTTTATTTTCTAATAACAATCGATAACTTATTTTTTCTTATAGAACATACTTCATCACAAACAATAAAATATAGCACAATAATTATAAATTTATAACAATTAAAAAATCAATTATAACAATTAATTAATAACAAACAAAATATGAGAAGAACTATGATAAAAAATATTTACTACCAGCATAACTCCCAGTTATTTAATTCTCCTCAAAAAAAGTTATTATTATTAAATTAAAACATGGTGGAGGACCCTGTCCCCAAGCCTAACCTCTGATCACGCCCAGGGGAAGGCCTTACACCTCCTGTTCAAGCGAAAGGGCCCTGTGTCCACGAGAAGGAGGTGCTCGCAAGCATCCCCTTTCTCTGGTGCAGGAGAAGAGAACCCGTGGCGCACAGTCAGGCGAGGGAATGAAGGGCGGAGGGTGGCGAAACGGCAGGCGAGACGTAAGGGCTCAGGGAGGGCGAGAGTGTGGCAGCGGCGGGCGAGGGTGCCGAAGGGCGGCGGTTGAGAGCTCGGAGGTCGCAGCGGCTGTAGCGGCCGGGCGAAAGGAGGGGAATAGAGCCATAATTGTATGGCTTGAGTCCAGTGATATTTTTCTAAAGAATTTATTGCTAACTCAATTGATATAGTTTCTTCATCTTTTAGCTAAAGCCTTTTTTTTAGGGTGTGAAGAGTAAAGTCACCATTTTATTTAGTTTGGGTTGACCATTTTAATCTATTGTTTTAACTAAAACCCTTAAATAGAGGATTTGAATGAAACGTCTTATGTATAATTGATAATTCTAGTGAAAAAAAATGCAAGATTGATACGAGAATGAATGAAACAAGAGAGACCAAAATAGGTTTCATATTTAATTCATGTGGGAAATCTTGGTACAAAAGAGTCTTCAATGATCTGATCAATGTGGTCTTTCCTCAGTTGGAAAAGGCGATCCTTTTTAGTTCTCAGACCCTAATTGACAATGAAAATCCTATGTTATGTCCCCAACCTTACATTTCAATCCTATGTTATGTCCCCAACCTTACATTTCAATCATTTCAAGAATTCCCATTTGTTGCTAGATTAAGTTTGCTGTATTTGGTTTTAATCGTTCATTCATTCACTAAACATGAAGGCACACAATTAAGTTGTCCTCTAGCGATGTTGAAGGGTTGATAAAAATCTCTCTTCCCTGGTTGACAGTTTATCCTGCTGTACTTTGTCATCTGATATTATTTTATCGTGTCAATTTTCTGTGATCACTGCCACTTGTTTAATCTGCATCTATACAAACTTGTGCTTAAACAAGTTTTCTATAGAAAGATTCAGTCTCTATGTTTTGTTTATTCTTTTATATTGATCCGGAGATTTGGATGGAATGGAAATTTCATATGCTTTGCTTTGTCTCATGGAAACAATACATTTTGCAGGTTGAAGCAGCAGAATCCTGGGAGGATCAAATTGATGACATTATTATTACATTTGAGAAGCAACACAAGAGAAAGCTTATGTACAACATTTCTTTCTACTAGATGTCCTTTAGACGGACCAACAGAAAATGCAAGCACACATTAATCCCTTGTATGATATATAATTTCCTTCATTTGTAATCAAGTTTTTTGCAAGGGGATTGGAACTCAGGATGAGAAATTTTTGGCCCCATCGGCACTCTCAAGCTTGAAATAGGAGATAAAAACAGGAAATCAGTGAGAAGTCAAGCCTTTTGATATTTCGATTTGAACTTTGGAAGCATCATCTTGGTTTGACGTTATGCCTCATGCAGTGGAGATCATAGGTGTGTTTGTCCACATTATGGCCCGTGACTTGTCAAAATGATTGACGAGGCATCGTAGTTGCTTGTGTGCTAGCATTACCAATGTTTGTGCCTAAATATGTTGTTGCACATGGCACGAAGGGAAAGTTCAAGCTACAAACACCCTTCCGGTTGGTTGTACTTTGTAATTTGTAGTTTGATTTTTTTTTCCAATGGAAATAGGATTAATACATATATATATTAAACTTAAGTAAGACCAATCATTACATCCTTATTTAAGCATTCGTAACTAATTTTCACTTGCATAAAGGCCTAAGGCTACTTTATTACTTTTGTAGCTAAGATTAAGCCTTGGTTTCCTATAGCTGACATTACGCGATGATATTGATCCGGTCAATGTTGTTAACTGCATTGGTTGGTAAAATACTTAAATACATGTATCTTTTTGGTTGGTCAATTATAGACGTGCATTTTGAAAACATCATTTTGTTGCTCATTTCAAATTCACATTTGTTGCTCGTGAAGCATATTTTATCGTCAGCGTGAAAACGGATTTAATTGGGTGTAGAAGATTGAGACTGAGTGAATAAAAGAGAGTTGACGAAACTTATAAATAACTTGATTCCACAATATAAATCACACGTTGAAGTGTATTTTTATAATGTCGATAAGCAAATAAAGTCCAACATTCAAGATTAGCCCCCAACGGATGACAAATTGCAAGATTAGCCAATTAGACAATGAAGCTCTACGCGGCCTCATCAATGCAAACAGTTGAATCCGACATTCATAAAGGTTATCCAAGTAGTAGACAGTGATATAAAGCATATTTGACGACACCAATTTTACTCAATAACTTGATAAAAAAAAAGTAGAAAATCATCGGTAGCCAACTTTACTTAGCCCTGTATGAGGATGAACTTCAAGCACACAGACAACTCCATAAGGGTACAAATCCTTCCATGAATTCTTGAACGTTGGCAAATAGAGTCGCGAAAAGGTGCAACGATTCGCCAACAATAACTGTTGTCACCGTTCTGCATGAGTTAAAACCCATTTTCGAGGTATCTAACCTCATTTGGTGTTACGTCTGCCTGTGGGCTTGCATCACGCTGTGTTCTTTGGGGGTTGCTAGTGATGCACTTGATGATTGCAAAGCTCAAGTCGAACTCAGTTTTCATTTTGCGACAGCTAGCTTGAATCCATTTCTCAGCAAGGCTAGTTGAAACACTGTCTTGGCTGTCCCGTTCATGTTCCTCTATAGCCGGCCTTATCTCCTCGTACAGGGCATCAAGTTCTGATGCAGCATCCTTCCTCAGTTCCTGTTGGCATTGTAGGACCGTCAGGATAATGTGAAATCCACAACTTTGTAAAAGACAGGAGAGCAAAAGACAGAATGTCCTTAAGCAACTTCTCACCTCACAAACAAAAATTTCCTCACGTGCTTCTTTGGATGCTAATCGTTCACAAATATGTGTTATGTCAATTTGCTTCCTTTCATTGACTTTAGATCTACCACCAGGATGATGCATTGAAGTCTTGGGCAATGGGCTTGAATTTATGAGATAATTCCTACATGCACTAGTACTCTTGATTTTGGAGATCATGGCACTTTTTGGTGTATATTTCTCTTGAGCACTGACTGAATACTTATAACTATCCTCAGATTTCTTTGATTCATTGATTTCCATGGGGAGAACACTAAGTGGTTCCACAATCATCGGTTCTGATTGAGAACATGCAGTAGAATCAAGGTAACTTGTATCATCACTTTTAATACTTGGCATGCTATTAACTGGGACGATGGCCTTAAGAAGTTTTGACGTGGGTTCGTCGTCTTCAGAATCATAAAGGGGCACATTTTCAACTGAGTATCTGCAGTTAGACAAGTAAAGATGAAGAAAAATCACACTTCTGTTAATGACCTTGAAGCACGAATGATAAGATAAGACTTGTCAGAGAAATCACAAGTTACTTTTCTTTGGAAAATAAATTATTTCAAGTTCTAAAAGAAGGAAGATCTTGGAGTTACTCTCGTCTCAAACAAATAAGTGGATCCGGGAGCAACATAATCAATACTTGTACCTGAACCTTTTTTTAAATTAGCAGCTGAGAACAGGCATCTTGTCACATGGTACTAGTCATTTATAATTTATACCAAATCAAATAACCCTTTTTAGAATATCCAACAGACAAAGGTATGCTTTTTTTTTGGGTGATGTAAATATATGCTTGGTTAAAAAAAATTGAGAGCAAAATCATTTTGTTGATGAACCACACAATATGGTAAACATATGATGTTAAAAATAATTGCAGCAAACTAAAATGTGTGCAGTATCTACCTGTCATCGTCATCCTCCCATAGATAGGTCGATTCCTGTAAAAGGGAGACATCATATGGTTTTTAAGATTAAAGAATGCGCCAAACAACTTTTCAAGATACATGGAAACTCATTTCAGCAAAAGGTTCCACCTTCTGGTGTAGCAGATTCATATAGTTCAATATCTACTTATGCAGCGTTAATAACAATTCAAATAAAAGCATAATCTTCGACATAAATTTACAAAAGTTGTACATCCAGAACCTTGCAAAGGTTATTAGAATTCGTTCTATAAAATAAAGCAATAGAGTAAAACGTATGACATTCAATTTATAGAAAGCGCCATATATTCAATATGTAAACTCACATTAGGTTTCAATCAAACAAAAATTGGAACTCACACAGGTACATATGAAATATATCCAGTGTTCCAACTTATTCTATCTACACGAGTTAATTAAAACAAATTTTCTACCTGAAACCCACGAGATTTAGCACCAAGAAACCCAGAGCAGCAAGATGCACCACAAAGGCAGCGCACCTTAGTACCGCCATACCATTCAAAGTTGTAGTCATATGATAATTCAGCTCCAGCAGGAATGTCTTGCTTTGCAAATATACCAACTCTTATCTCCCCTAACACATTCCACTTCCTTGTCTCACAATTTGGCTGACTGCATTCTTCATAAAGGCAAACATTAGATTTAAAACACAAATAAAATCCTTAACAAAGAGAAAAGGGAAAGGCAGCAAAAATTAAATGCAAATATCAAACGGGGAGTACAAATGCAAAAAGATCATTTCAATGGAAGAATAATGTCACAGCAAAGAAGTAGAACATCAATGAAGCGTAGGATTCAAGAGCCTACCATGAATGGTTGATAAATCTAGCTAGGCTTCCTTTCTGAGTAGCATCTATGGATTCATCAGCATTCAAATATATGATGTATGCATCTTTCAAACCTACAAAGATGGTTGAAGTGTTGGACGTAAATTGATTCCAAGAGGCTAGATAATAATGTAGTGAACAAGCATACCTCCAGTTTCATACACTTGTGATCTTCGTTTAGCTTCCTTCCATGATATTACCTCTCCACAATATTCAATAATAAACTGCCCAACCTGGATAGGCTTATACATATCATTATCCACATGCATGGAGCTCAAACAAAAAATAAGCATCAGACTAAGCAATATGCATGGAATATTTACAAAATGAGAGACATGGGTATTCAATAAAAGAGATGTAATTGCAATATTTCTGATACTAGCACTCATCCAACAACTTCCCACAGAAGTGATAACAAATAAAACATCAACAAATGGTCTGGCACAAAGTGCCCCAATAGTGAGAATACCAGTAAACTTTTTGAGGAGAAAAAGGATGGCAAACCGATTTGGTTGACATCCGCGTAAAATACCAGTAAACTATGATTAAAAAGAACACTGGTTTCTGTTTCCCTCAAATAAATTTTTTGCGCGCGTTTGACCACGTATAGGAGCAACTACTCACATTTGTTGAGGAAAAGCTCGAACCATCAGTTTTCAAAGCTAAATAACATCAAGACAGCATTACCTTGATATCTTCATCAGCCACTAAACCCCACCCACGACCTTCAGTTTTAAACAACCTTGCTTTAGCATATGCGCAATTTTGAAATCTCTGTTAAGAGCAACCAAAAAACATTACATAAATCGGGAATCTGACAATTTATAAAGTAAGCAATACCATCCATTAAGAGGTCAGCATATTAGCAGGACAAATTATTCATCCATAACTGTTCACTTCACCACATAAAGACTAAATGGTTAGACTAGAAGAAAGAACAAAGAGAAATGAACTTTCTTGTTTGTGCAATAAAACTTGCATCATCTGAATACCAAGATAGAGATGAAAGGAGGTTCAAAGTTGATAGAACACCAACTTTCAGGACAGAAATGAAAACAACAAAAGATGGAAATTAAAAGATAACTTAATACAGAGTCTAACAACAAAACATACCCTTAAACAGATGCTAAACACATATGTATAGAAAAGAAATAAACTGAGTAACTACTGCAAACAAGGACATGTGCTGGCAGTTAGTGGGCAGTTATTGAGCAGAAGGTTGTAGTGGGCAGTTACCAGGCAGAAGGTTATAGTGAGCATCCACTATGTGAGAAGGTGGTTTGATGCTAGCGGTGGGAGAAGTGGGATGTTGTTGTTGATAGAGGGACTCTATCAAAGTGCACATGGCAAAGAAACTCAGCAAAAAGCATCCAAGGTATAGACACAAATAATGCCCCTCATGTACTACAAATTTTCAAGGGACAAGAGTTATTGTGGCTAGGAAATAGATGAGATAAGACACCTGTTTTTTTTCCTTTGGAAAGTAGAGAGGATGAGGGCCATGTACACTCATCCGTATTTATTGATAGAACGGTATTACATCAAAATGTTGCAATAATATTTGTTACACCCTTGATCGGTCTCTCATCACGTATCTAGGAATAGATATGATATTTACAGCATAACATCGTTCACCCCTGAATTGATGCAGAATTGGGAAGACTATCAAGAATATAAAGGAGTTTAAAATCATTGGAAAGACAAGATTTGAAGCAGAATGAAGCACTAGAATTATGGGTCAATTAAAGATAAAGTCTTCCCTTCAGCAGATTTTAGCTCTACCCATCTGGGAGATTTCATTTTGGGGTTCTCAATGAGCCTCTGAATATTTGAAATAACCAATATTGTGCAACTCAAGTGGCTAATATAACAGGGAAATAGAAAGAAAATTGGCCACCACAACTACCTGTCTACTTAGTTACTACTAGCAACTTACTGATGTAAAACCCAGAAAATATGAAGCCAATGGATTAAACGTGTTCAAACAAATAAAATGAGTTCAATTTGCTAATATTCTTTTCAGCTTCAAAATTCCAAAATTTTGGAGATGATAACTGATGTTCGTTCACATTTAAGTTTTTTAGGTGGATTATGGTATATGACAAGCATATCACACACCTCTGACTTTTAAGGATTAATTCTGATGATATTCCACTAATTTCATTGTTTTTCTGAAGATAAAGACAAAAATGCAAGATCAATAAATTGAAAGTTTGATATATCTAATACCTTTTAGCATACTAAATTGGTTATTAAATAAAGGAAATACTTCAGAACCTTCAAAGGGATCTACATTTTCATCCTTTTTTTCTTTGCGGAGGATCTACATTTCATCTTGAACATACTTTCCTAAGGAAGTTGTGCATAATAAACAAATCAACGTTTTTGTTGTGACATACAAGCCTTGTCCAAAAGAAACAGCTGAAAGGATACTAACACATGAAAGCCACTTCTCATACTTAACGGCATATGGATTTAAACTTCTTTCACTTATAGACAATGTTTCATTGTAATAATGATTGATTATCCATGTTGACATGAAATCCCACATTATCCATCCCACATGAAATCCCAATTAAGAGAGAAAATTATTCATATGCCGTATACCTGATTTTTGCAATGGATGCCACAAGGACAATAACCAGGCGTGCATTCTGTGCTAGTTAACACATTCAAGCATTGGTCTCCACATGCAGAATCTGGATCATTAGCATCATATTGGCATACACAAATAGCTATGTCCTCCTCTTTCTGCTTTTTGGGCCTAAGGAAACGTATTTGATTACAGAGTAATAACAATAATTATGACATGCATCATAATAACTCAGTATTAAGCCATGAGTAGCAAGTTTATGATTTGAACAGGTGAAATAAAGGATTGGTAAAACTAATCATTTACATTTTACTAGTTTGATCTTCAGAGAAGAAACATTTTCCTAGCTCAAGCATCCACTAGGTTTAAGTACTCATTTATTTCTTTTTTTTTAATGGAGTACTCATTTATTTCAATACGAGAAAGGCAATTAATTACAAAATTTCAAGCCATTCTTAGAAATGATGAGAGTATATTGTGTTCATTCCACAGATTTCAATACGAGAAAGGCAATTAATTACAAAATTTCAAGCATTCTTAGAAATGATGAGAGTATATGGTGTTCATTCCACAGATTATTATGAAACCCTCCTAATTAAGGAAAACAAAAGATAGAAACGCAGATGAATGGTAACTTACTTTTGGCATATGAACTCATTCCTCTCGATGTGTGTATAAAATGGCGTGTCCCCAAATTGTAACTCCTGCAATCATGTATTGATTGTAATAACTTCAGAAATTCTTTTTCTTCTGGAAGAGACTTCAGAGAATATTAAAGGAACAAATGATGCATAGCCTTTAGCAACCTAGTAATATTATGAGTATCAGAAATATCACATTTTTTTAGAATAAGAAAGATCACATTAACATTAGGTGCAAATACAATCAGACAACCTGCATCATGAAAGTAAGACAATGATTTCGATAAGTCGCATCTGGATGACTATCACCTTGCTAGTCATCCTTTTTCTTCTAATGAAAAAATATGTTTAAGTCCATGTAGAAGTTCAAGGCTTAAAGCCCTCTCCAAAACAAGTATGAGAAGGAAAGGAGCATGGCCCAACCAGACTCAATCCCGGGCCTTTTTTTGTTTTGATAAAGCAGAGGTTGAGATTGCACATAAATTTTTTTGAGATGTAGCTCGCACATAAATTAGCTGGGGTATAAGGCAAGTTGGCCAAGTCCAATCCAAGGGCTGCCTCTAAGTTCATTAAATCAACTTACATACACATAAACTGGTCATGAGATAAAGCTTATATGTGAAGTAAACAAAAGTATGAACCACATGATTACGTGGGAAGCTATAATACTGAGTAGGTTTTTTTCTCAAATGTTTTCAAAACAACTGTTTTCTTCACATTGTAGTTCCTGCATTCATGGATGTATTATAATAACATCATATATGCCTGATGTGGGAAAAGTTGAAATTCACAACTATGTAAATAATTTTGTTGTTAGTATGCTTAAACAATCATAATTTGGTAACAGCATAAAAATTGTGTACTTTTACCATTCAGGGTGACGAGGCATAAAATGTTCCTTTTCAAAGTTTGATCATGACACAAGTAGTAGTTACTGAAGGAATTCTGATAACAACCATTCAATTTGACTTAAGCTTCGAATAAGCAGTTTTGAATTTTTCGTCCTCAGCAAAACTTGATATGCAAGCCTTCTACAAATAACTGCAAGAAATATGAAATGTCTATTTCAGTTATGTCGCCAAAAACATGAAAGATCATAACCATAAAAAAAACTACAATCCATAGGGATTGGTACTGTTTGAAGATAGTTAAGTAGGGAACATACCCATGTCCAAGAGAAAGTAACAACAGACCATGGTACTGAACTGTAAACATAGGTTTTAAATTCGTAATTAACATTTTTAGTGCATCTTAAACATGGTTCATATTCTCATTTACATTTTCCCGTATTGAAAAGCACATAGCATACACAATGAATTTCCTTCCTATGCTTGCTAAGCCCATAAATACCAGGAGCAGTTATACTTTTTTCCAGCAGCTTAGCTACAATTTTTTTCCTATAGTGGGAGCAACTACATCATTAAGTCCAATGTTGCCGAACTTGGAGATCAGAGCAGTGGCCGACAAGGCCCTTTCCCGTAAATATTAGGGGGAGCGACGAGGGTAATCTTCTCCCGAAGGTGGGCATTATCCCAAGGCATTGAGATTCTCAGCCTCTCGATTCTACGGGAGTGGAAGGTCTTATTCGTATTGTTGAGTGGCCTATGTGAATATGAGCCAGGCCAGAAAGTGAATAATTCATCATTGCAAGGAGATAGGTATATCAAGAGAAAACAATGCGGGTAAGCTGACATAGAAACGCTGGACGAATACATAAAATGTAAACCTAGGGCCGGAAAAAACGTAAATCGTGTTACAGGTAACACGACAAGGCCGATTCTACCAGATTCATTTTTTAATATATTAATTAGCACAAAACTGAATATACTATTATAATAAAGCAAAATTTTCATCAAGTTATCAAATATTAAGCAACATGTCAAAGGATGATGGATCAATACCAAATTCCAAATTACCAAAAGTTCCAAGTCTGTGACTGGAACACTAACACATTTGTAACATTCTATTATTTAATCAAAACTCAAAAGTAAAACCTAAATCAAACCTAACCTAACATGCACAAATATGATCCTAATTTTTAACTTAGGTTTTAAAACACTCGACCGGCCTCTCTGCTGCATTGGGCGAGCAGGGAGACCTCGATGCCTCCCTGCTCGCGAGCGCAGGGCGACCTCGAGCGCAGGGAGCTCGCGAGCAGGGAGACCCCCGCGCCTCTCGGGAGCAGGGAAACACCGAGAGGTGCCGAGGTCTCCATTGCTCGCACAGGGAGGGAGGGAGACAACTGCAGGAGCAGACCAGCGACAGCACAGGACGGCGCCAGAAAAAGAATGGCGCGACAGAAAAAGAACGGCGAACGAGAGAGAGAGAGAGAGAGAGAGGGAGGAAGGGAGGAGAAGGGGATTAGGGGAGTACCGATGATTCACGGCGGCAGCAGCGCAGAGAGGCAGCGGCAGCAAAACACGGTGGCAGACGGCTGGAAAACACGGCGGCAGCGACTGCAACACGGCGGCAGGCGTCAACAACCGGCGGCAGGCGGCAGGCGGCAGGCGGCAGGCGGCAGGCGGCAGGCGGCAAGCCAAGGCAGCAAGTGGCGGTAACTAGGGCATCATCGTTTTTTTTTTGTTCCTTATTGACTTTGCGCTCACGTGGTCACACCACGTGACCCACTAAATCCGCGGCAAAAAAAAAAGTTGGAACCTACGTCTCAGCACGCGGTAGGAAATCGATCCAGAGTGGGATCGAGCACGAAAACGATGGGATTGTAAAATCGTACATTTTTACGTGTCGGGATGCGATTTTGACAATATTGATATAGCGTATGCTATGAAATTATATTTTTAAATATATGTAGGGATGGCATCCAGGAACGGAGCCACCTTAGTATTAGATATATTACTAATATATATTACTATTATATATATCATATATATATATATATATAGTAAAGTCCCCCCTAAATTTTGTGAAATTAATATAATTAAGGCTCCTTAACTTTTTGAAATATTATATATAGTATATAATAAAATTCTTCCTGATATTATGTACTTAACATAATTATAATATGCTATTATATCTATGAGAGAATATGTGCATGTTTATAATAGATTTATACTATATTAAGTGTATTTATGAATATATAACATATGTACCAATAATTTTGATTTCTTTCTATAACAAATTAGATTAGTTAGTTAAGTAATAAAACGTGAGTTACATATGTCATTCATTAACATGATAAACACAAATAAGATAAACATGATGAATAACAAAAAAATATTTAAATTAAAATACAATAAGATTTATAGTTTTAAGTTATCTTCTAAAATAATATTTTTTATATTTTTAATTTGGCTAAAAGTTTTTATTATATATACGCATGTAGATATACATTTTATCGATTTTTATTCTCTACATTTGGCCCCTCCTAAGTTCTCATCCTGGCTCCGTTCCTGATGGCATCAAATCAATTCAGGACGGGGAATTTGCCCCCACCCTGCCCCTGCTGATCACCCCCACCCCTGAATTCCAGTGTGTGAATTAATTTCTCCTTCCCTGTCCTTGTGGATCCCCGAAGCTCCGCAAAGATCCTGATTCCCGATATTAAAGTAAAACATGCTGTTGTACTACAGAATATTGAATATTTATATTTTATGCAATATACATATTTGAACATTACAAAAATAATATAACTACTTTAATAAAACTATCATAACACAAATTAACGTATTGATATCATATTGGAAAACTTGGATTATACTAGAACTCTCGATCATCCGGAAACACATGGTCAATTGGAGCACAAAAACTCTGGATCACCTTAGGGGCAGCCATAAGAAACGTCCGGCATCGCTACCATCAGAGGGACAGCAGTCGTCCACGCATTATTCATCGCTACTGCAATCAATAGTCAAGTTGTCCATACAACCATCGATGTCGCTGCCCCAACCGCCCGTGGATGGGGGTGCGCCGCCTGACTCACTGGATACTGAGGACAAGGAGGATGGGGTGTACCTCCTCGCTGAGTAGTCGAATGAGGAGATTTGCATAGTTGCGGAGGTTGTCAGTTCCGTCACACACGTCGGCGCCCCCCGAGAAAGAGGAGAGGCCTTTTAACATGGGGAAGGTTGAGCGGACGGATCGCCCAATGATTTTTTGGGTCTCCAGAGATTCCTCATCATCGGAATGGTGTTTTCATAAGTGTCTCGAATGACGTGCGACAACCACTTCAGAGTTTAGCACAATAGTGATCGAGATGGAGGACGTCATTGGTGATCACGTTTGGATGGTGAGAGAGGTCTGGTGAATCTTGTAGTATTCTTTTATTTTGTGCGTGGGAAGAGAGGCTTGGTGAATTTTTTGGTACTTCTTTGTTTTGTGATTGGGAAGAGAGGCCTAGTGTACTCAGCATTTTTTTTGAGGGATCGCAATTGTGGTTAAACGAGATATTCTACTTTTATTAGTGCTCTCTCTTTGAGAGCCTACACTTGTAAAAGTTTTTCATTTCATAGTATATATACATTTGGATGACAACCACACTTCTGGTAGTCATCCTTTTTTTTCTAAAAAAAATATGGAGCACAAGTAATTTTATATGGTAATTCTTTCAAATAAACTCTACTGCATCATCCGATAGTAAATGAATCATAAACAATGAACCACAATTGATCAATGACTTTTTAGACCATGTGAACTAAAGCACGAATCAAAACAATTGACAAATAACATTTAAATACCAATTTTAACTTTTGATCATGTTTATAACTCTTTTTTGTATTTGTATGTGAACAATAAGAAGCAGAGCTCAGCTCAAATGTTTTCAGTAATTGCAATTTTCAGGTGCATCCAAAGAATTGGAATTGGCTTATTGTTGCAGTCTTCACAATGAATTTGTGGACATTTTTCCTTGATCAAAGCCAATGATACAAGAAGTCAGCAGAAAATTAAATGGGACAAATGACCTTTAAGCAATACAAGTTGACAAACTCTGCATTAAATTAAGGAAGAAGAAAGGAATCACAACATAACCGAGTGAGCCTCAATTATATGAACTGGAAATATACATTGGGCAGCACATAAGCATCAATTTGCATTTTTGTTTTTAGTTTTTTATTTGAAAAATATTCATTGGATGTTATGGGCTCAATTTTGCCGGAAAGTAAGCGCCTCTTTCCTACACACTGCGCCTCTTTCCCGTGGCTCTGTGAGTTCAAGGAGGAAGAAAAGGATTTATGTCTCTAACTGTGTTACTTATACGGTGGATCGGACGGCTGAGATTAATTATTTTTTACTATGCGAATAATGATAGGTTAGGAAATCATGCGGAATGGATGTAGAGGTGAAAGTAATTCGATTGAACTTTTCGTCTAAAAATATTAATCATTATTTTTTTGTTCGATTTTTAAAATTTTAAAATTATTTTAAAAAAATAAAAATCACTCTCTAGCGAGTCGATTTTTTTCGAATAGTTTTTTAGGCCCTTCTTTTATATATTATATTTTTAAAATATATAATAAATTAATTTTAATATAAAATATTTAATTTTATATTAAATATAAAACATATTAATAAAATTTTAAAGTTATTAAATTAGAGTTTGATGATGTGATAGAAAAAAATATTATATTTATAATAAAAGAATTGATAACATACACATTAATTATATAAATAAAAAATAGACTCCATAGCTCCTACTATTTTTTTGGATGAGCAATAGTTTTAATGGGTGAATTTTAATTTATTAAAAATCATCTTAAACCATATTTGGACTCGTAATTTTTAATTTTTTAGTTCGATTTTTTTGGTCGAATAGGTTTTTCGGATTGATCGAGTTTTTTTATTTTATAAATTTTATAATTAATTTCTTATATCAACTCTTTAATTACTTGTTTTCATTAATACTGAATTGAAATTTTAAGTGCCATAAATTGGTAGGCCACTGCATTTGAATAATGCAATAGTTTCATCGGTTTATATTTTTTTAATAACATCAACTAATCAATATGACCAATTAATTAATAATCCTTTATATTATATAATCTCTTCTTATTCACAGGAAAATATATTTTTTTATATTATTGAATGTCATAAACTCATATGCCCATTACATTTGAGTAATGCAACAGTTTCAAACGTTTGGTATTTTCTTTCATGGCATCAATTATTCAATAGAAAATAAATTGATGACCAATTAAGAATTGTTCATATTATATAATCTCTTAGTATTCGTAGGAAAATGTGTTTTATTTTTAAATTGTACACGAGTCCATCTTTATGTTATGCTTTTTTAAGAAATGATGGCAAATCTAAAAAAAACTTATCACAATACCACAAAATAACCTCAAGTTAGGATTATTATTTTATCTTTTATATGAAATATGTACATACACGGGCTTTTTATATTTTTTAGTCTTTTGCCTTTTTTATATTTGTTAAACTTTTCATAAATTATATTTACTTGCTTAAATGCTATATTTCTATATAATGTAAAAAAAAATTCATTTAAAATGTCATTATTGTCATATGTTGTTTTTTAATACCATTAAATTTTCTAATTTGTCTCTTACATGAACTCTTAAATTAAAATATTGAATGCCATAAACAGGTCATTCTTTTTTTTCCTATGGCATTGTTTGAAACGTTTGAAGACTAATCAGTAACAGTATAGGTGTTTGATAAAAAAAAGTAAAATTGCATTTCAAAGTTTGAACACAAAATTTTGTTAACTATAATTTAGTAAAAACATTATTATATTTAAATTATATATTTTTAACAAACTATTTTAAATAATCAATTAATTTATACTTTTATTTTTATTAATTAGGATTTTTACAATACCTATTTTTATTCAAACACAAACCAAAATTAATCAATTACATCTATTTTTTCTATCACATGATTTCTACTTCATTCAAATAATATTCAAACTAATTTATCTATTTACATGAAATTCGAAAGAACCATGATTATAATATCCAAATGGACCTTAGAAAAAAATAAGTCAGTGAAAAATTGTCAAACATTTCAATTTGATTTTTCATTTAAAAAAAAACATATCTTGCAGTGTAATAATTCTACGATTTCTTAAATTTTCATTGTCATTAATACGTAATTCATTAAATCAAAATGATTTTTTTTCCTTAGTTTTTTTTATCCCGCACACGCAACAACAACAAGAATATTCAAACAAAATCCAAATAGTCCAACTTCGTTAAATTGGGCTTGAATTGTTTTCAACCCAACTTAAATGGGCCGAGCTAAATTTTTACTCAAATCCGTTGGACGTTTTAGTTGAAATGCAAAGATTATTTTATATTATAATTTTTCAAACTAAATTAATCGTGTAGCAGTGATTACATCATCATGTGTAAGAAAAATTGGACCAATTCGAAAAATTCATTCAATCTAAAAAAGTTGAAAATTAAAGATCCAAATATAATTTAGGGTGATTTTTAATAAATTAAAATTCATCCGCTAAAATTATGGTCCCATCCGAAAAAATCTTTAGAGCTCTTGGAGCTCATTTTTATTTATATAATTAATGCATATATTATTAACTATTTTATTATAGATATAATATTTTTTTATAAAATTTCATATTTTTCTATCACATTATCAAACTCTAATTTAATAACTTTAAAATTTTAGTAGTATATTTTATATAAAAATAAATATTTTTATATTAATTTTAAGTTATTATATGTATTTTTAAAAATATATAATTATATAAAAGTATGATCATGAAAAAATCACCCAAACAAAAGACGTCAGAGGTGGTTTTTATTTTTTTTAAAAATAATTTTAGGATAATTTTTTAATTCAAAAGTAGCGATTGATTTTTTTAGACCGAAAACTCGAACTACTTTCACCCCGATGACGTCATGAATATATTATTTGGATCAAGAATGATATTGGAATAATAATGGGGCATGATATAAATCTTACCTTAGCTTAATAAAATTCCTCATTTCTATCAAGATTAACAATTGGTGTGCTAACACATTCTTTCACTCATAAGAAGTTTAGATTATTTTCTCAAAACTAAAAAATTACATCATTTTTGTACTATTTCCAAACAAAGCGGTAAAGCTAATACGAACATTAGATCATCAAAAGAAAGTATTATAATCATGAAAATAATCCTTTCTTGTACTTTTTAATGGGCTGTTTTGACGGTTCGAGGTCCATTATTGGGCCGTCTCATTTCTTGGGCCTTGCTAGCAGCATTTTTTCCCTGACCTTATAAGGTTCTTATTTAAAAAAAAAAGGTTTGGTCTATTTAGTGATTTATAAGGCCTATTTGGTATCATGATATATCAAGAACATCGGCCTTGTTCTAGAATATTTACTCAAATAATTTTTATTTCATCTGCAGGGCCCACATATAATGATGATTAAGAACAACAAAAAGTCGGGACGAATAAGTTCTTGGGGATGCTTGGAATAGTCTTAATCCCGTTGGAACACTATTGAGAAGCAACCAACATTAAAATGTTCGGGGTCAAAATATTTTCATCAGAACAGCCCCATAATGTTCTTATGTGAAAAACAAAAGTTTGATCTATTTAGTGATTTACACGTAAGGGATTTTCTTATTGAATTAAAATGTAGTCAAAATTTATGTAAAAAAAATAATATGTCGCCACGACATTAGGACATTGATTTTATATCTGTTTAATATATGGGCAATGTTAAGTTATGGCTTCTTAAAGTTTTGAATTATTGAGTTAACCTTACTTGAAAGCTTTTCATATATTCTTAGTATTGCATTTTGTTCAAAATCCAACGAACCATTCATGAAAATTTGATATTTTTTAATGTAAACTTAAGACCTTTTGGTATGCTATGACATGTCATCATCTATATTTGTACGCAAGTTGTGTTTGTCAATGCACAATTTTGATTTAATATCATAATCATCTTTTTTTAAAGTTTATTTTATTTATTTATTTTGTGGTGCAACTTTAAGGTTGTAAAGATATGTCATATATACCATCATTTTTTCTCCTTTTTCCAACAATGTATTGATACATAAGTAATGTTAATTCACCAAATAGTAAATATATTTTAATATATGCTATAAGCTTCTCTTTTTAACAGAAATAATGAAAAGTAAATGGGAGTACAATGTTATGGTCTAAGAAGGCAGGCAAAGCAAAATTGTTTACTTCCACCTCCTTCAATCATCCAATTTCACACTTTGGCCGAAGTTTTTTTTTTTAAAAAAGTGGTGTTAATAATGTCATCAATCTCAACCCAGTTGATCCCCCTACATAATCAGGCGCTTCAGCAGAATTTTCCTACGGGAGTCTCGCTGTCCGGTCAGCGAGCCTGTAGGGGGTTAAGGGGGGGATTCAAGGGGATCCCTTGCGGGGGTTGCAAGGGGGCGGAGCCCCCTGAGCAAAATTTTTAGGGGTATTCTGTTTGTGATTCGAATTTGATTTATTTTCTTATCACGAGATAAGTGTCCTATTTTCAGAGGATTTATTTAAAGTCTCAGTCCGTATGTAATTCCTATCATCTGTTAAAGGGAGTGCATATATAAACTCCCTAGGGGTCTAGACAGAGACACATCCTTGTAATCATCGTTATTCCATAACAAAGAGTCGTCATCATTTTTTTCTCTTCGCGTTCTTCTGTATTTCGTGCGATCCCTCTCTCCCCATTTTCGTAACAAACTGGTATCAGAGCCTTAGGGTTTGTCTGCAATTCTCGATCAGTAGGAAGATGATGTCACACAACATGAGCATGGAGAAGTTCAACGGTAGGAACAGTTTCGGATTGTGGCAGATCAAGATGCGGACGCTTCTGAAGCAATAAGGAGTCTGGGCGCCGCTCTCAAACGTGTTGAAAAACAAACCAAAGGAGAAAGACTCGAAGGGCAAAGAAAAGGAGATCGACCTCGTAATTTTGGCGGCACAAGAGGAGAAGGCGCACTCGATGATTCTATTGTGTCTGGCGGATGAGGTGATAATCGAGGTCGCAGATGAAGAAAAGGCGATCGGTCTGTGGTTGAGACTCGAGAGTCTGTATATGACGAAGTCTCTCACTAATAAGTTGTTGTTGAAGCAACGTCTGTTCTCTCTCTGCATGCAAGAAGGTACCCCTCTGAAAGAACATCTTGATCAGTTAAATTCTTTGTTGATGGAACTTAGAAATATCGATGTTAAGATCGAGGATGAAGATACTATCCTAATTCTGTTAGTTTCGCTTCCTCCATCATATGAAAATTTCGTTCAGTCTATGGTTATCGGGAAGGAAATTATAAATATGAAAGAAGTAAGATCGAGTCTTCATACTCGTGAACTTCGGCATAGGGCATCTGGAAATTCTACAGAGACTCAGGCCGTGGGTTTGATATCGACCGCAGAGAAGGGACAATCCTCGAATTTGAAGATATCCAAATCTAAGAAGAAGAAAATCACTACGAAGGACATCTGTAATTACTAAAAGGAATCAGGTCATTGGAAGAAAGACTGTCCGAAGAAGAAGAAGGCCCCCGTCGCTGCAGTGGCACATGAAACAGGGAATTCCGAAGATGATTTGGTTCTGACTGCTTCTGATCAAGGATGTCTGGAGGATAGTTGGGTTCTGGATTTGGGGTGTTCCTATCACATGACTACGAATAAAGATTGATTCTCATCTTATTAGAAGATTGACGGTGGAAATGTTATCATGAGCAATAACGCGTCATGTCAGATAGTTGGGATCGGTTCTGTGCAGATCAGAAATTATGACAATCTTATGAGGACGCTGACAGATGTCCGCCATGTTCCGCAACTGAAGAAGAATTTTATATCACTTGGAGTCCTCGACTCTAAAGGGTGTCAGATCAATGCTGCTGGAGGTATCCTCACGGTCATGAAGGGTGATGCTACGGTTTTGAAAGGAGTCAGACAGAAGTCCTTGTATATATTACAAGGCAAGACAGTCTCTGACATTGCTGCAGTGGCTAGTTCATCCGAATCAGATAGGTCCAGGCTGTGGCACATGCGGCTTGGGCATATGAGTCAGAATGGGATGAATATCATCAGCAAACGAGGTCTTCTAAGAGAGAAGAAGATATCTGAAATCAACTTCTGCAAGCACTGCATATTCGACAAATAGCGAAGGTCTCAGTTTGGCAATGCAGTGCACAGGACGAAGGCGACACTTGACTACATCCACGCCGATTACTGGGGTCCCTCTCGTGTTCCATCATTATGAGGTGCGAGGTACTTCATATCTATGATTGATTACTACTCGAAGATGACTTGGGTATTCATGATGAAAATACAAGAGTGAGTCATTCAAGGCCTTCAAGCAGTGGAAGGTTCTGGTGGAAAATCAGACGTCGAAGAAAGTGAAATGTCTTCGCACTGACAATGGTTTGAAATTCTGTTCTGTTGAATTCAACCAGTTCTGCAAAGATGAAGGCATTGACAGGTATCGCACAGTCAGGAATACTCCACAGTAGAATGGACATTTTGGGCACTTCTAGAGAGGGCACGGTGCATGCTCTCTAACGCTGACCTAAATAGGACATTCTGGGCTGAAGCTATTAACAAAGCTTGCTACTTGGTGAATCGAAGTCCGGCGACTGTGATTGATCTCAAGACTCCAACTGAGATATGGTCAGGAAATCCTGCTGATGATACTTGTCTGAAAGTTTTTGGTTGTCCAGCGTACTATCACGTTAGTGAAGGAAAGTTGGAGCCAAGGGCCAAAGAAGGGGTGTTCATGGTTTATGGTGCAAGAGTGAAGGGCTATAGAATTTGATCTCCTTCAGAACACAAAGTCATTCACAGCAGAAGCGTGACCTTTGATGAAGCATCAATGCTTCTGTTGAATGTAGAGGCTGAAGAGAGTGTCAGTAAATAGGTGGAGGTTGAAATCACTCAAACTGAGTATGATGCTGAAGGATCACATCAAGAAGCAGAACCAGAAGGTGAAGAATATGATGAGCAACCTGAGGATGAGTCAATTGCTGCTAGACGTCCTCGCAGAGAAGTGGGTTCTCCTAAGCGATATGGTTTCGAGGACTTGGTTGCTTATGCACTACAGGTAGCTGAAGAGGTGGAGTCCCTGAAGTCGTCCTCTTATAGAGATGCAATCACATGTGCCGAATCTGGATAGTGGATCGCTGCTATGGGTGAGAAGATGGAATCTCTTCACAAGAATAAGACGTGGGAGCTAGTCAAGTTTCCTAAATGTAGGAAGGTTGTTGGCTGTAAATGGATCTTCAAGAAGAAAGCAGGAATTCCAGAAGTTGAAGGCACGAGATACAAAGCACGGCTGGTTGCTAAAAATTATAATCAGAAAGAAAGTGTGGACTACAATGAGATATTCTCACCTATTGTCAGACATACTTCTATCAGTGTGCTACTTGCTTTTGTAGCACATCAGAATCTAGAGCTCGAGCAACTAGATGTGAAGACTGCTTTCGTCCATGGAGAACTTGAAGAAGACATTCTTATGAGCCAACCAGAGGGATTCTCCATTCCAGGAAAGGAGAATCAAGTTTGCAGTCTGAAGAAATCTCTGTATGGCTTGAAGCAGTCTCCCAGACAATGATACAAGAGATTCGACAACTTTATGATCAGTAAGGGATTCAGTCGAAGTCCCTATGATTGCTGTGCATAACACAAGAAGGTGAAGGACGGCTCCACCATCTATCTGCTCTTGTATGTTGATGATATGCTTATTGTTGCCAGAGACATGACAGACATTCATAATCTGAAGAAGCTCCTTAGTGCAGAATTCGACATGAAGGATCTTGGTGCAGTACAGAAGATTCTGGGGATGGAAATTCTAAGGGATCGCGCACAGGGTAAACTCTTCTTATCTCAGAAAAATTATATTGAAAAGATTTTATCCAGGTTTGGAATGTCTGGAGCGAAGCCTTTGAATACTCCATCAGCTGCAAATCTTCATATTTCTGTTGCCTTCGCACCAAAGTCAGAAGTAGAAAAGGAGTACATGTCTCGAGTTCCATATACTTGTGCAGTTGGAAGTCTGATGTATGCCATGGTTTGCACAAGATCAAACATTGCTCATGCAGTCAGTGTTGTCAGCAGGTTCATGAGCGATTTAGAAAAGGAGCACTAGCAAGCAGTGGAGCGAATTTTTCGGTATCTGAGAGGAGCATCTGATATTGGCCTCATCTACAGAAGTGATAAAGAGTGTTTGGTTGCAGGGTACTCAGATTCAGATTATGCTGGAGATGTTGATGGAAGACGATTTATGACAGGCTATGTCTTCACTTTGAGCAGTTCAGTTATTAGTTAGAAAGCTACATTTCAGCCATCAGTTACATTGTCCACCACAGAGACTGAATACATGACACTGACAGAAGTTGCCAAGGAAGGCATTTGGTTAAAAGGCTTAGTTGGAGATCTCAGATTATATCAGGAGCAGGCTATAGTGCACTGTGACAGTATGAGTGCAATATGTTTAGCCAAGGATCAAGTACATCATGAAAGAACCAAACACATTGATGTCAGATATCATTTTATCCACACTGAGAAGATGATCAAGGTGAAGAAGATTGGCACTGAAGATAATCCAGCTGATATGTTCACAAAATCTGTTCCTCATGGTAAGTTTCAGCACTGCTTGGACTTGCTTAACATCAATACTTGGTAATAGTCCCGAGGTGGGGCTGGAGGCGGCGTGGCATGATTTTGTGTTCTCTGAAGATGATTCAAGTCAAGGTGGATATTTGTTAATAATGCCTTGAATCTGAATCCAGTTAGTCCCCCTACATAGTCAGACGCTTCAGCAGAATTTCCCATCTTTGTAATCATCGTTATTCCATAACAAAGAGCCGTCACCATTTTTTCCTCTTCGCGTTCTTCTGTATTTCGTGCGATCCCTCTCTCCCCCTTTTCGTAACAAGGGGATATGACTAATTTCTGCCTAATTCACTTGGTTACCAACATATTTTCTTTACTAATTATCTGATGTATCTTTTATATCTTACAACATTGTTTCTTTTTCATATTAACTTTTTAATGCTAACATCAATTATTAAGCAATTAAAAGTACAAATGAAACATGATGTTTAAAAACTTTTTCATGATCTCTTGTTTTCATTATTTAAAAGTTCAAAGTTAATTATCTAAATTTGGCATTTGGAGTCATTATATTTACAAAATATTTATTATAGACTTATTAATTTAATATTATTTTTCATTTGTCATTTCGGACAAAAAAATTAAAGAATTTATTAAATCTATTTTTTATAAATATTATTTATTGTATTTAAATAATATGTCATTTTAAAAATATCATAAAATATTAATCTGTACTCAATATTTATTAATTAAAAAATATATCTTGTATCTACATTTTTTGTATTTCATTTAAATACTCGTTAAAATTAATTTATTACATCAAAAAAATTTTATTTCTTATCATTTTCATTCTTTCCGAATATATTTTGAATTAATTTATCAATTGAAATATTCATGTAAGACTCGAAAAAAAAATTACTCATCTAATATTCAAACGTTATCTTAAAAATTATGGACTGGATTAGGAAAAGGAGTATATGATTTTAAAAGTGATAAGAATAATCTCTAGTTTCAAAAAAACAGTCCACAATCACGTCACCTGATCCTCAAAATAACTGCAGAAGATGATAAGAGCATGCGACCGATTGAAATTGATTTCTAGGTTCAGTCCACGTCACATCCCTCATTTATTATTTGTGAAAACAAAAAAAAAATAGATGATGAAAGTTGAAACAAGAACCCGGACAATGGAGACCACCGAAAAAAAATTTTAATGCACTAAAAAATAATTTATTCTTTTTATATTAAACTAATAAAAATAATGTATCAAAATATTCAAAAACTTCATTATCCATCATGAATGATTGGAAGGTAGTCTGTTTGCAGTTCAATTGTCCAAATAAGCTCAATTAAGTAACAAATAAACATTTAAAAGTAAGCCTAGTGTAAGCGGTAAAAAATGTTGAATTTGTCAATATAGGTAAAATGAACGTGTCGAGCGCCTTCTGCTCAGTGAAGCAGATCTACGATCGTCCAGATCTGATGGCTCAAATCATCGCGCGTGATATTTTGCATCGTGTCGCGCGAGATTTTTTACCCTGACTCTCTCTCCCTCACGATCTCTCTCGATGTTCTCCCTTTTTCTCTTCGTTCGTGACCCCCCCTCTCTCTCTCTGAGACCGCTACGGCGAGGCGACCAGGAGGGCAAGGCGATTTGAGGACGCGACGGCGAGGCAAGGCAAGGATGAGGGCAAATGGCGAGGCGATCGATCATGAGGGCGAACGGTGAGGCGATCGATTGTGAGGGTGAATGGCGAGGCAATCAATCACGAGGGCGAGGCGAGGGTCATCGGTGACCGATCGAGATGTGGTTTTGTATCACGCACACGAGAGAGAGAGAGAGAGAGAGAGAGAGAGAGAGAGAGAGAGAGAGAGAGAGAGAGAGAGAGAGAGAGAGAGAGAGAGAGAGAGAGAGAGAGAGAGAGAGAGAGAGAGAGAAGGCGAGCGGCCGGCGAGGCGAGGGCGCCAGTGATCCATGGTGAGGGTCGCTGGCTATCAAGTGTCTGCATCACCAATTCGCCAACGATGGTTTGCATCAAGAGAGAGAAGAGTGAGTAGGAGGGAGAGTGCATCTCGTGAGATTGATATGAGGCATATTATATCAGATCTTGATGGCATCATATTAGATCTAATATGAACTATTTGATCTGATATGAACGATTCGAATCAAGCTTCACACGATGTGGAGCAAAGGACGCTCGACATGTCCATTTTACCCTAATATTAGGAAGCTAAATTTTGAATTATTGTCAGTAATTTACATGGATTAAATAAACTGACTTTTTATATTTATGATTACCTAAACGTAATACACGTCTTTATTCTTTCTTGTATAGAGAAAGTTGTGAGAAAAAAAATAGGCCATCGAATTTAATTACCTATTGTTTTATGTGACTATATATATGTTATAAGTAATCTTTACGTAATATTGACTTTTAAATAATGAATATTCTTGTGAAGGCATATTTTGTCCCAATTTCTCCTATTTTGTCGTAGAGTTAAAATTAGTTAGAATTAGCCATTTTAGTAGTCCATATTCGAATTGGAATCTTAAAATTATTATATTAATAAGAAACTCTTTTTATTCTATCTTTTGTTTAATTAATCAAGTGCTAATAATGTTGCAAAGATTGAAACAAAAAAAAAAGAGAGCGTGAAGATTAGTTTGTCATATGCATAATTAATTAATTAGTTTGGAGGCGTCCTCCTCGAAGATTTCGCAATTCAAGGAATTGCAGCAAAAATTGACAAAGGCCAAACATATGGAGGAGATTTTACAATTTTTTCTCGTGTGTTTAGCTGACAAGCAACACATCAATGTCATGACATAATCCATTACTTGGAAAAAAATGATATTTTAGCTTTTTTTTCAAAATATAGTTTAAAGGAAAACACGCATTTGGATAAATCGTACGTGGTCGTGACCACTAATTACCTAATTTTAATTGAACTTATCTTTTATTTTCGGGAGAAAAAAATCCGGAAATGATTTCTTGATGATAAAAATAATTTCTTCATGTCGATAATAAGAAGAGATACTTTATATTAAAAACTTGTTATGTTTAATAAATTTTAAAAATCAAACTAAAAAAATATTAATCCTTCGTGTTTTGCAACTCTAGATTAAGGTTCGATAACTTATATTTTGATTCACTAACCCTGGTTAAATTTTTTTTATTTTGAGTAAATCCAAAAGTAGTAAATATGTCAGAGTATAATTAATTAATTTAGGAGCCTTAATAAACTCGTTAAATTGTATGATAAATGTTATAGTCGAGCCTATGGGAGCACGTGGGCGGCTTTTATTCGCAATCGAGTAATTATTCTGGTTGTGGTATTTTTTTTTTCAATTCAAGAAATTAAAAAATAAGACGTTTAATATATGGAAGGACAGGAAGAGTAGCTGATTCTGTTGTCAAAAGTCAAGTGCAAGTGTGCAACGATTGAGACTTGGCCGTTTCGTTAGAGTTAAAATAGAGATAAATATTCTAATTAGATATTTTATCTAATTAACTGTTTCTGTATTTTAAGAGAATACATTATTTTTTAAAATCTCACTATTTTCAAGTTTAACCTTTTCAAAATAAGGAATTTGTTCTTTATACTTTTTTTTGTGAGATGAATCATTTGTTTGATTATATTCCAGTGAATATTCATCTATTTTGTCATTTAACTCCTAACCAAATGATCATTCTTACAAAAAAAAGTGATTAATTAATATTAAATAATTATTGAAAAAATAAAAAAGTAATAAATAAATAATTTAGATGCGATGTTGAGAATAACATGCAACAAATTTTTTTAAAAAAATATACAACTACTATCAAAATAAAGATAATTTGATATCAATTACAAAAATCGAGGTCTAGGGTTACTTTTGGAAGAAAGATTTAAGGGAAATTTTCAAGAACGAGGCCCCGAGAAAGGTTTGAATTTTTTTTGCATGACTCTGCCTCTAGTGATAAAATGTTTGATATCAAAATTTAGAGAACTAAGATAAAAAAAATTACTATTTCATAAATCACTTATAAACTATCACAAATTTTCACATCTAATTTCAAACCACGATTTTATTTTTTTGAATTCCTAAACTATCATATTTTTTTCGTCGACTTCCGTCAACTTTTTCATTATCTTCAATTTTATTCCATTTATGAAAAGTCAAAAATACCCCTTCAACTTTGTATTTTCGTTTCGACCTCTTCAACTCCGAGAGGTATTTTTTACCTTTCACAAATAAAAAAATTGGAAGATAATGAAAAAGTTGACAAAAATCGAAGGAATGATCAAATTCAAAAATCCCGATAGTTTAGGGATTCAAAAAAATAAGTTCGTACTCTGATATTAGATGTGAAAAATTGTGATAGTTTATGGGTGATTTATAGAAATAATATTTTTTAATGACAATTTTTTCCATAATGATTTTTCAGTAATGTCTGCATATACGCAAATAGAAGTGTTTTTGATAGGTGAAAGAGACAAGCACGAGAGGGATCGACTCTAATATTATTTTATAACATTCTCGATTTAACTAAGATATTATTCGTTTTGCACCATTGATCCACACAAATTTAAAATGCATTTTAATATATGAAAGTGATAGTTCTATAATCACCTTCATATTTTATCCGGGTGAAACTATTCAATCAAATCATTTTAATTCTTAGACTTTATATTGTTATAACTAATATTTTAATTAACTTCAAAATAATAATAATACTTAAACATTAAACACACAGGCTCTCTCTCTTTATATATATATATATATATATATATATATATATATTATAATGTACCTTCAAAGTAGTTCAGCTTTAGAAGGATGTTGAGCGCATCTCAACCATTGATATGTTGATCAATGGTTGAGATAATTGATATTTTTAAATAATGAAGTTTAATCACTTTTGATCAGATTCATTGATCAGTGATCAACGGTTAAGATGCGCTAAGTATCCCTCCAAAGCGAAAAGTACTCTAGAGATACATTAATATCATATTATATATATATATATTTAAAATGCCCAAAATTAATAACGAGAAATTGCGAAAGGCTAATAAAGTTTTGGATATCACGTTAACATCAAACATAATGCCTAGCCGTTCACTAAGCAAATTTTTTATTATCAAATGATGTGGATGCTTGTATGGGAATATCCCAATGGCATCTCTCTTTTGTTTGTTGTGCCCTTTCTATATAACAGCACAAAGAGTCGATAAGAATCGCAATGGCCGCCGGTACAATATTTAAAAAGGTAATAACTTTATTTGTGGACACGTTTTTATCAAAATCTATTTTTTTTCATAAAGGATTAGTGAAGACATCATTCACCAATTCATTAGTAATTTATTTTAAATCAATAATTATGATTTATTACTAAACATCATTCATAAATAAATGTATTATTAATATGCTATCATAATTATAGATTTAAAAATTAAAAATTATAATTATGCATGACACGATGCCAATAAAACGACGCATAATATTCTTATTTTATATTTTAATTGTTAATAATATTTTAAATCTTATTCTAATTTAAAATTTATTTGGTTTTCGAGACATGTAAGATGCTCTCGCGTTATGGGTCTCGCTAATTTTGAGAGATTTGGAATACAACAAAATTTCAGGGTGCATTTTATTTATGATTCAGAATAGATTTTTTATATGACATGTTAAATGTCCTTATTTAATGAATTAATAAAAATATCTTATAATCCTCTTAAGAGTCATAACAGAAAATCAATCTATTTTTTCCCATTTGCTATTTTATCGGTCTTAAAATTTTCAATGCGTTTTTTGGATATAGAAGTGCAATAAGCATGCATATATATATATATATATATATATATATATATATATATATATATGACGTAATTTTTATGTAGATATTTTAAATAATGAATAGTATAAATATCAAAATTTGTGTTTATTGATTAAGTTTTCATCTGCCGAACCATTATTTTTATAGGTATTAACGTTGATGTGATTTGTTCATTGTTACTTTGTCTAATATTAAAGTGAAATAAAATGATAGATATTATATTATTGAAAAGTGAATATGCTCAAAATTAATGCTTAACGTTATCTTAATATTATATTATAGGAAAAAGTTTGGAGAGTTTACCGTTAAAAATAAAGAAACCTCTTTTCAATAAAACAGATAACATAAGATAACATAAAATATTTTGATGTAATAATAGTTTTTTCTGTTGATCTTGCATAATAATGACGTTATCCACCCTTCCCCCGTCCCCCAAAGAAAAAAATAATAAATAGGAAAACTAATACACTAGTCACATCAAAACTATATAAAACAATGCATGAAAAATCTATAGTATATTAGTGTTGCATGCACAAAAGTACCACTGAAAATTGGTTTTTATCCAAAAAAATTCTGACAAATCATTTTTTTCTATTTTAACTTCTTTTATTTAATGAAACAAAATACGTTACTTAGTAAAAAAAGACACCACGTGGATATGAGAGATTTGTCGAGGTTCTATTAACTAAATAATTTAATATTCTTATATTCCTCTCTAGAGAGGGAACGCCTCAAACTTATCAAACATAATAAATTTCATTAAAATAATTAATTAAGACTTATCCATTGGTAGAGTGATAATTAGCATTTGTCGAACCTAACCCCTGATGAGTTATGTACAATTGTTAGTACAAAGTGAATTAAATATTTAACTAAGAATATAAATAACTTAATGATTTAATATTTATCTCACTAATAACTTAACCTCAAAATTGGCTTGCTATATTATAGGAGATGGAGAGATACATGAATCTATAAAGTTTCTATTAAAATAATCAAGTTAATTTCATTTGCACTAAAAAATCTATATTAAAATGATATCATATTCTAAGTCGATAATTATTAAACCGTTCACACATGAGGCGAGAATTATTTAGTTGAAATGAAGAAAAAAATACAAGAAAATGATGTCGAAATAATTAGCTCTTAATGAAGATAATAACTAGCAATCACAAAGTGATCATGAGCAAACGCAGACTTACGTGGAGGGTGGGCGGCCCCACAAGTCCCTCTCGACCTTACAGCCATTAAAGTCCTATAAATGTGGGAGTCACCCAGTTGCAGGATCATGACCTGTGCATGCAACAAGCCCCTTGTAATTTTTAGCTCGTGTTTCGCCATTAATGGCCGCTTCCACTTTTTCTGCAACCGCTGCTGGATATTTCTCCATGTCCACTCTACTCCTCCTACTCCTCTCGACCATTGCCCTGACCTCCTCCGGCAACACCTCGGCGGCTCAGTCGTACCCATACCCTCCCATCTCCCCGGGCCTCTCCTTCACCTTCTACAAGTCCTCCTGCCCCAACTTGGAGTCCATCGTCAGAAACTTCCTCAAGAACGCGATCAAGAACGACATCGGACTCGCCGCCGGCCTCCTCCGCATCCACTTCCACGACTGCTTCGTTCAGGTCTGCTTTAAAGAATATATGCATCATATAATTTCTATGCATGCATGCGTGCATGTCCAGTAGTTTTATATACTGTGAGCTTGTTCGATTCCTCCGTTTGAACTGTGCGTGCACGCGCGCAGGGCTGCGACGCGTCGGTGCTGCTGGACGGATCGGCCAGCGGACCGAGCGAGAAGGACTTCCCGCCCAACCTCACGCTGAGGAAGACGGCCTTCAAGGCCATCAATGACCTCAAGGCTCTCGTAACACAGGCCTGCGGCCAGATCGTGTCCTGCGCCGACATCGTCGCCCTCACCGCCCGCGACTCCGTCTTCTTGGTACGCGCCCACCTTTAACTGCATGCTTTCTCCACTGGCATGAACACTGCAACATATGCGTGCATGATTCTAAGTTACAGAAGACTCGATCTTCTCACTCTAATTAATTAAAACACCAGACGAGGGGGAAGTGATCAATATTATTGACAGATCTGATTCAAATATATGACGAAGCTGCAAAAGTATGCGGAGAATAAAGAACGCAAGACCAAAAATAGTGATTCTTTTCCATTATTGTTCCCTCTCGCTTCAGTGGCAGCGACAGCTACTGCTGTGGACAACTATAATAAAAGTCTTATGGATTTGTGGTGAACGTTAATCCTAAGATCTTTGTTTAACCAATCAAGATCTAGATATATAACTCGCTGATCCACTCGAACAGTAGATGGAACCGAGTTGGATGGGAGGATACTTTTTTCAGAAAGTAAATAAATAATTGTCCTACTAATTCCTAAGACGTTGAAGATAAAGAAGTGTCCCACTAAAATAGACCAAAAAAAGTAGATCTTTAACCAGTCCGAAAAGCAGATCTTTGGTGCAAACAGTAAATTACCAACCACTATTATTAAAAGAGTGGTCGCACTCGCTGCATCATTCCAACTTAATAGCGTGGCATTTGAATGGCTTCTACTTTCATTAGAAGAGTTTAGACCAAGAAGAAAAGTATGTGGAGTTGTTTAACTTTTATTAGATATTGTTCCCTCGGTTGCTCAGCTTTTATAATTAGAGTAGAATATATTGATTTTCACTTTTTATTGGTTTTTTTCGATAGATTCACTTTTTAGTAGTTTACAAGTCAAAAGAGTGCACCCCGTTTAAATAATTATAACATTTCCAAAATATAGTGGCTCGAAAGGACCAAGAGCCATTTACCTTGTCGTATCATGATCACGCCACTGAGATGTCATTACTCTGCATCCACTGTTTCCTCTGTTTGAGGGAATCACATGACCTCAAACAGAAAACTCTGCCATTTTTTCTTCTTAAATATTACTCTACTGTGCAATCCATTACATATCTGTTCATCAAATATAAATTTGAACTAATGTTACAGAGAAGAGAAGAAAAAAGAAACAGTTTCTGATGTCTTGCATTTATGTGATCAGTCCGGCGGTCCCAACTACAACGTACCGCTCGGCCGGAGGGACGGCCTGAACTTTGCGACGCGCAACGCAACCCTGGCGAGCCTCCCGCCGCCCAGCTCCAACGTCACGGTCCTCCTGAAAGCCCTGGCCACGCTCAACCTCGACGCCAAAGACCTCGTCGCCCTCTCCGGCGGCCACACCATCGGCATCGGCCACTGCACCTCCTTCCAGAACCGCCTCTTCCCGCAGGACCCCATCATGGAGAAGACCTTCGCAAAGGGCCTCCTCCTCACCTGCCCCGCCCTCAACACCGATAACACCACCGTGCTCGATATCCGGTCCCCCAACGCCTTCGACAACAAGTACTACGTCGACCTCCTGAACCGCCAGGGCCTCTTCACATCCGACCAGGACCTGTACACGGACACGAGGACGAAGCCCATCGTCACCAACTTCGCCGTGAACCAGTCGGCCTTCTTCGACCAGTTCGTCTACTCCATCGTCAAGATGGGTCAGCTGAGCGTGCTCACCGGGAGCAAAGGCCAGATCAGGTCCAACTGCTCCGTTGTCAACCCCAAGTCCCAGTTCTTGTGGTCCGTGACCGATGGCGGCCGTGAGAGCGAGAGCAAGGCCTTCTAAAGCTGCAGCAATCCCTGCAGACCAAGTCATGTGTGGATTAAGGAGCAATGGATATATAGGCAATGTTTGCGCAGTGTGTCACCTTTGGCTGTTTAATTGCAGACTTGCAATCAACTTTGGAGCAGCGATTTCTAGTATCTAGTTGTTGTGCGTACTAAGAATAAGATATATATGTTTGCCAAACGTTTTTTCCCATATTAAAAGTGTGACTATATTTTGCCCCAAATAAAAAAGTCTGTCTATAATTTTATTTTAAACATATCACCGTCACGCCCCCTACTCTTTATACAAGCACGAAAAGACAACTACCGAACCCTAATATGAGAAAACAAAGCAAAAGGAGATCACTGCAAAGACATCTTTTTATGCGATGCTAAAATGACTTCCTTAGTGATGCAACAGCGTCGAACAAACTGCGATGCAAATAGCCTCGATTTAGAATCGCATTAGCGTTTAAAAAATACGACGCCTAGTTAGCGTATTTGCGATGCTACAAACATTATAAATGCACACACAAATACCCAAACGCGTCGGGAATATCAGTGCCCTGTTAGCGTATGTCTCCCTTCCTCGACGTGACAGAGGGACGCGACGCCAGGATTCTCTCTTGTTGGTGCGCGAGAGAGAGAAGGGGGTCGTCGGTCCCACTTCACTGGTTCGACAGAGGAGGGTCGCTGTAACGTCTCAAAAAATGACCCTCCTGCTACGTAGGCAACCAGGTTGACCCGAAGACGCTACACTCCGTACTATACTCTTGACTATAACATGACTTTGACCATTCAACAAATACAACACGTGACAACGAATATAATAATAAACTACAACTTTATTGCGGAATAAGGAAAACATTAGAATGTCAAAAGACACCAACATCTAATATAATCCATATGGTAGGAGATGACAATAATATCCAAAAAGTTGAGACAAATGATGTTCAATTACAGCGAAGACCATAATGTCCATCTCATGCAGATATGATTTATTCAACGAATGCAATTAAAAAGAAAGGGATGCTATAGAGTTCAATAAATCATGTGCAAAAAGCTCCAAGTTCCACGTCCTCCATCACTCCTCTCTATGCGAGATTTTCACCTACATAATTTCAAATGCAGGGGCATCGAATACCCATGAACAAAAGCGCCCAATACAATAGAATCATATATTATAAGAATGATAATCAAATCATGCTTGAATCAACAATGGATAAGTAATAAGATAGCATACTTTACTATGAATATGTGATATCTTATTTTCTTGTCATAATCAATACTTCGGTTGCACAAAAGCAATGAATCATCATGTTTGTGCTTTATTCTTTATCGTGTTCGTGTTCTCTTCTCTTCTGTAACACTACTCGAATTTTGCTATGACATGATCCGTACTTTGCTAAGTCATGCTTTAATGTGCTTTATTTTATCATGATTTACTATACTTTACTTTATCATACCGTATTATACTTTGAATATATTGTACTATACTTTACTATGCTTTACTTTATCATACTGTACTATACTTTGCTTTACAATGTTATACTATACTTACTTTACCATGCTTTACTATGCTTCACTTTACCATAAGTTGTACTATATCGTTTACATTACCTATACATTCCTTGAAGTTCGTTGTCCTATACGAGCTTGACTTTATTAGGTTGGGAAGACAGAGGTGCATCTATGTCAAGGATGCCCACTTTGGAGGAGATATATTGCCAATCCATACCCTCTTCGGAGTACAAGTGAGAGGAGACCTGTACCCCTAGAACAGTGATCATTAAAAATCCGTAGGTCCACTGTCTCCTCAGTTAAGTTACTTGTCCCTCTGGCGTTACAAATATGTAATCAATAGGATGCCCTCTTTGGGCAAGGAGAGATGCCAATGCATAACTCTTTTCGAAATACACGTGAGAGAGGGCCTGTGTCCCAGGAGTAATGGTCGTTATGGATCTGTAGGTTCATTGTCTCCTCAGCTCAACTACCTATCCCTCATATGACTCTTTAAAACCGTCACAATGGGGCTATCCATACCCACCTCATGACGTTGTCATGGTGGGGTTATTAATACTCACATGTTGGCATTCTTTAATCTTACTTTTGGCGGCACATAGCAATCCCGTGATTTCATCTTTTCTATATTTTTTTTTACAATCTGTGAAGTTCAAAAATCATATATCATAAAAAGGCTAGAGTCAGATCCCTTTTCTCTGAGGCAATAACATTATGCCCTATTGACTTGTTCTTTCTACCAAATCCCGACCCGCCCTTGAGGGTGAGAATGGTCCATTAAAATCTTTACAGTATTGTACATGATCTCAATTGGGCCTGTCGAGAGTGGTCCACTATGAAAGTTCAGACCTAATCACAAGGGTAGTTATGTCTTTTGTAATAGAATCTGGGTCGGATAAGGGAAATCCGGATCGGGTCTTCTGTCGAGGGTCCATGCGCATGACTCGGTTGTCTTCAATTGTCTTCTTTAGTGCCGATCAGTCCTAACCGATGAGGAAGGTGCATTCGACCTCCGAGCACATCGATGGAGTGCTGTCACATACTGAACGTTCATCAGATTGTCCCTGCTCTGTGCACGCTGTTCGCCGGAGAGAAAGAAGAGGAACAGAGGAGGCGGAGATCGATGGTGCCAACTGTTCGAAGGAGAGCCAAGGGGGCTGCGAGGGCTTCTCCTCACGCCCTTTTATAGCCCAGCCCCGATCGAATTAGAGGATGAGTCGGAGGAGGCAATTCGGGAAGGAATCGGGAGAGAAAATCGATCTCCCCCTATTTTCATGTTCTTCGTTTCCCTTTTTTTATTCTGATTTGAATTCAAATTCCTTCCTTTACTTCCCTTTTTCCACGTTCTTTTATCTTTACTTTTCATATTTGATTTTGGTTTGCATTCAAATCCTTCCTTTCTTTGACGTTTCTATGTCGAATCTGCCACTTGTTACAATCGCTACATCAGTCATCAGCACTCTCTTATCGGTGCACGCACAAGAGAATAATTATTATTAACAGAAGCTTCGATGCTCGGACAAGCATGCATCCAAGTAGATACTGATGGTTCAAGATTTGCTATTTCTCGTCTCCTACATGCCATGCCTTCCCTTGGAACTCTCAACTTGACGATGATTGGGACAATTAAAGTTTGCTACAAAAGAAATACTTGCTTAATTATTATAATTTAAGAACATTATTTGTTGTTTGAGACAACATATTTACTCACTTCTTTTATTATTATTTATTGTTTAGGCTTCGGAATTGCCACATTTGCAAGCTAGATTTATTTACCTAAACACGTGAACCTCAATGGCCAACTTGGAGAGGACATTCGACCCCAGACTTTCCTTATCAATGTTGCCTTCTCATCACATCTACTATTTTCATACACGTATGTGATTGCTAACATTACATACTGCATACATGTTAGAGTTTGCTTGTTTTTTAGGATTCCAAAGAATTATAGAAAGCTTTGATTATTTTGTTTACTTTGGTTATTGTATAATTTAATTTGTTGGGGAGGATGCCAAAACAATTTTTGTTTAATTTCCTCGTTTTATATTTATAACTTTTGTAATTTTTCTATGTGCCGGAAACCAATATCGCTGGCAGGAAAATGTAACATTCATCGTTTTCTTAAAATCCTTTTTGGACGTGGCTTTTCTTTTTTTTAAAAAAAAAATATTTCTCACTATCTTCATTAGATATAACAAAATATGTATTTATTACTATAATATATTTGTTATAGGATTATTAGTTTAAATATTATTTATTATCTATCATTTCGAACAAAATCATATAATATAATCATTATATTATTTATTATATTAAATAATATGTTATTTTTTAAAAAAAGCATACAACGTTAATTTGTACTCAATATTTATTAATTAATAATATTATATTCTATATCTATAATTTTGATATTCCATTCAAATACTCACTAAAATTAATATATTATACCATTTTTTTAATTTTTCATCATTTTCACTTCATTCAAATAGACTCCCAATTAATTTGTCAATGACATAAGGCCAAACATATGGAGGAGATTTTACAATTTTTTCTCATGTGTTTAGTTGACAAGCAACGCACCAATGTCTGACATAAAGCCATTACTTGGAAAAAAAATATATTCAAAATCTATATCTATACTTTATATTAAAAGCAAGTAAGTTTGCAAGGAGAGCTTGACATTTGACAAAAGAATAAAGTGTCATGTGTCCATAATTTTGACAAGTAAATCTTATTTGTTATAATATTTTAATTTTAATATGTGGTATAAATTATTTACATGCAATATGTGTTAACCATATGCTTTGTCATGTGTCAGTGCATTTGCTATTTTTTATATTATTTTATATGTAGTAATATATATATATATATTATATTATTTACTGTAGTAATATATAGAGGTTTATTAATGCAATGATATCGCAGAGCATCGCTTCATAACCGGCCTCATCGGCAAATTATCTAATAACCACAATATTTTATTGCAATAGATGAATAAAGTGATGCTACGAGGTTGCAATATTCGTGCATGCATATTTATTTAAGAATTATACTCTAAACAATTACTATAATTTTATGCATTTATCATTATTTATTTTAAGAATTAATGAGAAATATCATTTAATATTTTTTATTTTAGATAAATATAAACATATATTGTAATGTTAACATACAAGTCAACAAGCAATTAAGAAAATAGAATTATAATTTTATTATAATTATAATATAAACATTGCCTATGAATGTTCCAAGTGGCAAAGTAATGGGAACTGTAGCATGTGCAATGTAACAACTGACAAATTGCACATTCTTTTTTTTTCTCATTAGTATTAACTACAAAGTAGTGATAACCGCTTGAAGTAATATTATCCAATCAAGAAAATGATTCATAACCGCATGGCAAAATAACTGAACATATATATATATATATATATATATATATATATATATATATATATATAATGCTTTCTTAGAATATTATCGTGTGATAACCAAATGACAACAATGGTAAGAAAATAGTGGTTGTGTTAGCATAGAAGACAACAGTGGTGAGATGTTTTTCCCTTTTGTATTTTTTTATTGTATGTGTATTCTTCTTATAACTCCGCCTATGTTTTATAGCCGGTCCCAAGTCCGGATAAAGGAGGAGGGTTGTGTTAGGCCCCGACAGCCAGCGTAAAACTCTGTCGAATCGCATGAACATAGATCAACGAAGCGGAATGACGTCGTATGATCCATGTAGCCGACCCCACCTAGTGGGATAAGGCTTTGTTGTTGTTGTTGTATGTGTATTCTTCTTATATCGACTAAGTGATATGTAAATAATTTTTTTATTATTTTTAGCATTGCTCTTGTATGATGATATCGAGGATGGATTTTGTTAACGATATCAATCAATCCAAGATACATTGGAATATTAAAGTGTGTGTTGCGAGATTATGACAAGTTTCATCACGAGAAAATTCCAATACCATTATCTCTTTTGAAATGATCTTACAAGATGAAAGGTACGTAATATTTTAATGTTGTTTTTATATATTTATAACATATGTTTCAATAAGCCTTCAATTCATTTCTTAGTCAATTTTACTATTTACATCATTTTTGTATTACTTTCGACTAGCATGATAGCAATTCACAATCACTATTATAATTTTATGATTCTTTTAGCACTTTTATTTATAACTATATGTGCATGAATTAATTTTGGGTTATGAGTTCAAATCATGAAAAGGCCAAGAGTGCTGAGATTACACTACAAGAAATATGCTAATTAAACCCTAAACCATAAACCGTCGGTAATCGGCCCAAAAATCGTCGATAATATAATTTTCGACGGTTTTTCAGACGTAATCAATCCGTCTAAAAAAGGTCATCGCAAATCGATGGCCATAAAAAATCGACGGTTCCAACCGTCTGAAAAGTCCCGACCGAAGGTTCCAACCGTTCGAAAAGTCTGGCGGTTCCAACCGTCGAAAGTTTTTGACGACCGCAACTGTCGAAACTTTCGACGATTGTTGCAACCGTCGATTTTTCGGTGGTCGTCGCAACCATTGATCTTTCGGCGGTCGCAACTGTTGCAAAGAAATTTTTAAAAATAAAAACAATTAGCGGCTGGATCGGGCCGCGGCCATATCCCGGCTGCGAGGCGACCGATCCGGCCACGGGGAGATCCTTCGGCCTCCCCGTGGTCGGATCGACCGGCCGCAAGCGGCTGGATCCAGGCGGCCGATCCGACCACCCACGGCCAGATCCGTGCCGCAGGCGGCCGATCCGACCGCCCGCGGTCAAATCCCGATCATCGACGGCCAGATCCCGATCGCCCGCGGCCAGATCCGGTCCGCCCGTGGCCAGATCCCGGCCACGGGGAGAGAGAGAGAAAGGGGGGAGGAGGTCGCCGGCTGGTCGTCGTCCGATAGGGAGAGGGTCGTCGGTAGAGAGAGGTCACCGGCGGGTCAGGCCGGCAAAATAGGAGATGGAGAGAGAGAGAGGAGAGAGGGAAAGAAGTGGAGAATGGAGAGTGGGAAAGTAAAAATGCACATATATATATATATATATATATATATATATATATATATATATATATATATAAGAGCGGAGGAGAGAATTTTTAATTACCGATGGTCATGATCGTCGAAAAATTAGTAAAAATATATATTAATGTAATATTTAATTATTTTTAAAGTTAATGATGTTCAAAATCGTCAGTAATATGTTATATTATTATATAACAAATAAAATAATTTATTATTTTAATTTCTGACAGACGTAGCCGTCGAAAATTGCGATGGATGGATATCCGTCGGAAATATCGACGTTTATAATCGTCAAAAAATAAAATAATAATATAATAAATAAAATAATTTTTTATTTTTATTGTCGACGATCATAACCGTCGGAAAATTCATCGAAAATTGCGACAGATGGATATTCATTGAAAATATCGATGTTCCTAATCGGCAAAAAATAAAATAATAATATAACAAATAAAATAATTTATTATTTTCATTTTCGACGGTCGTAACCGTCGGAAAATCTGTCAAAAATTGCGACGGATGGATATACGTCGGAAATATCGACGTTCCTAATCGTTGAAAAATAAAATAATAATGTAACAAATAAAATAATATATTATTTTCATTTTCGACGGTCGTAGCCATCGGAAAATCCGTCGGAAACATATCCGTCAAAAATTGCGATGGATTTCTATCCGACGGAAATTGTCCGTCGGAAAATGACAATTTTCTTGTAGTGTTAGTAACAAAGTAGTGGATGTTAGTGTGTTCCTTATTTGCTTAGTCACATGTATGCTGAGTGTCCCACGTGAATCCACAATGGTTTACTTCAAGTGCAATTTTTTTAAAAGAGATTATAATGTACATTAGTTTTATATTCCACATTAGTTTTACCATTATAATTTTTTTATTCTATAGAGTGTATTCTACGGATGCATTGGAAATCATTATCTATTTTTTTAAAAATATCTCCTTATCATTAGGGAAGCGATTAGATATATTTTTCTTATGACAACGATTAGATTTGTTTATGAGTAGATAGTTGTTAGAGATGATTTATTAAACATTTTAGTAATAAATAAGGTAATTTAACTTCTGTCTATGCACACATTTAGATGGTATGAAGACTTTAACGACATTTACATTTTTTTTAACAATGTTACATTATTTTAACAATACTATTGATATCTTATTTTGTTTTTTTAACAGGGAGATCACATTCATGCAATAATTAGCAGATCAACAATTCATTTATTTAAATAAAAAATAAATGAGTTATGTTTGTACATGATTGAAACCTTTTTGATATGAACAAACAAGTCATACTTCAATACCACAAGACACAACCACAAGTTGATTTTCACTAAGAGGACAAGTATCATGCAAATAGAGGATTCAACTTTCCCATGGAGATATTGACTTACGTCCTTATACCCAATTGGTCAATGATGCCGAAATTGATGAGAATGAATTATTTGGTGATTATATTTTTACTTTTAATATTTTTAAGCATTTTTAATATGTATATATTTTATATTTAAAATTATTTTTAAATATTGTAGATGTCATAGGATGAATCGTAAGTCGTAGTGAAGTTCAACTATGAAAAATGGATAACAAATCTAGTATCTTATTATAAGTGAGTTTTTGCACTTATTTTAATTATGCAATTCATAAATTTATTGTCTATACTAAATTTTATATTTTGTAAGCTCAGGAAAAATAGGATCTCGACTACTTTTTGAGAAGAATTTGTAGATCAAATTTTAGTTGAGTTAAATACATCCACCGAACAATCTATTATTGTTGTGATGTAGCTAATAAGGGCTCACAAATTTAGAGGTATCAAAGTTTTTTAATATATTTTGTTGTGATTTTTTCTCTATTTGTGTATCTGATTGAGAAATAAATGAAATTATTTCAGATAAATATTCAGTACACAACACATGGCATGCATCAAAGCTTTGGATAAATTCTGACTTCCACAAGTTATTGATTTTAAATCCAAGTTTTAATACATTTCAATTTTTTATTTTATATTCCTATTTTCCTCATATTTTGTTAGATTTTAAACGGATCTTAGTGCACGTTATTTTTAAATTATTTGTATGAGTAGATGCAGATTACTACATGAACAAGGAGAAACTTCAGAAACCATCACTCAAATATCATCACAACAAAATTATCCTATCTCCAAAGAGTTATCATCTAAAATTGTGGAAGTTGTGACTATTCAAGATTTGCTTCAATGCCTACAAGTTTTGTTATTTTTTATATAATTTTCATTGGTATTTTAGCTTCATTTTGCATAATAAAATTAAATATTTCATTTCAGGAAAAAACTTTTGAATTGTCGTCAAAATAGTTCATTTAGAATTAGAAAAGGAATGGTCATACATAGGATGCAAAAGATGCTAAAAAAAGGTTGATAAAATTGGCAGCAAATTTTGTTGCAAGAAATGTGATCGTATTGACACTTCAATTACTCGTAAGTATGTATCATAAAATTTGTTAAAAATATAATTTTATACATATTTTTTTAGATATAAATTTCAAGTGCGTGTAATGAATGGTATTGGATTTATTTCATTATTACTTTGGGACCATGAAGCCATGCAGCTCATCCAAAAGATTGCAACTGAAGTAAAGGAAAATGTAATACAGGTAGTAGTTTAAATTTATTTATTTTAATTATTTATTATCCTTGATTGAATAATATTGCACTTTTTTAGACTTCTGACATTGACGATAAAGAAGGACTTAAAATTTTAGCTTATGATGATGATAGTTGAGTAACAAATGAGATTACAAATGTTATATATAAAAAAAGTTTTTCGTAATTTATATTAAAACTTTCTTTTCAATATTTCATTATGCATTATCCTTTGTTCAAGTAGAAATATATATTATCTTTAATAATAAAACTATTAAATTTGTGATTATTAAAAATTTTTTACCGTGCATGTTACACTAGTATAGTTTAAAGGCAAACAAGCATTTGGATAATCGCACGTGGTTGTGACCACTAATTACCTATTTTTAACTTAACTTATCTTTTATTTTCGGGAGAAAAATAAATCCGGAAATAATTTCTTGATGATAAAATAATTTCTTCATGTCGAGAATAAGAAGAGATACTTTATATTAAAATATTGTAATTTCATCTTGTAAATTTATGTTTTTTCTTCGATCCACATGAGTAGATTTAATTAATTTACCGTCAATGAAAAAAATTGAAATCGATAAATTTTAAAAATTAAACTAAAAAAAATCCTTTTGTGTTTTACAACTCCAGATTAAGATCCGATAACTTATATTTTGATTAACTAACCCTAGTTAATTTTTTTATTTTGAGTAAATCCAAAAGTAGTAAATATGTCATAGTATAATTAATTAATTTAGGAGCCTCAATAAACTTGTTAAATTGTACGATAAATGTTATCGTCAAGCCTATGCGAGCACGTGGGCGGCTTTTATTCGCAATCGAATAATTATTCTGGTTGTGGTATTCTTTTCAATTCAAGAAATAAAAAAAGACGTTTAATAAAAAAAAAGACTTAGAACTTAGAACTTAGAACTTACAAGATTGATATCAATATTCTATATTTAGAGACTATGAAATAAGCCTTTTAAGTGATAGCTTTTTCCATAATGACTTTTCTGTAATATCTGCATATATGCAAATAGAAGTGTTTTTGTTCTTAATGTTCTTTATAAGATTGAAATGAATTTGGAAATAGTAAAGTTTGCAATTATACCAATATTCACATTAATTGATTATATTTTACTATTTATTTCACTAATTGCCGACGGTTCTACAACCAAAACAACGTACAACCAGCTCCCTTCGTTTTGCATTTGTTAGATATATTTCAAATTATTATTTTCTTAGCGGGGTTATTGTTTAATTGACAAAGGATTACATATATATTCAAAATTTCGGGTAACATCTAATTTGATGATATATGCAACTAAATGTTTTAATTAATTTCGCAATAATAAAGAATATCTAAATATTCAACGTACACAGAAAATGCTTCGATCGTACGTTAATAATAATAATAATAATAATAATAATAATAATAATAATAATAATAATAATAATAATAATAATAATAATAATAATAATAATAATAATAATAATAATAATAATAATAATAATAATAATAATAGGTCGTTCAGTAAGTAAATATTTTATTATCAAATGATGTCGGTGCTTGTATGGTAATATCCTAATGGCATATCTCTCTTTTGTTTGTTGTGTCCTTTCCATATAAGATATATCTCATACAAAGGAGGAGTCGATGAGATCGACCACATTGAACGCAATGGCCGCCGGTACAAATAAAAAAGGTAATAACTTTATTTGTGGACACGTTTTTATCAAAAACTTTTTTTTCATAAAAGAGTAATGATGACATCATTCACTAATTCATTAGTAGTTATCTTGGTAATTTATTTTTAAATCAACAATTATGATTTATTACTAAACGTCATTCATAAATAAATATATTGATATGCTTCCACAGTTATATATTTAAAATTTAATAATTATAATTATGCATGACACGGTGCCAATAAAATGATGCATAATATTCTTATATTTTTATTTTAATTATTAATAATATCTTGAATCTTATCCCATTTTTTTCGATTATGATGAGTGACACACCGATGTCCGACATTATTAGTATCCCCTGGCCACGATAGCGACTCTAAAAATCGAACATGGGGCTATTAGCACACAGCGTGACATAGTCCCACTAACCAACTGTGCCAACCATTGTTGATTAAATCTATTCCAATTGAAAATTCATTTCATCTACAAGACACGTCACAATAAAAGATGCTCTCGCATTATGGGTCTAAGTAATTTTGAAAGATTTAAAATATGCCAAAATTTTTTATTGTTCACTTTGTTTGTGATTCGAAATAGATTTATTTTTATACGATGCGTTAGATGTTATAAATATGTTGTAATTTTATCAACTCTAAAGAAATTTGTACTTATATAAACTTCATTCAGGTGAAAACATAAAATTAATTTTATTATAATCCTCTTCTCTTGTATTAAAATTCTTGATGCCTTCAGAGTAAGTGTCACACACGTACAAGCGCGCGTGCGTGTGATATATATATATATATATATATATATATATATATATATATATATATAACATAATTTCTATGCAGATGTTTTAAATCATGAATAATATAAATATTAAAATTTGTGTTGATTGATTAAGCTTTTCAGCTGCCGAATCCATTATTTTTACAGGTATGGTTTAAGGCATTGATGTGATTTGTTGTCTAATATTATCGAAAAGTGAATATATTCTTATTTTGGTTCTAAAAAAAACTTAAAATTATAATATTTTGTTATGAATAATATATTTTTTATTATAGTAAATATAAAAAACAATATAAATAATATGTGGTTAAAAATGTAAAAAGAAAATATGAAAAAAAGAAAAAGTTGGAATAAAGACTACATATATACTTATATTCTTGTTAGCAGTATAAAAATGGCGATTTTATCATTATCGAAGTAATTTCACGCTTTCTAATATTTAACAAAAATAATTTAATTTTAACGTTTAACTTACATTTAAAAAATATGAAATATTTTAATATTTATTCAGGAAACAAGTGACACCTTAATTATTCGGTGCGCATGGACCAAAAATTTTTGGGATCGTCACCTTCTCTAATAGTTAATTTGTTTAATATCGATTAATTCATTTTTTTGAAAAAAATGAAATTTTAAGTCATAATATGATATGCATTAAGAAATGACACACTTGTTCGTACTATTCGGAATCAGTTCAATTAATACTTAACGTCATCTTAATATTATATTATAGAAAAAAAAGTTTGGAGAGTTCTATATTAAAAATTAAGAATCTTATAAAAATATAAAAAATAAAGAAACCTCTTTTCAGTAAAACAGATAAATAAGATAACATAAAAGTACCACTGAAAACTTGTTTTTATCAAAAAAATTCTGACAAATCTTTTTTTTCTCTTTTTAACTTCTTTAATGAAGCAAATATACTATTTCATGCAAATTAGTAAAAAAAAAAAAGACGGGAGATTTGTCGAGGTTCTTTTAATAGTAATTAATTTAATATCCTTATATTCCTCTCTGGAGAGGAAACGCTTCAAACTTATCAAACATAATTTTCATTAAAATAATTAATTAAGACTATTCATTTAAGAAATCTCAATTTACATGATTTAATATTTTTCTCTCTAACAACTTAACCTCATATATACATGGCTTACTCTATCATGGGAGATGGAGAGATCCATGAATATATAAAGTTTCTATTTAAAATAATCAAGTTAATTTCAATTGCACTAAAAAAATTTCTATTAAAATGATATCATATTCTAAGTCGAGAATTATCAAACTGTTCACACACGAGGCGAGAATTATATAGTTGAAATTAAGAAAAAAAAATACAAGAAAATGATGTCGAAATAGTTAGCGTGGAGGGTGGGCGGCCCACAGGTCCCTGTCGAGCTTACTGCCATTAAAGTCCTATAAATGTGGGAGTCACCCAGTTGCAGGATCATGACCTGTGTGCCTGCAACAAGCCCCTTGTAGTTTTTAGATCGTGTTTCGCCATTAATGGCCGCTTCCACTTTTTCTGCAACCGCCACATATTTCTCCGTGTCCACTCTACTCCTACTCCGCTCGAGCATTGCCGTGACCTTCTCCGGCACCACCTCGGCGGTTCAGCCGTACCCATACCCTCCCATCTCCCCGGGCCTCTCCTTCACCTTCTGCAAGTCCTCCTGCCCCAACTTGGAGTCCATCGTCAGAAACTTCCTCAAGAACGCGTTCAAGAGCGACATCGGACTCGCCGCCGGCCTCCTCCGCATCCACTTCCACGACTGCTTCGTTCAGGTCTGCTTTAAATAATATATGCATCATATAATTTCCATGCACGCATGCGTGCATGCATGTCCCAGTAGTTTTATGTACTGTGAGCTTGTTCGATTCCTCCGTTTGAGCTTGTGCGTGCACGCGCGTAGGGGTGCGACGCGTCGGTGCTGCTGGACGGATGGGCCAGCGGACCGAGCGAGAAGGGCTTCCCGCCCAACCTCACGCTGAGGAAGACGGCCTTCAAGGCCATCAACGAAATAAGTTATATTGTCCTACTAATTCCTAACACGTTGAAGATAAAAGAAGTGTCCCACTGAAATAGACAAAAGAAAGTAGATCTTTAACCACTCCAAAAAGCAGATATTTGGTGCAAACTGCAAAGAATAAATTACCAACCACTATCATTAATAGAGTGGTCGCACTCACTGCATCATTCCAACTTAATAGCGTGGTATTTGAATGGCTTCTACTTTTAGAATTTAGACCAAGAAGAAAACTATGCCGAGTTGTTAAACTTTTATTAGATATTGTTCCCTCGGTTGCTCAGCTTTTATAATTAGTTTAGAAGATATTCATTTTCACTTTTTATTAAATTTTTTTTCTCGGTAGATTCACTTTTTAGTAGTTTACAAGTCAACAGTGGACGTAGTAAATTCTGATATTTCTATACAATGTTAAACTTGTAATTAATTAGTTTTACAACTTTCCAGCCTGTAGCCTCTATCACGACAATTGTTTCTGCTTTCCTTCATATAAAAGGCGATGAAGAGACACCAATCTTTATCTCTTCCTCTCAATTGCTCTCGTTTGCATCAAGGAGTTGCGTTCTTGACAAAATTCATTGTTCCTTTCGGAGGTTTTCTTCTAGGGGTGTTCAGCGGGTCGGGTCGACCCGCAAATCCGACGACCCGACCAGTTTGAGTCGGGTCGAATCCGTGGTCGGGTCGGACCCGACCCGACCCGACCTCAACCCGACCATGCGTCGGATCAGATACGGGTCGAAATTTTTCGACCCAAGTCAACCCGACCCGACCCAAAGACTCATTTTTTTAATTTTTTTAGTTTTCATCTTATATTATGTATAAAAAAGTATAAAAATATTAAAATAAAATATTTTAAATATGTAAAATAATGTTTAAATGTTGAATAAGTTATTTTATTCTTTTTAAATATATATTATATAATATTTTTATATTAAATAATAGATAAAAGTAAGAAAAAAATTAAAAAAAAAGAAAAAATGGTGGTCGGATAACCCGACCATCCGACCCGATCCAATTCGACCCGAATTCGGGTCGGATCCGACCTTAAAAAATGGGATGACCCGACCCGATCAAAATCGGACTGGTCGGGTCGAATCCGGGGTCGGGTCGGATTTGACCCGACCCGTGAACACCCCTATTTTCTTCGCTGGCGTCCACGTCCCAATACTAGAGCCATCGGCATTTGCATGGAGAATAGTAAGTTTCGCCTACTTGTTTTGGTTTGCATGCATGCATGTGCATGCGCATTTGCCTTAGTTTTGTTATTTGCATATCTTATTTTTTTTTGTTTTTTTCATTTTGTTTCATCTTTGCAGACATATATTGGATAAGGAGTTGTGACGATTTGTTGGTTGTCTCTCAAAATGACGGCCTTCATGTGTTGAATATTGATTGTGGCATATATCCCTTTAAGGGATGCCCACAAAATAATAAACTACGTGGAGGCAAGGGACGATCAAGTGATGGACTTCATAATACCCGATGCACAGAGAAGAATGCTGGAGGAGAAGAAAATTATGTTCAAGAGTCTTCGTCGGGAGCGCAGAAGGCTTCGACGTCAAAGAAAAAGACTAAGAAAAAGTATGTTGAGGAGGTTGTGAGCATTAGAGAACCGGATTAACCACTTGGGCGCCCAAATCAACAGGTGAGCGCCGACTTCTGCATTTCTTTTCTTTTTTCTTGAAAAGATATTGATTCTTTGGACGTTTTTTGACAATTGTGGTGGGTCATGTTTCTTCCTTCCATGGTTCTTTGGACGAAGTTGTCATGTTCATATCTTGGACAAAGTTGTCATGTTCATATCTTGGACGAAGTTGTCATGTTCATGTTTGACGTTTCATATCTTGTTAACTTTCTTCCTTGCATGGTTCTTTGGACGAAGTTGTCATGTTCGACGGTTCATTCCTTGTTAACATTTGAGAGCATAATGAGAAATATATAATAATAAATTAAGTAATAACATATTATTATGTTTTTTACTATTTACTATAGAATAGATAATTTGCTCAAGATATTTTGAAATTTTTGAAAACTTTAATAGACTAGCTCGACCCATCTAATTACTAGCCCGACGATTAAGGTCCGATAGATCTTAATAGGACGGATGATGTTAGACACTTATTGAACAACCTGATGTTCATCCGATAAGATAACAACTTGGTCGAGTCCATTCAATATCCGGTTCAATTGACCGAATCTATTAATGGCCCGTTCGATCCGTTAAGCAGCTTTGCATAAAACTATTCCTACTCTAATCATATCAGTTAAAATATAAATTTTTAAATCATACCAATCTAATTTATTCTAAATTCAAATAATAATTATAATCTTTAAAAAATGCATAAGGATTCTGTCCGTACATAAACATTATATTAATATGTCATATATTAAAATATAATTTTAAAATTAATAATATTTTTTTTTAAATTCAAACGATAATTATAATCCTAAAAAGTCACAAAAGGATTCTATCCGTCTGTAAATATATTATCCTAATACTAATATTAAGTATCGTAATACATCCAAATAATCCTAAATTGAATCCTACCTAAGTTGGTATTTGTTTTGATTCAAACACAGCCACGTGGATATTAGGATGCAGCAAAGGAATTAAATACTGAATCCTTTTAATAATTTCAGAGGGTTGTAAACTCCACGTGGAATCAAGTCAAACTCAAAATATGAATGTTGTGGTGTTTAGAATCTTGGTTTAGCAATAATACTTAAAGTTTGTATTTTTTTTTATTATTTTAAAGTTTGTATGAAATGGAGATGTCAATTACATGGTCAAATCTTAATAGCATTAATAAATAATTTCTTCAAAACCGATACTCTAACAACATGTTTTATACCAAATCCACGTAAAAAAGTCATTTTAATCGACTGATCAAACATGTACCATTCAGTTTGAAATATATTTTTAAAGTTTATTATATGTAATAAGATTATCTAAAATAATTAATATATAACTTTATGTGATTTTTAAGGTTTAGAAAGTAAAAAATATGTTATAATAAAAGTTTGTTATAGATGATAATAATATTTATAATCTTAAAATTAAAAGAAGTTCAAAAGTTATAAGGTAAAAATTAATTTGATTAGAAGTTGGATTCTTTGTTGGAAAAAATATTTATAATGATAAAAATAAAACATCAATATAAAATTAATATATACTGAGATTTATATATCTAAGACATTGATATATAATATTTAAATTATTGTGATTTTTGAATTTTTTAAGGTAAAAAAGTATGTTATAACCAAAGTTTCTTAGATTAAATTCAAAACCAAATCTAATTTGATTATAAGAAGGATTTTTTTATTAAGCAAAAGTTTATTATACAATGGAATATAATATATATATATATATATATATATAAAATTTAATATGATTTTCAGAAATTCTTAGAAAGTCATAAAAATGCTATAATAAAAGTTTATTAATTATGATTAAAATACTTTTAATCATAAAAATTAAAGAAGATAAAATCTTAAAGATACACTTTTTAATTAAGAATATGGGATTTAAATATCCAATATATATATATATATATAACTTATTATGATTTTTGGAATTTCTTTGAAAGTCATAAAAATGCTATAATAAACGTTTGATAAATATGATAAAAAATATTTGTAATCCTAAAACTTAAAGAAGATATACTAATTTGATTAGAAGTAGAATTTTTGTTTGACTAAAATATTTATAAGGATAAAAATAAAAGATGATTAAATTTAAAAGCAAATTGAATTTCATTAGAAGTAGGATTCTTTCTATAAAACAAAGAAATATATTCGTTTTTAAAGTTTATTAATAGATCCAGAATTCATATATATATATATATATATAATACTATTATCAGAATTTCCAGCAAGCTAAAATATTTTAATGGCATATGTTTTAAATTTATTTTTTATTAGTTAATAAGATTTGTGTACCTACTAATAAATAATATAACTTGTCTTTTTTTCTAAATTTTGTCAGAATATATGTTATGTAATAATATTCATAGGCCTAAAAACAGTAAGATTAATTTGTACACCTAAAACTATCTTTTTCAATTACTACAAAAAGTTATAATATGGTTAATAATAAATTTATTACATAACAAAAAAATAGATGTATAAGGAGTTCTAATTGTATTAACTCAAATAAAAACATTTTGGTATGCTCTTTTAAATAACATAAAAGGAAAAAAAAATGCACATATAAATAATTACAAAATAAATAACATTAAATATGAAAAAACAGTTTTAGTTTAGTAGTATTAGGAATTTGAGTTGAATTGAATCTAGAATTTGAAGACTTTATTTATTTAAAGTCCACCGAGACGTAGAATTTAAAATTATGTACCATACTATATATACTTTTAAAGTTTCACTTTATTTAGAACTAGTTAAACGTTAAAAAAAACAGTATCATTTGTTTATTTACTATTATAATATAATTGTGTAATTATATATTTCTTGTTTGAAAATAGAGTTTAAGTTGGAATAAAAAAGGCTTAGAATTCTTATCTGCTCCCCTATAAATATGTGTCTTATTCATCAGCTTCATGGTATCCAGGCAGAGGAGGAAAAAAATATTAGGTTAGAAATTTTGCCGTGTCCACTCTACTCCTCCTCCTCTCGATCATTGCCGTGACCTTCTCCGGCACCACCTCGGCGGCTCAGCCGTACCCATACCCTCCCATCTCCCCGGGCCTCTCTTTCACCTTCTACAAGTCCTCCTGCTCCAACTTGGAGTCCATCGTCAGAAACTTCCTCAAGAACGCGTTCAAGAGCGACATCGGACTCGCCGCCGGCCTTCTCCGCATCCACTTCCACGACTGCTTCTTTCAGGTCTGCTTTACATATATACATGTATATATAATTTCCATGCGTGCATGTCCAGTACAGTTTTATGTACTGTGAGCTTGTTCGATTCATCCGTTTGAGCGGTGCGTGCACGCGCAGGGCTGCTGGACGGATCGGCCAGCGGACCGAGGCGAGCGAGAAGGACTTCCCGCCCAACCTCACGCTGAGGAAGACGGCCTTCATGGCCATCAACGACCTCAAGGCTCTCGTAACACAGGCCTTCGGCCAGATCGTCTCCTGCGCCGACATCGTCGCCCTCACCGCCCGCGACTCCGTCTACTTGGTACGCGCCCCACTTTGACTGCATGCTTTCTCCACTGGCATGAACACTGCAAGTCTGCAACATATGCTGATTCTAAGTTACATGACTCTTCTCAATCTAATTAATTAAAACACTAGACGAGGGGAAAGTGATCAATATTGTTGACTGATCTGATTCAAATATATGATGAAGCTGCAAACGTATGCGGAGAATAAAGAACGCAAGACCAAAAACCTTAAGGATAGTGATTCTTTTCCATTATTGTTCCCTCTCGATTCAGTGGCAGCGACAGCTATTGCTGTGGACAACTATTATCAAAGTCTTCTGGATTGTCGTGAGCAAAGTGATGGTTCACGTTAATTATTTAATCCTAAGATCTTAATTTGTTTAACCAATCAAGATCTAGATATGTAACTCGCTGATAGACTCGAACAGTAGATGGAACCGAGATGGATGGGAGGATACTTTTTTCAGAAACTAAATAAATAGTTGTCCTACTAATTCCTAACACGTTGAAGATAAAAGAAGTGTCCCACTGAAATAGACAAAAAAGGTAGATCTTTAACCACTCCAAAAAGCAGATCCTTATAACATATGTCCAAGATCCTCTTTATCTATCTATCTATCTATCTATCTATATATGTGTGTGTTTATGGTATCCGATACATGTTTCTTATTAATTAATTAGGAGCATGCCTAGTACTAGAAAGAGATGCCACCATTAATTTATATAAAAAAACGTAGTTTGAAACTTTTCCGTTTCTCTCTGTCACTTTTTTCGACCATGTTGTTGATGTTGTGGCTAAATTTTGGCGTCTTCGTGTATATTTTAAGTGGCGTTAAGATTGTACATAACCCATGCATGTTGTTCTTTCCATGACCGTCATGCAAGATAATTTTTATTGCTCCATGATCAAGCCAAAATCAAGGATTTTTTTCTTTTTCTTTTCTCTCTCAATCTATGATACGTAGTTTATTTTTAATGAAATATCCTACGACTCAGCTATCGAAAGGAATTGATTACCCTAAATTATACCATGTGTATAGTTAACTTCAAATGATCAGTTAACTAAGAACACAAGTGATCAACTGACAACTAATTACTTTCTTCTTTCTTTGTGTGTTTATTTGATTATTTAATCATGTGTTGTCCAAACTGACAGCTAGCTAATTACTCTGCTCCTCAAGTCGTTGGCTATTTCCACGTTTTTTATAAGACTATTTCCACGTTTACCAGGGCACACAGAGAAATCCAACATGACCGGGAAGAAGAAGACGCAACCTCCCACCCATTGAACTTCCAGAGGTACAAATCATTATATCTTAAAGATCTGAAATGATCTACTCTCTGTATTCTATTATATAGAAATCTGTATTCTATTTAAATATTTGAAATAATTTTCTCTTTCTGTTCACATATAGGAACTCCTCATTCGAATAATATCATTATTAGGGTTTAAGGAGGCTGCCAGGACTAGTCTCATATCACGTAGGTGGAGACACTTGTGGAAACATCATCCAAATCTTGTGCTGAATTCTACAACCTTGCTTTCTGGCAAAACTAGACGAACGCTTAATGCTAACTTGAAACGACAATCAAGAAACTTTGAACGGAGAGCGGAAGGCGTGCCGAGGGAAATCACCGAAAGATTTATAGATTATGCAGATGGCATCTTGAGAAGTGACCACGGATCACTCGAATCCTTAAGTATAAAGTTTTTCCTCAATCAGAAGCACTCTATTTACCTTGATGCATGGGCTTCAATTGCTGCCGCATCAAGAACGAAGAAGCTTGTTTTCAACATGATGTCAACATCTAAAGGTCGACGCTACATATTTCCTTGCCAACTTTTTTCAAGCCAAGGCGATAAAGGCGAAGGAAGAGGATGTTTTCTGGAGATTTTGAAGATTAAGTTTTGCTCTTTAAGGCTCCCAAGTCAAAATTTTGACGGCTTTAAGAATCTCGGATTTCTGAGCTTGAGGACGGCAAATGTGACCGATGAGGTTATTTCAGATTTGTTTCCAAAATGCATTGCTCTGAAAGTTTTGCACATCAATCATTGCCATCGACTGGTGGACTTGAAAATTCCCGCCTCTCTATGCAAGTTGGAAGCCCTTAAGGTTAAATCATGCGACAACATAACAAGTATAGAATGCCACTCATCAAGTCTCTCCAAGTTTATGTACACCGGTGAAGTAGTGTCATTGAACTTTCAAGCAGCCTCGATGCTTGGACAAGCATGCATCCAAGTAGATACTGATGATTCAAGATTTGCTATTTCTCGTCTCCTACATGCCATGCCTTCCCTTGGAACTCTCAAGTTGACGATGAATTGGACAATTACGGTTTGCTACAAAAGAAATACTTGCTTAATTAGTATAATTTAAGAACATTATTTGTTGCTTGAGACAACATATTTACTTACATCTTTTATGGTTATTTATTGTTTAGGCTTCGGAGTTGCCACATTTGCAAGCTAGATTTATTCACCTAAAACACGTGGACCTCCATGGCGAACTTGGAGAGGACATTCGACCCCTAACTTTCCTTATCAATGTTGCTCCTCGTCTTGAGATATTTTCTTTAAACGTATGTGCCTTCTCATCACATCTACTATTTTCATACACGTATGTGATTCCTAGTTATTGCTAACATTATATACTGCATACATGTTAGAGTTTGCTCGTTTTTTTAGGATTCCAAAGAATTATAGAAAGCTTTGATTATTTTGTTTACTTTGGTTATTGTATAATTTAATTTATTGGGGAGGATGCCAAAACAACTTTTGTTTAATTTCCTCGATTTATATTTATAAATTTTGTAATCTTTCTATGTGTTGCAGATATACAATGCTACTTATGTACATAGTACCAGAGAACCAAGATCGCTGCCCGGGAGTCCTCATGATTATCTTAAAATAGTCAAGTTCTTTGGCTTTAACGGATGCGAGGGCCAACTTGAACTTCTTAGCTTCATTCTTACAAATGCTACTGGTCTTGAAGCAGTGAACATCAATTGCAGCTGGGAATTGTCCAAACCTGAGGTCCAAATTGTTCATAAAATATTCGATGAGCGACTCCGTCATCAAGTCCGTGGCCACGTTATGCTAAGGTTTGAGTAATTTAATTATTTTCTTATCTACTATGAATTAATAATTTATCTCCAGTAAATTAGATTTTGCTCTTCTCCTTTTATTTATAAGCTGGATAACTAATTAAACTATGTATCCATGCTTATAACTTGTAAGCATAGATTAAACAATGAGTTTGCTCTTTGATTATTTGTTTTGATACATTAGGAAGGTTAAAAAAATTGTTTCCTAATAATAATGATATATTTGGTTAAATTTTATATTTTTATTTTAAACAAATAACACAAATAAAGTTCGATTATTTGTCGAACACATTATTATATTATATCAAAGTATCACAAAATTAGCTACAATATCATTCTTTTAATATTTTATGCTTGATTATTAGAAAAATGATACTATAATCTATATATATTATTATATACTAGTCTAAGAACCCGTGCGATGCAGGATTTTGTTAATATAGATTATGTTAATGTAATTAAAAAGATGACAGTAAAATTTATTTTTAACTTTCTCAATTTTTTTAACATTTTTTAAGGCTTAAATCAATAATGATTGTGATAATCCAAAAATTCTCTTCCTAAAAAATATGCATTTATAATACCACTTTAAACATAAAAAATGAAATATTTTTGCAAAAGGAATAAAACACAGAACCAATTATTTAATAAATTTAACTTCAATGATTCCGAATTATAACTCATCATAAACAAAATAGTTATATGAAATGAAAATTTGATTGATACTTTTATAGACAATTCTATTCACATTAAACAATATGCATTAACTCGTTGTTGAAAGAATTAAAAATATTAATTAATATAATAAAGTTTATTCATATTATGCAATATGCATTCACTCATTGTTGAAAGAATTGAAAATATTAATTGATATAATAAATCAAACTTTTATGAAGTGCACAAACATAGCCAATCAAGAAATCAATAATTAATTTGTAAAAATTTCACACACTATTAAAATGTTTCTATTTCGGTGTCGACACTTGTAGGCACGTGAACTTGTGTGGCTCCGCCTTTGTGCTTAACAAATATAACGGGTTGATTAGATGATGTATTGAGGTGATATAGAATCTGGTTCACAAATTCTTCTAAAAAATAGCAGAGATCCTATTCATCATGTTTATAGAATTTCAATGTAAGAAAAATCAAAAGATAGTAAAAAATTTGTGATGAGTCATTTTATCATTGTTATCACTCACATTTGATTTCGAAGTTCTAAATTCATGAAAACATTGGTCTTATTATTCATGTTGTGCTCTTGAACATCACTACGATTTACAATTTCTTCAATGACATCTACAATTTAATAATCTATTTAAAAAGTTCAATAATTATTATAAAACAAAGCACTCATGAAATATTATAATAATAATTTATCATCAAATAGTTCATTCTCATTGACGTCGACTTGATTGATCACCTGCATATAAGGACATAAATAAAATATATTCATGCAAAAATTTAAATCATGTGGTTTTAATAGTAGGTGTCCTTTGAGCAAAAGTCAATTTAAATTCATGTTTAATCATTTTGAAATAAGTATTGTTTGATCCTACCACAAAGATTTTCATTAAATATACCCCCAACTCACTTATTTTTGTTTTGAATGAACGGATAAAAAATTTCTTAACGATTGCTTGAATAGGCCTCCTCGTAAAATGAGAATAAATAAAAAAATAAAAAGTACCATCTACATATAGATTTCAACTCATTTCTCAATCAAGAGTAAAGACAAGAGGTTTTTGAGTTATGAGTATACTAATGCATGCTTTGTCATCTTATATTTATGGAAGAAAAGCACTAAAACCAAAACAATATATTATTATCCTACTTTGAATTATTATCCCACTGTAGATGTTTATTTCAAGTCAACTAATGTTCATATATTCACTTAAACTATATAAGGTGATTATTCAAAAATGACTATATACTTTTATCAAACTAAAATAATATTTGTTCACTTAACCTATGTAATGTGGTCATCCAAAAGTTACTACTCATTATAAGCAAAGCAAAACAACTCCAATATAATAACAAAAATCTAAGACTATATCAAGGGCATGATTACATGTGATCACATTGATTTGATATATATATATATATATATATATATATATACATAGATAATATTATTGGTAATCATTTTTAAAATGCCTCTTGAATTAAATAATACTCCAACGACAAACATCAATGCTATTGTGCAAAGTTTATGTCGGTACTTAATTATAAAATATAAAATTGAATGGGCAAGACATACTAATAGCTAATTATGTTTTGCACATTAACTATGTAGTTGACTTTGCACTCAATACGGATATATTATTACATCATAACAAAATTTCAGTAGATAAAATAATCAAATAAGATTACAAATAATGATATAAATATACAGGCAATATGTATACATATCTAATTGTAGTTTTGCATGTAGTTTATGACAAACTTTTTACCTAGGCTAATGAAAAAATAAGAATATAATATTATAAGAATAAGACAAAAATTACTACAAATAAAAATAATTAGTAATTACATTTTCATCTTGAAATAATATTTGATGTCATAATCTTGGATATGTGGATGCCTTTTAATGGAGAGAAATATAGATGTGGATATATGTGTAAGTGGTTAGGTAGGCAAAACATATATAAAGTACGTGCCTTTAAAAATTTAAGTAAATTAAAAATAAAGTGTATAGAACTTAATATCTTACTTAATTATTGAAATTGATGTGAGGGGAAATCAATGTCAGTCCAAAAATAAGAATCACTTGTGGAGGTAAAAATTGGAAAATATGAGAAAATATTTTAATGTCGTAGGTATTAAATATGAGTCTTGAAAAAAATATTCTAATTCAATACAAAGTATTTAAAACTTTTTAAGTATATATATATATATATATATTGCATGAATATAAGAAATAGGACATAAAGATTATAACAAATACGGTGGTTAAAGTTATTAATAATTATATATATTGCATGAATATACTTTTCTATTATACTTATAATTAAGTTGGTTAAAGTTGGACTCATGTTTCCATTCATATTTTGCAATATTCTTTATAGATGTACTATTAACAAACACCAGTACTATTGTTATTCTGAATTTTTTCAATTATTTTTTTCCAAAAATTGTGGACGTGTCATGTGACATTTGGTTGTTTTCTTTTTAAATAAAAGTTGTGATTCATTTCCAGCTCTCAATGATGTTATATTACCATAATCTTAAAATCATTAATATTTCCCTTGATTTTCTTTCTCGAAATTTTATTTCCAATGATTAATTCATTTCTTCTTCGTCATGTTGAGAAAGTCTAAGGATTTAAATCTACAATATTAGATTTAATCTTAATATTTTTTTATCCAATCTCTTTCTCCTTCAACCCTATGATGAATTCTTTTAAAATTAAAAAAATTGGATGGAAACAAAAATAACTGCAATATTCTATATTTTAGGTATACCTTATTTTGTTCGTTTTCTTGTTGGATTTTCTTTTAGGAGAAGATGTATTTGACCCCTAACCATATTTATGGTTCTCATTAATTAATCTATATAGGCTACACTATTTATATTTGAAGTTAGTTTTGATACCTAATGTTTCTATTGTTTTATATAGAGTTATTTTTTAAAAAAATGTTAACTCAATCCACCTTTTTTTAATTTGATATCTAGATTTACATCATAAATATAAAACACTCAATCAACCTAATGTTTCGTCGCAAATTACGAAGGCAACTTATAAAATATATATTTGTCACGGTTTAATTTGTAAAATTTACGGTAAATATCAATAACATTTTTCGAATGAATATAAATTGTGGAAAAAATGGTTGCAAATGGTAGTTCGAATATTCATTTCTCATAAAAAAATCACTTTCTTCACTTTTCAGAGTAATTTTTTTATTTCTTTCTGATCACGTGCCAATTTATTTCTTGTTTAATTTAATGTAAATAACTCTAAATAAATATACAACAAAAACGTAGAAAAAGATATAAAATGCAGCTAATTGGAGTTAATTTATATGGTTTTGGTGTACGTGTTTGAATTATAGTAATTATTATAATATTTTTTTATTAAAAATATCAGTTATGATTATATTCATAGTATATTAATTTATAATTAATTTTTAATAATTAATTATGTGGATTAGAAAATCTGTTCGCACACTCCTATTAAATACCAATGGCATTACATAAAGATTGTAAAAGATATTTTCTATTATATTTATTATTATTTTAGTTATTTTTATTATTAATGTATTAATAAGAAGAGCAAAATTTTTTAATATATGTATGTATATTGAGAAAGTTCTTTTTAAAATATTTTTATAACAAATTAATTATGTTTGTAATATAATTTTATTTTTATATCACTCACATATCGTAATATCATGAAAAGTAAAAGGATTAGTTTATGAATTTTTAAATAATAATTCGTAAGGTTAGAGGGGTTTTGATAACTTTAAAATAATTATTGCATACACAGAGTGAGTGAATTTTGATTTCCCGTCAGCATGCGGAACAATAGCATTATTTTTTTTTCAATAACTTTTTAATCAAAATTTACCTTCTTTTTCCAGCAAAAAAAAATTCTATATTCACGTAACGAATTTGATCTCTGAATTGTACAACAAAATAACTTACAATAAAAAAATCATATCTAAACTATATTTGATCTCAACTATACCTAAATTATTATTATTCTGATTTTTTCAATTATTTTTTTCCAAAAAAATGTGGACATGCCACATGGCGTTCCTTTTCCATAGATATCTTTTATTTACCAAATAAAAGAAAGAAGAGTACAACGGAAATAAATATTCTTTTTTGTAAAAAGATATTAAGTTGGAGTATTACTATTCTGATTTTTAAAATATTTTTTCAAAAATTTGTAGAGTTGCCACGTGGCTCTCCAATGTTTACCTTATATATATATATTCTCTTATTATATATATATATATATATATATTCTCTTATTATTTGTGGAGTTTACCTTTTATTCTTATTATTTTGTACTATTTCATCACCACTTGTCCTATTAATTGAATTTTTAATAGAAGACATGTGTCATTAATATGTGATGCATGCGATGAAATACTACAAAATAATAAGATTTAATTAATTTAAGAAAATCAAATTAAGATAAAATTAATAATCTCATAAGATAAATTAGTTTTTGTCTAATGTTTCCTCATTAATTTCCTTATTATAGTTTTTTATAATATAATAAATTAGATATGATCAGTTTAATTATTAAGTTATCATCATAGTCAATGTCATCAATGGATTGATCAGAAAACGTTATGCTGTAATTTAATATTTAAATTAATAATAATCCTAATTTATTTCAATTTAAAATGATAATTAATATGAATACTAAAAAATAACATAAGATCCTAGCTATACTGTTTTAAAATGTTAGTATTACATTAATAATCTCTGCTTATTTCAAATTTTAAACCTAATCATATCCAAGATCTAAAATGTAAACTATTTTAAAAATAATAGTATTTAATAACTGATTACATGAAAGAAACCAAATATATAAAATTGTTTTAAACTAATCCTAATTCAAATCGTAAACTAGAAATGGACTATATATATACCTTATATGACAATATTTTATTCTAAATAAATGTAGACTGATTAGGATTTTTAATGATTTTATTTGAGTTCGATTAGTTTTCATTTGTAAAGTTTTAATTTTGATAATTTTTAAAATTATAATAATATTATTATATAGTAATTAAATTTTCTATAATAATTTTTAGTATGCTTAAATTAAGAGAAGAAATGAGGATATTAACTAAAAATACAAAATATTTAAACACATACTATCGATATGAAATAATTATATAATATATTACTATTTCATATTTATTTATGGGAAATACAAATATCTTATAATAAAGTTTAGGTAAATCTAATTTGATTTAGGAGTAAGATTTTTGGTACAATTGAATCCAATCATAATATATGTACATGCAAGTGCAAATTAAATGAAAGTATATATGAAAAGGTAAAGATTATTTGAGTAGGAGTAGGATTTTTTGTATGATTAAATCAAGAACAGAAACTAAGGAATAATTAAAAATTAAATTGTAATAAATTTAGTAGAAGTAAAATTGATTTCAATAGTAGTGGGATTTTTGACATATTTAATTTCTTAATTTTTGTATACATTTAAATTTAAAGATTAAAATTAAAAGGTTTGTCATATAGCACAATAATATATGTTATAATACTAATATATGTCAACTTTGCGTCCTAAACATAATTAATTATAATCATAATATAACTATATAAGTTATCCTAATATGTTAAAATTCTATTACTAAACATAATCCCAATACAAATATATAAATATATACTATCAGATCGAAATGGTAATATAATTTATTATTAATTTCGTATTTATTTATGGAAAATAAAAAATATAGAGCTACGATATTATACTTTTAATAATATTGCAAAAAATAACTTACAGATATTGCAAAAATAATGGTAATATATACTATCAGATCATCACCCGGATTTATTTATTTGAGCAAACCCGGGTTCGGGTTCGGGTCTCGGCGGACTCGGTCCCGATCCGAATTATGCCAATTTTTGACCCGGTACCGGACCTGGACCCGGTCGGATTTGGTTCCGGGTCAGACCAGGCAATTCGGGAAAATCACCGGGTTTGCGATCGGGAACGAATAGTGGCCAGATATGACGCATGCGGTCAGATCGGCTCGCCTAGGATCGATCCGGCCGCCACCTGGCGGTCAAATCTGGCTGCCCGTGGCCGATCCGGCCGCTGGCGGCCAGATCTGACGGTCGGATCGGACGGCAGCTACCAGATCCGGCGCCTGACGGCCGCATCTGACTGTCTGTGGCCGATTCGGCCGCCAGGCAATCCGATCTGACCGTCTATGGCCGATTCGGCCGCCAGGCAACCCGATCTGGCCGTCAAGCGGCTGGATCTGGCTACGCTAGGAGAGGGAGAGGATGACCAGAGTCGAAAGGGTCACCGCCGTCGTCGTCGTAAGAGAGAGGGAGAAGGAGATCGCGAGGCGTCACGACGACAGGGCGTGAGAAGAGAGATGTGAGAGAGAAAGAGAAGTGTGAAATGAGGAAAAAGAGTTAGAGTGGGGTTTATATAGTAAAAAATAAATGGGTCCCGGTCTTGCATTGCTGACCCGGTCTTGCATTGAGGAAGGGGATATTTGCATTGCTGACCCGGTCTTGATCCGAAACTCGACGAATTTTTCACCCATTAAATCCGGTCCCGGTCCGGATCTTACCCGGGCCGGACTTTTTACTCGGTTTTTCGGGTTGGTGCGGTCCGGGTCGACCCGGTCCGTGCTCAGCCCTACACGAGTCTTATGGAGTAGAAAAGTTGAATAAGAAGATGTGTGAATATTAAAATAGGTTGAAGATATAACAAAAAAATAGATAATATCCTATATTATTAATTTAGTTTAGCTTAATTTGAATGTTAGTAAATGCCTTATGATGGTAGTGGAAGAAGTCGTGTTTCAATATTAATAAGCATAAAATATTATAAGAATAGATAAGATCCTATATTACTAGAACCTTTTTTAGATAAATTAATAAAATTAACAATATAATAAAACTCAAATAAGAACAAGGGACAGGAAAACATAAAAAAATGATAAATAAGAAAATAATTTTAATTACATAACATATTTAAAAAGAAAATAATTTATGTAGAAATTGAAGTCTTGGTCGGTTTAAAAGTAAGATTTTTAAACTTCTCAAAATAAACTACTCCATTTATCATGTTGTTAATGAATTAATTTTAAGAATTATTACAAATTATATTATCACAAATATATAATAAATATTTTTATAAATCTGTCGATCGCACAAGATTTAGGATTAATTTAGCAAAAGAGGATGATGCGTATTATTATATTATAGAAGTAAAGAGAAAGAAGATGAATATGTTTTAGAGAATAAGAAATTTTATTTAAAAGAATATAATATTTTTCTCATATTCTTATTCTTTTCTCTGTTTGGTTCAACGTGAATAAAAGTTTAAAAATATAATATTTTATAACTATAATATTTTATTTCTAATAATTGATATTTATTATTACTTTTGAAAATAATAAATAATAATATAATAACACATGAATAAATAATAAAAATAAATTATGATTGAAAAAAGAGGATAGAGATATTCATATATTTTGAAAGAATAGAGATATTCTCAATTTTTGATTAAAATCAACAACAACAACAAAGTCTTATCCCACTAGGTGGGGTTGGTTACATGGATCATACGACGCCATTCCATATTCGTTGATCCATGTTCATTAAAATCAACAATTTCACCATTTTAAAGATAGTCTTTAAAAAATCGAAGTTTGACTGCTTTATTCTTAATTCTCTCGGTGTTTGGCTATATTTCGAGAATACTGCGATATTCTATTAGTTAATCTCGAACCAAACAGTGCAGAAAAGTTTCAAACATTAATAATGTGATACGTTACATAATGTGATCATACATCTTGAATCACCAAATGAATTCATAAGAAAAAGGAAAAGTGATTAAAAATGACTTCCAGAGCAAGAGTGCGAAACATCTTGCTACTATCCAGCACAAACGATAAGCTTATGGAGATTTGGCATAAATCAAGGGAATGGGAAAAAGGTGTTATATAGTGACCTCTATTGGTCACAGGCGGTTGCTCCGGCAACCGCCGTTGCCGGCGAAGCGGCGCGACGGCTCGGAAGGTTGCCTGAGGCTAAAACGGTGTGTCCGTTCGTCGGAATGGACACGGTTAAAAGGGGGCGTACTAAGACGGTGCAGGCGCCTATAAATAGAGAAAAAAGCCGTCCCCAATCGGTAGAATTGAACATTATATTGGTATCAGAGCTCATTTTTCTTCTTCTGGCAACCTTACGATTTCCCTGTGAGCGAGCGATTTCCTCTGCTTTCTGAACGAATCGAGAAAGAATTTTCCTTCTGATTCATCATTCGACGTGTTTTGGTCATTCACGAAGTCACCAGGACGCATTTCGGATTGCCCCTATTTTTTCTGCAACTCGACATCCCCACCAGGTACGCGCAGGCAATGAAGAAGAAGATGAACAGTGCGAAAACACTGTAGCATTTGATCCTGGCCGCTCAAATTTACGTTATTGAATCATCACCGTTCTACCTATATATGATCCATTCATAGCCATTGATTTATTTAAGCATAAAAGATATTAAAATCCATTTGGGCCGTCATGCGCATGAGAGCCTATATGTTATAGGCTGTTTAATCCTATTTATTATTACTCGTGTAGAAATCTTCTAAATATCACGCGTTATTTTAATTTAGAAACCAGTAATTCTATTTATTGTCCGTGATATTATTTTGTTAACTAAATTAACCTATGACTACAATATCGTAATTTTGGTTATTCAGTCAATTATTCTACATATTAATATTTTTATTGGAGGAGTCTTTTTCTATATTTTTTGAGTTATTTTGTATTTTTTTAGGATCAATATATTTGATCATTGATAGTTATAATTACTATCACTATTTTTTTTGTTGTTGTGTTCTTGCTATTAGGAAATTGCATGTTAGATTGTTCTTTTTTATAAGGCCAACTTACCTACGTTTGTATATTTGAGCAAAATTTATTTAATTTATCTATTCAAATTTAGTGCTTGCTAATAGTCTTGCATATTATTATTATTATTATTATAATAATAATAATAATAATAATAATAATAATAATAATAATAATAATAATAATAATAATAATAATAATAATAATAATAATATATATATATATGGGTTTAATGCTCTTACGGAACAGTACTTTTCCCATAGGAATGCGGAGCAGATCCTGATGGTTGGTGATGAAATCGATGGCTGATCTTGGGTAGTAATCCCACAAGTAGAGGAAACGAGAAACAAGAAATACATATAGGAACGAGAAATTGGAAACCCATTTTTCCTTGCGCTTCTTTCTCTTCATCGTCGAAAGAAATTGCCGCGGCTTTTCATTCGCAAAGGCAACAGTTTTGTGCCCATCCTCTTTACTGGATCTTTGACTCCTCATTTATCTCGCCTCCACTGTCTTGTTACCGCCGCCCCTTTTCTTGCTGCCACTTCCATCCTTAGTATTGTGACCTTTGCCTTTTGCCCTAGTATGGTGCTGCCCCTTGTCCTCTTGGGTCCTTGGCGAACTAAAGGGCCACGATGCAGAAGAACCCAAATCAGTTTTTCATTGTCCCACCGGCACTCTCAGTGTATTCACATACGATCAAGTTCTATTCAACATATAATGAAGAAGATTCGCAGGAGAATAAAGCAGCTTAACTTAAAGTGATTCAGAATTAGTTTAACTTAGATTGACATACATGAAAAAATAAAGAAGCTTGGACAGGGGCAAAGGAAAGAGAGGCATCCAGTGACATTAACGATAAACAAGCTAGCATATCACGGTACAAGCATACAAGAATGTCCCTCTTCATCGACACAATCTGCAAGTGGCGGTGTCGATGAAGCTTTCTTAGCTTTGTCGACAACGGTGAAGAAGAAATACGGGCAGACACATGCTTCATCTTCGGTTGGGTTAGTGTTTAATTAGGACGATGACCAAATATGCTCCTGTGTCTGCTGAGAAGAAGAGAGCACGTGCTCTGCTCCACTTTGTAAGCTTCTTATGATCTGACATATTCAATATCTCGTCCATAATTTCTCTGCTTTCATTGATCATAATGCCATCGTAGATTTCATCACCAGTGGCCAAGATTTGCTCCGCATGCCTACAGAAAAAGTACTGCTTCGTAGGAGCATTATATATATATATATATATATATCAATTACAATTCTTAAAGTTAATTACATTTATTTGGGACATGTTTTTATATTGCCATAATATTTATTTCCACTTTACCCGGTAGGCCAATTGTGTTATTCGAACATTTATTTATTTATTTTATTCAGACATATATATACATATATTTATATATTTGAACGTACTCGATCTACAAATAATTTCTTTTTTGACACAGTGCAATCACTATTATTTCATTTATCTTTCCCGCATCTGTCGCATATAATTTTCTTTGTATGGAATTTGATCACATAGCATAATTTGTCTTGTGCAGTAGTTATCCAAAATAAGATTAATTATCTATTCGAACTTACCCCCATGTTTCAATTTTTTGTTGTAACGTTCTGGACTTATATTTTTTTAGAATTCATATTTTTTTGTTTTATTTAAGAACTATTCTATTAATTATATATCATACAATTAAGTCATAATCTCTTATTTTTAAACTTCTAGACCGTAATTACTTGCGCATTTTGCAACCACTGGCCACTGTTATTTCATTTATCTTTGTCTTGTATTTATTGTACGTCTTTTGTATTAGCTTAACTCATTTGTATTATCTTTGTCGTACTCTAATTTCCTTTTACATAGAGTAATTGGTTAGCTTAAACTGTTTAGTACAGTAGTTATCTAAAATAGGATTAATTCATTTGAATTGACCTCTGTTTCAATTATTTTGTAGTATTTTTTATAAATGATCTAGACTTACATTCTATTTGTTGATTCGTATTTTTAGTCATTATAATATTCTTAAAATTAATTATATTTATTTAAGGCTCAATTTTTGCCATCATTCTATATTTTAAATTTTACCTAATAAATCATTTGTGTTATTTGTGCATATATTTATTTACTCTTATATACATTGCTTTTTATTGAAATTGTCATCTTTCTTTCAATTTTAGAAAATGACTTCAAAGTTATTTGCAATCGAGCTGACAAAACTTGAACGTCTAAATGACATGAATTATGATATGTGGAGTCTCAAAATTAAGTATGGACTTATGCACGATAAGCTTGATAAGATTATTGAAAATAATTGTCCTATACTTTTCGAGAATGCAACACCAGAACAAATTGATGCACATGAGAAAGCACATGACAAGTGGGAAAGAGAAGATAAAAAGGCAAGATCTTTCATGTTGATGTATATGAAAGATAATTTGACATGGGTGTTTGAATCACAGAAAACAATACATGATCTATGGATGGCTATAAAAGCCAAATATGACTCTAAAATTGAAGAAATATTTAATTGTTGTTGCACAAGTACATCACTTGTAAAATGAAAGAGTCGAAAAATGTGATAGATATGTCAATAGAATTAGCGGTGTTCACTAGGTCGGGTCGACCCGATGAACCCGATCCGACCAAAACTAGTTTAGGTTGGGTAAGCTGTTGGATCCGACCCGACCCGAATCTAACCCGACGAGGGTTCGGGTCGGATCCAGCAGCTTACCCAACCTAAACTAGTTTGGGTCGGATCGGGTTCATCGGGTCGGGTACGGGTTGGGATTTTCCAACCTGAGTCAACCCGACCCGACCCGATAATCCAACCTTTTTATTATTTTTTAACTTAATTTTAATCATATACTTGATTTAAAATGAAAAATATATTAAAGTAAAACATTTTACTTATGAAAAAAATGTTCAAATATTTAGAAAACATACTTTATATTTTATAATAGTTATTAACTAATTTTTTATATTAAAATAAATATAAAAAGCAAGTCAAAAAGAAAAAAAAGGTGGTCGGGTGTTCGGGTCGGATGTCCTGCCCCTAGGAATCTTGACCCGACCCGACCCGACCAAAATCGGATTTATTCACGGGTCGGGTCCAACCCGACAATCCGACTCGTGAACACCCCTAAATAGAATGATTGTGTTGGCTAAAGACTTAGCCACAACTGGTACGATGATTCTTGAACCCTTATAGGTTGCCACCGTGCTGAATAGTCTTCCTTCTAGTTTTGACATGGCTGCCACGACTTTGCGACTTAATGGAAGTATTAAGTCGGTGACAGATTTGCCAGCCCAATTGGCCATCGAACAAGACTTGACCAAAAAACAAAAGAAAAAGTGAGGTCTTCGACGTAGAAGAAGACGATTATGAGGCGAATGTTGCTCGTTTCAAAAAGCTTGGTCCGAACAAGAAGTCAAAGGAACAGAGTGAAAAGCCACCGCGTAGAGCTTGTTATGCATGTGGAAAGTTCAGACATTTCAAATCGAACTGCACCAAGGCAAAAAGACAGAAAGGGTAAAGACAAGATAAGAAAGGCAAGAAGTCCGCATTCGCTGCGTCATTGAATGCAACGCTGCAAGTACTAACTTTATGGGATGGTGGATCGATTTAGGAGCGTTCCGGCATATCACCAAGACAAAGGTTGGGATGATCGACTTCAAAGAATTGAAGAAGGGGAACAAAGAATATACATGGGTAACAACACCTACCTTGATATGGAAGGTGTGGGGAATTACAAGCTGGATTTGGGAGATTGCATCTTAACTCTTAATGATGTGTTATATACTATCGGTATATGCAGAATCTCGTATCTGTTCCCATACTTCTGAAAAAGAATTATGAGATGCGATAATTTTATATAGCATAAATACTAGCAAGAGCATTAGGTCGAATCAAGTAATAAAGAGTGAGAAGAGTGTCAAACCCACAAGGACTAGTTTATCTTTATCTTTTATCTTAATTTAATCAGATGAGAAAAATAGATAATATTTGGGAGTAATAAAGAGTGAGAAGAGTGTCGAACCCACAAGGACTAGTTTATCTTTATCTTTTATCTTAATTTAATCAGATGAGGAAAATAGATAATATTTGGTTCAAAATAAATAAAACAAAGAAGATTAAAATTGATCCAGCCTAAAGTCTCAAAATAAATAAATAAAAAATGTTCAGACAAGATGAAAGTAACAATATCTTTCAATAAAAGATTTAAAACGAATCCGAAATTTCTGATGGAAAGGATGCTAAAAAGTAAAGGTCTCAAACCAGATGACCTAACTATTTTATCACAATATTAAGAAGAGAAAGTTCATCCGAATCAATCTCTAACTAACTTTTGATAAGATGCTTTAGCGATGCAATCCTATCTCAAAAACACCTCAACCAAGTGAGTTAATGATCCACAAATATCTAAATCTCAACCGAGTAAATAGAGATGGGATATGGAATGCTTATAAAAAAATCAATCAACTGAAAGAGATCAAAAGAACAAATCTCGATAATATCAACTGGTTAAAATCGAGTACTCAGAAGAAAGTATTAAAATCAACATACATATTCAGAAAATTCAGAATAGTGAATCTTATTCAACGATCTAAAAAGTCCAACATAAATGGATCCTAATCAGAACTCTATTACATAGATAGAGAAATTATCAAGATTGCAGTAGAGAGATAAATAAGAGATTAAAAGATAGAAAAAAGAGAAATAATCTCTTCAAAATTATCTAAACTCCTATGAAAGAATCTCCACCGAATAGGCGACCAGAGGCTCTCTCTCTTCTTGCCTTTGAAATGGATTTTGAATTCTAGACTTGGATGCTTAAGTGAGGTGATATGGAACCCTTTTTATAGTTGAAAATGCATCTGCCTCCTAAGAATCAACGTGAATCGTGTCATCAATACCGCATGAATCAAAATATAATTATTTGGTTGAGGAAATTTGGCGAAATTAACAACACGAATCGTGCTATTAATAACAGGGGATATTTTATATATTGTTAAAGTGATTTTCGCCCAATCTCTCAGATTTTGAAGATATGGTGACTGCTGACTAACATGGACCATGTTGAAGGGAACATGGGCTGTGTTGCTGGCAAACGCGGACCGTGTTGAATCAATGAGGGCCGTGTTATATAGACAATGCGGATTGTGTTAAATCAACGCGGGCCGTGTTGCTCAACATGAACTGTGTTGGAATAACGCGGACCGTGTTGCTCAACGCGGACTGTGTTGAAATAACGTGGACTGTGTTGACTGCTGTAAAAATAAAAATAACAAATTAGGTATCAACTAATTCTTTGAAAGTTTTAATTAAAAATGAGGAAAAGTTTATATATGATAGAATAAAATTATGAAAAATAGACTGTATGATATGAAATAAATATGTATAAAATGTCATGCATCAAATTCTTCCAAGCTTGAACTATTACTTGTCCTTAAGCAAGTTTCAAAGTAAGAACTGAGTGAAAATGGTTCCATCATAAACTTCACCTCATGACTAATACTTTTCTAATACTATTATTTCACACGTTCATTGTCGAAGCATCTCTCCTCTTACCATTTGACCCTGCCTCATAGAATTTCTGATACTTAAACATATTTAAACATTTCTAGATTCAGCTTGACAAAAAAAACTATAGATTATCATATAATAGTCTTAATATTGAAAACATAAGTACAAGTTGAGCTTAGTTTTCTTGTTATTATAGCAATTCAAACATTCATGTGTTTCTCTATATTGCGTAAGGTGGTTTATGTAGCGGGTTTTCGATCAATGGTTTCCAGACCAGTTGGCCTTAGATTATTAGGCAAGAATTCCCTATGGATCCAATTGCCCAAACACACCAAGGTGCCAGAGAAACATTCATGACTTATTCATTGCATTTTTTTCACACATTTTTTTCTCTTTTTTTCGTGTGTTTCTCCATCTTACTCAAAGTGGTTCATGTAATAGGTTTTCAAATGGTAGGGTAACTATAGGTAAGGACAGAAAAGTGCTTACCGTCGAGAGCTTTGTTCCCGGACGTGATTTATTTTGCCTACTTGTTGTAACTGACAATATATCAATGAATGTGGATGTCATTTCTGATTATTCTGTGTGTGAATATTTTGATTATAATCTTTGGCATGACCGATTAGGACATCCAGGAAAGACAAAGATGGAACAAATAATAAGAATGAACCTAGTTCCTAGAATTTCAAGTGCAAGAATATTGCCTTGTGAACATTGTTTGACCGGAAAAATGACTCAATAATTATTAGGATTGGTTCATTTGGAGATTTGTGGTCCTCTTAGTGTCGTGACACACAAGAATAAGGAGTACACTATCACATTCATTAATGATTTTTCAAGATTCTCTTATGTCTATCTCTTGGACAAGAAGTCGAATGCCTTTGAAGCATTCAAGAAATGTAAGATGGAAGTGGAGAAGAAATTGGCAAGACCAATTAAAATAATGAGGACAGATAGAGGAAGGGAATGCACCTCCCAGGAATTTAATGATTATTACATTCAAGAAGGCATTAGTAGGCAAACTACAATGCCATATATGCCACAGCAGAATGGCGTGACAGAAAGAAAGAATAGAACATTGATGAATGCAGTAATGTATATGTTGTCTCACTCAGGCCTCCCTAAAAGCTTTTGGGGACAGTGTTAACTGTAAATTACATACAAAACAAAATTCCCACAAAGTCCGTAGCAACTACGCCATATAAATTGTGGAATGGCAGGAAGCCTGATATAAGCCATCTCCGGAAATGGGGATGTAAAGCGCATGTTCTAGTTCCTAATGAATTAAGGGACAAACTTGATTTTAGGACGTTGGCATGCAAGTTCATTGGGTATAGTCAACAATCCAAAGGGTGTATATTCTTTCACAGAGAAAAATGGTTAATTGAGAGTCGAGATGCAACATTTCTTGAAAATGAAAAAGAACAAGTGCATAAAGAAGAGGATAATGAACATCTAATTATTCGAGGGGATAATGAAATCGACTCCGAGGTACCAATGGTGGAAGAATATTCTATACAAAATGTAAATCCTTTGGAAGAAGTGGGTGGACCCATAAAATCCACAAGTATAATCGGCAACAAGAGACCCAGGACATGACCCGTACATTTTGATGAGTATGTTCTGTACGAATGCGAGGCTTCGTGTTACTCCGTGGATGTAGATATAGAGGATTGTACAGATGTGTTTCATACACTGAAGCGATGGCTTCGATTGAGTCGGAATGATGGACGGCCGCCATGGGAGAAGAAATTGACTCTATTAATCAGAACAGAGTTTGGGAACTATGTGATTTGCCAGAAGGTTGGCAATGCAAAGAGTGCAAATGGGTATTCAAGAAAAAGTACCGAGCAGATGGTACTCTTGAGAAGCAAAAAGCGAGATTAGTTGTCAAGGGTTATACTCAGCAAACCGGTATAGACTTTCAGGAAACGTATTCTCCCGTAGCTAAGTTTGCATCTATCAGAATAATCTTAGCGATAGTGGCATATATGGATCTGGAATTATTCCAGATGGATGTTAAGACTGCCTTCCTCAACGGAGAGTTGAGTGAATATATATATATATATATATATGCGACAACATAATGGTTTTCAAGTAGAAGGACAGGAGAATATGGTTTATAAGCTAAAAAAGTCATCGTATGGCTTGAAACAATTATCACGTCAATGGTACCGAAAGTTCCATATGACGGTCGTCTAATTTGGTTTCATCGCAAACAAATTGGATCATTGTGTGTGTACATCAAGAATAGTGGGAGTAAGTTCGTTATAATGTCATTATATGTTGATAATATTTTGCTCGTCAAGAATAATGTCACAATACTTAATGAAGTTAAAGAAAAGTTGAGTAAGGAATTTGAAATGAAGGACATGGAGAAGCTTCGTATGTCCTTGGAATTCAAATTAGTCGAGACAGGAGCTCAAGGTCATTGAGCTTAAGTCAAGAACAGTATCTGAACAAGATACTAGTGAGATTTGGAATGCAAAACAACAATCCAACAGCAACACCTCTCATTGTTGGAAAAAGGCTCAGCAAGAGTCAGTGTCCTAATTCCGAAAAAAAATCATTAGAGGTCCCATATGCGCAAGTAGTGGGGAGTTTGATGTATTTTATGTTGTGTACAAGGTCTGATATGGCTTATCCAGTAAGCCTAGTTAGTAGATTTCAAAATAATTCTAGAACGGCACATTGAGAAGTCATAAAGAGGATTATGCGATATTTGAAAGGCACTACACAATTGAAACTAACATATCAAGCTGATACACTTGAGGCTGTAGGTTATTCAGATGCGAATTTCGGAGGAGATATTGATGATAGAAAATTTACATCATGTCACTTATTTATGTTGGGTGGTGCAGCTGTTTCTTGGGGTAGCAAGAAACAAGGATGTGTGGTGAGACACACACAAAAAACTGAATATATAGCTTGTGGTATGACAACCACTCATGCGGTATGGATCAAACGTTTTCTTATGAAATTCAGGCTCAATCTATGCAGTGGACCACTGTCGATGTACTGTGATAATCAAGCTGCGATAAGCTTGATACACAGTGGAGCAAATAGTTCCAAAGAAAAACATATCGAGATTGAGTATAACTATATACAAGATATAGTGGAAAAGAAAGAAGTGACCGTAACTTATATGCCTAGATATGTTAGTTGATTCTGTTACCAAGGAAATTGCAGCTGGAACATTCATTAAACATGTTAGTTTAATGGGACTCGGGAATAATTGAGTCAGAATGAAGTTTTCATGAATAATGAGCTTCGAGATATCATCTCTATACTCCACGAATAGTGGGAGTATCAAAGTCGCAAATTGCACTACACGAATAGTGAGAGTGTCAGAATTGCATGACCTGTATTGCTCACAGGCGGTTGCTCTGACAACCGTCGACGAAGTGGCGCGACTGCTCGGAAGGTTGCCAAAGGCAACTAACGACGAAATAGTGCGTCCGTTCGCCGGAAAGGGCGCAGTTGAAAGGGTGCATACTAGGACGGTGCAAGCGCCTATAAATAGAGGAAAAGGGCGACCAGGAAGCTCCAATAGGTTGAATTGAACATTACGAAAGGAATTTGGCGAGGTTGATAACAATAATGAAAGGAGGAGGCTTCAGAGCTAAACAAGAAAAGCAATAAAGTGAATGCTACAAGCTCCAAATTCACTCAATGTAGACAGAGGAGTCGAGAAAAAAAAACCCAAAAATGACGTAGGAAAGATTAGTTGTTATAATAATAAATAATAGAAATAACAATATTAAATAGTTATTATAATATCATAATTAAATAATAAAAAAATAGGTTTAACTATTTATTTTTTAGTTATAATCTTAGTTTATGCTTTAACATATAATCTAATTTCTACATCTGCTATAATCTTAAGAGATCAATAATGTAGTCCTCTTTCTATTTTTTTCTTTCCCTGGGTGTGCCAGTTCCTAAATCTGCAAGCTATGAACTCAAAGACCAAAGCCTCATTAGGCACATCAAACCATTATTCTAATCATGACACTACAAGAAAATTGTATTTTTGCAACGGAAATTTTTGATGCATATCCCTCGTAAGTTCCGACGAATTTTTCGACAGTTAATGCCATTTTTCAAAAGTTGAGACATAATTGTTTCCCACGGCTTGAACCGTCACAATTTTCAATGGCTGAAAATCCGTCGCAAGTTGTGACGGCTGCACCCGACGGAAGTTCCCACGGAGACGTCACCCTCGCAACTCGCAAGTTCCCATGGCTTAAGTCATCGGAAATATAATATAATATTTTTTTAGAATCTCTGAAATAAATAATTTTTAAGACTTAATAATAAATATATATAGAGTTTCCAATGGCAGGAGTCGTGTGTCACCCTCCATGAAGGGAGGGCGTCTGGACATGACCGATGGCGGCCATGGATGATCACTGGTTGGTGCTCGGCATGGAGTTCTTGGACCTGTTCTCAGAAGTTCAAGTGACCCAGGAGGGGTTGCATTTTGTGTCCAAGGAGAGGACACATCAAGTTCCTTTGAAGAGGGCCAATGTGAAGTCCAAACTTCTATCGGCCATGCAAGTGTGTAAGGGCATCCGGCACTTGGAGTGCACCTACTTGGCCGCCCTTAAACTTGAAGAAGAGCAAGGGAATTCTCCTATCCCAGAGGAAGTTCAGAGGCTCCTGGCCTTATACAAGGATGTCATGTCCTAGGAGTTCCCCAAGAAGCTTCCCCCTCGAAGAGATGTCGACCACGCCATAGAGTTGGTGCCCGGGGCGCGGCCGCCCGCCATGGGGCCATATAGGATGGCTCCTCCTGAGTTGGCTGAACTTAGGAGATAATTGGAAGAACTCTTGAAGGCAGGATTCATAAGGCCTTCAAAGGCACCATATTCTATTCCAAAAGAAGCATGATGGCACACTTAGGATGTGCATTGATTATAGGGCTTTGAACAAGTTGACGGTGCGTAAAAAGTATTCTATTACTTTAATTGAAGATTTGTTTGACAGGCTGGGAAAGGCAAGGGTCTTTTCAAAGTTGGATCTCAGGTCAGGGTATTGGCAAGTGAGGATTGCCAAAGGTGATGAAGAGAAGACTGCATGTGTTACTCGATATGGTGCATATGAGTTTTAGTTATGTCCTTTGGGCTTACTAATGCACCTGCCACCTTTTGTACTTTGATGAACAGGATCTTCCACCATTTGTTGGACAAATGTGTGGTTGTGTACTTAGATGATATTGTTGTCTATTCTGAGAATCTTGCATATCATGTCAAGCATTTGGAAGAGGTGTTCAAGTTGTTAAGGGAGAATGAACTTTTCGTGAAGGCCGAGAAGTGCTCCTTTGCTCAACCTGAAGTAATGTTCTTGGGTCATCACATCAAGGCTGGAGTCATAAGCATGGACAAGGAGAAGGTTCATGCAATTGAAGAGTGGCAGCCTCCCTCGAATGTCCCGGAGTTGAGGTCATTCCTAGGGCTGACCAATTATTATAGAAGGTTTGTGGAGGGCTATTCCAAGAGGGCCGCCCCTCTCACTGACCTCTTGAAGAAGGATAGGCCTTGGCATTGGATGTACTCAAGCCAAGAGGCCTTTGAAGATCTCAAGGGTGCTGTAGTCCGAGGGCCATGCTTGAGGCAGTCCGACTATGGCCGATCCTTTGAAGTTCACACTGATGCATCCGACTTTGCATTAGGAGGTGCCCTTATGCAAGAGGGCCATCCTGTGGCCTTTGAATGTAGGAAGTTCAGCGAGGCAGAGCGCAAGTACCCTGTGCATGACAAGGAGATGTCAGCCATAGTGCATTGTTTGCGCACTTGGCGACATTATCTTCTTGGAACTTCCTTTGTTGTAAAAACTGATAATGTGGCCACTTCTTACTTTCAGAATCAAAAGAAGTTGACTCCAAAGCAGGTGCGATGGCAGGACTTCTTGGCCGAGTTTGATTACCAGTTGGAGTACAAGGCGGGGCGCACCAACATAGTTGCGGACGCCCTAAATAGGAAAGCACAACTTGCGGCCATGTGCAGTTTGAAGATGGACTTCCAAGACCAAGTGCGAGAAGGCTTGAGTCATGACTCCAAGGCTGTGGAGATCCTGTTTGGTGGATGAAGGTAAGACTCGGAGGTTTTGGAGGGAAGAGGGCCTGTTGTTCACAACAGGGCGCCGGCTATATGTGCCTCATTGGGAAGGTCTTCGTCGGCGCATCCTCAAGGACTGCCATGATTCCTTGTGGGCTGGACATCCAGGTATGGCCAGGACATTGGCATTGGTGGAAGATGGCTACTATTGGCCACAAATGCAGGAGGACATAGAGGCATACGTGAGGACTTGCCTCAAGTGTCAACAAGGCAAGGTGGAGCAACTCAAATCAGCGGGTCTCTTAGAGCCTCTCCCGGTTCCTGAACAGCCATGGCAAGTGGTGACCATAGATTTCATCTCCGCTCTACCAAGGTCAGGAGGCTTTGGACCGATTATGGTGGTGATCAACAAGTTCTCCAAGTATGGGACGTTCATCCCAGCCCCTAAGCATTGTTCGGTCGAGGATGTGGCCAAACTTTTCGTCAACAATGTGGTGAAGTTGTGGGGCATACCTGAGGTAATCATAAGTGATCGTGATCCTCGTTTTACAGGTCATTTTTGGAGAGAGCTCTTTAGGCTCTTAGGGACTGAACTACGCTTCTCAACGGCCTTCCATCCTCAAACGGACGGCCAAACAGAGAGAGCAAATCACCTTTTGGAGATATATCTTCGGCACTTTGTGGATGCAAATCAAAAGAATTGGGCAAAGCTTTTGGATGTTGCTCAATTCTCCTTCAATATGCAGAGAAGTGAAGCTACACAAAGGAGTGCCTTCGAGCTTGTCACTGGTCAGCAACCAGTGACTCCAGCAGCCGTGGCAGCAAGGTATGCAGGGAGGTGTCCTGCTGCCTTCAAGGTCGCACACCATTGGCAAGAAGCTTTGGAAGAATCCAGGGCCATTCTTGAGAAGTCAGCAAGGAAGATGAAAAAGTTTGCAGATAGGAAGAGGAAACACTTGGAGTTCCAGGTTGGTGATCAAGTGTTGGTGAAGTTGAGGGCTAGGCAATTCAAGGCTCTCCAAAACTTGCATCAAGGCCTCATGAGGAGATATGAGGGACCCTTCACCATTCTGAAGAGGATAGGCAAGGTGGCCTATCGTGTTGATCTCCATGCTCATCTTCGACAACTACATCCTATTTTTCATGTGAGTATGCTGAAGGCATACCATGCTGACTTGGAGGAACCAGGGCATACGACCGAGGTTCGAAGGCCGGTCAATGATATGTCATCTTCCCCAACTATAGGTGAAGGCCAGAGGTTGCCAGGGTCAACAACGTCTTCAGTGGGGGAGGAAAGCGGCCATGTCCATCCCAGGGATGAGTCGAGGCATCCCAGGGACTAGGTGAAGCACCTCGGCACTCCTCAGTCAAGCAGGAGGCTTGACACGAAGAACCAGGCGCAGAGGATGGTGGAACATGTCCGGGACATGAGACATGGCCGGGCGCACATGGCGGGCGCGCCCGGGCCACTCTGGGGTCATACCGCCCTAGAGCCAATCCAACTCATCCCATTTCATCCTCAGGCATGTGGAAGTCGTAGACCATTGTCGGAATTGCAGGAGCACGCGTGGTGGTACCTCAGGGATGACGACAAGAAGGAAGATGGCGGTTATAACCGCCATGTCCATGGCGGCGGCCATGGCCGCCGGACGCAGTGCGGCCAAGGAGTGGCGCGCACACATCAGGGATGGCCGGAGGTCATCATGGTGCGTCCAAGGATGGAGGGAAGTGATCCAGACGATGGGGACTTCAATCAGATTGATGGAAGGCTCCTGGCCATCGGATGGATAGTTATGAGATTAGGTAGTTATAGTTTGAAGTTTGAATTTGAATTGTATCTGTTTGAATTCAAATTAAGGACATCAGTTGGTTGACCCTAAGTGTATAAATACATGTACCTCTCCCACATTCTGGGATAGTGATAATAAAGTGTTCTTCCCTCATAACCGAGTTCTTCATGTGTGTGCTAAGTGTAGTAACTTAACTTAAGTTTAATTAAGTAAGTGTGTGTGTGCGAGTGTTCTTCCTTGAGTGAAAAAAGAAGAGTGCTTGTGAGGCTGACTTGAGGGTTCGAGTAGGAATAATTCAAGGCCGGTTAGATAAGATTTCTAGGAGAGAAATCTTGGTGTGACACGTGGGAGCTTCCCACGGCTGGAGCCGTGGGAAATCACTCAAGGAATTCCCACGATTTCAATCGTGGGAATTCAAAAATAATATAATATTAGGAACAATGACATATTGCTAAATATATTTTTAAATTTAATGACGAGTACAACTGTCGAAAAATCTATCGCAGGTCGTCCTATAAATAACTTCCCCCTCTTCCCCCATCATTTCTTCCCCTCTTCCCTGATCGGTCGACTCCAGTGGTCTCCGGCACTCATGTTCATTTCTTCCCCTCACGCACACGCTCCAGCCGACTCTAGGCCAACTGCTGCCACTAATGTTGCATGGAACTTCCCGGTGCCGATGCCATTGAAATCTCGAACTCATTTAATTGTAGCGTGTTCTAACCTCAATTTCAATTGTAGAAAAAAGATATGGGTAAAACACCCACAAAAAAATGAGATTTTTCTAACAACTCATTAGAAAAAGAACTCGAAATGGGTTTCATCACTTGCTCGGGAAACATATGTAATTTAGTCACTTTCATAACGTACCTTTTGTTATGCATGAATCTCGACTTTGTAAATTTACTGGAGACCTTCAAAGAAAAAGAAGCCGAACATCATTCACAGGTGACACAAGAGGGGGCGACACCATTGACGACTCGACAATTATGGACAGATCATGTTAGAGTGAAGAAGGGGCGCATCTACGGTCTCGGATCGTCCATTAGTCATATGGATATTGGTTATGGGTGAAAATCAATATGTGATTATCCAACTCAAGAAGCACAATGAGTATTTGATGACATGTAAGAACAACATCTAATGTAAGTCCAACAAAAGGTCCGAAAAGAGGTTCGTTAAGAATATAAGAAGCGACAACAAGCTTTTGAAGCATGACAATGAAGAGAAGTGAGGATTCGTGAGTCGATGTGTGGCTAACAGCAAGACGACAATGACGAAGATAATGAACCCGAAAATTAGTTGTATTAGTAATTTTATTTGTATGACCGTCAAAATATTCGGATTAATGTATTTTTAATTTTCATTTTCAGATTAAAAATGGATGCATTATATTTTAAATTAAACTGATGCATTAAAGTAAATAGATGTATTTTTTTATTTTTGGACTCTTTTTTGGGAAAAAAATTGCTCAGGCCGTGGGAATTTGCCACCGCTGTAGTCGTCTGTCGAGAATTCTAATTTCATTCCCGCGTGCCCTCCTTGCCACATCCCTCTATATCTTTTTCTCCTCTCTCTCCCACCGACGGAAGTCACTAGAGTCCTCTGACGCTCTCTCTCCAGTGATTTCTCTTCGGCACTCTCTCCCTCAGGCGCTCTCCCTTTGGTGGCGCTATCTCCCTCCCGTGATGTTCTTTCTCTGATGTTCTCTCTCCGTCGCCGCTCTCTATCTCCGGCGATGCTCTCTCCCTCCGGCGGGTCTCTCTCCCTCTGGTGCTCTCTTCGGTAGTATCACCCTCTAGCAATGCTCTCTACCTTCGGCGACGTTCTCTCCCTCCGCCGCTCAAGCTGTGGGAAAACATTTGCCACGGCTTAGACCATGGGAACGTTCCCATGGTATAGGCCATTGGAAACATTTCCAATGACTCATGCCGTAGAAAGTTACCACGGGTGGAGTCGTGTGCTTGAGCCATGGAAACTTCTCGCGGTCTGAGTCGTGAGAAATGTTAGCCGTGGGAACTTTCCATGGCATGAGTCGTGGGAACTTTCCACGGCATGAGCCATGGGGAACCTTTCCAACAGCCTAAGCCATGGGAAAGTTCCCATGGCTGACGCCGTGGCAAATGTTTCCCACGGCTCGGGCTACGGGAACTTTCGACGACCGTGATAGAGCTATTGAAATTGTTTGCGATGAGCAATTTTTTGATAATTCTCTCCCATCGGAATATTCGTCGCAAACTTAACTTTGCGATGGATTTTTGGCTATTTTCGACGGCCTGAGCTATCGAAAATAACAACTTTTCTTGTAGTGTGAGACCATAATTGGGAATCATGCTCACCACTAGATCGAAAGCAAAATTGCAAACAAGGAAAGTTTATTTTATTTTTGGGGAAATAAATTTTGATTTGTTCAGTACTGTTGATGAATGACTTAGGATCCCAAAGCTGAATGTAGAGTTCTTCTTTTCAAGAGTAATATCCAACTATTATTTGTATATATAATAAGATCGAGATTGATGATTTTACATATGAAGCACGCGGGATATAGGTCATCCCACCAGATTAAGCGTACTTCTACAAATTTATTTAATCAAGCACACACATGTGCATCTTTGCTCTTTAATTATCATGTACATTATATATATGGTATCTGATATATGTTTCTTACTAATTAAATAGGAGCATACCCAAAAGAGGTGCCACCATTAATTTTTATATAAAAGAACATAGTTCAAACCTTTATGTTTTCATATCTATAACACACCCAAATTTTGTAAAAATTAAAACTTTTAATTATGCTGACGTCGGATACGCCTGGAATCTAGAATGGTCGCCCGTTATCGCGACAGAAATGGCAACTCAGCTGATGCACGATCGAAATTCTCGAGCATTCAGAAGTGCAATGGGCATAAGCCAAAGGGGATCCATTTCTATCTTCTCTTTCCTCCATTATACCCAAATAATGCTTGAGATTTATAACTCCTCGAGCATGATCTTGAGACTTCAATGGACACGAAACCCCCATTTATAACCTACTAACTCGATTCACTTTCAAGATGCCTTGATGGTGAAATGATAAACACGCGAGACTCAAAATATCTTGCTAAAGAGCGTGGAGGTTCGAATCCTCTTCAAGGCATAATATTGAGAATGCTCATTCAATGAGCAATTCAATAACATATTTTGGATCTAATCAATATTGATATACTGAATATCTTATCTTAAGATACGAAGTATTCCGGCAATCCCCACAATCCGAGTTCGAGCTGTTGGAATTGGAATAAGTTTGGCAGGGGATCACGAAATCTTGGTGATCTTCTTTATCTAATTAGTGAGGAGTCCGTTTGGAAATCGTCCGCCCTGCACCCACCCTTTCCTTCATCTCTCATTTCCTTCGTTCTTCCAATCTCTGTGCTCTTGATCCATTGTCATCTTGGCTAGAGAGCTTTGGAGGAGTTCCTGCATGTGTTGATGGTGCAGGGAAGCAGGAGGGAGAGGCGGACGAGGCTAGAGTTTCAACACTCGAAAATTCAATCGAACGATCGTAAAAAATGTGTGTTTTCGGAAACTACTTCATGGGGTAGTTTCATGAGGATTTTGCATGCATAAGGATTCTAATGAGGATTAGATTCATGCTATGTGGGGTATAAATCATGCTCTATATGTTTTGATTATATATTACTGATTTTTCATGTTGTGAAATAATGTGTTGCGGATGAATTTCCTACTATGTTATTATGATCCTAAGATCTATCTTTTCTTGATGATTAGGTCGATACAAAGCATGTAATCTTATGAAATGGATTATGATATGATGGAAAAGAGTAACATCTAAGCAGAATGCTTTGTGTTATTGATATACGACTTGATCCGAAGAAGAGTTGCATATGAATGAACTTTTTTTATTTAGAGATGCATGTGAAAATACCGTATGTAAATGAAATAATTATAGTATGATTCAACCACTATTTCATGTTATATGTTAGTGATTATGTGAGCAATTTTTTATATTCATGTTTCGATTGGAAAATTATTTGAAAACTTAAGAACCCACAATGACCTATGGCTTGACAGATTTGAAACGGGCAACTGAAATCTCTTTTGGACATTCGAATCAGCTCGGCCAAGTATAGCCACTACCATATCAAGCTTAAAAACTTGATGATATGGACCAGAATAGAAGTCTGAAACTCTTTCGGATGACTGAACTAGAAAATATCGACTAAAAAATGGCGATGATAACTAGTCAGTTGACTGAAACCATTTTGGGCAATTGATCTGGATTATCATGCCGGAAAGGCTTTCGACGATGGTCGAGAAAATTATCCCCGATCGATTGAGGAAAATGGAACTATTTCCAGTGGGCAATCGGATAAGTTTCAGCCGATCGAAACTCTTCATCGAAAGTTTGAGAAATGCTTCATGTTAAAATGGATGACCGAACACCTTTTGGTCGACCGGCCCACATACGACCATCCGAATGGCCACAAGATGCTCAGAACGGATGACCACTCCATTTTGGATCGCCAATGAACACAAACAAAATGGGTGTCCGCTCCTGTTTTGGAGGACCGTTGAATACACACCAAACGGACGACCGCTTGACTTTTCGGACGTCCGATTTATGGACAGAAAGAATATGACCTTAAAGATAATACCAATTAATATGAACTTAAACATGATTCAGACTTACCTCTACTCCCTATAGTCTTGATTGATTCAAGTGATCGAAATAGAGGCTCATGATTATTAAGATAAAAGATAAGGGTTATCACTTGTCTATCTACATGGGAGATTCTCTCCTATAAATATTTTCATCTTGTCTGAGGTCAACTTGTCCGACGGGACATTAGCCGTGGCACTTATCTCACATTGGCCCACCATGATTTATATAGCTACACACGTGTGTTTGCAATAGTACTTCCTAAAGTTGAGAGCTCTCTAAACTCATGAATAAGATAAAAGAATATAAGTGTCTAATGATAAATGGAAGGATTTTGTCCTTATGAACATGAACAATGGACATAAATATGAATATGAATATGAAAAATAAAACGAAATGAAAAAGCATGAACCATGAACTCACTCTTCTACTTGATTTATATGCTTGCTTCATGCATTTTCTGATAGATTTTCTTATGATCTATACGAATTCACAATTAATTTTTGTAGGATACCGAAGGGCACCAAGAGGGGGGGGGGGGGTTTGAATTGGTGTTCAATTCGAAAATGTCAGTTTCATAAAAATCGTCACGGAAGCTTAAAATCTATTCTTAAAATCTTTACAATTTAGATTATAAACATAATATGAGAGGGAGAGAGAGAGAGAATCAAATACAAAAAACACGATGGTTGTTGACGAGGTTTGGCCACATCTTGACCTATGTCCCCGCTCCGACTTCTCGACTTCGAGACCGTCGGAGATTTCACTAATCCCTTCATTTGTTCCAAATGGGGCAAGGAAGAAAGTCCTTTACATCAATCACATTTTCTCCGCTTTGAAAGGCAAGGCAACCTCTCCTCCTAAGAAACTAATATTTTCTTTCGTTCAAGAGGTAAGATTTAGAACCTCTTTAACACATGAGCTCTCTTTATTTTTCTGAATAAAAATATTTCTCTCTTTTACAATTCTATGCTCACAAGAGCGGAAGAGAGAAAGAAAGAAATCTCTAAATGATAACTTCAAGAAAAAGATCTTCTTTTGATAACTTGAAATTTTTTTAATGCTTGGATGAGTGTCTTTGCTTCTGGCTTCGGCACTCCTTTATAGGTTCTAGTATGTGAAAAATTCGTCTAAAATTTATTCCACATTTTTGTCTTTCAAATTTCACCGTTACTGTTCATTTGAGCCATGGACGGGTCGACCGCATTAATGGACGGGTCGACCGGTCCATACGACCGTTGCGCCATTTTTGTATCTTTAGCACTTCGTCGGTCAACTGGTATTGTCTCGGTGTCAATCGGTTCTGGATCAGTCAACCAACATCTTCATTTGGTCAATCGGTATTGTCGACTAGCCTTCTTTGCATCGATCGGCAGATTGACCGACCTGCACTATTTTCAGCATAACATTTTGCACAGTTATCCAAATTAGATAGTCTTGAATTTTATGGATAGCTAACAAGATTCCCTATAACTTTGATATTCATGATTTATACAGAATCTAATAAGACCAGTGTCAATTGTTTAATCAAAGTGTAGTGCATAAAGTTATCTCTTTTTCTTTAAACTTTTTTAGCATTTTAACTTTAATTATTCGAGGTTGGTACCATCAAAATATAATTTTATATGTTATTAAAACTTAAATCCAACAATCTCTCCTTTTTTATGAAGACAAACCGAGAAATATGAAAAATGTATAAGTTGCGAAATTCTTGTAAAATCAATTTTACTCCCCCTAACACATAGCTTTCTTTACAATGATAGATATTCACATAAATGTTAATTGTAAGGTGTTCTTAAAATAAAGTGATATTCAAATCATATTTCTCCTATACTTCTCCCCCTTTTTGTTTCATAAAAAAGAATAATTTATATAGGAAGCATATAAGGGACCATATGTAACTCCCCCTTAATCATTTTTTCAAAAACTTTATTCTTCCCCCTTTTGTCATATAATAAATATGTAAAATATTGCATCATAAAGGTTTTAAAAGATAATTCTCTCTAAATATATGACTATTTTATAATGATAAGATGGAAACAATTTTATGAAAGCCAAGAAAAAATATATTAAGAATCAAAATATGACATTAAATTTTGATTCAACAATGGTGTCCATGATATGTCAAAATAAGGTTTTAACATTCTCTCCCTATCACTATGGCCAGTTTTCTTTGTTCCTTTTTTTCTTTCAAAGAAATAGTAATTTTCAAATTTTGGGTAAAATCAAGAAATAGGGTTAACACTCAAGAACAAAAAAAATACAAGAGTATAATCAATGATACTTTTTACCACCTTCACATTTCCAATTTCATATGTCCTTTGTTTTGCGTGTGAGGCAAACTAGAAAAATAATCAAGTAATTTTTGGTACCCAAACTTCTTTGGGCCCGATTTTGTTAGTGGAACCCAAATCATGTCATGTTGAAATATTTTTCCTACTTTGCATTGATAGGCATAATGACCATGAAATTCACCTGTGAAACATGTAATATGTGATTTTCTATCATATGAATGATTAGTTTTACAATAAGAGTTTTCATGTCCAAAGTATTTTCTAGAATTATTTTTCTTTATATAAATGCTAGTTTTATTATCATTTTGTGAACTTTTCAAAAAAAGTATTTTCTTCTTTTACTTTTTTTAACGAACATGCAAATTTTACAATTTCACATGCATGTGTGATTTTCAAAGAATCAATTTCATTTTTCATGTCTTCATTTTCCACAAAATATGTATTCTTTTCTTCTTTCAATTTTTCAATCTCATGCAATAATTTCTCCTTTCTAATTAAACATGCATTCTTTTCATTGTTTAAATTTTCAAAATCATTTTTCATAATATGAAGATCATTCATCAAGATTTCAATTTGAACTAGACAAGCATCTCTTTCCCTTTTCAAAATATCAAAGTCATTTTTTTATAATTTGAAAATTATCCATCAATATTTCATTCTTCTTTTTAAGAGTGAGATTTTTTTATTAAGGAAAAAAATTCCTTACGCATATCAAAATGAATATGATCATCCTCATCATCATTATCACTATTAACGCTAGAGCAATAAGAGGAGTTGAAGGATATCTCATCATCCTCATTTTGTGCCATTAAACATAACACATCATCTTTGGATGTCGTAGATGTAGAATTATTGTTTTCTTCATTGTCCACATCCGATGTGCTCTTTTTGTCAATATTGCTCCCTTCATACCTATCTAAGAAAACTTGCCAAATTTCATGAGATATAGAACAACTAGAAATGATATTTAAATTTTCTACATCTAAAGCACAATCAAATGCATCTCGAACTTTAGAATGAAGTTTGGTAAGTGAAACTTGCAAATCATTATATTCGAAAAAGGAAAGATCAACAAAATTACCATTCATAACTTTCTTAAAACTTTCAAAATCATTTTCAACAATTTCCCATAAATCATAATCATGAGAACATAGATAGGCTTGCATGCAAATTTTCCATTATGAAAAAACTAGGTCACAAAATTTCGGCGAAAGAAAAATTGATCGACCTTCTTGAAAAATAACTGTCATGCTCTAAAAGATGGTTAGATCTTTAAAACAAGATGTTCAAATCTTGAAATGATCAGATGTAAAAATGATTAGATCTTAAAACAAGAGTAACCCACTATGATATCAATTGTAGGATCCCAAAGGGTACTAAGAGGGGTGAATTGGTGTTCAATTGCAAATGTCGATTTCATAAAAATCATTGCGAAAGCTTAAAATTAATTCGTAAAACCTTTGCAATTCAGATTATAAACATAGTATGAGAGGAAGAAAGAGAGAAAATCAAACACAAAGAATATGGTGGTTATTGATGAGGTTAGGCCACACCTTAGCATACGTTCCTACTCTGACTTATCGATCTCGAGACTGCCAGAGATTCTACTAATCCATTCCTTTGTTCTAAATGGGACAAGGAAGAAAACTCTTTATATCAATCACATTTTCTCCGCTTCGAGAGGCAAAACAACCTCTCTTTCTAAAAGTTAATCTTTTCTCTCATTCAAGAGGAAAGATTTAGAATCTCTTTAACACAGGAGCTCTCTTTATTTTTTTCCGAACAAAAATATTTCTTTCTTTTACAATTCTATGCTCACAAGAGTGGAAGAGAGAAAGAAAGAAATATCTAAATAATAACTTCAAGAAAAATATCTACAACTTGAAGTTTTTTCTTCAATGATTGGCTGAGTGCCTTTGCTTCTAACTTTGACACTCATTTTATAGGCTCTAGTATGCGAAAAATTCGTCCAGAATTTATTCCATATTTTTCTCTTTCAAATAGCAATGGAGGATCGGTCTATATGACCGTTGCGCCATTTTTCCATCTTCAGCACTTGGTCGGTTGACTGGATTGTCAACTGGTATTGTTTCGGCGTCAACTGATTCTGGATTGGTCGATCAGTATTGTTGACTGACGTTCTTTGCGTCGACCGACAGGTTGACTGACATGCACTCTTTTGAGCATAACGTTTTGTACAGTTATCTAAATTAGATAATTTTGAATTTTATGGATAGCTAACAAGATTCTCTACAACTTTGATATTAATGATTCATCCAGAATCTAATAAGACCAGTGTCAATTATTTAATCAAAGTGTGGTGCATAAATTTATCTATTTTTCTTTAAACTTTTTCAACATTTTAACTTTAATTATTCGATGTTTGTATCATCAAAATATAATTTTATATGTCATTAAAACTTAGAGTCGTCCCGAAGACGTTATATCATTCTATATAAACTACTTTTTTGTGGAAAATAAACTCTATAAAATGCGGAAATAATACTAGCAGCATCTAAAAGTCTAAAATGTCAAGGAATTGGAAATGTCTATGACTCCACAATCCTAAAAATGCGAACAAGTGGTAACTAATAAATAAAATTATTAGGACACAATCCTAGTGCAACATCTCTGTCACTGAGACTAACCATCTGCATCACCATTTTCTATCATCTCACCTGCATGAATCCAGATGTAGGGGGGAACCTATGAGTATAAAAATACTCAGTACCTAGAGTCTAATCATAATGATAATCAATAATCACCGACAATATGGAACAATAAACAATATAGCACCGGATGAAACAATAGGATAGGAATTCAGTAATCAATAAATCAATATAGTCAATAGTCAATGAAGTATCAGGAAAAAGGTCAAAAGACCAATTAATATCAATTAATAATTTAACAATATTCCATTATGCTTGATAACTATGGCACTATCCAAATTAATAATTTCAATTTAATTATCAATCTTAATAGTCATCGGCCAATAATAATTTCTATATGATTCAATGGACGGAGGCAAAATCAGTCAACACCAATATCCGAATGACCACGATTCAATTTAATTCAATTCGATTACCGATCAATTCAATTCTATTCAATTCAATTTCAATTCAATCTTTGGAGTTATCTATTTCAATAGAAAGCGCTCGGTCAATTAAGGAAAACTCAAAATCTCTTTCATATAGGATAGTGGGGGATTAAGTTACGGCAAGCCACCCTTCAATAATAACGCTAACAATAGTTTCGTGATAGCGGGGGACCATGGCCATCATAGGACAACCATAACTTCCCTAAAGGATGACGTCTCAAACCTCTATGTACACTATCTACCCCATACAATATCCATAATAATAACAATATGACTCATGGGACTTAAAGACAATTGGAGAACATGGAGACCCAACAGTTTTCATCTTTTATCTTGTTTGCTTAATAGATCTATATTTAACAATTTCTATTTAGGTGAAACAAGAATCCAATTAGGGGAAAACTATTGGATCAATACTATAACGGATAACATGATCTGATGGAATAATAATAATATCAAATCAAATCTAATAGATATTATGAGGTAGGATCTATTAACAATATGATCATGGATGATCAGAAATAATTAACTATAGTAACTATTCAATTATTCATAATAAAATATCCAAAATTACGTTTTTTGTCCCCAGAACCTGACCCGCGTTGGGTGAAATTTGGGTCGTGTTCAGAGACACTCAAAATCACATCGGCCAGGATAAACTCGGGCCAGGTTGACCGGTTCACCTTCAAAACGATAGCGCTGCAACCCGAGCCGAGTCGAAGTCAGAACTTGGGCCGGGCCAATAGGTATCTGGGCCGGGTTTGACAACCCGATCTGATTCTGAGTCTAACTCGGTTCGGATTCTATAAAATCCGGACTGGGCACAGTAGAACCCAGGCTGGGCACAGTAGAACCCGGGCCGGATTCTGCCGCCAATGAAGAAATGCATTCCGACGTAACTTTTTGACTATCATAACTCTTCCATACGATATTCAATCTATGCATGCAATATATCAATGGATTCTCGAGACAAAGGAGAAGGGAATAGAGTTCCACGTCACGAAAAATCGATGACAAGGGATTCCTCCTATGTACCTAAAATTGGCTGAAAAAATCAATTGGATCCTTCTGCCGTGCGAGTTGTTTAGAAGCCGACTTTGGCCGGCGTTATCTCTCTGTCCACATCCCGAAACCCACAACCACCACTTGGAAGATCTTCTTCTATATGTCGGTTTCGAAATCAGTTGCCGCATGCCCTCAGAGGTGTTTCGATTCGCGTGAAAATGAGAGAAAAAGAGGGGCTCGTGGAACTAAAATTCTATTTGGCCAAGGGGGTTCCCAGCCACCCCTTTGATGTCTATTTATAGTGCAAGCTAAGATTTTCAATTCTATTCAGCATTGGACTCTTTTTGAATCAATCTTGGTCATTCATCAATAATTAATCAATCCATAATTTCTCAGATTTAATTAAATTTGGGATTAATTAAATTTTCATACTTATCACCATAACAATTCTATCTCTTTTCAATTTCCATCTTTTTCTTTCCCTCTTATCTTTTTATTTATTTCCTGAAAATCCAAGTCGTTACACTTACAATCTCAGTCAATTTTTTTGCCCAAGTTGATGTTGTAGCTAATTTTGTGTCTTTGTGTACGTTTAGATGTAGCTAATTATGTTTTTAAGCCATGCATGTTGTTCTTTCCATGATTGTCATCATGCAAGATCATTTTTATTGCTCTATGAACAAGTCAAAATCAAGCACTTTTTCTTATACTTTTCTCTCTCCATTTCTGGTGCTTTATTCTTTATGAAATATCCTACTACTCAGCTATGGAAAGGAATGGATTACCCTAATTATACCATGTATATATTTAACTTCAAGTAATCAGTTAATTAATTGGAACACAAGTCAATGGACAATTAATTATTTTTATTCTTTCTTTTGTGTTTATTTGCTTATTTATTTATATGTTAACTTAAATAAATGTTAATCAAACAAGATTTATCTTATATCGTTCCTCCATATTTCACTCCACGTCTTCAAAATTTTAATCCAAACAAATCTAATGTCACTGTGTTGAATGATCAACGCCATTTTTTGAACATTGTAGTGATAATAAAAAATTACTTTGAACACAAATTAACTCGAGTTTGTACCTACTAACAACCAATCAAATACAGTCAATAGTGGACTCGTAGTAAGGATGATTAGTATAATTGGATAACGGAGTTGTGTTTTGAGATCACTGAGTGCAAAATAATCTCAATTTCATCATGAGAGTTATCATATCAGATTAGTCACGTACTAGTAGTTGTAGTCAGATATTAGTAGCTGCTTTGAATACTGATGGGTCTTGATGGAAAAAAATAGGTTTGGGGAAAGCATGTATGTAAATATTGATTTTTTTAGTTATTTTCAAATTCCTAAATAAAAAAATTCAACCCTGTGGTCCGCGGTTGAAGACCCAAAGAACCAAATATTAAAAGTATACAATCTAATTTTGTTTTATATAGTCATTAACATACCAAATTCATTTAAAATATTTTGGTCCAAAAATTCCTTTGTATTCCACACGCAAATAAGAAACACAAACAAACAATCCACGGCCCAAGCAATTATGTCGGTGGGACTATGTTAAATTGGCCAAACTTTTCCCCAAATCGCTTTTATATTGTTCATTGTAAAACTAAAACAATTATGATCTCTTATCATATTAATACCAGAATAACAATTCATAATCATTTCAAAATATCTTGATCTACGTACTCCTCGACGTTAGCACATGATAATGAGATTAACTAATAGCTACGAATATGCAGATCGCATTGTCACGAGTACCATTCACTACTAGAAAAACGCGGATTACCGACGGTCCGAACCGTCGGTAATCAGCCCGAAAATCGTCGGTAACGCAATTACCGATGGTTTTTTAGTCGGAATAGATTCGTCGGAAAAACGCTCGTCGCAAACGGATTTGCGACGGTTGAAAAAATTCGTCGAAAATATCGACGGTTCTGGCCGTCGGAACAGTCCCCGGCGGTTCGACCCGTCGAAATTTTTCGACGGTTGCAACCGCCGAAAAAGTCCCCGGCGGTTCGAACCGTCGATATTTCCGACGGTTGCAACCGCCGGAAAAGGCCGGCGGTCCGAGCCATCGAAATTTTCGACGGTTGCAACCGCCGGAAAAGGCCGGCGGTCCGGACCGTCGCAACTTTTCGACGGTCCCAATTGTCGAAACTTTAGACGGACGTCGCAACCGTCGCAAATAATTTTTTAAATATAAAAAAATTAGCGGCCGGATCCGCCGCCAGGAGGCCGGATCCGGCGCCAGGCGGCCGGATCCGCCGCCAGGAGGCCGGATCCGGCCCGCCTGGCGACCGATCCGGAACCAGGCAGCCAAATCCGGCGCCAGGCAGCCGAATCCGGCGCTAGGAGGCCGAATCCGGCCCGCCTGGCGGCCGATCCGGTGCCAGGCAGCCGAATCCGGCGCCAGGAGGCCGGATTCGGCCCGCCTGGCGACCGAATCCGACGTCAGGAGGCCGAATCCGACGCCAGGAGGCCGGATCCGACCCGCCTGGCGGCCGATCCGGCGCCATGCGGCCGGATCCGGCCCGCCTAGCGGCCGATCCGACGCTAGGAGGCCGGATCCGGCCCGCCTGGCGGCCGATCCGACGCCAGGCGGCCGGATCCGGACGCCGGAGGCCGGAACCGGCCCGCCTGGAGGTCGGATTCGGCCGCTGGAGGTCGGATCCGGCCGCTGGAGGCCGGATTCGACCGCTGGAGGCCGGATCTGAACGGCCACGGTTGGATCCGGACGCTGGAGGCCGGAACCGGCCCGCCTGGAGGTCGGATCCGGACGCTGGAGGCCGGAACCGGCCCGCCTGGAGGTCGGATCCGGCCGCTGGAGGCCGGATCCGAACGGCCACGGTTGGATCCGGCCGACAGCAGAGAGAGATGCCGGCGCGAAGCGGGAGAGAGATACGCCGGCGCGGGAGAGGGTCGCCGGTGCGGGAGAGGGTCGCCGGCGTCCGGCATGGGAGGGTCGCCGGCGTCCGGCGCGCGGGAGAGGCCGATCCGGTGCTCGCGGCCGGGAGAGGGAGAGAGGAGAGGAGTGGAGGGAGGAGGGAGAGAGAAGAGGGATGAGGGAAAATATATAAAGGAAAAAAGTGGAAAGAAAGAGGGAAAAGGAAAAAAAGCGGCATAACGAAATTTTAATTACCGACGGTTTCGGCCGTCGAAAACATAAATAATAAAAATTTTTATTTTATTTAGTTATATATAATATTTATTTTTTATTTTACCGACGATTTGAACCGTCGGTAATCTTTACCGACGGTCAAAACTGTCGGTAATTGCGACGGTTTGGACCGTCGCTAGTTATATTAATAAAATACTCTTATATATGATATTATTATACATTTACCGACGGTTACGACCTTCGGAAATTGCGGCGGATTTTGCGACGGATGGATATCCGTCGGAAATATCGACGTTCCTAACCATCGAAAAATTAAAGAATAATATAATAAATTATATAATTATTTTTTTAATTTCCGACGGTCACAACCGTCAGAAAATCCGTTGAAAAAATTTAATAATAATATTAAAAATATATAATTTAATTTTTTTTATTTCCGACGGTCCTAACCGTCGGAAAAGTCGTCGAAAATTGCGACGGATGGATATCCGTTGAAAATATCGACGTTCCTAATCGTTGAAAAATTAAATAATAATATAATAAATTATATAATTAATTTTTTAATTTCTGACGATCGTGATCGTCAGAAAATCTGTCAAAAAAAATTAATAATAATATTAAAAATATATAATTTAATTTTTTTATTTTCGACGGTCGTAATCGTCAGAAAAGTCGTCGGAAATTACGACGGATGGATATCCGTCGAAAATATCGACGTTCCTAATCGTCGAAAAATTAAATAATAATATAAATTATTTTCGACGGTCATAACCGTCGAAAAATCCGTCGGAAACGGAACCGTCGAAAAATCAGTCGCAAATAACGACGGATTTAGAACCGTCGAAAATTATCCGTCGAAAAATCACGATTTTCTTGTAGTGATTGATGATATTGGGCATTTTTTTAACTCACTCAAGCACGAAGAGCAACAAATTTGTATACTATATATATATATATATATATATATATATATATATATATATATATATATATATATATATATATATATATATGAGGAATATTAGGCTGCATACACGCGACACACCTTGTCAACCGTTAGATCCGGAACCCTCCACATCGCTTTGCGCGCTGAATCGGAGCCCACCGCTCTCTACACCTAGGGCACAATGGCCGATTGTCGACCTGTGCATCTCACAAGATTGCTCTAGCGTCGCTAATCGCTGACTTGTGCACCGTCGATCGCCAACCTATCATGTCACCTGAATCGCTGGCGAGGCCTGTGACTGATCCGGCTATGGCTGGACAAGCTTGGCGTGATGCAAGGTGAAGCCAGTGAAAGTTGTGTCCAACACCACCAAGGAAAGCGACCTCACTGCCTCCCGTTCCTCTCTCCTGCTCGTCAGCGCGATGTCGGTGTGGCAATGAAAAAGGGGAGGGGGCATCGCCAGCGAAATCACAAAGGGGGCCAACACCCCCTTTTTGCTGCCGCACCGGTGAGCACAAAATGGGGACATCAGCTCGGTGAGATTGCAGAGGGGGCCGACAACACCCCCTCCCCCCTTTTTTTGCTGCCGCGTCGACGAGAGCAAAAAGGGGCATTGACGCCCCTCTACAGCCTCGCCAGTGAGGGATCGACACCCCTTTCCCATTCAGCCGTGACAATCTCCTCTTGAGCAACGCAGCCACGTCGATCTCCACTGAAGATCATTGCCCACATTCCTGATCGCCGATCATTGACATCTGCATCTATCCTCCGCGAAAGCCGCCGATTGTTGCTAGCCATCGCCGCGATCTCAACGGAGATGGAGGAGATGTTCGGTGACTGCGATGGTTGCCGGCGACATGGCAATAGATGTTTGTCCGATTTTTTAAAATCGAGTTTATAAGTGTTGAACCAATGATTAAACCATTATTTTAGATAATTACATGTCAGCCATCTTAATTACATGCAACGAGTGTGATGAAGTGTATGCAGCTATATTCACCTATCTTTAATATGCACCTCTCTCTCTCTCTCTCTCTTTCTATATATATATATATATATATATATATATATATATATATATATATATAGAGAGAGAGAGAGAGAGAGAGAGAGAGAGAGAGAGCACCCTCTGTTCTTTGATCAATGATTAAATCACATTATTTAACATCATTTAAGTGTGTTATTTATCTGAACAGTTGAGCAAATGTGCTCAATATCTCCTCAGAGCAGAGGGTTCTGAAGGTGCATTAATCTAGATCGTTGATCAATGATTAAATCACATTATTTAACATCATTTAAGTGTGTTATTTATCTGAATCGTTGAACAAATGCGCTCAATATTTCTTCAGAGCAGAGGGTTATGAAGATACATTAATCCCATATATATATATATATATATTATCTGAAATCAAATACAATTTCCCTTGGTCAAAGAGGAATATAATAATTTCATTTCTCATGTTTCCTTTATCCATTGCATAATTTGTATGGAAAGTTCGCATTATTATTTTGTATTTGTATCTTTCTCCATTCCTTGTTGTATTGCAATTTCTTGATGCTCATGATTTCATACTGGAAAAGGAGAAGTTAAGTTCATGATGTAATGAATGGTGTGGGTTGTTGTTGAATTGAATAGATAGATATGTAGAAAGCGGTGGGGGCATTTTGCACGTGGTCTTAATTCAGGTCGATCGTCGACGTTAAGAGGTTGGCCCCGAATCCAATAGGACGGAGACACGTGCGTGTTTGTGACAATTACACTTCCAAATCTAATCAAATGGATCACTAGGTGGACGGTTTAGAGAAAAAAGAAGGATCAATTCGGGGACCATGACATATATACATATTATAACCGAGGACCACGATCCAATTGCCGCATCCACAACTGAACTAAGACCTACTTAAGAATTAACCGTGTTTAACGGTTGGGCGGACTCCTAATAATCTCGGTCAATCAAATTTTGATCGGACATTAGAAGAGTCAGACGGGCTCATTAATTTAACGAGTTATTGTCGGACCACTTAATAGACTTTCAAACTCGTTTGATGAAACCGGGTCGAATAGGCTTTCAGATGGATACCTGACTATCGAATATCGGACAAATGATTAAAATATAATGTTTGACATATTATCCGTTCGAGTCCGATAATTTATTGGACTAATTCGAATCGAGCATGGACGGATCAGATAACGAACGAATCGGGTTATCTAGTCTAACAAATACCACTATATAGAATAAGCTAGTTAAATTCGTAATAATTGAATTTGGATTAGACGAATTATCCTATCGTATTTTTATCTTTTGTTGTCTTTTTTGGTATTATTTAATAATTTAACATTCAAAATATTTTTTAAAAAAAATCGAATATCCAAATTTCATTTGCATATTTTAAATATTTTATTTTAATAGTTTAAATTTTGAAATAGAAAATAATCTTGGAATTAAAAGTTTATTAAAAAATATAATATAAAACGTATGAGCCCGGGTTAAAAATAAAAAATTCAACTCATAACTCGTATGGCCTAACTTGAAAAGTGATCCGACCTAATTTAATGGTGGTTGAGTCGGGCAGAATCGGATTGGTGAAGTATCTTTACAATTGAGAATTATGGGCATAATCTCCATCCATTTGGGCTTGTGAATTTATGAATACTAGGTGGTGATTCACGTTTGTTCACACACACGTATATATGACGTATGTGAGGTAAAATCTAACCGATATATATGGACTATCTTTGGATCCTCATCTGATGGTTCAAAATCGACACTATCCAATATCATTAAGATCTCAACAAAAATGCACTTATTTGTGAGTCGTTAAATGATGATCCAATGATGATACATATATAAAAGCAAAATTTTGCCTCACGTAGTCCTTATTCTCGATATATATATAGAGAGAGATTAATGTATCTACAAAGCACTTTTCATTTTGTAGGAATGTTGAACGCATCTCAACCGTTGATCTACTCATCAATGGATCTGATCAAAAGTGATTAAATATCATGATTTAAAATATCAATTATCTCAATCGTTGATCAATGCGCTCAACATCCTTACAAAACGAAAGGTATTTTGTAGGTACATTAATCCCCATATATATATATATATATATATATATATATATATATATATATATAATCAAGTCCATTTCATTATGGCACAACTTGACTCGCGGTGTTAACGTCTCTTTATTTCTCAATTTAATTCATAAGACCCCCATATAATGGGAAAGATCTAACTAATTTTATATTTATATAATATGATTGCACGCATTGTAGCTATAAAAAATAAAAAAATATCGATGATGGTTCGATTTTGTGATCAGTCTCCATCCAAAAATAGTCAAAGTCTATGCACGATTTTGTGATACTCATTTGACAGTGACGATGATTAATTGGTTCATGTTGCAATACAAAAACATTCTCCTTGAAAGAAAGAATGCATTTGTGCAATGGTCAAAGTCTATGCACGAGGTTGGTACAATTGGACAACTGAGTCATTATGAAATCGTTGGATGCTAGTAGTTTTAGGTTCGATTTTTAGAGTCGACACATTGATCAGAATTATCCTTTTACCGTTTCCCATTCAAAATTTAAGTTAGTTAGATGCTGATAGTCCAATGCACCGATGAATCTCTTTTTTGCACAATGAAAACAAGGCTTCAATTAGCAACATGCAAAACTTTGATTTGATTAATGTTTACTTATATACGGTGAGATTATGATATATGTATGTATATGTGTATCTGATCCCCTGCCAGTCCAAACTCCAAAGTCTTCCAATGATATTTTGAGATGCAAGTAGAAGTAAAAGCAACACATTCAACTGATAATTTCCTTCCACTTGCAAAACAATCCAACACCTTTTTTCATAGTAATCATGGCCCTTATATGGTGTCAAAATAGTTGACCATCGTGTTCAGAGAGAGAGAGAGAGGACTAATTAACAATATTCTTTTGGTACATCCCCAAATATTTGGCAACTCTCTTATCATTTCATTCCTCAAATAGTGAGGTGCTCCATTTTGACACGATATTCACACCATCGTATGCCTAACTAATTTAATCTAACACAAATAACATGTGATGCCTCTGTCGAAATTTATTTAGTTTATTAAATACTTCTGTTCAAGTACACTATATATTTCATTTCTTTTTTACATAAAAAGATCGTTATATATATATATATATATATATATATATATATATATATATATATATTCCTATTTGTATTATTATTAGTTCCTAACCAGATTTTTTCCTTTGGAGTTTCTATCCGTAATTGCACTTACAATATTTTATATATTATTTTTATCTTTTAACTTATTTATTTTCTTATCATATATATAAGGTTGGGGTTCTTTTCTCTTCTTTCTATTTATATATTTACTTGTTATACTTTTATTATTATTATTATTATTATTATTATTATTATTATTATTATTATTATTATTATTATTATTATTATTAGTAGTAGTAGTAGTAGTAATGATAAATAGTTAACTCATTGATAAATAGTCATTGGCGCATGCACGCAGACAAAGGAGGGAGGACTCACCCCTGCGAGCTCCAACTATGGCGCGTTGCCGGGCAAGGGGGGACCCCTGCGAGAGCTCGTAGGGGGTCGAAATCCAGCTCCGACGTGCAACCCCCGGCTGCGCGTCTGCGCGACATGGCATTTTTTTGTTATTTTTAATTATTTATTTAATTTTTTAATATTATCACGTTATTGCAAGGAAGGAAGACAAACATTATGTCAGCGTCACGTCAGTTCTGTGATCTGGAGTCAAAGAAGATATCGGATGAAATGAATTAAAAGATGAAGAATATTCGTATTAGAAAGTGAAATTGAAAAATATTCTCAAATAAGAAGACATTTAATGTATTTTTTTTCGTATTATAATTAATCCACATCGAGTATCGAGTGGTGCACGAACCAAACCTCACAATCAAAACTTGGGGGGAGTTCAAAAACCACGTCCACGTCCACAAACACAAACACGGCTGGACCCACAGATTTGAACACATGCACGCAATCCAACAAGTACAAATGAGAGGATCTCATTCTCACAAGTCATGCAACGAGATCGTGCTTTTGACTAAATCCATTCATATTAAAGTTTTGTTTTCTCTTTAAATAATAATAATAATAATAATAATAATAATAATAATAATAATAATAATAATAATAATAATAAAGTCGTAGGGCTCAGAACGGGCGCACGCGTGAATGCAAATTGAGATATCTAAAATATTATTATAATATTAAGTAGGGCAAAATAAGCTAGCGGTGCTGCGACATGTATCTAACACGTGTAACATGTACGTAGAAAAAATATGTTTAATAATTATGAGTTCCCACAAATTAAACCGTACATATACGGTATATAATAATAATTAGTTATTAATTAATAACCCTAATAAGGAGACCGTCGTACTAGAGAGGTCATCAAACTTTTAATAGGTCAATTATATATAAATAAAAGGTAGTATATTTATCCACACGTGCGCGAGTGTCGTCCTCGTTTTTTTTTTTTGAATAATACGTTCGCTACCACAATTTTTTATGCATCATTAATTACTCATCGTATTAATTAAGATGCATTTAGACGATTCAATGCTCGGAAATAACCGTGAAATTGTGTGTTACGTATGCGAAATATTTATATATATAAGCACCTTAATTAATCAATTAAATTGGCCTGGCTTTTACTTGGATTTGACCCTAATATTATGTAAATATTATATATGTACTGAATTAGACATCATGCTTAATATGAAAGGTAAGATGGACAATGAGGACACGCAGCTTTTTGTTTGAGATGGTTTGTGATCATGATTCAAACCAAAAAAATAAATAAATAAAGAAAAAATAAAGATGGACAGATATATATGGAATGACACGTCCTTAGGTGGTCATAATCCTTTCTCACATGCAACCCTATCAAAACGTCACCTGTTTTGATATTTGACATCTTTCAAATCATAACTATATAGTATGTACTTCATTTCATCATAAATATCTTTAATCCTCAAATTTTAAATGGATATAATTCAATGTTTTTTTAAATGTTTTCCTTCTTGATTAACATTTGAATGAAGGTAAAAATATTTTATTATCAATACATTTTGGTCTTCTTTTTTTTTGTTATCTTGTGACCAAGGATGCCCTCCCTAATAATTTTTTCCCTTATTCTTAACTTGACCATTTCACAAAAAATTTGAATAGAAAAAGACTTCAGCAAAAAGAAAGACCGAAAATATAAATGTAATGCATGCATCATGTTGCACGCATATGGGCATAGAACATCTAAGTAATTAATTTTGACTCATACAAATGCATTTTTTTAATCATACGTGATTCAAATTTCAAACAATGCTACCCATTAGTTTCTCGACTGAAATAAATTTAAAATAACATAATAAACATCCGAATAATTTCATATTACCATTATAGTAACATATAATAGATAGTACAATAATAATTTTCCTGATAATATGTAATATGTATTATGTATTAGGAAAATTATCATTCAAGTATGGGGGTTATAATTAACAACATTTGCATAAAATTCTTATTTTTAAATAAAGACAAATGGTATTAATTAAGTGTAACAAAAGATGCACATAACATGGTATTTTCCATGTCACCAATATGATAATTTGGATTGTTAATTAAACTAAGAACTCATAACAAACAAGAGAACGATAATAATATTTGAATATTATATTTTCCTAAAAAAATGTGCCATGTATGAAAAATTATTTGCGATTCCAAGTGGTCAACGCCATTCCTTAATTTCCTTTGTTACACAGAATTAGTCATTACCGTTTCTACCGCAACAGTGAGGAAAAAAAATATAAATTAATACCATTTTTTCTTTCTAATTATGTCAATTTTTAATTAATTAGGTTTCGAAGATAAAACATATGACAATGCATGCGTGTCGTGTGATCACGCATGCACGGTCTCTCTTTTAATCTTTTTCTTATTTTGTGACCAATTAGGTCCTCCTCAATCGTTTCTGGTATTTTTTTTCGCTCCTTTTAATTTCTTATTCTTAATTAGCGGTTGACCATTTCATAAAACTTAAAGGAAACGAATTGAGTTAAAATTGACCTAACAGAAACGAAATGCGTATACAACATTGCTGTCCATTATATATATATATATATATATATATATATATATATATATATATATATTTGTCTGATTTGATTAAAACAATGCTACTCGAACGATTCCCTTGAAATGAACTATTTAATTCTTTATATTAATAATAAATTATTCAAGTTTGATTTTTTTTAATATCCACTCGGGATTCGTATTCTAATTTGAAATCGAGAGGAGGAGAAGAACAGTATTCTTCTGATTAATTGGGGATTAAAAAAAAATATTAGCTCCAAATCGATTTATTGGGCACAATCATGTTAATTAAACTTGACATATTCAAGTTTGAATTTGCACCCCACGCAGATGCAATATTTTGAATTCATATGAAAAAAAAACGCAGCAAGCTCTATATTATCACCTTTTTAACAAATATATTTATGGTTATTTTCGTAAACCTTATCTAAATTATTACGATTTTTCATATTTAACTTCAAATTAAGGACTTATTTTTATGTATCTCTAAACTATTACGATTTTACTTTAGTCCTTCCTTCTACTTCGATTATGTTTTTCATTACTTTTGATTTTTTTTCCCATTTTATGAAAAGATTAAATTGCTCATCCCTTCATAGCACATCAAATAATAAATAGAAAAAATAGAAAAAATTCGAGAGAAGGTAATTTAGTCTTTTTATAAATGACAAGTTTTTTGTGTAGCACTTTAATCCTTTCAGTGATTTTTATTTATTATTTCATGTTTTTCTGAAAGGAGTGGTAATTTAGTTTTTTCATAAATGAAAAAAGTAAAAGTAACGAAAAACATAACTGGACTAGATGAAAATAATAAAGTGAAAAATTTGTGATAATTTAGGAATATAAAAAATAAGTTCATAATTTAGAATTAGATACGAAAAATCGTGATAGTTTAGGAGTGATTTATGAAAATTAGGATTAAAAGGAGCCTTTTCTCTATTTTGTATTTTTTTTTGCCCCATGTGATATGCAAAAATAATGACTCGAAAGTGCTCGTTATTTCTCTCTCTTTTGGGAAACATTTCCTAAATCAGCTGTGATGCAAACTAAACGACGACATGCATGTCTATTATCATACGTAACGAAAAACGTATTCAAGTTATATTTTACTTCTAGTTGGGAAATCAGACAAATTCTCCTAATAATTAATGAAGGGGCAAAATAAAAATATCGACCAGAATATTATGTTGTTTGAACCTTAAGAGGACGTCAATATTTATGTGCAAGATTCTTAATCGTTGCATCATTGCGTACAAACATATATAGCTAGCTGGTCATCCTTTACTAATTAGTTTATCATCTAAGTAATTAAACAAAAAAAAATGAAGACATGAGTTTGAGTGTATGTCAAACTTTAGAATTAATATTTGAATTATTTCTATAAACTTCGCATGTAATATCAAACTTCGGACTTATTTTTCTATATTTTTGAACTATCGTGACTTTTCCACTTTAATCATCACGTCCACTTCTATTAGTTTTGTGTTTTCTCATTTACGAAAAAAACTAAATTACCCCTCCTTCGTAACACATGAAATAACAAAATAAAAATAAAAAAAAGTTGGAAAAGTTTTTCCTTCTCTCTTGCTTGCGACGCAGATCGACCTTTGCTGGAATTTTCTTTTTTTTATATTTGTTATTTGATGTATTAGAAAGATAATTTAGTCTTTTCATAAATAAAAAAATAAAAATAACATAATTGGACGGAATGATTAAAATAAAAAAGTCGTGATAGTTTAGGGATTCAAAAAAATAAATTTGTAGTTTAAAATTAAATACAAAAAATCATGATAGTGTATGAGAGGTTTTTGAAAATAATCTTTAATATTTGAAGCACATCAATTAAAAAAACATGGTGTGACTTAAAAGATAACTTTTAGAGGCTCCAGAGATCAGTCAAACTAATTTTTTTTATTTTATCTATATTTTTCAAATAATGATTTTTATAACTTTTAAAATTAAAATATTGGCCTGATTGTTATGTGATAGTACATTATTTTCATATGGTTAAATTTTAAAAAAAATATAAAAATAATATTTTTATTATAATTTAATCTTAAACTGTTCTAAATATTTAATATGATAAAGTTAACATTTTTAACTTGTAAAATACTATTGTTTTTTCTTGGAATAGGTTTGATGTGAATTTTAAAGCCACGCACACGTATAATTGTTATTTTTTAAAGCTATTTATGTTGCATTACAAAACTATTTTGAAAAGTTCCCTAACTCATAAAATATAATCTATCATGAAGACAATATAAACGAAACTGACGAGGAAAATATTATAGATCTCGCTTCATGTAGGTTTTAAGGGCCACGATGATTAAAATTTTGGATTATTTTTTATATATACGGTCTTAAACTATCATAATTTTCTGTATCTAATCTGAAAAATATGAATTTAATTTTTCGTATCTATAAACTATCATAAATTTTTTAATTTAATACGTCTATTTCTATTAAATTTTTTATTTTTTTTTCATTTATCAAAAAGCTAAATTGAATAAATCAACGGGAAACTTAGTCTTGGAGCGAGAGGTAACAGTAGATAGAATAATTAACATGAAAAATTTGCAATAGTTTAAAGATACAAAAAATATTGAATATAAAAAATCGTGATAATTTAGGAGTGAGATAATTTTAAAAATTTCGCATACTAACTAACGTACAAATTATATGCCATGTACATTTTGGGAATGTGCATGCATGATTATTGGGTAAAGTAATAAAGGATTAAAAATATTACTAAAATTAATGAACAATAATATGTGATAGTGGCCCATCATTATCCTTTTCTTTTCTTTTCTGTTTTTTTTTCGAGTGCGTGTTTACTGTTGAATGCTCGGTTAACAAAAAAAATGTACAAAAATCGTGATGCACACAAAGTAGTGGTGCATCTTTAACTCATCATACATCGTATGCCTGACGTCATTATTATGCCATGTAGACTCCACTTTGTCTCGTAACTTGTTAATTAATACGATTAAAAAAACTTTGAATTATGTGTAGCATCTTTTATTATCTTACAATTATGTGTAGCATCTGTCACCAAGAATAAGATTTGTTTTTTATTAATTTTTTGAAAATTAATAAAATTATGAGGCACTGCCGACGCTTCAAAGACACCCCTCACTACCAAGGCCCATACCGACATACCACACGGTCAAACCGCATCGTTTTGAACCGTTTTTTTCGCGGTTACCGTTTTAGTCCGCAAACGTAACAGTGCATTAAACAACTCTGTGTCGGAACGCGCCCCATTTTTAAAGCCCAAAAGTTGCCCAGCACCCTTATGCAAATAATAACAGCACAATTTATAATAAAAGCTTATATATGTTTCGTTACGCATAATATTAATAATAATATTATTATTATTACTAATATCAATTTATAACGAATTCAATACAATACATAAAAGTAAAAAAAAAAGAGGCAAAACGTAACAATGAAGACTTTGTGCAATTGGATCGACTAAGGCGGCGTTTTCACCGACCTTGTGCTCTGCTCGGTCCACGAACTCCTTTTTTTACATGCGCGACCGAACTCGTCATATATATATATATATAGGGCGCCTGGCACTGGCCGGGGTTCCAAATGGTCGCATTGATTAGTTGGATTTTGCGCGTCAAAGTCCAAAAGGCGCGAGCGCGCTCGGTCGAGTACTGAAGGCCGCGCCTCATACCGAAGCGGTGCGCCGCTTGGCCCTCGTATATGTGCTTCCACAAGGTGGCGGGCTCACTGTGGGACGCCGAGGAGCTCGGCAAACTCGCGCGCCCGGGCGCCGGAGACGCGCGGTATGATGAGCTGGCCGTCGTGCCGGCTTTGCGCGCCGCGCACATGACGCCGGCCGGGGGGAGCCCCGCGACGAGGCCGTACGACATGTTCTCCGACCGCGAGATGGAGGTGATGGTGTCCGCCCTGAAGCAGGTGGTGGCGGGGACGAGTCACGCCGCGGGCGCCGCCGATGGGATAGCTGCGCCGGGCCAGTCGCCCGCGCCGGTAGCGATGGCTTCGACGCCTGGCGCCGCGATAGGTACTGGTTACGGCGACGGCGACGGCGGTGGGGTGAAGAGGGAGAGGGAGGAGTGGATGAAAGGGTCTGATATGTCGTTCTTCAGAAGGTTTCGGGAGTTCGGATCGTCAACTAGCGGCGCAGGTGAGCACTTGTTCGTGTTTGAAGTGATTAGAGTTCTTGCAGCTGTGTTATGTTATTTCATGCACCTTCCTACCACTTCATGATCTTAACTCCTTCCTTGCTGGCTTGCTCTTTCGTTTCTGTTCTCTCCTTAATCTGATAAACCAAGTTCTTCAAAGAGCAAAGGAATTAAAGATCAACAGGTTACGTTCAAGTTTGAGCAGTTCTTTTGTGCAGTACCTTCGCACTTTGGTGCTGTTGCGCACATGAGTTTGCTTCTGTTGCAGAAGCAACATGAAGTTACTTAATTCTGCTGTGGGTTGGTCATTGAGTAAGATAATTGGTCTTCCTGTGTTCGCCCTTGAAGCTTCCGGCATATTAATTATGTCATGCCTTCGAGAATTCTTATAGTCTGATCGAGAGATTACACCTTCATCAGATATTAATACAAAATTACTCCTTGTTTTCTGATATGTAGTCCAACACGCAAAAGCCAAACGTCATCAAGAATCATACACATCCACATCTTTTTTTCTTGCACTACAAGGCTTGCCTCATTTATAAATGGAACTCCTTTGAACGGCCCTTCTTTGTTTCAGTCAACTCCTGTACGTTTCTTAATCACGAAATTGGTGCCCTTCTATCGACTCTAAATTTCTTTTCTTTTTCTTCTACTGATTTCTTGACTGTTAGCAAGTAAACTTTTTTTTATTCTTTAACACGAGTCCAAAAGAATCCGAAGCTTTTTCCGCATATGAAACATGTCTTTTTCTCAAACTTTTCATCTGTCATCTGACCTGATCTATTAAAATCCAAAACCACACTTTTTTTATTTCAGAAAACAGAGTACTCAGTGCGTGAATTTTTAATCTTCCTCCTCTATTCGCCTTACCCTTCCTGTGTTGCATACAGCACCGGAGCAAGCCGGTTCATCGCAAGCTCCGACGTCAAGAATGGATAGCGCTAGCGGGAGCTCATCTTCTGCCAGCGGAGGAACAGAACAGAGAAGAAGGTACAGGGGAGTACGGCAGCGGCCGTGGGGCAAGTGGGCGGCGGAGATAAGGGACCCTCTCAAAGCGGCACGCGTCTGGCTCGGCACGTTCGAGACCGCTGAGGCCGCCGCCCGCGCCTACGACGAGGCCGCCATCCGCTTCAGGGGGAACAGAGCAAAGCTCAACTTCCCCGAGAGCGCCCGACTACTCCGGCAGACTCCCGCAGTCGCCCCGTCGGTGAGGCTTCCGGAGTCGTCCGCCGCTCCTCCCGCGGCTCTCCTCGAGTCCCAGCCGTTCAGCAGGAATCAAGCGTCGGAGATAGCCGCGCGAGAGTACTTGGAGTACTCGAGGCTGCTCCTGGGAGCAGGAGAGCGCCGGGGGGCGTCTCCGGCCGAACTTCTCGGCCAAGTGTCTCGTCCAGGGCCTTCCGCAGCGTCTCAGTTCAGCAGTAGCCCTTCTTTGGGCGTGACCTCTACTTCTCCTCCACCTCTCATGGCCGCTCGTCCTGCTCCTGCTCCTGCTCCTGTTGCACCACCATCTCCCACACCATTCGATGCTTTGTTCTACACACCGGGAGAAGGAGAGCAGGAGATGAACTATTTCGAATCGTCACCATGGATGGAAGCAGGGCGGTTCCCGCCAACTTCGTCATCGGAGTAGAGAGATTGAGGAGGCACGATGACGTTCCATTCTTTGATTGATGAGTTTTTGTTCTCGATCCTCTGTCGTCCATTTCCATTTGTTTGAATTTATTTTTGTTCCTTGCTCTTTTTCTTATGTAGTCAACGGAAACTAAATGAATGAACTTTTGTCTTCTTACGTTGAATTCCACCAAAAAAAAATTGACATTAAAAATTGAAAAGTTGGCGAACGAAAAATGACATTAAAAAGAATGTGCAGTTCACACTGGTCAATGCCTAAAGTGGGAACAAAAATGAGCCCCATTTTAGTTTTATTAAGATTACGTTATGTATAATTATAAAAGTAGCATTTGAAATATTAGACATGTGCGATATCTACTTCTAAATTCATAATTGACATGTGCTATTCTTTTTATATTTCTTGATTTTTGTTTTGAAAGAACAGTGCCTTGGTCGGGTTGAACTTTGAACCCTTGTCCACTGACTAGATTTGGTGCCTCTTATTTATTTACATGTCAATTTGTTCATTTGGATGTGCATGTTGAAGTGAACATTGTTTAATCGGATTTGAAGTTTGATATATTTTTTTTTCATTTATCTCATTCAAAGTAAGCATGGCACGTGAAGACCGTACTTACGGACATATTTGTTCGTTCACATTTACCGGTGGCCAAAATTATTTAATATTTACCAACAGCAGTTGGAATGGACTGGATAACAATTTTTCATCGCTTAAACAGAGGTCTCGAGTTCAAAAATTTATGAATGCAAAAAATTTTTGTTGGAAGTCTCACTTGTCATAGCCAGACATACTGACGATATCAAAATAGTCAAGCTCGATGATGGGTCGAGACTCCGACCCGTGATCAGTGTGCATAACTCTTAGTGTCAGCTGAGTTGGACGATTGACACCGCTTTTCGGACACTAAGATGGCAACCGAAAAAAATAATTTAATATTTGACTTATTGGGTTATTTAGACTACGATGAGAAACTACGATGAAATCGAGAAAATTCTAACTTCGAAATTGAGACAATATAGCGTTGGTATTGCTCAATGGTTTTAAATCATTGCAATTTTAATACGTCAATGGATGTGTGACACCTTTAAATAGTTAGGCAACGACTGAATTTGAACTTTTTTTTACATCATCATTACCTGCTCAAATTGAAGTGATTAATATTTCAAAATTTGGATTGTTTTATAGTAGAAGATTTTAAAAATATTTCAACAATAAGCTAAAATCATTTTAAGATCGAGAAAAAAATGAACATATGTAGGACATTAGTATCATAGTAGTAAGATGAGAGATATACTAATGCATGTATTAGTTAAATAATAAGTTTGAATGTGATTACGATCATTCAATTATTAGAGTATTAACTGTATAATGCTAATTAATTTAATCATGATCTATAACATAAATTAAAATCAAATGATAATAATATGCTTTATGGAAGGGATGTAGGACGGTGGGTTTTCATTAACACACCGGTCGGACCGATGTCGAGACTTAAAACGACTCACGGATCGGTTGAAATTCAGGAAAAGGTTTGACCCACTTTGATTTGATCAAAACTCGGGTTCCATCGGATTAAGAGCTAAACTGGCTAAAGGAATGGGGCATAATTTTTCCCATTCCTTAGCCGTAAAGATATGTGGCCATGAAAAAGGGATTAAGTGAAACAGGATTGACCGGGTGGTAGAGTCGTGAAAACACTTTTTATTCTATATTTTAGACCTTAGCTCCATGGAACAATATGCTACTGCTGAAACATGGAAGAATTGAAAAAATTTTGAGATATAAAAAAATTATTACAATATTTAGACATTACGCGTGCATAACATTGTATTGAACTTTGAAATCGGATTGTCGGGTCAATCCGAACTCATGGCCGGACCGGGGCTTATATAACATTGTATTGAAATTTGAAATCGGATTGCATTTGATTAATGTAGTACTTCAATGGAAGCATAAACCACAATTATGACCTATCTATCAACTTAACATTTTACCATATAACGAAAGATTGAAAGATCCTTTTATGATTTAAAATAAATGTATTTTTATGCTTCACTTAGATAAATCATGATAAAATTTATGAGCACCAAACGGCAAGTTCATACTTTAGAATTAAACGCGAAAAATAACTATACTTCATGGAAGGTTTATGAAATTAACCATTTATATTTTTAAAATTTTACACACAATATTTGTGATTTTTCTCCACATCTTCTTATAATATTAATTTATTTTGTCAATTGGAAAAAATAATAACTTATAAATAATTTATTATTAAATATTTATTTTTAAAATCAAATTTAGATATTAAATTATATATATATATATATATATATATATATAGAGAGAGAGAGAGAGAGAGAGAGCATTTGATGTACAATAAGTGTAGAGCATTGATTTTACTTATTAGATTACTAAAATAAATATATATTAATTTAAATTATGTATTAAATAATAAATATGATTAAGATCAAGATCATCGAATTATCAAGTTATTTTAATAAATATGTATAATTCAATGGATATAATTTATATAGTCTTAAATGATACTTTTAGTATCAAATTATCTCAATAAATATAAATTTTTTCATCTAAGAAGTATAACATTAATCTAATGATAAATTATAATTATTAAATTAATTTAATTATGAAAAATAAGTACTTCACACTAAGATGTAGAGCGGGTGTCTACATATTCATTAACTTCTTGAATTATTTACCATCAATTTTAACTTATCAACTATTTATATCACGTATTCCTATCTTAAAACATTCTTATTCCTATCACAAGAATATAGTGAGCATAAATGTAGATTATTATAGGATTTATTAACCCTTTATCAAATATCTCTTTATATATATACCATATAATTTAATATGGATAAAATAACATTATTCTAATTTAATGATTCAGACTACTTTCTATTATATGAAAATGATACTAATATAAAATTTCAAAATTATGTATATATAATTTAAAATATGATAAATTTATCGTGAAGACTAATAAGTGTCTTCTTCTTTTCTACGCATGATCTCGAGTTCGAATTTTTATAAATGTTAAACATTTTTATTGAACACATGTCGCTGATAGATATATAGGCGACTTAATGAAATGAATTGAATTTGACCATAAATTATTTTTTAAAATGTGGACTTTTAACGTCGTGCGAATTAAACTTTGAACGTTATTTAATTTGGACATTATTTTCTGAGGGCTGACTACTTATAAAAAAAAAGGCTGTCGGGGGAGGAGGCAAAGGTTCAAGATGCAACTTTTAACTATTAGCTACCTGACGAGGGCAGCAATGGGGCCCAGCCCCAGACGTCTGTGATTCTTCTGTAGCCAAAACGGGTGGCATTTCTATCCGCCGCCGCAGCAGCAGCCTTTGCCTCTGTGACCAGCAGAGCAGCACAGCAACCAGCACCTGCAGCAGTCCCAAGAGCCCCCCAAAGGTCGTCCTCGTCTTCGCCGTTCTGACGAACTCACTGATGAATAGATAAAGGAATTAATAAACAAAGAAGAGACGTCGATCGTTGATTCGTAACCGAGATGACGTCGCAGGTCGAAGCGGCGTTTTTTCTGCATCGCTTGCGCTCCGCGACGCGACCTGCCGCCCCCGGAACAAGTCCCCGGTTGCCGGATGCGACGCGGCGCGTCCCAGGCCGCACGCGGCCATGCTGCCCCTCGTGGGCGCGCGTGGACGCTTCGTTGGCCTGACGCAGGCGTTTTTGGCGTCCAAGCACAAGAAACAGAGTACAGTGTAGATCTCGCCACATCGAATTCCACGAGTTGTTATTTTAGAGTAGATAAAAAATGATAATATCGCCCAACTTAATTTCTGAATAATACCATTTTTTTATCTCAATTTTATCACCGAACTTGATTTCTGAATAATACCATTTTTTATCTCAATTTTAAATTAATCAAGCATTAATAGGTCTATACATCACCCTTAGTCGTGGAATGTAAAAAATAAAAACGATATTTGGTTAACGTAATTCGTTATTAATGTATTTTTCTCAAAATTAATAATAGTTCGTAAATCGATATTTTCATCTATATACAAATTAATTAGATATGTCAGTATAGCGAGTCTAAAAATTAAGGATATATTTGAATTGAGGTAAATGAAAAATAAAGATGAAGAGGGAAAGAGAATTTTTTTGTTTAAATAAAATTTTGAAAGAGGAGAATCATTTTTTTCCTTCACTACTTTTTATTCGTGTTATTTTATTTTAACATCAAATTAAAGTGTAATTTTTTTCATTTTTCTTCATTTTTCTTCTCATTTTCTCCCCTTTTCTTTAATTAGTGTTCATCCAAACATAGTGTATGAAAAAGAATCATAAAAAAAGATTTATTTTTCGATAAAAATAATAATTAAAATTCGATTTCTTGGTCAAAAGTTTTGGGAATTTTGATTAGGTTCTAAAAAAGTTTAATTAGTTGCAATAAATGGTATTTAGTGTCTAAAAATTCAAAATATTAAATTAAAGTTTTGAGTTAATATGTGACTCCTTATAGTCATATATATTAATTTGAATACAATCGCTATATAGGATAAACAATTAACTAAAATTTAACTTTAAAGCTTGTAAGTGCATGTGAAAAAAATGCAACTTAAAGTTGATGATGACATTGTAGCATTATTGATTATAACAGTTGATGGTAAAATTGTAGTGATATGAGGAAGTCACTTATCTCGAACCTAGTTTTCTGTCTAAATTAGCAATCCACAAATTTACAATGTTTAAAAGTTGAACTATCATTCTAAATTCTGTCCAGTGTTTTTCTACTGAACATATATAATGCAAAATATGACTTCATCCTCTCTAGTTGATCAACATTCAGAAAAGTTGAGCTAATTAAAACAATTTTCCCTTCTAAAAGTCAAAAGTTTCAACTTCAAATTCAAATGTTTCTTACGGTCTGTTTGTAAATATAGTCCAATAAACTAGTCATGGATAACATATTAGTTAGTATATTACAGACCTGACTGTGATGGCTTCCTGGACTTTGGCAATTATAATTCATGTGTTTGACGTCAGGACTGAGCCAAGTGGTGCTAAGACGTTTGGAAAAGCTCTCTTTTGTAATTTGATTGCCAAAGGTGGAATTTTTAGCCGCCTTGCAATTTTATATTCCTCAACTGTCACTGAGCTGACTGCAAACTCAAAACAGGCATCTTTCCAGATAAAATGGAATTTTGTATAAAAATAACTCCTTACTTTGCCGTCTTCCTGACTGCAATTTTAAATTCCACCCTTAAATTTCACGTCTGCTGCTAGATGAACACACACAGTCCTGAGTTAAAACTTTTCATTGTAAGATTCAGATTATCCATGCTGTTAAACTTTTCATAGGGCCTGCAGTAATTTAAATACTAAAAAAAAATCTTACCCTTCCCACCAAAATCCAAAAGTGCAGATGAATGCCTCATGTGCCCGTGTCACCGCTTGCTTCAAAAATAAGGATAGCTTCCAAGAACTGCAACAATGACATCAATGGGAAAAAAAATGTAAATCATGAAAAGTGAAAAAAAGAGGAATCTGAAAGAAAAACGAGATTATAATAAAATAAAAAATATAAATGAAGTTTGTATAAATGCGAATTTGAATTTTTATTAAGTCACTTAGAAACACGCTTATGTGGAACTATATTCACAACAGTAAAAATACACCGAGTTACTGTTCAGTTTTCAATGTCTGCAGCTCCTCAATGTTAACAATTAGAAAGAAAAATACACAGGGACCCATTACACAGAAGTAAAATGAGATTGGCTCTATTTAGTCTGACCAGGTAATTCTTCCCACCCCGGTGAGATTTCTAAAAAAATAAGCCAGACTGGTTCGCTTGGTTCGAGTCCCTTCCTGCTACTCATGTCAGAGCAGCAGATCAAGTTTGGCTAAAATGGTTTATCTGCGTCTCTGACGCTGAGCGGTGGGGGGAAGCTTTTGGGAAGGCCCAGTAGGCAGCACCTGCCCAGTCTCTTGCTCTATGCGTTTCTTCAACTCTCTGAGGATTCGAATTTGGGCTAGCTTCTCAGGAGAGAGTTTATCCCAGTAGATTCCTGCATACGCAAATAAATTTCAGATCAAGCAATTTCCAAACTCCAAAATTGCATCCTAGCGAACAGGTGAGATGCAGCGTATAGTTCTCAACCTTGTGGCTTTGGAATTGTTGTATTGGTGAAGATGACCTGACTAGGAGTGCAAATAATGTCCACAGGGACATCATGAACCAACAATTTCTCCACTGGTATGTCGTCCACCAGTTGCTTGTCATGCACTATGATATGCATAAAACAGTTAAACAACAATCTAAAAGGATGTGATCAGCAAATAAAACATATACTACTAACGCCTTCAAGCTGATATGTTTAAACGATGTTTCTTTAGAGAAAAGTAGATATACTACTAACTCCAAACACAAACACGTAGATAGGTCAAGTACAATTCTGCCCCAAAATTCTGTGATCCTCTCTACTTGGGAATATAAATCTTATCGCCAATTCGGTGCATATCTTGAAAAACAGATGTTTCTTTAGAGAAAAGTAGATATACTACTAACTCCAAACACAAACACGTAGATAGGTCAAGTACAATTCTGCCCCAAAATTCTGTGATCCTCTCTACTTGGGAATATAAATCTTATCGCCAATTCGGTGCATATCTTGAAAAACGGTATATAACCAGTTCAAAACAACAAAATAAAATAGCATATAGTGGTCGTCTATTAATATATAATACAAGAAAAAATATGATCATATATTCATATATAATATTCAACATATGCATTGGAAAGTAAGGAGATTATGTTTACCAGATGTTACTATCATAGTGCTGTCATCAATAGCCCCCATATACCGCAACATTCCATATTCAAGTTCAGCAAATCCCTGCACCATTAGGTGGAATATAAAAATGCACAACATACAAACAAAAAATATTGCAAGTTTAAATGCACACATGGACTCACAGTATACAGATCTAAAGAAGGAAGAATGAAGGATATTAATATCTAAGCCACACCAAAACAGACAGAATTGTCATTGCACATATTTAGACAAACCTATGTTGCACGGATATGGTACGGGTACGGGTATGTCATTTTTTAAAAAGTTAGGGTCCAGGTGCATGCATATATATAATATTATAATATATATGATAAACTGCAATTTGCTAAAATAAAATTTAATAAACATTAATTAACAGAAGATTCAGAATAAATGAATAATTCAGGAAAAAGTGTAGTATTTAGAAGTTATTTTGATGGTAGTGTTAGATGGGGCCAACAAAGCCCATTCGTGGAGCTTTTCCAAACACGCTCAATTGCTCTCGTGTTATATAGTTTAGGGCTTCGAATGGCTTGGTGATCTGCTAAAAGGAGGCAGCTGATATGGAGGCTGACTGCAACTTGGAGAAAAGAATCAAGCCACCAGTGTGTTTCATTTGCCATGATAATGATGAAGAACATCCGGCTAGAAGGCTGTCCTCATTTCAGCGATGGAACTCACTTGACGCTGATAAGAGGCAGGAAGCCATAAAAAACACTTAGAAACATTAAGGTTTGGTTGGAAGCTACCTTCTTTCCCTCTTTGTGGACTATGTTTCCAGCTTTCTTCTTCCGCATGTATGGACAGTATTCAAACATACCCAGTTTCCAAACATACCCACACGTGCCCATTTATTGAAAAATATTTCTAAATATGGATACATTGAGGTACACGTACCCGAAGCCGGGTGCGTACCTGGTATGGGTACTCTAGCCTTATCCGTGTACCATCATAGAGACAAACAATAAACTTATTAGTTTGCTAGTGTTGATAGTGAGGTAAAAGACATCGACATAAGTAATACCTCGCCTTTCCCCAGTCGTGCTCCTGTTCTTGGATCAACTGCAACTGAACCAATAACTATCATATCCACTTTAATTTTTTCATCCAAGCCAATAGGCCGACCATATTTTGCAGCTCCTACAGAAGTGCATGCCTCCATAATTAAACCTGAAGGCACCATCTGAGATTCTAGGATGGAAAAGAATCCAGTCCTCAACCGTGGTTGAGGAGTCAAAAGCTTCTTTCCACCTGCACAATCCAGTTGTTACAACAACAACAAAGCCTTATCCCACTAGGTGTGGTCGGCTACATGGATCATACGACGCCATTCCGCTCTATTAGTAACCAAACCGCTCTATTAGTAACCAAACAACAACAACAAAGCCTTTCCAGTTGTTACAACTAGGAAAAATGTGAATAGTTATTGCCAGCAGCCAAAAAAAAGTATTGTTTTTTTAAGAATGAAAAATTGGTATTGTTGGCCACATACAAAAGAATAAGTTTACATATCCAGAATTCTGCATGACCACAACTAAACCCCTCCAGGGGAATTACAAATAATTTGAGAGGGGAAAACCTTTTCAGTGAATTGAGAAATGATCAAAGAGTTAACTACAGTGTTATACAATGCGAGTATTTAAGAAACCGTCCCATATAAATGGACAGAATATCGAAAGAACTTTTTCAAAATTACAATATGTAAGAAGCTTGATGCCTGTCTCCCTACAAAAGCTTCACTCAACATTGGAAAAGAAAATTAATTCAATAAAATCCTAGAAAAAAAGGTACCATGAACTCAATAGCTACAATCTCCTGTAGTCCTACCTCATGAGAATCTATTATCCACTAGCATATACACAACCAATTTTTTTCCCTTCAACCATGAAGGTTTCCAAGCTGCCCAAACACCTTAACTTTGGCATGTAGCAAAAGTTACCTTTTCAACTCTAGGTAAGTAGTCGTAAGTAGAAGGTAAAATGAGCTCGGATTGCCTTACAATCTTCAGGATAATGAAATGATATAACTCGATCAATGTCTCGATGATAGTTGTATGATTTTGACATTTACTAATCTTCCATAGATAGCCTTCTGACATTTAAGAAACTAATGGCAAGTTATAATGTCATTAAACTAGTAAAAACATTTCTATTGGCTCCATCAAAATAAATTTGAATTTGGGTGTTCATAATCATCATAATAAAAACAGCTACAAGTTTTGCTATGATCAAGTGGAAAATCTTCATTAAGAAACAAGAATATAAGCATACACGTAAATTTGATCTCGTTTCTGTTAATGCATAGTATATATTGTTTTTTTATTACTATGACATAGTAGTCTCTGTTTCATGACTTCAGATATTCAAAATTGGTTACTGGAATAATGAGATGTTTGGATCAGGGTTAAGTACTCATATTATTCTTTCTGAAATCCACTCTAACGCTGTCAAATCACAATTAGCAAACCATATTATTTTCAAAATAATAATAATAACAACACCACCATACCATATACTGAGAAACAACATTGCCCACAAAAGAAAATCATCCAAATATTAGATAAAAATCTTATTTTGTGGAAAAGTTAAGCAATATAAACCAACCTGAAAGGCTTAGGAATCTGACTTGTTTCTGTGGTGAATCTGGGTTAACCTTCACACACTGCGCCTTCTGAAATACTTCTAATCCCCCTAACTTGAATGCCACAAGATTTAAAACCACGTGAAGTGGTTATGCTAGGATACGTTTCATAAGACATCAATCCAAAAGTCTCAAGTATTCAGTAAAAGAAAGAATAGTAAACATATCAAAACTTTACACCAGCAAAAAAGAAAAAAAAAACACCTGACTTGATCTGAAATAACGTGTCGCTCAAATTTCATTTTTGAGAGCATTATGTACATTAACAAAATATATTGAAAAACCAGCACAGCTGTACTGGAATGGTTTATATCCTTGATCCCATTAATGAGTCAAATTATTGGTTTCAAGCAATATTGTATGAACCGTTCTAGTTTGAGATACCCCAAGGATGATGTCTAAGTGGATAAATATAATTAAGGCCTAATCAAGCTTTGACATTTCATAATTCGTCACATGATCTTTAAAGTGGCAGGAGTTACAATAAATGCTTTAAGCAAGATGGGCATTATTAATTCAGTATACAGTATACACTAAAGATAAAGTTTTCACATTTCAGTCACGATTATAGTCAATACAACGGTACACAAAAATAGAGATTATGCCTTTAATACTCACTTTGTCGGCGGCCACCGCGGCGCCGTCGAAGTTGGGGATGCGGTGGTGGACGGGACGAGGGTTCCGGGCGATGCCCTCGGCCTCCATGAGATCCCACACCCTCTTCCGAATCTTCCACTTCCACGCCTTCGGATCGCCTCCCTCCTCGTTGGACGACGCCGCAACGGCGGCCATGGACGAGCGTGCCTCCTGATCGAGGCGGAGCCGCTCGGCCTCAAACGCCGCGGGGTCGAAGGAGGGAGAGGAGCCCGACACCTTCGTGGCCGAGGTGGAGAACGGACGGACGGTCGAAAGGAATGCAACGGAATCAACGCCGAGTCCGGCGACTCTGAACGTAGTTGTTCGGGGGAGAGGGACCGCCGGAGGCCGCGGGGCGATGCGTTGGAGGGAGAGGAGGGGCGGCATCGTCTTTGTGTTGCTTGGCCGCTGCATACGTGGCGCTTTTTCGTTGCAAGTAAAATAATAAAAATATATGACCGTTTTGAGTTGCTTGGTCGTCCTCATGACACGTTTCCATAGATATGTTTCTGGGCCTTCTGGGACTGTGCGTTGGCCCGTTGCAAACGTTTTACCTTTTTTCTTGCTTTTAATGTTCTGAATATATCCTTATTCGGTAACAATTAGAGATGAACACGGATCGAGACGACCCAATCGCTCTAGTCCGGCCCGACGAATTTTTCAAGATTTTTCTCGACCTAGTTACTAATCGGGTTGGGATCGGATCTTATTTTCTCGAGATTCGATCGGAATTGGGTCCGAGATATTATAACCAATACTCGGTCCTAACTCGATTAAATATATTATATTACTATTAAATTATTATTAAATATTATATTTATACTTATTTTAAATAAAAATTATATTTTATTCGGTATATCATATATAATTTAATTAATAGTTATCATATTTATAAAATAACATTATTTTTTTTACTATTTTATTTATTATTTTACTTTTTTATTGTCAAACCAATCTCGGACCCGACTGTGACAGGACCGGATGTAATATCCCAAATTTAATTCATATATAATCACATGGGTTAATATTATATCATATTATTATTAAGCAAAATGATATATGTGTTAAGGCATGAGTTGTAACTCATAGTGTGTAATTGTTGAAATTGGTGAAAATTCGTCCAAAGCACGAAAATGTGATTTTCACAAAAGTAAAAATTTAGAAAATTAAAGTCACGGTAATTATTCCTATATATCAAAGAATTCTAAAAGTAATTTTTAATAATTTTTAGGAGATGATTTAGGTAGGTAAAACGTGGACACAAAATCGAAAAATCAGTGAGATGCGATTTTTGTTCTTCTACAAAAATTTAGATTTCAATTTTTTGATTATTTATTTTTATAAATATTTATTTTTAGATTCAAATGGTGTAAAAGCAAAACAATTTACTTAAATGACAATTACATATCAATATTGTCAACTACAAGGGTAAATTCATAACTCCAAGTGGTCGACTTCAAAGGTCGGTTTCTTATGCCTTATCATCCACCCCTTGTATGCTTTAACACATATTTCTATCCTTTTACCACCCCGTCCGAAAATCCAAGCGGAAGAAAATGATTATGTGCTTCTAGTGGAGGAAATTGGAGAAAAAATAAGGGATTACATTTTTAACTTGTGATATGTTCATACTTCTTATTCTTCTATTGATTTTAATTGCATAATTATTTAATTAGGGTTCCTCTAAATCTCTCTATCTTGCCCCTTTCTTGATTTTCTTAATTAAGGGGTTAAAATAAAGTTTTCATGAGGAAGAAGAATAAACCCTAGGTATAATTAAATCATTCCCGAATGTTTAGTCGATGATTTGCACACCTTAGGGTACTCCAAAATTTATGAAATTTCTTCTGATTGATCCTCTATAAGTCTACTTTCATTGAGTTTTGGAATTAATTTAATATGATTTCTGTAGAAAAAGTTATGCTCTTATATTTAAGGTACTATCACTCTATCCACCGAAATTATTATCCAAATTTGTAAATTATGTATTAAATCCAATATATCGTGGACTTATTTGCTAATTTCTTGTGTTATAGATATTTCTGTTAGGTTTCATTGACAATTGAAATCACTCTAAAATGGTATGTCTAGCGAAAGATATAAATATTTTATCAAGCCTTACTCAGTCTGTCAGGATGGAACTTAGGGCAGATTATACTAGTATTGATTAAATTTATTTTGCTGAGTACAAATATATATAAATTCATGTAATTTTATGAGTTACACTCTAGATGTCTAATATTTGGGAAAATTAAAAGTACTAGAACAGAGAATGTTTATTATTTTATATAAATAATAAAAGTAAGATCACTCAGTCTATTAGAACATAGAAATAACATAAAAATTAAGCTAAATGTTGATTTTCATGAGAACAAATCGTAATGAAAAAAGATATAAAACTTTTATATATTAATGTCTCTGTAATATAAAATAAAGAAAATTATAATGATGTCATTTGGTTATGTATATCAAAAGATATGAATTTTCTTTACTATGTGTGCAATCTGTCATAATATTACGCCAATCTTTATGTTAAATAGTTACTTAAGTTATAAGAGTAAATATTTAAGGGGCCATGTACCTCTTCAATTAATTATGTTTCATGTGTGATAGGCTTGTGTTCATATCATAGAAGTGATGTGTTTCTTATTATTATTGTATAGGAGTAGAAGAATAAAGTAGTGAAAAAAGAAAGGAAAAATCTTTTGGTAACTCTTATAGGTAAGTTGGTTTCTCCTACTTTATGTATTCATTTCTTTTGAATTCGGTGTGACATTAATTATTATATGTATTAAATGCATATTTTGATAAGTTTATATGAAAATTATGTGTTGAATGACTGATCAATTATGTGTTGAATGACTGATCAATTAATGGTTCATTGAAAGTTCTTATGTGAAATGTTATTGATCGGGTTTATAGGATGTAATCCTATTATGTTTGAATGAGCCTGATATAATTCATTTTCTTATATTCGAGATATATTTGTTATGTGATGAATCATGCATCAACATATGCTTGCATTTACATATATGGTGGTTAGAGCTAAGTGCTACTTCGCTGATCATGATGTGAGCCATCTCTAGAGTCCAATCCATTATTCTGTTCCCCAATAATGGGATGAGATAGACTTGAGTTAAGTGCCATGCGAATCTAAGTACCACATCGTAAGTAATCGCGATGAGGCCACTTCTAGAGTCCACCTATCACTACATGACATGTTTCCCGAAAGGGGTGAGATAGAATAGAGCTAAGTACTACATCGCTGATCACGATGAGAGCCACCTCTAGAGTTCACCTATCGATCACTGGCCAGTTGGTGATCCGTACATTTATATGAAAGTATTGCATTTACATACATCTGTTTGATATGATTGGAATGATATTGACGCAATTGGAGTGTGATGATTTTGATTAGAAAATTCTATATATTATTTTCAATTATATGAAAACACCCATTGCGATATTATAATTATTTCATATCTTTGCATGTCCCTCCGAATTAATTAGATGATAATACGTAGCGTATGAGTTATTAACTTACTGAGCTATTTTTGCTCATAATGTTGTTTCTAATATTTTTCATATCTTTGTAGCTTCTTGGATCATGTGAGGTCATAATCATAGCAGAGCTTAGCTCCTTTGATGTAAAGATATTGAGGTGAGTTGTTACTCTCGTGTCTTTTGTTAGGATGTCAAGAGAATTTGATATATGTGTTATATATGTGTCATTTTGTAGGAATGCAAAATCATTTTATGAAATGTAAAACTTAAAGAAGTTGGTTTGCTCTGTGTAATTTTTTATAATATATTTTCATTTCTTTTGCTTTTAAAAAACAAAATTATATCACGTTCCTGCATTTCTTCATAATTTTCTTTAATCGTCTGTAATGAGTCGCGAACTCCGGTTTAAATCGGGGTCGTGACACCGAGTCTTCTTTTCTGAAAACCAGAAGCAAATCCGATCGGGACCGAGTCGGCCGAGATGTGGTCCCCGGCCCGATTTTGCTCACCCCTAGTAACAATGCGGGGATCAATATGTCAACAATTAACACTTTTAGCAAAATAAAAAATATATGGAACTAGGTGTATGATAGTGGTGAACATCATCATTCGAATATTGAGAGATCATGAGTTTAAATTTCATCACTTCTTTATTTTAAGTCTTTACCTTCCTATGTAACCGAGAAAAATTTATCGCAATGATTCTATTTTTTCCTTAAGAGAAGGATTGAAGAATAACAAATAAAATAGAGCACCACAAACTCTTGAGGCCTTAACCAACTTAAGGTTCCTTAGTCACTAATTACTTGTGTATATTTCTATTAATCCCAATAATAATAAAACTAAGTTATCAATAATCAGGAATTTTATTTGATTTCTAATTTGATATATATATATATCACTACAAGAAAAAGTCGTATTTCTGACGGCCCATTTTCGACGGCCCGAAATCCGTCTAAAATATCGATGGTTTTTTCGGCGGATCTTCCAAACCGTCGATATTTTCGTCAGATAATTTTCGACGGTTTAAGCCGTCTAAAATTTCGACGGTGATAAATTCATCGAAAGATTCCGTCGAAAATATTTATACTTCGACGGTTATGACCGTCGATAATTTCGGCGGTTTATCTAACCGTCGAAACTTCCAGCGGTCTGAACCGTCGAAAATTTTTAACACTGGTTGCGTATAATTATTGAACTTATCGACGGTTTTGACCGTCGAAATTTGCGACGTTCAAAGCAACCGTCGACATTTCGGCGGTCATAACCGTCGATAGTATTTAAATAAAATATTCTACCTTAATTTTTTTTCGACGGCCTCAACCGTCGAAAATGAAAATTTATAATTTACACAAACTACATATCGATCTGTCGATGTTTTTGAAAATTTATCATTATGAGAATCGACGGCTAAAACCGTCGATATTTCGACGGTTTAATGAACCGTCAAAACTATCGACGACTAAAACTGTCGATATTTCGACGGTTTAAAGAACCGTCAAAACTATCGACGGCTAAAACCGTCGATATTTCGACGATTTGAATACCATCGAAACTATCGACGGTTTTTCCAGCGGATTCGAGCCGTCGAAATGCGAATTAATATAATATTATATTTACCTATGTTGCGGCGGTTTCGATCGTCGAAAAGTGGTTATATAAAAACCTGACCGCACTCTTACTTTGAACGTCCGTCCGCCGCCGCACGTTTCGTCCGCCGTTCGTCCGGCCGTCGACTGCCTCCTGCCCGAAGCTTCCGCCGCCGACCATCTCCGGCGCAGGTAGGTCCGATCCCCGCCCTCCTTTGATATATAATTTTTCTCTCCTTCAACCATCTCCGTGCGGTGGCCAGATCCGGCCGCCATTCGCGCGCAGCAGCCAGATCCGGCCGCCATTCGCGTGCGGCAGCCAGATCCGGCCGCCCTCCGCGTGCGGTGGCCAGATCCGGCCGCCCTCCGCGCGCGGCGGCCAGATCCGGCCGCCCTTGCGCTGTAAGGCTAACATGTAGCCACGAAAGCTTCCATGTTTAGAATTATAGTTAAGAATCCTTTAATCCTCTCCTCCCACTTCCTCTTCATCCGTTTCAATTCTGACTTTTGAAATATTTTATTGCTAATCGATGTTGGTTTGCCTGTAATCAACATCTATCATAGTTAGCACTGAGTCAGCTGGTCATTGCACCTACCAATAGCAGTACATCATATATATTGCACAGAATCTGAACCAGGGCCCAAATAGACTCAGCACTGAGTCAGCAATCCATTACATCTAACTGTATTGGTGGTGACACAAAAGATGCTACTCTATGGACAGATTTAAGCTTTCTTTTGGTCTTCTAACACCTTAAATTACAATGTCCAATCAGTCATCTTTAGTTACACTCCATGTTTCTTTGGTAAGAACTTCTTGGGCAGGGATTTATTTTCACAAACTGATCTCACTTAACCAAAAAAGAAAAGTTTGAGCTTATCCAACTTTTACTCAATTCTTTTCTTCATTTGGGAAAATTCAAACGTTCAAAGCAATGCCCTAGTGTGAGCTCGTCCCTAGTGTGAACGCTCCCTTGTGCGAGCTTGCACACCGATGAGGAAGAAAAAGGACAATTATGTTATATATACTTATTATATGCTATCTCTATACCTAGCAGTATGATTAGTAAACATTAGCTAAACAATCTGTTCTTCATCAGTTGTTTCATATTCATTTTTCTTTCCTTATACAATTTTGTATGACTGAAATTTTTTATGATTTGCAAATAATGCAGTCATTATGTCATACTTGAACGATCGTCGATGGATGTACAAAAGAAATAATCTTGGTCGTAGAGGCTTGACACAAGAATTTATAGATGGCGTTGACTATTATGTTACTGTGGCTTGTCAATCTTTACAATTTCAGCGGGAGGGAACAATTAGGTGTCCTTGTTTGAAATGTGCTAGCACAAAGTTACAGACGATAGAGACTGTCAAAGTTCACTTATATAGAAAGGATTTCAAACCCAATTATTGAGAATGAGATGATTTAGGCGAAGGAGCGCCTTCGACAAGCGTCCCAAATGAAGGTCTTCATTTTGTGGATCCTGAACCAACATTTGCTTCGCAATATGAACAGCCTGTTTATGACGCAGCTGCAACTGAGTATGGCAATATTAGATTTGAGCAGAATGAAGAGGCACCAAATCCAGAAGCAAGAGATTTTTATGACTTACTAAACGCATCGAGCCAACCCTTATGGCCTGGGTGTGAAAGTCATTCGGAACTATCACTTGCTGTTAGATTGTTGAATCTGAAAGCCGACCATAATATTTCACAAGCATGTTTTGATGTATTTCTAGATATTTTAAAAGAGGTCACACCAACTGGGGCTCGTATTCCTGAAAATTTTGTAGGACAAAAAGATTGGTTAGTAAACTTGGTCTTGGCTCAACTAAAATAGATTGTTGTCGTGATGGTTGTATGTTATATTACGGCGAGGACATCAATCTAAATGAATGCAAGTTTTGTGGGGCCGAACGATATAGAGTGACTAACAAATCTCAAGTCGCTGTGAAAAGAATGTATTATTTGCCTCTTATTCAAAGGCTTAAAAGACTATACTCGTTTATAGGGTCAGCGTCGCAGATGAAGTGGCATGCACAGCATAATACTTCTGAATGTGTCATGCTTCACCCATCGGATGGTGAAGCGTGGAAACATTTTGATCGTAAGCATCCTGATTTTGCTAGGGACCAAAGGAACATAAGGCTCGGATTATGCGCAGATGGTTTTACACCATATGGTCAAACTTCAGTTCCTTATTCATGTTGACCGGTAACAATAACACCTTATAATTTGCCACCTGGGATTTGTATGTCTGCACCTTATATGTTTTTTACATGCATTATTCCTGGTCCTCAGAGTCCTAAACAGAGGATAGACGTGTATTTACAACCTCTAATAGACGAGCTAAAAGAACTATGGGATGATGTCGTCGCTTATGATGTGTCAACCAAACAAAATTTCACATTGAGAGCTGCCTTATTGTGGATTGTTAATGACTTTTCAGCCTACGGGATGTTGTCTGGTTGGATGACTGCAGGAAAATTAGCTTGTCCATCTTGCATGGAACACTCAGATGCGTTCACTTTGAGAAATGGGGGTAAAAATACTTGGTTTGATTGCCATAGACGGTTTCTTACAGCTGATCATCCGTACAGAAATAACCGAAATGCATTTCGATGGAATAGGGTTGTGGAAGACATGCCTCCGGTCAGACGCTCGGGAGCTCAATTACGTCGCATTGTCAATGCTTTATGCAGAATTATCGACGACCCAAATGTCACATACAATGAGTATGGTGTTTGTCATAATTGGACCAAACGAAGTATATTCTGGGATTTACCGTATTGGTCTGATTGTTTGATACGTCATAACTTGGACGTCATGCACATTGAGAGAAATGTGTTTGAAAATGTATTCAACACCGTAATAGACATTAAGGGTAAAACAAAGCACAACCTCAAGGCGAGACTAGATTTGAAGGAGTATTGTCGACGGTCAGAGTTGCACTTAGTGACTTTACCTAACGAAAGATTATCTAAACCAAAAGCAAGTTATGTTCTCACTAAGGAGCAGAAGACCCAAGTGTGTCGCTGGATCCAAGAGCTGAGAATGTCGGATGGTTATGCATCAAATCTGACCCGATGTGTGGACATGAATAACTTGCGTTTGTTTGGCATGAAAAGTCACGACTGTCACATATTCATGGAAACATTGCTTCCTACTGCTTTTTCTTCACTCCCGGATAAGATTTGGAAGCCGATAATGGAGTTGAGTCAATTTTTCAAAGAATTGTGTTCTACAACATTAACGGTGGAAAACATGATCCAATTGGAACGTAATATTCCGATAACATTATGTAAGTTGAAACGAATATTTCCACCGGGATTCTTTGATTCCATGGAGCACTTACCTATTCATCTGTCATATGAGGCAATGGTAGGTGAACCAGTACAATATAGGTGGATGTATCCTTTTGAAAGATATCTTAATCGAATAAAAATGACGATTAAGAACAAAGCACGTGTCGAAGGATCCATTTGTGAAGCGTATATGATTTAGGAGATTTCATACTTCTGTTCTTACTACTTCGAGTTCCATGTTAAGTGTGCGAGGACCAGAGTCCGTCGAAATGATGAAGTTCCAGAAGAACAGTCTGATGTGTCATCTTTGTCGCTCTTCAATCAGTTAGGACGACATTTTGGGAAGCCAAGGAGTAGATGGCTCAGTGATGCAGAATTCAAGTCTGCCACGAATCATGTCCTTCTAAACACGCCGGAGGTGCAAAGCTACATTAAGTAAGTTTAATATCCATGCGTTCTTTTGTTTAACGTCTTCCCAAACACCATTTTGATTTAGCCATCACTTCGTATGTAGTGCTTTCTTGCAATACTACATTGTCCCTGAAGAACATGTACAAGATAGAATCGAGAATGATTTCGCACTGTGGTTTAAGGAACATGTAATTATCAAAATATTCTAAACAATTTGATGTCTTCAGCGTCTACTATACTCATTTATTTTCATATTAGGTTCTCAATACTGGCACGGCGTCTGGTCTTCATAATTTGGCATGGGGACCGGCTCGAGAGGTGAAAAGTTGGCCGGTGTATTTTGTGAATGGTTATAAGTTTCACACTGAAACTTGGTCGATCGGGAAGAAAACTGTGAACAGTGGAGTATGTGTCGTGGGATCCACGGACGGAGAAAATGAGCGTGACTACTACGGTGTTCTCAAAGACATTATTCAGCTGCAATATACTGGAGGTAATAAAGTCACATTATTTGAGTGTAATTGGCTTGATCCAAAGGAAAGGAGAGGGATGCGAGTTCACAAAGATTTCAAAATAGTTGAAATACGTCACAATAGGTGTTATGATCATTTTGATCCTTTCATTATTCCGTCTTCTACAAGACAAGTATATTATGTGCCATATCCGGAGAAAACCAGGGACAAATCACAATGGTGGGTTGTAATAAAGACGAAGGCAAGAAGCATGATAGAAGTTGATGGTGCATTGCAATGTGCCTTTCAAGATGACTCGCAGACGTCTGTGGCCCCTATTGTCGACACCGAATTAGTCGACGATCTACATGATTCGGAACACGTATTTGAAGACTTCAATAACATCGACATACAAAATGATGAAAAGGATTCGGACGAAGATGAATTTGAAACTACGACGACTTCTGATGATGATGACGGGTACCAGTCATGTGGAAATTCAGATGATGAGTAAAGGTGTCTTTACTTGTCGTCACGAATTATCAATTTTTTTTACCTTACAACTAGGATATTTTATTACGAATGTTGTCATCTTATGGATTGTTCATTTACGACTCATATTCATTTTGTTTGAGACAATAGTTTGTTTGAGGCGTTAGCGATGTATGTGGACAAACAATCGGATCAACAAATGCCTGACGCGGACGATGCATTCTTATATTCGCTACCATCTCGTGAGTGTTTGAAATAATGATCAAAAGAAGTCATTCGCAAAAGCTTATTCGAATTAATTTGTTTATTTTTTATAAGCGCCTCCGGATATTAGGAATTGGTTCTCGAGTTATACGTACAATTCCGTTCCTCAAGATGCAACACAAGACGTAGCCGAACATAGTCAGGTCGAGACGTTGTGACATTTGAATTTTTTGTCAATTGTGAATTTGACTTGTAATAAATTTTGTACTATGCAGATGTATCAATTTGTTAAAAGTAAAAACAAAGGAAAGGAGCCGGTCGTCCCTAGAGCTCTCAGTACTCCGTGTGCTCCTCCGTCAGCCACGGGCATTCGCATAACAGAGCGTTCTTCTCCTCCGTCAGCTCCTCGATCAGCCACGGGCATTCGCATAATAGAACGTTCTTCTCCGCTGGTCCTTCCTCTCACGCTGATATTGCGGACTTGGATACACAATTGCCACAACAACCCGTCAGAGCTCATTGTTCCGTGGAAGACTCGGACCAGGCTTCGTCAAATCGTGTTTACAAAGCATACGTGCAGCCAGATGGGAATTTAGGGTAAGTGTTATTTTATGTATATCGAATCCTTATTCATGCTTTGATTCAGCCATGACATTTTATAATTCTATGTCCTTCAAGATTTGTACCGTCGAAACCAGCGGCTGCAGCAGTTACTAAAGTATTGCGACATAGGTATACTAAAGCGTGACTTACATGGAGGGAAGTTCCTTATGCCACGAGACATATGTTATTTAATGAATTTCAGGTATCATTAGAAGCCAACATCATCATTAATATTTTTCTTCGTCATGCACATTAATTATTTTTAAACACTTACAGGCTGATGTGTGGTGGGAGCCCGAGCATACGAAAAAAATGTGGAAGGCTTTTAATTCTCGGTGCTCAAAGAGATTGTCCGCGATGCTTTCTGAAGCTCGAGCTGACGGAGAACGACCCAATTGGATCCCCGAGGCCGTTTGGATCGATTTGCTAGGAAAGTGGTCCACCGAAGAGTACAAAGTGAAATGCGAAAAAGCAAAAACCAGTCGAGAGTCCGACCAGGGAGCGTGCTTGCATTCGGGCGGATGTCTATCCACGAGCACGATTGCTAAGAAAATGATAAGGTCTTTCTCCGAACTCAGGACGAAATATTATACTTTAAGAAAATGGTAAGTAATTTGCAAATTTTAAAATATTATCTCATTGCAGGAGAAAGAGACGGGTAGACCACTGACTCAGGACGAAATATTTCTTCGAACCCATCAGAAGAAGAACAAAGAATGGGTCTCGAATTATGCCCGGGAGACATATGTATGTAAATTTTTGTGCCTTTACTTTTTTCGAAATTGCAAGTTAATAATTAATTAACAAAACTTTGAAGTCGATCACCTAATCGTCATTTGTAGTTAATTATTTTCTTTATATTTCAGGAGTCTTATAAAACAAAAGAAGTTGATCATATTACGCAAGTCACGCAGGAGGGGACCACACCGTTGACCCCAAGACAACTTTGGACGGATCACGTCGGCGTGAAGAAGGGTTGCATTTACGGACTTGGATCTTCTGTGAGTAACACAGATATTAGATATGGTCGACAAAGTACTTCAGGTTCATCTCCTTCTACTATGCAAGAAATTGTGGATCAGGTGACCATCAAGATTAGAGAAGAGGTCAGATAGGAATTCGAAGAACGTGAACGTCGTAACAGGGATGAAATGAAGAAAATGATGCGTGCCTTCATGCGTGGCGAAATGAATGACGATGACGCCGAGGTAGATTCATATATAATACATAATTATTTTTGGAATTTACTTTAATCTGATGCATCATTGTACTCATTAGATTCATATGCACTTTGACACTAACTTAGATTTTACTCTTCATCCCTTTCAGTTAGATCTGTAGACTTTCAAAGTTTTCACCGAAAATTGAGTGCAGACAGCTGGATCATGTAAATGTCAGTACTTAGTATAAACTTCAACATATATTAATGATCACCGCATGAAATCATAGGAAAAAAACTTAGCAACCTTATTTTAATGATAACTTTGGCATTTTGGATTTTAATGGTAATGATGATTAAAAGTCATATGTCTCTTTCTATTATTTTGGATGATTATGCTCGATTTTGCTTCAATTTTGATATTCGGCGTTAGCTTGTTAGTTTACGCATCTTCTATTGAATTTATCAAATTATGTTGATGTTAAATTCAAATAATGTTTTTATATTTTAGATTTTAGATTCAATTAGATTGTGATTACGCATCTTCAAAACTGAATTCATATTTTTTTTTGCATTTTATATGTTATAACTTTTACTCTATTTCAATTTTGTGCAGTGATGTTTTGCGACGAAGATGATATGCGAATTGAACTTCAGCTCTTCGTCGTGACGAAGACGTTATGCCGTTCAATTTGTGAATTCATGGGATGTTAAATTTGTTTGCTGTTTGGATTATGTGAATTAAGCACGCCGTTCCATTATCTCGTTCCATTATGGATGACGTTATTGAATCTGTGAATTATGGATCACATTATGGATTACGTTTCATGTTTGGATACCCTTATGCCGAATTGAATTATCTGTGATGTGATGTAATTGAATCTGTGATGTGATGTGCTTTATATGTGAATTATGATATATCAATCTGTGATGTGCTTTATAATTGAACTATCAAATGTGTTGTATTATCTGGGAATTATCTGTGAATTCACTAATTTTTTTATGTTTCCGACGGTCCTGACCGTCGGAAACAGCTGAAATATTACAATTTTCAACGGATTTTTTCGATACTTACCGACGGTTATATCCGTCGGTACACAATTATCGACGGTCGTAGCCCACGAGTAAAAGCCGTCGATACAAGATTGTCGACGATTTTAACCATCGATAATATCGACGGTTCAAGCCACCGATATATATCGACGGTTAAAACCGTCGATAGTTTCCACGGTTCAAGCCGCCGATAGATATCGACGGCACGAACCGTCGATAGTATCGACGGTTTAAGCCACCGATAAATATCGATAGCTCGAACCGTCGATACTATTATCGGTTCAAACCGTCGATATATATCGGCGGTCCTGACCATCGATAATATTGATTGTTAGCACCGTCGATATTTAACGTTCGACTGCCGCGCCCGCCAGCTAGACCGTCTGTAATACCGACGGTTCAGATGAAATCGTCGCAAAATATTTGCGACGCCCCTTTTTCACACGATCATTGTCCGTCGAAAGAATCGTCGAAAATCGTGATTTTCAACGGATCTGGCAAATTTACCGACGGTCCTAACCGTCGGTAAAAGACAGTTTTCTTGTAGTGTATGATTCGATACTAAAAAAATAGAGGTTATACATAATTGAATCAAAATAATGCTGATCCAATGGCCTATTTGTGTGCATGCAAGCTACTATCACAATTTATGAATCCACATTAATATTACTAATATATTATTTGCATGCTGTGTATAATTTTTTAAAAGAGGTTTTTACTTAATCGTAATAAATGTTTATAGATGGTATATATATTTTAAATATCTTAATGTGGTAAGACTAATTGAATTCAAACACTCGAATCATGATTTAATTTTATTATTTATCTCCAACCCCAGCCGGAACTGTATAAACAAATTCTAAGAGGGGCGACTATATTTCGAACTCGATTTTGCTATGTTAATTAGCTGATTTACATGTTTAATATGATATAGTACGATTGGATAAAAGACTCATGATATAAGTGACTTCTCAATACAATATATATATATATATATATATATATATATATATTCATGTGTTATTAGAAAATATGACGATTTCATTTTAGTTAATATTTTCACTTACAACTCATTTCTAGTCTACCTCCAAAATGAAGAAATATTCATTTGATTAAAAGTTTAAGCATTTCTTCATATCTGTTTCTATTAACTTTTTTTCTTATTTATTGAAAGATCATATTACTATATTCTATTGCTTGAAAGTATAAGAAAATTAAAAGATCTTTTAATGTGTACTTTTATAATTTTGTTCTCTTTTACAAGTAGTAGTAAGGTATAAAAACTTAATGATCGTATATAAAACAATTAACAAGAATATACACAGTTTAAACCAGCGTTCTTTGTAAAAGATAGATACGTAGTTAAATCACAACTACGAAGAGTAATATACAAGGGTTTAATAAATTCCTAATTCCTATTATAAATGAACGTATTTATAATGCATAAAAACATTCGGCTTTCAAAATATTAACCTTTAAAAATAATAAAAATAGAAGCGTATTAAAAAAGAGTAAAACATAAAAATAAATAAATAAGGCCACCAACTCTTTTTTCTTATTTTTCTATTATTTCTAAAATTTTATGTAGAAGTAAAAGAGAGATAAAAATGGTGACCTTAATAGTTTAACTGATAATTCATCTATAATCGGTTATGATAAAAATTGGATGAATTTTGTGTCATAATTACATATTTCCTTATCACACAATAGATGTCCTATTTTTAAAATTAGTAATATATAATTCTTATCACGAGAATGACTATATAAACACTCTAGGAGTCCAAAGAGAAAATAATCCGTCTTATAATTTTCTTCATTCAATAAAATTTTATATCGTCTTAAATTTTTTGAATTTTCTTGCGATGCATCAGTTCTCTTATACAGAAATCCTAAGCATATGATTTCCCAAGCTCTGAGCTTCTTTGCATTCTGCTCCTTTAGTCATTAAATATTTTGCATAAAGCAGATTTTTTTTTATTTCGGTACGAAAGAATTGAGTTTTGAGAACTTACTCTGTAAGCAATGACAATACGAAGATGATTGATAAGAAATTTTCAATGAGAATACTTTTCTTTTGTTTTTTTAGGAATGCACTATTTTTTTTCTCATTTTTAAAATATTTTTATCCAATTAAATTAAGCACAGAATATTTTTTGGGTCCAGCACAAAATAATGAATTTAAGATTTGCTTAATGTCTTACTGGGGGTAATTAAAAAAATAATAAATGATAGGCCTCTCAGGAAGCAACATATGGGCCCATGCCATAAGTGCGGCCCAAGACGTGCTTTCCTGGTTAACAGTCGCTTCCGGAGGACGATAAGGGCGAAAAAAAAAACCCGAAGGTCTGGAGCACGCAATGGAATACGTCATCACCGTCTCCTTTTTATTCTAACGCGCTGCTGCAATCTTTCAAACAATTCTCGGGGAGAGCTTACCGTCGAGACGCAAATGGCGGTTTCCTCCGCATCCACCGCGGCTTCCCTGTCGTCGTGCAACCTCCGCCGTCCGCTCGTCCTCCGACCGTCGGAGCTCGCCGCCTCTAGATCCCTCTGGTGTCCTTCCCTCGGCCGACGTCCCGCTGGGCGAGGGGGTCTCTCCGCTTTCGCCCAGCGACCAATTGCTCCCCTGGTTATTTCTCTTCCTCATTTGAACTTGCTTCTCCCTTTAGGTTTATTCTCCAGTTATTCCTATGGGGACTGCGTTTTTGTGTTTAATTGCTCTGGTTGTTGTAACCCGTATAGTTTGATTCTGTCTCCAATTTATTTACTTATTCATCAGAACTCTAAAAGGATTAGCCTCTAAATGATTGAATGCATCTATATTAGTTTATTATGATTTCACCCTATGTGTCTTCAATTCTTGAAATTTGAATGGTTGTTTCAAATATGTCAGCTTGCGTTTGTTGTAGTGATAAAATAGAAAATGGATTTTTTTTTTCTTGCTTCATTACATATCAACTGACTTTGTGAATAAGTCACTCGAACAGCTCTATTTAATAGCCGCCCTAGCTTTAACCTGAGATGATATCTTGATAAATTTATACACCTTTTATCATGTCCATTCCTAAGAGATAGGAATATTTTGATTGGGTTCACAAATCCGAACTCTTTCAAATTTAAAAAAAAATTAATATATATATATATTGATGTATTAATTTTAAAATTTAAAATGATTTGATTCTCTTAAATATTTGTGTTATGATATTAAGTTATGTGATCTGTTATATTTTTTTCTTAATTTTCTTAAATTTTAATATAGTTAACTGAAAATGTTTTATAATAGATTTAATTAATTTATTAAAGAATTAATACTTAACAAGAATATATTTTAAGTGTAATATAGAATAGTACATAAATATTTAATTATATCAACCCAATAATATTGCACAATCCCGCGTGTATCTTAAATACAATATCGGATAGTAAACATAAATATTTAATTACTATGTGTGTATCTCAATGATATAATAATTAGATATTCCCTCTCAGAAAGAATATATTAAACTAGCATACATCATATAATATCATATACACTTTGAAACTTTACATAAAAAGGGGCTGTATGGCCATAAAAATGAAAAAAAAAAAAAACTGCGGGCATGGTGTCTTGATCTCAGGTGACTTAAAGATGTCATAGCACTTCTCAACCAATAAGCCAATAATCAATGTGTGGAAGTAAGGCGGTACTACAATAAGATATAGAAATTTCAGGGCCTGCAATTGTAGGCACAGGTATGCCTCTGCCTTTGCCTAAGAATGTGTGTGTATGTTAAACTGAACAATGGATGGAGTTTCTCATAGACTTAATTGTTTTATGCTTATTGTTTGTATCATTTCTGTCCCATGCAGATTTTTACCATGGGATATATCTAACTACATCCCTCTCAAAAAAAAAAACTCTAACGAAATCATTGGACAGTAACATTCAATGATGCTTCTTGCAGCATTTCTTAATGTTCATCCTGGGTATGTGCACGATATTCTTGTTTGTCATTAGGGTGATGAACCGTGAATTACAAATTTCTATGTATTATAGATGAAGACTTTCCATCTAAATGGTTTAATTGATCTGTTCTTTTAAATTGATTCTACCTATGACTGGAATCTCTTTGAGTTTCATTGTTTATTATGTGTATAGAAACCCCTAAAAATATATGTGTATAGAAAAAGTTTGCTTTTTCTTTTTTTGGGCTGAGCTGTTAAAATTTACTGAGTCTGTATGTCCTACCTCTCTAGATTGAAGCAAAGAAGCAAACATACTCATCTTTTGATGACTTGCTGGAAAAAAGTGATAGGCCTGTCCTTGTCGACTTCTATGCAACTTGGTGCGTATTATTTTCTTTTTGACATGTTTATGAATTATGATTAATTGTCAATCATTATATCATTTTTTCCTTCAGACTGGAGTTTGATTACCTTTCATGAGTTTTAGGTTTTCTTTTATAATATCGTGAGTACGATGCCATTCGGTTCCCAATCTATCATCTATTCCTTTTTCTAAGCTGAAGATTGATTCCTATGCTTATGTCCCATTTTTAAGTAGGTTGGGTCTTCATAACTAGGCTTTTGGCTGTTATATCTTGGTTATTATGTCAAACGGGCAAATCTACAAATTTTGATTGGAGAGAACCATTTTGCTAGAAAGTGATCCATTTAGCATATAGGTAGTATACACAAATGGAAATGTTTGCTTCCTCCAAAGCATGTTTTACAGATATTTTTGTTGATGTTACACCTGCTCCTCACCTTTACTTTTGGTAGTATGTTGAGTAGTTTTCTTAAAAAAGGTATCATTGAGCACTTATCTACTTTCTAATGAACTTGCATATTTTTTAATATGGTTGATACAGAGGAATATATAAGCTTTTTCAATATGGTTGTTATCCTCTTTTCTTTTCACTAGGTGTGGTCCTTGTCAATTCATGGTTCCTGTACTCGAAGAAGTGAGTGAGAGAATGAATGACAAAATCCAAGTGGTGAAAATTGACACAGAGATATATGCAAGCATTGCCAATCGTTACCAAATACAGGCGCTGCCTACATTCATCATCTTTAGGGATGGAAAGCCATGCGACCGTTTTGTAAGTGGAAAAATCAGATCTTATATCATGCGCTGACATTGACTGTTTAGTTCCTTTTCGGTCTAATGTTCTGGATACTTTTGATTCATGCTCAGGAAGGAGCTATGAATGCTGACCAGCTTATCCAACGTGTTGAGAGTGCGCTTAAAGTCACACAATAGTTGATTATGCAATCTTTTAGGATGTATGATTTGTTGTAACTTGTAACATGCTCTCAATTGTTCAATTAAAAGTTCTCTTCTTCAATGATGAACAGGTTTCAGTTGTAGGAGTGCCTTTTCTAGGCGCCAGAAATTGATACATCTGTTTGTAGTTCTTCCATTACGTCCTTACATAGCATAATACTGAGCGTGAATTGTACAAGCTTCAAACTAAACTTTCACATCCCGATTCAGCAAAAAAAAGAGTGCGTTATTTTGCATCTTGGTCACTCCCTTTAACTGTGTTTTGAGTAATCAAAATTAGGTCTACGTATAATTCCTGTTGATACACAATTACACATACCTGGATTGAATACAAGAAGATATTTTGAATAGGGCCTTTTTCTTGCCTACGCTGGCTTGCCACAGTCCATGGCACCAAATTTCTGATTGCTCAACGAGGTACATGCACCTATTGTTCGTGGATAAGGGTGTCCTTTGAACTTGGACCTTGTGTTTACACTTTTACAGGTGGACATGTTACAGTTCTTTTAACAAAACCACACATTTATGTTCAACATTGTACCCCTCGGTTGGCTTACTCAGGGGAACTACAAGACCTTGTCCACGAGTGGTCACTGAAAACAATACGGTATTTACCTTTTTATAAGCTTAAATTCATGGTACACTCTGATATCTATAATTTATCACCCAGCATAACTTGCTGACATTAACATTTTCTCCCTGAAAAACATATTATAAGTTTCATTTATTTAGAGATTTTTTTTTCTGTTCTTATATTTAATGCTGCATGCACTTGTGTTGTGGACACTATTTCTGCCTCTTCGATGGAGGTCAGACCTAAATAAGGGTGTTCACGGGGTCAAGTCGGTCCGGTGAATCCGATGACCCGATCCGACTTAATTTGGGTCAGGTTGAATTGTTGGTCGAGTTTGATCCGACCCGAACTCCACGGGTTGGGTTCGGGTATGGGTTGGAATTTCTCATTCCGAGTGGACCCGACCTGATCCGGTGATTCGAACTTTTATTTATTTTTTTAATTAGTTGTAGTTCCAATATTTGTTTTAAAAATTTTATAAAAATTAAAATAAATTATTTTAATTATGGAATAATATTCCAATACTCCAAAAAAAATCTTTCTTTTTTCTTAAAATTAATATTAAATAATATAGAATAGTGAGAAAAAAATTTAAAAAAAAAAAGAAAAAAGGATGGTCGGGTGATTCGACCCGAACAGATCGAGTTGGGTCAAATTTTTTGCCCCTAAGAGCTGTTATCCGACCTGACCAAATTTGATCGGCTTAGGTCGAATTTGTTCACGAGTCGGGTCCAACTCGAACCGTGAACACTGGTAGACCTAAATTCAATTGTATTTGGAAGGCACCGACTATGGAGTTCAAACCTCATTTCTTTCAACCACTTTAAACCGTTAAAAATACATCGAAGCCCATAATGTTTCATGGTTGCGAAAACTTTTGAAAACAGTAACAACTTTTAGAAAGTTTATACATAATGGAATATAGTTTTATAATTTTATTTGATGTTATCTTCTCAGCTATGATGTGTCACGAATGTGCTACAGATATAAACTATTACTTTATCTTGCTTGTACAGTTAATCTTTGTTATCTATGTTTACAACCTTTCCCAACTTCAAGGTGACTTAGGAAGTTATATCTATTGTTGAGGCATTGCTTTCTTAGGTAGAACATTGAGCTTATTATCACCAATTCGTTGTTTTGAGGGCATGTGTTAACCCTTCGGTTCCTTTCCTTCTCTATTGTGTCATATTATAATATTTCTTTGTAACGAATGTCTCAAAGTTTTCATCAATTTGGGAATTACAGTTCTCTAGTGTCAATCTCATACATGTGCTCTGTTTATTCCTTGGTTCATGTTTTGGCAGATCAAGCAGGTAGGACCCGGTGAAGGGGAGTGTTTATTGTTCAATCTTTAAGGGAGAAGGTTTTGTTATTTTAATGTGTAGGAAAGAGCAAAATCGGGTTGGAGCTTGACTCACCTCGACTCAATTTTATCCAAAAAATTTGGACCCAGTACCGGGTTCAGGTTGGCCTGAGAAAATCAGGAATGAAATCAAAAATGGAATCAGATCAAAAAATATTTAAAAATAAAAAATATAAAAAACTTGTGATAATTAGTAAATATAAATCATAATTTAATCAAATAAACATCAACTTAACAAATATTATATCAATGTATCATATAATAAGATAATAAATTTTTTTAACACTTCAAAATGAATAAATAATGATCAAATTATCAAATAATTAGAATTATATCAATATTCTTAATAGTTTTTTATTATTATAATCAGGTCGTGTTTTTATATGTTGGACCCTATCCTGACCCGAAATTCGCCGAAATTTTTTATTCTTTAACCCGAACCCGGTCCGACTTATAGTCGGGACGGAAATATTTCTCAAAAATCCGGATTGGTGCGGTTCGGGTTGACCGGACCGTGCTCACCCCTATTAATGTGGATGGGATTCTTAGAGTTTGTTGTGGATGAAGGTACCCAGAGTTCGCCGACAAGCCTCCTACAAAATCAATTTGCAGATAACCATCAGTTAAGTGTTTTCTTACAACGTGTTATCATTGTTCCTGCTCAATTGTCATCGAACAGCAACAAATATATCAGCTTCATTAAGTGAACCATTTTTTCTTACTAAATTATATGATCCAAGTAACTTACGCTAGTAGAAATAGGGATATTTAACTTTATTAGCGAACAATATACCTTCACAGAATGGAAATACCTACAAGTAAAAGAACAAGTTAAGTTTGTATCACATACACATAGAATTCATGTGATACCTAGGAATATTGTTCATGTCAGTCACACTCAACTTATTGGTAATATTGTATCTTATATCCTAAATGATAAGATATTGTCTAAACACGTCAAGATCCGTTTGGAGAGCCATTTAATTGGACAAATTACAGGTCACTTTGTGCCTCCATGATCACAGAGAAGAGGTTGATGATACAAGACATCATGACAAGGAAAGAAAACTACCACACAACTGCTTCTTTTCTTATACCCTCTTGACCAAGTAATTTTATGTGGCCTTTTTTTTAAAAAAAAGTTGGAGCTACAGACACTTATTTCACGGCAATGATCCCTAGTTTAGTTTATATTATTGTAGATGTTTCTTTTTTTCTGAATTTTGTAGGATATCTGTCAATAAGTTTATCCCTACTTTAGTTTATATTAAAACGTGTCTTCACTGAGAATTGCATATAACAAAAAACTTTTTTTTAAAAAAAAAGTGAAGATTAGAAGTTGGAAAAGGCATCTTTTTTTTTTTAAAAAAACTGAAGATTAGCAGTTGGAAAAGGCATGTATCCATCATCCGGGGAAGGTTCATAAGCCGACGTGTTCTCACGTCGGTGCCATCCGTGAAATATTGTTATTTTTTTCCGATTAAACATCTGATATTTTTCAGACTTTGCTACTTCCACCTGTATAAAACTCCTCGGAGTGGGAGAAGAATGTGATATCCGATCGCTGTTGACGACTCATATGCAGTGGCTTAATTGAGGGAACTCATCGAAATCGTAACTAAAGCGAGCTTTTTGTTTATGGACTCGAACCTAGGTGATCTATCCATGATTAGAATGAAGCTTGGGTGAAACTAAATGAAAATTAGAACTGACCGACGTTAAAAAATCAACGGCTAAGTTATGGTTATGGATGAAATGCCACTTGAACCATATCCGACGAATTCCCCATGGCACATTAGAAGCATCATTGGAACTAAAATCTTTTGTAACATTTCGGTGAAGACACATCAATAGAAAATTCAATGTAATAATTAACATTTAACATCCTTAGCTTATTAATTTCGGATCACCGAATTTCCTGATAACGACATTAACTCTTTTTTTCTTTTAAAAAAAATAGTTGATGTACTCCTTAAAATATATAAATTAAAAGTGATGTAAACAATGTTTCTACAAAGTCCATAACTTGAAAAAAAAAACAACAACAACTAACGTTTACATTTGTTTTACTACTTTATCTTTCCCATTTCAAAATTAATTTATAGCATTAAGATATACCCTAACTCAGGTGTCATCCTTAGCTTAGTAATTTCGGATCACCGAATTTCCTGATAACGACATTAACTCTTTTTTTCTTTTTAAAAAAATAGTTGATGTACTCCTTAAAATATATAAATTAAAAGGGATGTAAATAATGGTTCTACAAAGTCCATAACTTGAAAAAAAAAATAACGTTTACATTTGTTTTTACTGCTTTATCCTTCCCATTTCAAAATTAATTTATAACAAATCAACGACGATCGGTGAAGTGGTATCCGACTGTGTTCCAAATGATTCGATGAGTGCTAATAATTTGAAATCGATTTTGGAATTTTAAATTTTTTTTCAGTCTCACCTCGATATCAAATTAGTATCGAATTAGTCAGATGTTAATAATTTTGGATATCGATAAAATATTATCGAAAAAAATAATTTATAACATTAAGATAAAGAAGCGGATATACCCTAACCCAGGTATCATCCTCTCTCTGCCGACACATTATTCATCATCATGTCCACATCTCAACCGCCTCATTAGCGTGGGCCACCACCTTATATTAACGATCACCTTCGTGGGGCCCACGTTATGGGTCACTTTTAGACACGGACTATCCGTCGGCAAAGACCCGTTTAGATTTATATTCAAAATTTGTTGGGGGATTTAATTATTAAACTACAACAAAATTAAAAATTATATTTTGAAGCTTACACGTGAATATTTTATGTTCTCAAAATTATGAGAAGAATTCGTATTTCGGTCGTCGTTTCACAAATTATGATTAGTATCATTTCGATCGAATTTTGATTTTATATGTGCATAAAAAAATTAATAATTAATGGAGAGCAAGAATCTTGGACACGAGTTAGCAAACAAATTAACAAAATATTAAAAAAGAGTTAAATTCCTTTCTTAACAGGCAATTGCCTTCGGGATATGCAAAGAAATGAAATTAATGAAGGAAACGAAATGAGAAGGTGATGGAATGAAGAAAGACCCTATAAATATCGTTAGCTTTTTTTTTTGGGAGAGAAATTAGATATGAAGAATTATACTAACAAGTGTCATACGAATCCAATATTATATATCGCAGTTGATTTAGTGATGTTTCCTATATTAATGGATTTGGGGTGGAAACAAATTAAAGGAATATATAAGTATGAACTATATATGCACATGGTTAGAGTTACATTGCTCCCTCGTGCACATATTATGATCTGATTAGCTAATCATGACTCAACACCTTGCTTAATTTGATTGTACAGGAGAGATATATAATTGAACGTGCACATCTAAAGGCGATTGCACATAGAAATTAATATATAATTCGGAAACTCGCAATAATTGTGATGCCGATGGATATTCCCCTATTCCAATCTCAAAGGATCGCGATCACGAACTAAGCCAAGAACACTTCTAAAGGAAGAATTAAATTATTGATCACAAAATTGTATGGGGCATATGGATAATATATATATATGATCAACCTAAATAAGTGATGAAACACGGCGGTAGAAATTAAAGATGGTTGACACAATTGATTAACGGAGTTGTGTCTTGAAACGTTGAGTGAGAGTCGTCATTCTTGATCAGGATATTCTTTATCGCTCGAGTTCGAACATTGAATTAATCATGTGCTAATAGCTCCGGACACTAATGGGTCATTGACCATGACCGAAAAAAATGGTGGCAATAGAGACGGTAGAGAACCCTCGTTCTCGGACCATAATACTTCTTATAGTTATTTATTTTTTTAATGTAGGCTTAGATATATCTTTATAATAAAAAATTTATGTCATTAAAAAAACTCGTGATCAGCACCGTCCATTAGCACGCATCTCGAGGCAAAAATCGGCTACACCTGGACCGAAGCTCAGTTCAGCGAGCTCCTATAAATACTTGTGAACTGCTAAACTTAACGATCATCGCAAGTCTCACACGCACTCGAAAGCCAATCGAAGACTGTTCGAGTTCGTAGCGTTGCAGGTACAGCTGCCAACAAATGGCCGAAGAGAAGCACCACCACCACCACTTCGGCCACCACAAGAGGGACGAGGAGGACGAAGAGGTCCAGTACTCCAACGTCAACACCGCCTACAACACCGGCGGCGACGACTACAACGCCGGCTCCGGCTACGGCGGGGCGGCCGGCTACGGTGCGTCGGGGTACAACGATGACGACTACGCGCGGCAGAAGAAAGAGCAGGAGTACGAGCGGTACGAGAAGGAGGAGAAGGAGCACAAGCGCAAGGAGCACATGGGCGAGATGGGCGCCCTCGCCGCCGGCGCTTTCGCTCTGGTACATATATATGTGATCGGAAATCGATGTTCTTATATATGTGTGCATGCATGCAGTTCGATCGATCTGATGAAATCTTTCGCATGCAGTACGAGAAGCACGAGACGAAGAAGGACCCGGAGCACGCGCACAGGCACAAGATAGAGGAGGAGGTGGCGGCGGCCGTGGCCGTCGGCAGCGGCGGGTACGCCTTCCACGAGCACCATGAGAAGAAGGAAGCCAAGGAGGAGGCCGAGGAGGCCCAGGGGAAGAAGCACCACTTCGGCATCTTTTAGGAGCTGAACGCTGCAGCTAGCCGTGATATATATATATATATATATATATATATATATATATATATATATATATATATGGATTATAATTAATAGTACCTACGTGCATATAATAAGCTAATTAACTACGCGAGCTCTTGCTGAATCCTCCATTGATGCACCTAAATAAACGCCTGGTTGTTGTGGCTTTCCTTCCCACAGTGTGCATGGACATGGTGGTGATGGTTGTTGTGGTGCTTGTGATAACCTCGTGGTTGTGACATGGTGTTGATTTGTTAATATATTGCTCTTTTTTTTTCCCGGTATATTGAACAGTTCTTTTGTGTAACGTGCTTGCTGGTTGAAAGCTATTTCTCCTTTGTTATTATATGGAAGAATTATATAGAGAGAGGAAAAAGAAAAAAATGTAGTTTCATCATGTAGTGTTGATCGTATTTTGTTTTTAATCTATAAAAATTATATATGAAGGATTACTAATATATTATGTTGTACCGATTAAAGACAAGACTATATATTAAAATAAATAGTAAGAAAGGGACTCTAGATTAAGAAATTTCTAATTTAATTTCCCTCTATAAAAAATGTGTGTATTTTTCTTATTTTTTTTATGAAACTTAACTTTTCTTGTCTTCCTTTATAATCAATAAATTAACCGTAAACTTCAAGGAAAACAAAAAGTTTTTTCAATATCACCATAGTGAAAATGATTGCAAAAAATGCACTATATGTACAAATTTAAATAAAATAAAATTTCTCATTCTTGAAATAAAATAAATAAACATTTCAGAGCTCTCTCTTCATCAAGACCAATTAATGTACTTATTTTTTTTCTATTTTACCAGCTCGAAGTAAATTTCTTATTCTTGAAATAAAATAAATAAACATTTTAAAATATTTCTTCATCAAGACCAATTAATGTACTATGCTGAAAATTTGAAGTTTGAACTAAGGTTAATTAACTACTTCCTCATTGTGTGTGTGTGTACGTTTTTTTTTTTTTTTTTTTTTTTTTGCGTTTGCTTTGATTGAAGATTTTGGGCGGATAGAGGGAAAGATGGATAAAAAATATATGAATGGAATATTTATATGGCTCATAAAGTCGCATTCTTCATATTCCAATTTTTTTTTAATTCTACCAACTTGATGGAACAAAGGAAGATGAACATTTTTCAAAGACATTGTCCCCGCGAAAAGCCCTAAAAGAATAAAAAGAACAAAAAAGTATATGATAAAAGATATTATGTTTATTAAAAATACGTATATAATAAAAGAAATGGTAACTTTTTTCCAAGTTAATTAATTATTTCCCTACATAAAATGTTTATTTAATCCCCCATCTCTTAGTTCTATTACGTACCTCAGAACTCTTTTTTCAATTACGAATATCTACAAAACGAAATGAACGATCCGAGACCTCTTGTGATCATTTTGATTGACAAATAGAGATCTAATAATTAATAGAGGGAAATAATATAGACAAATTAAGAAGAAGCGTAAAGGGCATGCACTTCACTTTCACATAATTAAATTTCGATCTATTCTTGTAAATAGTATCATGTGAAAGCAAGGTAAATGACACATGATTGATATCATAATCGAATAGACAATGGGACAATGTTCCAATACTTGTAAACAAAGTAAATGCCATAAATAGTTGATCTCACTTGATGAAGAAAAATAGAATATTCGATTTGTTATAGTTAGTAAGCTTGCTATGATGGATCAATTTACCACAATTGTTCCTGACATTTTATATCTGTTTTAGACAGATTAATATGTTCTTTTTTTGTTAATGTTCTTAAAAAGAGTTTTCTGTATTTTTTTCACTAAATTAAAAGTTTCTGTCAATTGGTTGGGGAAAATGAGGCCTTCAATATCTCTTTCATAGATCTATTTCCACAAGAAAATATATGCATTACAATCATTTAAATACCATATTAATTATAAAGCAAAATGAGGCCAAGAGTCATTCCCTTTTCCTTGGGAAGAAGGGCACTTCCCTTGTTCCCATCAACAAACACCCCTTATCTTAAGTGCAATATTTAACTGGTGGAGGTGGCTTTGATTAATAGCTAGATCAAACTTTGAGTTGATGCCTTCCTCGAGGTCCTTTATACCAAGTTATCATGCAGCCATAATTATTTCAGAGAAGATCAATGATTAACACGAAAGTTCAGAATTTGCATAATGAAAAAGAATTAACTCTTTATAATTCTAATATATAATAGTGTCATCAAGACAAAGACAAAGCACAAAGTCATCTAATAGTTTGAGTAGGTCCACTCTTGGGAAACAACTATTTTGTGTGTGGAAAGTTTGGAAGGAACATTCTCAGGGATGGGAATGCACCACACACTGCATGTTTTCACACACACACACCTCCTTTATAATTCCATCCACATGGCTCCCAAAGTCTTGTTACCAAGTCAAGAAAATGAAAGCATGACAGAAACAAAATTGGAACAGCCATGGTGGATCCCTTAACTACTAAGCTGTGACTATATGCATGATGGGGCACTTGGCCTTTTTTTCTTTTGTTAAATGTTCATATATGCAATATATATATATATATATATATATATATATAATATAATATTTTGGCACAACATTATTTGGTATTCTTATAGATGAAGTTATCAGAATGAATATTCTCTTGTCATTAAATGTGGTTTGGTAGTTGATGACTTTATTTTGAGTATCATTAATATTCTATTGTCTCTTAATTTTGCCCTTCATTTTTATTGTAAGCTTCATCTTCTACCCAATTTATATTAATTTAATATTTAACCATTTTTTATGTATTTCTCTCTTTTTCTATCTCGTGCACTCCCAGCCAATATGAGATTGAAGACACATTAAATTAATGTAATATACATATAAAATAGTTTTAAAATTAAAAAATAGTTCATAAAAATGTGAAAAAGGTCACCAATAATCAACATATGCAAAACTTTCACTTTCTTTTTTCATATATTGTAATTTATCTCCATTTTACTATCTTTATTTTCATTCTATTTCATCTATTTTTTAGCATTATATATATATTGTAATTACAGTTTTCATATTATTTAAATTTATATGTATGTATCATATCTCATATTATACATATTAGAATTATATTTTTATCATGAAAAATTAAAATACTAGCATCTCCAAGAGAGACAATAGAGAAATAAAAAATGAATGGAAGATTAATTAAGAAAAAAAGTTGGCTGACAAGTGGCAACTAGAATTGAAGATGTGAGAGAAGATAAATTAAAACTAAATAGAGGGTAAAGGCATCAAGGGCACCCAATACTTCATTTTGCTATAAATGTGGTTTGGTGGTTGATGACTTTGCATGAAAGGGTCATGGGACAATTAATTAAGAAGCTAACAAATATGTAGTTAATATCACGCCCACTTAAGCCCTGCCCCAAGTGAAACTGCATGGAAATTGGTTGCTCCCATGCAGTTGTGCATTGTTCACTTAAAGAAAAAAGAAAACAGATAATTATGCCTTAATATGAAAGGTCAAGTATATATTGATTTCTCAAGAAAAATATGGGCACTTCCGTAAATTCGGATATGAAAGTCCCCCCTATAAATTCCAACCCCGTCAACTCCCCCATCCAACAAGGCGTCCATCAAGCTGCAGGATCTTTCGTAATTCTTGATCAGGTTCAAGTTTGAACAGTGAAGCCATGGCCGAGGAGAAGAAGCACCACCACCTGTTCCACCGCAGCAAGGACGAGGAGGAGGTGAACCCGTCTGACAAGGACCACCGGAAGGAGGAGAAGCACCACAAGCACTTGGAACAGCTCGGCGAACTCGGCGCCTTGGCTGCCGGTGCATACGCTCTGGTAATTAATTAATTAACTGATCAGTCCCAGGAGTAATCAACCATTTGGTAGTGGATTGCTAATTTTATGAGCTTGTAATTGTGTTCTGAAATGAGCTAATCTTCTAGTGGTTTTGCAACCTTTTCTTCTTTCTGAAACGTTGTGAACTGCGCAGCACGAGAAGCACAAGGCAAAGAAGGACCCCGAGAACGCGCACAAGCACAAGGTCGGCGAGGAGATCGCCGCGACTGTTGCCGTCGGCAGCGCCGGATTCGCGTTCCACGAGCACCATGAGAAGAAGGATGCGAAGAAGAAGGCCAGCAACGACGAGTAGATTCATCAGTATGTGATCGTCGCACTTGATGAACGAGTGCTAAATAAATGATGTGTTCATGTTTTCGTTGCAATATTCCCGTTTCTGAAGCTGTGTGTTGAGGATTGGACGTGCTCCTTCTTCGACTTAATTAAGTAAGCTGTGTGCACTTTTGTTTGGATCTTAAAAACTCTCTTGTTCATGCCATAATTAATTACAATATATATACATCACCAGAATTTTGAACAACAATAACAACATAGCCTTATCCTACTAGGTGGGGTCGACTATATGGATCATACGACGAATTCGTTAATCCATGTTCATAAGATTCGACAGGATTTTATGCTGACTATCGGGGCCTAACACAATTCTCCTTCTTTATCCGGACTTGGGACCGGCTATAAAATATAGGCGGAGTTACCAGAATTTTGAAATTGTGAATATTTATGCATTTTCTTTATTTGAGTGTAAAGGCATAAATGATGTATTGTATGCTATGTACAACATTTTAATAAGGAATCATAATCTTAATTTAATGAGGACACGTATATATCTTTTTTTTTTAATTACAGGTTGCATCTGGTTAGGTGCCATAAGGGAATAAGGGATCATCCAAGTAATTAAATGCAAGAAGTGCACTTATGTTGATTAGTTGCATGCATGTAACCAAATTGCGTTTCCTTCTATAAGAGAGTCGTTTGACGTCTTCAACTTCTAGGTGTGTTCACGGGTACCCGACCCGACTGTTCCCATTTTGATCGTGTCGGATCGGGTTAGGTCAGTCTCTTCTTTGAAGGGTTGAATTCGTGGATCGAATCGGGTCAGTCCTTTTTGAAAGGTTGGATTCGTATTTTCTTTTTTCTTTTAATTTTTTTATCTTTTTTATTATTTAATATAAAAAATATGATATAATATTTATTTTACACATTTAAAATATTTTATTTTAATATTTTTAGTACAAAAATATAGGCTGAAATTAAAAAAATAAAAAGTCGAGCCTTCGAATCGAGTCGGATCAACTTGGGTTGAAAAATTTCGATCCGTACCCGACCCGACCCAAGATCGGTTGAGATCGAGTCGAAACTTGACCGGACCCAAACTGATTTGTGTTAGGTGAGGTCATGTGAGTTGACCCCACCGTTAAACATTTATGGTATAGTTCCATGTGCAAAAGTATGTCAAAGGAGAGCAATCAAAAGGTGCATTCCGATTAATCCCACGGCAAGACTGCCAAATTCCGTGGGTTACCGTGTCGATCTCCTTTTTTATAATGTGATTCGTGATCATTCCATTTGTTTTTCTTTGTGAGGTATTTCGTAATAACTTATTTACATTATTATCAATTCCTTCGCAAAAATAATATAAAAATAAAAATCTAAAATTTTGTAATAAAACAAATAAATGTATATATATATATACGTATATATGTAATAGAATGTAATTTGATCATATTAAAACTTAAATTAGAACATTATTTGACTTATAATGTATGAGTATTATATTGAGGAAAATAATGAGAATTTTTTTTATAAAATCCTAAGTATAAACTTGTCCAAATTACATTTTTTTTATAACTGTCTATAACCATTTTTTTTTAAAAAAATATATATACAAAATGACTTATAAGTGCGATAAACTTATTACACAGACGTCTCTAGAATACACCTAAAAACAATAAGCACGACAAAAAAAATTCGATATTATCTTGCCTTAAAAAAATTAATCATCAGAAGGTAAAATTTATCCCTTCTCCATCTAACGTAAACAACGTTAATAGTAAAAAAAATAACCATCGATCATGATCAGCACGGCCCAACACAAGGACACTCATGATAATATTCATCTTGGACCGTGTTGTGCCCTTGAGCATCCATATGATTTTTTTTTCAGAAATTCATAGAACTAAAATAAAGCAATTTGGGGGTGTTTGGTACGGAATTAAGGGCTAGAACAAAGTGCTTGTTCTTAATTTTGCATCTAAACGTCTCATGAACAACATATTCTAATCAAATTTTAAAACAATTAAAACCACCTTGAAAACTACAATAACCATTAAATTTTGTTCTTAAAATAAGAACATAATGTTCTTGCCATGGCAAAGAGCAAATATTTTGTTCACTCTTTTTTTGTTATTTGATATTAATAATTGCACATAATTAATTATATTTTATATTTATTAAGTTGTATAGAAAATACACTATAAATAAATGATAATTAAAAACAATATTTTAAATACAAAAAATGAGAAATATTAATTCGTGATTAATTTATTATTTAATTAATATAAAATTATTATTATTTAACTATATAATATGTCTTAGAAATAAAAACTAGACCAATTATTTGTAAAAAAAATCATTTCTTTAAATAAATAAAATTATTTTATTATTAGTATTTATTATTTTATTTAAAAATTATCTATTTTATTTCACTCAAGTATTAGCATTTTTATCATGAATATTTATTTTTATTAATTATTAAATAATTGCATAACATTGCTTAATAAAATATGTAATTTCATATTCTTTTGTTCTCGATGTATCCAAACATTATTTATCTTTTGTTATAAGAACATTTTTCACTTTTGTTATTTTGATAAGAACAAAAAAAAGAATATTCCATGTAATTCCTATTAATTTTGTTCTCAAGGTGCAATTGTAGAATTCTTAAACTTTGCAATTAGTCCACTAATACCACATTATTTAAGTTTTACTTTAAAATTCCGGTAATCCATACAACGGTAAATTAAGTAAAAGAATAAGTATTTAAATTTTGTACTAAGGTTTTGTTTGGCAAAGGTAGCGGTTTGACTAGAGGATAACGGTTAGCTATTAGAGGATAACGGATAGCGATTTATTTATAAATCTAATAAAATATGTTTGATAAACATAGCGGTTAAATTAGCGTATAATATAAAATAACGAAAATAGACATAACATATAACTTGTGATCATTTTTATATACATCATATTCATATAATTTAATTTAAAATAATTATTTTGAATATTAATACTTTTAAAAATCTTATTTAATATAAAATATTGATTAATTCAAAATAAAAAACTTATTTGGGTTGTAAGTACAATTAAAGATGTGATATATAAAATAAAAATAATATATGATATTTAATAAGTAAATATTTTTTATTTTAAAAATGATGGTATAATAGGAAGAAAATATGAAAATATTACCTCTATACTCTATAAGCTAGAAGGAGTAGCTTATAACGATTTGTGTTCAAACATCTAAACGCTATTGAGAAAAAATATTTATTAAACGTTTGTAGTAGCGTTTTTATTCTAACAAAATGCTATCTGCTACTAAATACTTTACTTTTTTACGTGCCAAAGTGGAAATTAATATGCAAATAGCCATGGAACCCTAACGAAAAAGGAAAAAAAGAGAGATAAATTAATGAGAATTAATTACGCTTACATACAAATATCTATCTATGATTTGAGAGTACATAAGGCCCAACACATACAAAACAAGAACCTCTTCAATTCAACACAACAACTCCACGTTGCATGCATGCGAGCATGTCAGCAATCATGCATGGCTGTTTCCTGGCCGGCACTCCGGCGCGATCTGCTCATCTGATCACGACCTCTTCCTGCTAGCCATCGACGTATGATTCCCACTGAAGAAGTCCTCGATGTAATTCTCTAGGTCCTCGGGGCCGAACTTGACGTACTTATCCGTCTGCCGGCCGGGGTCGAGGTACTGGGAGAACCGCCCCACGAACGAGCGGTACGCCGGCACGATCACCGCCGATATGGACACCCGGAGCTCCGACTGCAGCTGCTCGTCGCTCACCACCCACGAGCTCTGCGTCTTGTAGACCTCGTCGAAAAGGGCGTTGAAGCTCTTGAACCGCTCCTTGAGCACCGGCTTCACCACGCTCCCCCTCGACTGGAGCCCCTCGTCTCTGAGGCACGCCAGCACCCGTGACCACGTCTCCCGCTGGTAGTTCTTGTGGTACTGCCGGAGCTCCGACGACCGCTTCCGGCTCCACGTGTCGCCCAGAAGCTTGTGGATCTCGGCGGACCCTTTGATCTTTTGCATGACGTATCTCCCGTTGTTCATGAAGAAGATGCTGCGCAAAGCCAAGTTTTTGTAGAGATTCGACTTTGTCTCCAAATTCGTGTGCAGCCACTCCATTATCTCGTTGAGTTGAGCCGCGAATGGGTTGTCGTCGCCGATGGTACTAATGCTTCCGCTACGTCCGCTACCGTCGTTATTGGTGGTGGTGCTACTGCTCCGGTGGCTTTCTTGACCGCCCTGTCCATGGCCGTCTTTGTCATGGCTCGATGACCTTTCGGAGTTCTTGTGCTCCCTGAACACCTGCTCCAAGGTTTTCAGGTACTCGCACGCGTACTTGAGGTAGTTCATTACGTAACGAGTGAGGGGGTGGACGGCGCCGCCCGGTACAGGGGTTTTGCTGGCATCCATCTTGATGGAGTTCTCAAGGTCGCAGAATATTGAGACGGCGGCCTCACCGAGACGATACCTAACAGAGGAAATCTCCTCCTTGAGGTCTTCGAACCCGGAGGAATCGTCCTGCGCTGCTTCGGCGGAGAACAGAGTAACCATGACGGGCTCCGCGTCGGACAGCGTCTCATATGCGTCGAGCACCTTGAAGAGCTTCTCGGCCGAGCGTTTCGTCATGCAGATGGCCTCCACGAAGGTGAGAAGCTGAACTATGACGCCGCGTGCGAGGTTGTGGAATAGGCCGTTGGAGATGTCGTGGTGACCCGCGAAGACTGCCGAGCAGAGGTCCTGCTCACTGGCGAAGGAGACGTTGATGACGTGCCGGAAGGCCTTGCACCAGTTAGCGATCTCGCCTTCCAGGGACTCCCATGGCATCTTGAGCACGTCGTCAATGCTGACCTTCTCGAAGCCGAGGCCCGGAAGAGCCGCTTCGAACGTATTCCGCCGGGCGATGGTGAACACCTGGCAGCACTCGGTGACGTAACCCGCCGAAATCATTGCGCCGGCGATCTCATGCAGCCTCCCAATGGTCTCCGTCGAGCACGTAGCAGTCGGTTCGGTGGACTGAGTCGATTGACAATCTGCCGGAGGCCACGCGCACCGGTCTGAGATTTCCTGAGCGCGGCCGAAGGATGGCGTCCGCTTGCTCTTTGAACCGGCGCTTCCGGGCTCTGATTGCTTCGTTCTCGGGTCCTCGAGCAAGGTGTAGAATTCGTCCTCGAGGAAGGACATGGAGTGCTGAAGGACCGCACCCGCTCGGTTCATCGCCTGGTAGTATTTCGGGTCGGCCGACGAGAAGTTGGCGAGGGCCGTCGTCAGCTTCAACACCCGTTCGATAGCTCCCAGAAGCGAGAGCTCGTCGTTTTTGGCCGACCATTTGTTCCCTCCGGTTTCGAACTTTATGATCTCCTTCTCCACGATCTCCACGTACCTATCAGTGGACGGCTCGGGGATCTCAGGTGGCTGAGGGCTCTCTTCCTGGACGCAGTCCTCCAGACCACGAAAGTGAGTGAGGAATTTATCGATGTCGTCGCAGAGCGATGCGAAACTTGCTTCGGTTTCGTCAGTGTTGCATGCTTCCTCGTCCTTTACGACATTAATATGTTGCACTGATCTGCCATTCCTGTCTTCCTCTTGTATGGTGTTCTTGTGCGAGTAGTCTTTGTCCTTCTTCTGGTAACCCTGTCCGAATCTTAGAGAGCGTAGGGAGAGGTTCCGGCTGATCTCGTGGTGCTTACCTTGAGAGGATAAACTGGTGAAGCTGCTGGATTTTTTAGGAGGATGAGATTGTTTCATATCCATCTCTCTCTCTGTCTCTGTCTCTCTCTGTTGATTATCTTTTGTTTTTCTTTCTCCACGATAGGAAACAGGGGGCAATGGAAGGCAAAGTGGAAGAGAACAAGGTTTGCGGAGAGAAGGAGAAAAATGAGGGAAAATGGAAGGTGCCAAAGAGGAAACTAAAGATAAAAGTAGAGAGAAAGAAGCTGGCGGGAAACAAGGAGGAAGAGTGATCCATGTTCGAAATAGTCGTTTCTATTTTTCTCTTTTTTAATAGTCAGTTAGTTAAGGGTGATCACGGGTTGGGTCGTGAACAAATTTGATCCGATCCAAATAAATTTGGTCGGGTCGGGTCAAGTCCCTTGGGGGCAGAAAATTCGACCCGAAGGGTCGGGTCGAGTCACATGACCATCTTTTTTTTTAATTTTTTATCTTACTTTTTATATTTATTTTAATATAAACAATTAATTAATTATTATTATAAAATATAAAATATACTTTTTTGAATATTTGAGCATCATTTTAATAGTTAAATATTTTATTTTAATATTTTTTTCCATTTTAAATCACCTATAGGACTAAAATAAGTAAATAAGTAAAAAATAATAATAAAAGTCGGGTCGGGTCGGATCGGGTTAGGATTTTTCAACCCGTACCCGACCTGAACCCTCATCGGGTTGAGTTCGGGTCAGGTCGGGTCCGACCCGACCACGATCTGACCTGGGTCGAGTCGGGTTGAGTTGTCGAGTTCACTGGGTTGACCCGACCCCCCTGCAGCTAGTAATTCTTAAGATGTTAAAAAGTGCACTTTATATTCATGCGAGACTTAACTAATTCGATTAGGTTCGTCTCATTTAGTGCACAAATACATATTTTCACAACCAATAGAAAACATGTAAAATGCAACAGAATAAATAGAACGAGCAAAAATCTGCTTGTCTTGTATGACAACTTTTTCCCCTCAAATTAACAAATTTGATTGCGGCAGTTTCTTTTTTCTTCGATTATAAAGTGAGGATAATGGTCCTAAAAAGTTGTATATATCATATTTCATGGATAAAAATCGAAGTCCACAAGTGACTGCAGCAGTTATTTCATAATATGTCGAAAGATAATTATTTCACCCTTGGACTTATGTTATTTTAATAATTATTTCATAATATGTTATTTCACGCTTGCCGCTTGGGTTTCTTATATATGCATTGGATAGTGCACCTCATTCATATCAAATCGAAGTTATTTTTATGAGATCTACGCCTCTAAAATTTGGTCTTATTTTTTAGGTGGTGTTACATGTACCTTCTTCTTCCACATTCATACTCTACTTGCAAAGTAAAATAAAGATAATTATCATAAAAATATATAGTGGAAGACTTTAATCAACATATATTTCAAGACGTCATAATTAGCTCATGGGCCACATGAATTCTACATAGAGATAGAATTTCGGACAGGCCGCACGGCCCGGCACGCCGTCGACCCGCCCAAAAGCCGTGCCCGCCCAGCCCGACACGGACACGGTCCGCGCACGGAAACACGGACCGTGTCGTGCCATTCCGTGCCGGATCGTCCTACCGCACTGTTAACACGACACGGCCCGAGCACGATGAATACGGATCCGGCACGACACGGCCTGTTTTAGCACGAACACGGACCGCGCATGATGCATAACACGGTCCGCGCTGAAATCACACGGTCCATGTTATTTCGATTTGACAACATGATCACGGGACGAGTTCACGGGCGCATTATAAGTACAATACGGACCGTATTTAAATCAACGCAAACCGTGTTGAACCCCTCCGCCACTTATAAAATGCGGCCAGACTCCTCCCTTTTCTTCATCACTCTCATTATTTTTTCGCTCATCTCTCTCATACTCTCACTCTCACTCTCAATCTCCTCTCCTCTCCTTCCCCAATGGCTACATGACTACATCCCTCCCTTTCTCTCAATCTCATCTTCTCTCATTAAATAATAAGGTATCATTTTCACAATAGTCATTTTTAGACTCATTTCGAGTGATACTATCTTTTCTCTTGAAATTGATCTAAATAGCGACTGTTGTGAATATGATACCATGATTACTCAATGAGAGTTTGAAAATTATAACTATATAATTATTATATAATAATAATTAAAGTAGTCGGTAGTCATTAAACTAAAGTCATATTATAATTTCATTTAAGTACTAGTTTGCTTAGTATAATTTGGTTTAGTTATAACATAGTAATATAGTATATACTATTATACTATATAGTATCTTGGTTATAAAATAGTTAAATACTAATTTACTTAATATAACCTAGTTATAACTTAATATATAGTAATTAGTAAATTAGTACTTAACTATCTATACTAGATTACAAGTATGAAGTATACTAGTATTACTAATATATATTTATTAAATGCTTACCAATTAATTTTATGTATAAGGTTATAAGTTATAACCTATTAGTTATTACTTAGAACTCAATTGTTCATTTTACAAATTTATTTACTTAATAATTATAAATTAATGACTTAATGTATTTGAAAATTTAACTATATAATTGTTTATATAATAATTAAAGTAGTCACTACTCACTAGACTCACTAGTCACTAAGTCATATATTATATAATAATTAATAATACTAATTATATTATATAATAATCTATAAGTAAATTAAAAATTATAAAATTTCATGAAAGACAAAAAAAAGGGCCGTCCGACCCGGCACGATCCGGCCCGGTCAGGCCGGGCCCAGACCATGGCGGGGTCCAAAACGGACCGTGTGGCACAACACGACCCGTTTTCAAAACGGGCCATGTTGGCATGACACGACTCGCGGCACGGTCAAACACGGATTGACCAGCCCGAGCACGCCCCGACACAGCCCGTTTGTCCATCTCTAATTCTACATTACATAACTCATTAAGGGTTCAACATAATATATTATCACGAAGCATTCACGTGCAACTCTAACTCAAGGCCATACTACATCACATAACCCATTAAGGGTTCAACATAATACGCTATAATTATCTCACACATGAGTTCAACATCATAATAACACATAAGAAATTTCATGTACATGCTTAACATTGGCATGGTATGCATGCTATGAGTTACGACATACGACATGCGTAATTGTTCAATAACTGATAAGGAATCATACACATTTAAAAGGGGAGCTAAAATAGTCAAAAACTCCTATTTTGAGTGTTCACGACTGTGAAACTAATATCAGACTATTAATGTCAAGTACAAATTTTTGGGTGTACAACCCTGACAGTTTGATTATATATCACTAATTTGTTCATAATGTTTTCTACATAGTTTCAAATGACATTAATGTAAATTGTACTAAAAATAGACTTCGTCACCTATCCAATGATTATATATATATATATATATATATATATATATATATATATATATATATATATATACGATTTAATGGGGATCATATGCCTCATATGCGTATGATCCCCATATGCCCTCCTGCCCACCATGAGATTAAATCTGACGGTGGGCGGTCGAGTTTTTTCTCCTCCGACCGTGCTCCCTCCGACGGAGATCTCTTCGGCGTCGCTCCCTCCAGCGGCAATCTCTCCGGCGTCGCTTTTTTCGGCGACGATCTCTTCCTCCAACGGCGATCTCTCCGGCGATGATTTTTCCTCTCCATCGGCTCCCTCTCCCGCTCCCTCTCTCGCGATCCGGTCAGATTTGGCTGCCCCTCTCTCTCACCCTCGATCTCCCTCTCCCAACACCCCGATGTGGCCGGCCGCGGCCTGATCGGCCACCAGGCGACCTGGGCCGGCTGCGGCCTAATCTGGTCGCCAGGCGGCGGATCAGGCCTCGGGCGGGCGGATCATGTCGTGGGCGAGGCGAAGCGGTGAGGCACGGGCGGCGACGGTGAGGCGGTCCGGCCACGAGCGAGGAGAAGCAGCGAGGCGAGGCACGGGCGGCGATGGCGACGAGGCGAGGGCAGTCGAAAGGAAAGATTCATGCCGAAGGGGAGGATCCAGATCGCGTCAGAGGGAAAGATCCACCACCGATCTGACCTCACATACGGATTCGGGAACTTTGAGGGGTCGTGCCGGAGGGGATGCTGGCCGGCTCCCGCTGGATCGGAGGAAGGAGTTGCCGGCCGGTGAAGGGGAAGACGATAGGGGAGAGTGGAGCACTAGTCGCATATGAGAGAGGAGAGTTGGGAGACAGCTGTCGCGGGGGAGAGGAGGTGGGCATTGGGGGGAAGTTGTTTCCACCGTCCGATTAGATCGAACGGTGGACGAAATGCGTATGAGGGTCATACGCCATACAAGGCGTATGACTCCCATTAAATCCTTATATATATAGAACCACTATAACCTGTCCAATTATTATTTAAAAAAGGAGGCACAGATTGAGAATGATTATTTGATAGCTAAACATTAAAACATTCATGATGTTCTCTATACATTTCTTTTTGAGATGAAATAAAGTTTTGTAGAAAGATGACTTGATCATCTATCTACTTCATAAATTTCATGTTCAAATTCAATAAGAACAAATTTTGATACATTTTATAAGGTAATCTTATTGGTGGTTGATACATCTTGGCAATGGGTTACTTCTCTAGTCATAACTTTCTATACACCTCCAATTGAGCTGAAACCAAAACCTAAGAAAAATAGAATTCAACATCTATGCAAAAATATATTATTCATAATATTTAGATGGCAAAGATCTATCAAAAGCTCATTTTAACATAATGCATGAATTTAGACAGACCAAGAATTAACAAGCCCCTAATTTTTGGACACATAATTATATAATCATAATTAAACAAGATTGAGTAGAAAAATAGTAACGTTGCATGGTTATTAGTGAGAATATCATCAATGAAATAATAGTTTTTAAGACAAAACACGTAGTAGAAAAAAGAAAGAAATCTAATGCATATTTCCTAATCTCAAAGCTCTAAGAATCACAATGATTCTTATAAACCATAATTCATTAAAAAACATCATTAAGACAGAAATTTAGGACATATTCCCTCAAACATACCTTCCTTAGTGAGCCCTAATCCTTATATTCTTCCTCTCTTCCTCCTCATCTAGTTGAAATGGGCAGCTCCACCTCCAGCTCTCCTCCCAACCTTGCTGTCGAATGAGTGAGGACCTTCCCCTCCAATGTTGTTGCTGGTTGTGTTAGGGGAAAGAGTGAGGTGAGGTGGGTTTTTGGTGCTAGTAGAATGGGGTTTTCATGGGAGTTAAGTGAGGTAGATTGCTTTTAGGTTGTTTTAGAGTGTTGGGGTCGTTGGAGTTGGACTTCTTGTGGTTGTTGGTTTTTTTTTTGGATATTACATCTCTAACATATTGAGAGTTAGAAATAACGAATGATTTGTACTTTCTATTAGAAAGTATTTAGTACATTTTTATAAATGATAATAATAAGAAATATTAGTACATTTATTAATTAGATGAAGTATGAAATGCCCAATTTAGTCTAGAGAGCAAAGATATATGTGTATATATTTCTTCACTTTTGCGAATCATTCGTTCACACTTTTATTGTTGATCATAGATAATAACATTAACCTAGTAAACATATTAAACTAAATAATGATATAGGAAAGCTCTGTACTTCCCTTCGCTACAAGAAAAAGGGGATTTTTCGGCGGATAATTTCTGATGGACACAAATCCTCCGCAATTTGTGACGGATTCTTATCCGTCAAAATTTTCGACAGTCGGAGCCGTAAAAAAAATTAAAAATAAAATATGAAATCTAATATATATATTTTTTATTTCTACTATTTCGACAGTTAGAAGTTTCAACGGATAAGAATTCGTCAGAACTTCCGATTGTCAAAATCGTCAAAAATTAAAAAAAAAATTAAATATTATGTAACATATAATATCACATAATATATAATATATCTGTTATTTTATTATTTTAATTTCTGACGGTTTCGACAGTCCAAAGTTCTGATCTGTCGAAACTTTTGACTATCCAAATCGTCAAAATAAAAAAAATTAAATATTATGTAATATATAATATATTTAATATTTTATTATTTTAATTTCCGATGATTTGGATAGTCGAAAGTTTTGACGAATAAGAAGTTGTTGGAACTTTCGACTGTCGAAACGTCAGAGACTAAAATAACAATTTAATATTATGTAATATATAATATCATATAATATATAATAGGATTAAATGGGGTCCTCCCCCCTTAAAGGGTGTGTAAGGGGGGAGGACCCCCTCCCCCCATCCGCGCCCGTCGGATGGGGATCCGACGGGCGCGGCTTTGAATTTTAGTTTTTTTTAAATCCATTTTCTTTTTTTCGGTTTTCTTTTTTTTAAATCGGTTTCGATCCGCTCCCTCTCCCTCTCTCTTCTCCCTCCCTCTCTCGCCCGATGTCGGCGGCCAGATTTGGCCGCTCAGCGGCCGGATCTGACTGCGGCCGGCCAGATCTGACCGCTCGCGGCGGCTGGATCTGGCCGCTCGGCGGCCGAATCTGGCTGCCCGCGTCAAATCTGATGAGGGCGGCCGGATCTGGCCGCCCAGCCGCTCTCGCCGGGGCCGCCGTCGTCGCAGTGCTCTCTCGCCCCTTTCCGCCGCCGGTCTCGCCCCGCTGCCGTCGTGCTCTCGCCCACCACGACTGCTCTCTCGCCCCGCCTCCGCCGCTCTCTCGCCCCACCTCCGCCGCACTCTTGCCCGCCGCCGCAGTGCTCACTCGCCCCTTTCCGCTGTCGGTCTCGCCCCAGCAGCCGCTCTCTCGCCCCCCGCCACCGCCGCGTTGTGCTCTCGCCCGCCGCCGCTGCGCTCTCTCAGCTTCAGCTCTCTCAGCCCCGCCGCCGTCGCAATTGATTCTGAAATGTGTTCGACCTTCGATGTTGATTCATGAAAAATGTAATTTGTATGCATTTGTATGTGGTTTGAACTTGAACATGATTGTATTTAATTTCATTTGTCGTCAAAGAATTTGTATGCACTTGCACTTCAATGTGGTTGAAGTGCACTTTGATGTGGTTGAAGTGCACTTTGATGTAGTTTGATTGTCGAAAGATTGATTTTTTCTTGAATAGGAAATGAACATGATCGTCGAAAAGATAAAATTCCATTTCATTTGTCGGCGAAGAATTTGAATACACATGCACTTTGATGTTCAATTTTTATACATGAACATGATTGATTCATCGTCTGTGACATTTGTATTACATAACCCTCAACAACGTTTGTATTACATAACCCTCAGAACGGACGCTTGTATCACATATTCTCGTAACCTTCAGTACGTTTATATCACATTACAACATCAATCAATTACATTTCCAAATGTAGAACACATTACAATGAAATCACATTTTTCATAAATCAACATCGGCATGAACACATTAGAAACACATTCCAATGAATCAATTACATTCTCAAATTACATTTTTCATACATCGATATGAATCAATTACATTCTCAAATTACATTTCATACATCGACACATAAACAATCAATTACATTCCCATTCTCGACCAATTAAATTCCCATTCTTGATGAGGCTTCTCGATGCGATCACAAACTTCGACAATATTTATCCTAAATAAATAAAAATAATCACACGACAGGCGGCGTGCGGCGGCGGCATGCGAGGGTCCGGCAGCGGCATGCGAGGGTCCAGCGGCGGCATGCGAGGATCCGGCACGACGATGTCGGAGCGTGGTCACGGCGGGGTGGGGTCAGAGCGTGGCGGGGCAGTGTCGGAGCGCGGCGGGACGGTCGGAGCGCGGCGGGGCGGTGTCGGAGCGCAGCGGGGCGGTGGCGGAGCACGGCGGGGCGGGGTCGGAGCACGGCGGGGTGGTGGCGGAGCGCGGCGGGGCAGTGGCGGAGCGCAGCAGGACGGTGGCAGAGTGCGGCGGGGTGGTGGCAGAGTGCGGCGGGGCGGTGGCGGAGCGCGGACGAGAGCGACGGAGGGGGCGAGAGCGGCGGCGGCCTCGACGAGAGCGACGGACGGGGGCGAGAGCGGCGGCGGCCTCGGCGAGAGCTGCGGCGGCCAGATCCGACCGCCCTCGACAGATCTGACGCGGGCCTAGATCGGTCACCGAGCGGCCAGATCCGGCCACTAGCAGCCAGATCCGGCCGCCCGCGCCAAATCGGCCAACGAGTGGCCAGGGCCAGATCTAGCCGCTGGCAGCCAGATCCGGCCGCCCGTGCCAGATCGGCCAACGAGCGGCCAGATCTGGTCTCTGGCAGCCAGATCCTGCCGCCGAGGTGGCCGATCTGGCCGCTGGCAGCCAGATCCTGCCGCCGAGGCGGCTGATCTGACGCGGACAGCCGCTGGGCGGCCAGATCCGGTCGCCCGTGCCAAATCGGCCGCCGAGCGGCCAGATCTGGTCGCCCGCAATCAGATCCGGCCGTCGAGCGGCCAGATCTGGCCGCCGACGCCAGGCGAGAGAGGGAGGGAGAAGAGAGATGAGCGCGAGAGGGAGGGAGAAGAGAGAGGGAGAGGAGCGGATCGAAAACCGATTAAAAAAAGAAAACCGAAAAAAAGAAAATGGATTTAAAAAAAACTAAAATTCAAAGCCACGCCCGTCGGATCCCCATCCGACGGGCGCGGATGGGGGGGTAATATTTTATTATTTTAGTTTCTGATGACTCCGACCATCGGTAATTCTAATTTGCTTCCCGCCTACCCGGCTCCGTCTTCCTCTCCGATTCCCTCTCTGGCACCTTCTCCCTCTCTAGATCTAGCCGTCCACGGCACCGGACAGCCAATCGGGTCGCCAGGCGGCCGATCAGGTCGCCCGTGGTCAGATCAAGCCGTCGGGATATGGTTTCCTGGCCGCTGGCGGCCCGTGGCAATTTTTTTATATTTTAAAAAATCTTTCCGACGGTTAATGCCGTCGAAACTTTGCGACGCTTATGCCCGTCGGATCTTTATGACGGTTATGGTTGTCGGGACTTTGCGACGGTTATGTCCATCGGAAGCTTGGATGGGTGTAGCCGTCGGAACTTTCCGACTGTTATAACGAACTTTCCTGCAGATTTTTTTACTCATTGAAAATCGTTTGCGATGCTCTCTTTTCCGATGGTTTTTTTCGGTCGGAAACTTCTATTTCGGACAGATTCTTTCAATTTTCCAACGGACTCGTCCGTGGGTATTGTAGTGCTTGAGTAGATACTCAATTGCAAAATATGCAGTGCCTAACCATATCTTACCACGCCCCTGCCCTATTGAAATCCCCGAAAGTTACTCTGATCACATTGGCAACATGTCACTTCTACTTGTCTATTGGGTGCTCTTTTTTTAGTGGAAATTTTGCACATGCTTATTTATAAACGTTTGGTATTCTGTGATTGAACTTATATACTTGAAAAATAAAAAGAAGGCAAAAGTGAAAAAAAGTGTGACCAAATCATTCATGTAAGGTGCTCATTGTTGTTGTTATCTTTCCCGTTTTAGGAAAAAAAATATTGTTACTCTTTAGAGCTTCTCATCTCATTTATGAGCTATTGTTGTTATTTTGATAAGAAAAAGAGTTACCGATATCCAAGGAGTTTTGTGTTTCCCTTTCATCATAACAAAAATATACAAAAAAAATAACTTGGATTCGTTAAATGAAAAAAAAACTATGGATTGATGTCCCTAGGAGGGTCCATTATTTTCATAATAATATCCACACCCGCTCACAATATATGAGAAGTTTACATAAATATATCAACCTTAATAACGAAATAATAGAATAGAAAAAGCTCTATTCACGTGGTATAAGGACTCCGCAGTCATAGCTATAGATGGCGCCCAGAACCAGTCCATATAAGAACTTGTAAAATATGCTGTCCCTGAACCACCCAATCATCCTCTGCCAGGCCCTGGCCGTGCCGACCTGCTGCACGCTCCCGAAGACGTAGGCCGCGGTCGTTACGCCGGCCACGCGCCACCTCCGCTCGCTGGCGTAGCACTCAATCACCTGCGCGAATTCGGTCGGAGTCCGAGCACGGCCGATGCACCGTGCCAAGATGACCGCGTCCTCCAGCGCGGTGCACCCGCCCTGTCCGGCGTCCGGCGTCATCGGGTGCATAGCGTCGCCGGCGACCGTGACGTGTCACGGGGTCATTCTCGGACACTAGACCACGTGCGGCGACTAGGCGGATAGGCACCTAGCCAAGCCTGTTTTGAGTTTGCAGCGGAAGTTTTATGGTCGAGACGACTTTTGCGGCACTAAGGTAGGCGCTTGGGCGCTTAAAGTCCGAAGGGGCGACGGAGGGACCACGGGACGCCACGAAGGGACACCGAAGTGGGTTGCCACCCCACGCTCAAGGCCATGACACTAGAATTAAAGGAAAGCTTACTTGTATTAAATATGATGAAACATAACATACAATTGGGCCTCGGAAGGCACTAGTGAACTCCTCCCAGTGTACCGTAGGTATAGGAGTCTTGTTACATATTGAAGATGCAAAAGACGTACCCTACGGGAACGTCACCTACTTGGCCATTCATAAAGACGGCCTTACAAGATAAATGCCCTAAGGGCGGATAACTTGGTACTCCGCAATATTACGCAGTGCGGGGCGGCTGCATGTGTTCCATGTTTTCGGCGCTGAGCGGCCGAGGGCTATAAGTTGAGCGGCGTTGGTGCCGCGAGGCTTCACGCTTCGTGTCACGGGAAACGCCCCGTGACAGACGCACCCCCCCGTGTGTCTTCTCCTTCCCAACGATCAGGTCCCAGGGGACCCTGAACATTAACGGGGCCCATGACACACTCGAGAGGTAAGAGTGCTTCGCCACTTCCAGGTAATCTTCAGGGAAGTCCTTTGCTAAGTTCTCGGTCAGTTCTTTCAAGATCGCCTCAGGTTCCTTTGCAATCTCCTCATCTGTAACACCAAATGGTGATCAAATGTTAGTTCTTTGAGGTATCAAATACCCTCGTCATGCATTTGAGTACATCAGAAAACTGCGGAGACCTTTCTGAGTACTGGAACTATACGTGAGGAACCAGTACAAGTCTTTATCGTTAAGAGGAGCGAATCCTGCCCTCTTCTCATCGCCAAGGAACTGATGGACCTCGGACTTGAAGCCATGGCCCTCTGGGAACACGGCCAGGCCTCTAATCGCCGACCGCCCCGCCTCGATCGGTTGGCTGAGCCCTAACCACTGTGCGACCACGGAGTGCACACCGTCACACCCAATCAGTACCTGATCAAGAAGAACTCGATCAACTATCTTCGTTCATCACTGCATGTCAAGGCCATACCCAGAATTGATTCAAAGTTAGTGTACCTTGGCTTTGATGGTCGGGCTGTCTTCGAAGTGCAGGGACACTGGATGCGAGGACGAATCCAGGGGTTCAGTTCTGATGGAGATGAGCCTTGAGCCGAACCTTATGCTTTCCGGTGGCAACTCCTCTGCCAGCGCCTCCAAGAGGACCTTCCTGTGCACTGACCGAATCCTCCCTCCGGAACCCCTGTGCGTTTGCCGTTCGGACAAAATAGAGACTAAGTGAACTGGCGCCCAATTTCATTTTACATGGCTGAGTACAGAAAGATTAACGACGACTTACAGATGCACCACACTCGTCCGTCCAGTTTCCAGGTTTGTGAAGTGCCCCCTGCAAAGAATTAGCGGCAAAAGCAGTCAGAGGTGATGCATATGGAAGACAAGGTGCGAACAGATGCAGCTGCCAGAGCGCGCGTAACGTACATGTCAAAGGGCTGGTACAACGCGTCGAGCTTGCCGACGATGCCGAGGGCGTCAAGGGCACGCCACGCGTTGGGGAACAAACTAATGGCAGCTCCGGTGGCGCGGAGCTCATGAGACCTCTCCAGTACCAGACTGTGCACCCCCATCCGCTTCAACGCCAAGGCTGTGGCGAGCCCTGCGATCCCGGCCCCGATGATGACAACACTGTGCTCCTCCTGTGCCACCTCCATGTTCTTTGCCCTTCCAACTAAAATCGTCCCGTTCCTTTTAATCTCTTCTAGCTAAAATTAATTTCTTAGTCTGCTCTCTCTCTCCCTCCTCCTTCCTTCTCCCTCTCTCCCTCTTTCTCTTCTCTCTCTCTCGCTCGCTCGCTCTCTACGTTCGTTAAAACTTTGATAGAGATACAATATATTTAGGTGCACATATATATAATGTCCTAGGCAGTAGAATAGTCAATAATACTCCCTGAAAAAGTCGTGCGACAGAGGGTCAAAATTTGACACTCCTGAAGAACGAAAGAACCTCTCGTGACATTGAGTGGTGGGAAAGAAAAATCAAAATTTTTCGTGTTTTGCATCAGTTTAATATTCTCTCTTCTGCTCTCTCACTCAATGTTATGGTTGCGTTTCATTTGAGAACATTTCGCGAAATATTGTGAAATATTTTCAAATAAGTTACGTGATGAGAATAAAAAATATTTTCGTCACGTGACCTCAGACGAGAACATTTTGACCGATCGAGTCTGTTCGGATTTCAACTAACCTATGGACCACCGGAGCCTAACCGGATCTGAGAACACTGCTCTCCCTCTTTACCTTATCTTTTTAGACATATCAAGGGAAGTTCGGATGCATTGGTAAGCAGGTTCTTTTTTATTAATGTAAAAACTTTATTAGTTGAAGTTAACGGTGAATCAAAATTTTAATTTATTGATTATGCGATCTATAACCTCGAGCTAAGTTGAATGACCAGCACTACTTCGTGGTTGGCAAAAAAAAAAAAATCTTTGATAGAGATGGAAATATTTAATGTATTCGCTGTTGAATAATCAATACCTCAAAGATCGCATGCGAGAGGATCAAACTTTGGCACATCAGTGACGTCAGTCCCGAGGACATGATGAACCTCGCATGACATGCGCCGTGACAAAGAAAAATCAGATTTTTTTTATTTTACATCAGTCCAAGGTTCTATTTCACAAAGTTAAAAATAACACTTTGAATGAAAATATTGAAAACCTATTTCTTTAGCTTTTAATGTTTGAATTGTTTATATTTTTTTCAATTTCATATTTATTCAAATATATTATTTTTTTCGATTTATCTTATTATTTTATCTTTTTTATTTTATCACCATTAAACTATATTTATTTTATATTCATATTTAATTAATTATAAAATATTTATTTATTAACAATGGATATAGAAATTAATTTAATAATTAATATTTTCATATCATGTATGAACTATATAAAATTTATTGTAAATATATTTTTTATATATATTTATAACAAATTTACTTGTGAAGTTTTATTTTATTTCATTGTGATATTAATGATTTATTTATTAAATTTTAAAAAAAATTGTATAGCGATTGAATTAAATAATTTATTTATGTCTAATTATGTCATTTTATATTCATCCGCTAATTCCACCGTTAAATTTATCAAACTCTTATATATTAATATCTTAAATGAATCGTTGATCACTAATTATTCACTCATCAAATAGCTAATAATGAAAGTAATAATAACAAATTCAAAATTGATCACGTATATGACAATAATTTCAGAATATTCACATTCTATTAAAATATATTTAAGTGATTAAAAAACATGTGCAATGAGAAGAAATTAACTACTGAGAAAATTAAGATAAAAAAATAAAGTGAGTATGTTTAAATTTGAATATATGATATTCTTAAAAAATACCTTTGAATGATAATAATAATAATAGAAATATAGCATTATATATTACTAATTTAAAATAAAAAATTAAAGGATAATAATTCATATGTGGATTATAGGCTATTAAATTTTAATAGATTTAAAAAATTTTGCATAATAATTTAAGTTTTATTTCATAGGTCCGTAGACAAAAATAATATTAACCAATAAAAATAATAAATTAATAATATTTATTTAGTTAATAATGAATAAAATATAATGATTAAATATGATATAAAAAAGTTTAAATAAAATATATCAAAAAAGTAATTTATCTCCATAATAAATTTTAATGCAATGATTTAATTGCTAGGAGATGGCATGTCCCTGCACTATGGTAAAATCACTTTAAACTGTAGGTATATATATATATTTGAAAAAAAAATTATGCTTGTCTAATAACTATCTTTATTATATTATCTTATATTTTATATCCATGTAGCTTAATGCTTATCCATTACTCAATCGTTATTATTGAGATACTATAACAATCACTTTATAATTAACTTATAATTCTCTCAATCACAAGACCATATGTTAAAGAATAAGCAGATCATAAGAATTGGTCGATATTTAACCTCCAACAATGTCGAAAATCACGCAAGTAATCGCCAAATGTTTTATAAATAATTATTGTAAAAAATAAAGGAATTATTTATGTAAACAAATATGTAAATGTTGTAAAATTATAAATGCTGATTATAATCTATATTATATTAAAGAGAGAATACTTTGCATGAGAACTTAACATGTGGCATCCAGATATGATGTCATGTGTCCTTAACCAAGTATATCATGTATTATAATATTAAATAATATGTATGGTAATTACAATGTGTGATAACTGTACAAATAAATAAATATTATAAAGGATATATTAAATAATTGTATATTTATAGTAACTACAATTTATAATAAATTAATAAAAAATATCATAGAAAGTTAATTTATACCAAAATTAAAAAAATAATTTGACAGTTATTTTATGAAATTGTTAAGTATAATTAATTATAATATTAATTTATAAAAAATACATGAGGAATTAAATGAAACTAATTACATCAATATGCAGAAGTTGTGACGTCAATCATATTGTTAGGAAAAATAATATATTAAACTTAATAATATAGGTGGTTATCAAGATGTAGTTATATGGAATATTAATTTTTAACTAATTTTTAATTATTAGCTACGGAAGGTAATTACAAAATTCATTAATTATATAATTATTTAGTTAAATTTAATTAGCATGATATAACTAAATAAAATATTAATACATCATAAATTTTTTTAAAATCGTTATTAATTATAAAAGTTAGTGGATGGTGGTTACTTCATTTAGCAACTACTTCCATTATTTTTAAGATAGTGTCTCCCTCTATATAAATACATCAAAAAATCAACTTCAATCAACGTGTCTCCACTTTTTTCTCTTCTTCACTCAAATTTCTTCTCTCTCACCCACCCATTCTCTCTCTCCATTACATATAATTCTTATCTTTATAGTGTTGTTATAATTCTTTTAGTTTTACAAATTTAGTTCGTAACATGATCTTCTATGTTGGACTTTCTTGCAGGAATAGCATTTATTTGATCTTTACTATTAAAATATTATATCAGTCATTTTATATCATATTTTATTGATATTATTCCTTATTGTTTAGATTTTTTTATCATTTTAACGTATTTTCTTAATTGAATATCATGAATTTTGTTATGACTTCAAAAAAGCAGCGACCTCTATCAGATTGTTCTTTAGATGTTATGGTATATTACTGTTACTGCTCTCATGATGCCCAGCTTTTTTTATTTTTATATATTTTTTACATAATTATTTGACCACTTTATTTGAAAAACTACCTATAGGTAGAGTTTTTCATGGATGGACATAGCAACGACGTAAAAACTAAGTGATTTTGGTAATTTTTTATCTTTTAATATGTGTCCATGATATATATATATATATATATATATATATATATATATATATATATATATATATGTTAATAATTGTCTTCCATAAGTAATTTTTTTGTCGATATTTCTCTGATGGTCAATTAGAATATTAATAAATATATATAATATGCATATTGTCACATTTTTGTACAGTTATTTATGAAACTTTTATTGAATAATTATATATGAAGTCGGTTACAAAATGTCTAATTATGTATACATAAGTAAAGTAAAATATTATCGTTAACTATGTTAAATTAGCCAATTATTTATACTCATTATAGAACAATGGTGAATAAGTGAAAATTTTAGACTAATCATTATATAGTATAATATGAATTTGACTTTTGTATAGTATAATAGTTAATTATTTTATAGCTATTAGAAAAATAATCATTGAAATTAAGTGATGTTTTGCCATGTAAGCACACAATTCTAACTTCTTTAAAATATTAATCATAAACTAAAATATATCAGTTATGATTATAAATATGATAATTGTATGGTAATCATATAATTTTATTATCCATACAATTATAATAATTATATATTTCTATATCTATACAATTATGTAGTGACTATAATATAACCTGGAACCCGAGTCATATATGTATATTATAGAATATAATAATTATGTTATGATAATACATTATTTGTACAGTTAGTTTCTTCTATATTTATTATATGTGCTCAATTTTAAATTTTTTGTAATATTAACTCTCCCTCTCTCTCCATATATATATATATATATATAATATAATATAATCTCCAGTGAAATGATATTTTTATGCATATTATATTTTATTTTTATTAACAAATTTATGTCCATTTGTGAATAGTCACATTCTATTTGTGATACTTTTTTTTACCATGCGTACTTACAATTTGGAAAAATTAAAAAATATTCAGTTTTAATATTTCAATAAATAAAATAAACAATTTCCGACCATATATATTTTATGTCCATATCTGATCATATTTTCTTGGTCTATAAAATGTTACCTTTAAAAATATGTGAGAATTGTAATGTAAAACATTATCACATATCTTTTAGAAATATGATTTTATGTTATAGATAAGGCACTATATAATATGCATTTAACGAGATTGGTTTGTGATATATATATATATATATATATATATATATATATATATATATATATATCTCCTAGGATGCCCTTTTAAAAAAATATTATATGGTAAATACAAATTCTATCAAATCTCCATCTTATTGAGATAAAAAAAACTTATTCTTATTTTGTGTTTTGTTGAAATTTAATTACTTATTGCATAAAGAGAGAAAAGTTAGATATAAATTTAGCAAATTATTAATTATTTAGTTAGTTTAATAAGTATAAATAATTATGTCGATGTGGTATAATTGTTTTAAGATTGTTTCTGTCATCCTCAGGATGAGCACACTAAAAAAAATAAATAGAGATTGAAATGTTGTTATGGTGTTTACTAAATTAATTTTTTGAATGGCAGCTAAAATTGAAGTTGATAAGAACCCTACTTCGTTGCTTCTTAACAATGGGTCAATTTTTTTTCATTGGAAAATTACTTTTGTTGTCAATTAACACTTCCTATCATTTGTATATAATTGTTTTATGCATCCAATAAAATTAGATTACTTTCATGTGTATATATTTAATCTTCAAAGTAACAAACAATGAATGTAAATAAATTACTTATTACGATGAAACAAATTTTTAAAGATGTATTTATATTAGAAGTTGAATAATTTCTTAGCTTATATCCATTTTATACTTATCAACTTATTTAATCGTTAACCTTACCAAAATATTTATTTATCTGTTATAGTCAATATCCAAAAGTTTTATTGGACATTTATTTTCTATACATGCCAAATTGCATTTTTTTATTACAAGAAACATAATTTCATGCATGAGTTGAAAAATCAATGAACACGAACAATTTTAAGAGATATGATTTTTTGTATAATGTAGAACTATCTATGGTATATTAAATACAAAATAATATATAAATATTTGATAATAAATAAGAATAATTTAACAATTGCACAAAATATATTGTCAAGTATTGATCATATATTTAAAATTTTCATGTTTCCAAAAAATTAGAGTAGTGATTGAAACAAATATAATATATCATTATATTTATCATGAAATTCATATAGATATCAAATAGACTAATACAATAATATCCCAAATTTAATTAGAATATTTTCTAAGAACACAAGAATTAGATAGATTAATAGATTATATTTACTTATTAAATAATTTTAATATATTCAAGAATTAAAAATAATATATTCAAATAATTTTAAAATATTAAATTAATATTTATTTATTTTATCAACATACGATTCGTTAAATTTCGTAGCATCCGCGCATCACGCGAGCCATCACACTAGTAATATATAACAACTTGATTACAACATCATGGGGAGTTCTATCAAGTGCTCATAAATAGTTGAATTGACAGATTAGTTGGGTGATTAAATTAAAAATATGTATTAAAAATATATATTATAAAACTATTAAAAAAATTTAAATACATAATACATATAATTAGGCAACAATTTTGCTAAAATATAAAAAAATCAAATTTTATTTAATAATTTATATTTATTGGATTATTAAAATTTTAAAATGAAATACTAAATAATATTATATTAATCCTTTATTATTAATATTTTATATATAATAAATAAATAAACTTATACAATAAAGGTAATAAAAGACAATGATAAAGGAAAAAAGTTTGAAAAAAAAGCAAAACATCATTTTAAAAAAATGTCAAAAAAAATAAGGATTATTTTCATAAATCACTCTAAATTATTACAATTTTTCACAACTAACCTCAAACTATGAATTTATTTTTTTAACCCTTAAACTATCATGTTTTTTTTCAAAATGGTAGAACCAATGCTTGATTCCACCTGGTTTTATCAGTCAAACTACCCGCATAAGATATAACAATGCAATGAACCATAATGCGCCATATGATCTGTAACACCCCGAGATTTTTTTCTTTTGATTGTCTAGAAAGCTATCTCGACGACGTCACTTAATTCTATGACTTACCTATCACCAGTCAGCATGTTGGTTTACAATAGCGGAAGACTTAATTTATAATAATTTATACAATATGCGAAAGCCATTTATATAACATTTAATAATTTATGGGTTAGGGCTCATGTCTATACAATAATGGATCATATATTCATGTGCATGTCACTTGTCAAAGGAGTCATTAACCATCTCACCATCGCTATCACCATCACCTGAACGAATTCAAGTACATGGGCAAAACCCAATGAGATAACTCAGTATTAACGGTCACCTATAACAATAACTATATGAACCATGATCAATATCAACATCAATATTATCAATAAACAATTATCCATAATAATATATGATCAGGATAAAATAACAATTAAAAAGAAATAATAAATCATAAATAATTCGATCAAACTGATTATCCATATCATCAATTACTAATAGCCAATTCAATTTGTATCATAAATCAATTACCAATTGGCCATAGGTTAGAGAAGGTCACAATCAACAATTATCAATCATCGATTATATAAAAAATTTCAACAATTCAATTATCCATCATCCACTATGGCATAACCAATGGTCTATCAGCCATTAGGAAGCAATTCAATTACCAATCAATCACTAGAACGCAATTCAATTAACAATGCAATTCCAATTCAATTAACATTTCAATTCAATTAACAATTCAATTCAATTATGAAAACATCCATCGACCATAACGGTCTCCATCGACCACAATGGGTCTCCATCGATCACACGGATCTCCATCGAGGGCCTTCATTGATCATAAAGGTCTGATTGACCATGATGGCATCCATTAACAATCAACTCCATAAGCCTCTATCGACCCAAGTGAACATCAATTGATCACAAGGATCTCTATCGACCACGAGGGCCTCCATCGACCATAAAGGCCTCCATTGGCCACAAAGCCCTCAATTGATTTTGAAGATCTCAATTATTGATTTAACAATTCTATGATAATAATTTTTCACGTCATCGCCTAAATGATGCACAATGTAACCCAATCATTCAATCTATTAATTTTGATCAATTAACAATAGGTCAATAATCCATAGTCGATTATCTTGTATCAAGTCTCAATTATTGATTAGCATCCGTCAATATAGCAAGCATAATAATACATGATCAATACAATCAAGAACAATCAATCGCCATGGAAAATACATTTTCTGCCCTCGAAAAATGGCATGCGTCAATTAAAACACGGGGTGTGTTCCCAATTACCTTTCCACCTCGGCTGAAAGAAACTCGAGCCGGGTGTACTACGAACCCGGGCCGGAGAAGAATAAAATGGTCCATGTCATAAAAACTACGTATCTAAAATTAGTTGAAAATCAACTAAAATTTCTTTACTAGAAATCTGTACGAACATCGAATTTTGGACGACGATTCCTCTCTGCCCACGTCACGAAATGCACGATCAATACTTAGACGATGATCTCCTCTATGCAGGCTTCAAAAACAATTATCGGGTGCCCTCTGGAATGTCTCGATTTGCTTAAAAATGGGATACAAAATATAGCGTAGAAATTTTGCTTTGCCAATATGATTTTCTAGCCACCTTCTAATAATTATTTATAGAGGTAGTGTATGGTTCTAACTTCTATTGGGTCTTGGACTCTTTTAGAATCAATCTTAACCATCCATCGCCAATTAAATCCTTTGTTGAATATTCAGATTTAATTAAATTTGAATTTAACTAATTATTCCATAATGATACTTATCGAAATTCATATCTACTCAAATTTCTTTTTATCTCTTTCATAACTTCTTTCAATCAAACTCTACTTTCACATTTTCCTTTTATTTCCTTCTTTCCTCTAATTTTTGGAATTATTTAATTCCATAATAATTCATCATCTAGTTTTTGAATCAAAATAATAATAAATATTATTTTAATGGCTAAAATATTTTAAAATCATAAAACTTTCAATCATTTTTTATTTAGGAGTCCTATGTCCATTAGACTTTCTTTTGAATCTCAAATCCAATTGAAATTCCTAATCTCAATCTAATTATAATTTCCTCCCCCAATAGGATTTAATTTTCCTTCAATTCATCAAACACTCTTATTGAATTTAAAAATTACTATATTATCCTTAATAAAATCGTGAGGTGTTACATGATATCCCACGATCCGCACATGAAATATTCAGAAAAATTTTCTTATGAAAATTACTTACAATTCATAAACTTAAAATTTTAACAATTCAAAATATGGAAATGTTAAATCCTCGGGAAGCAATCCACAATAGGTTTAAACAACATTATTTCATATTATATCTTATCATTATTTAAATAAGTTCAAATTTTAAATATGATGAAAGATGAGAATATCATGTTAACAGATAAAATTCTGAAAATAAAATAGAAGGGTCTCACGAGTGTGGGTGGTACATCCACAGAAGAGTATTTATAGGTTGAGATAATATTCTTAGAATGGAGATTGTTACTAAATAGTATGATGAGTTAACAATACTAGTAATCAATTCTATCATATTAATTAATTTTAATTCTAATTCTAATTATTTAGAAGAATGATAAATTAAAATTATAATATTACAATCATGGAGTTAACTAATTTTAAACGTATGGTACCATGCACCAATATATAATTATATAAATCATTGTGATTTCTATTTTCTAAAATAGCATCATTTTGATATTTTTTTACCATTTATTAAATAGGACAAAAATTTGCTAACTTAGAATAATTTTATTTTTTATTTATTAAGAAATTCAGAAAATAATTATATTTTAGCTATTTGAGATTGATTAGAATTATTGACTTCAATTTCTTATTATAATAATCCAATTCTCTTTATCTTAGTTAAAAATGATTATGAGTATGAATTTTAATTTTGTATTTATGATCTGATTTTTTTTTCGTGTAACCAAGATAATAAAATTATTAGGATATTATAATACTCTACAAATGCAGTTAAAATTTAATCAAAATAATATACATTTGGGACATGAAGTGCCTCCACATGTTAAAATAACGAACATTATTGATTTGTAACTATATTTTTATTAATTAATATGTATCAATTAAGAAACTTTTAACCTCTTCTTAACATCATTATGCTATATTTAAGTCATTGGTGATTAATGGGTATGGTTAATTTATCCACTACACCAATAAAATTTCCTAATTATTTAATAATCAATATTGTAACTAACTCTCCTAGATAATCACTCAAAATGTAGTTACGAAACTAATATTTATTTTTACGAAACTAATATTTATTTTTACGAAACTAAGAAGCTTTCATCATCTAGCTAATTAATGTGATGATGATGATGATGATGATGATGATGATGATGATGATTTAGGACCCGTTTGGCTTAGCTGATATAAAATAATTGATAAGTTAAAGTGCTGATAAGTATTTTATTGGCTGAAACTTATTTTTAAAAATAAGCAGTTACGCGTTTGGATAAAACTACTTATATTAACAATAATTAGTTAGTTATGATACAACTAACTGACTTTTTTTAGAAAGAAAATAAGCACCCCTCCCTCTGTTTATTTTTTTTACTTATAAATAGATTTGATATCTCCTTATCAGTCGTATTTTTAAGTTATCAAACGCTGATATTTTTTTAAACTAACTTATAAGTGACTTATAAACTTAGCCAAACAACCCTTACACTTGTGCAAATGAATCGGAACTAATACGATGATGATTTTCTAGTTCATAAGACATTGATTTTTTGGTTTCTCCTTAGTTCTATGATTCACTTGAAAGTGTTTGCTAATTAACGTCTTTAGAAATATTATATTCATGTCAACGTGTAAAAAACATGCAAATAGCTGCTCTTAGCGGCCCATTTTGTTTGTGTTTCGGGTTAGGGGTTTAAAAAAAATCCGATCAACCCCAAAAACTTCTCCAACATAAAAAAAAATTGAACTATAAAAATAAAAAAATTAGGAGTCCAAATATGATTTAAGATGATTTAGAACCCATCCGAAAAAACTATAGAGGTCCGTGGAGCCCATTTTTTATTTATATAATTAATACATATATTATTAATTCGTTTATTATAGATATAATATTTTTGTATAAAAATTCATACTTTTCTATCACATTATCAAACTCTAATTTAATAACTTTAAAATTTTAGTAGTATATTTTATATTTAATATGAAATTAAATATTTTTATATTAATTTTATTATATATATTTAAAATATATATAAAAGTAGGGCCCTCGGAACCATCGAAAAAAATGACCCGCTAAAGAGCAGTTTTTATTTTTCAAAATAATTTTAGAATGATATTTTTAATTTTCAAAATCGATCCAAAAAATAACAGCTAATTTTTTTAGACCGAAAATTCCACCCGACCCACCCCTATTAGCAATAGTCTTACGAAAAATTGTTTATTCGTTTAACTTAGTTTAACCTAAAGCACTTTATCTTTGAAACCGAATCATCTACTTTATAAATTTAGAGACATACTACAATTAAATAACTGTATATATTATCTGTGACATAATAATAATTAATACAATAACTGCAAAAAAATTCTACGACTCTATTGCAAAGACGTCACGTGGCAGCCCGCTTGCTTAATGGGCCTCATATGGAAAGGTTTCACTTTGCTTGCTTAACGTGGCAGCCCGCTTGCTTAATGTTTATTTTTAATTATTAAAATTAATTTTCTAAAAATTGTTTTTTCATATTTAAATACTTTATTATAAAATTTAAAAAAAATTAAAATATAATATAAATTGGATTTTAAATTAAAAATTATTAATTAACTCGAGTTAAGTCATCTCTGGTTGAAAATTTTCAACGCGTACTCAACCACTAATTGAGTTGTGATCGGATTGAGTAACCTATATTTAATATCAGAAAGGATATAGAAAAAGTGTTCTTTTATTTTAATTATGTATGATTACTTAATTTAACCATTTTAACAAAAAACTAATGGAAATGGTGGGCCCATCAAAATAATTTAAGAATAGGACTCGACCCGTGAACAAATTGGACTCGACCCGACCAAATTTGATGAGCCCATCAAAATAATTAATTTAACCATTTTAACAAAAAAACTAATAGAAATGGTGGGCCCATCAAAATAATTTAAGAATAATTAGGTGAGTAAGAGTTCAATATAATTAATTAACCATCATATGTACGGGTCGGGTCGAGTCAAGGGTGTTGGGTCGGGTAACCCGATCATCCAATTTTTTTTTTTAATTTTTCTTACTGTTTTTATATTTTAATTACTATAAAAAATTTTATTTAATATTATTTTAAAAGCATAAAATAAGTTTCCTAACTATTTAATATTATTTCTGCAATTAAAATATTTTATTTCAGTTTTTATAAAATTTTTAAATAAAAATAAGCCTTAAGTGTAACTTAAAAAGGAAAAAAATAAAAAAAATCGGGTAAATCGGGTCGGGTCGGGTCAACTCGGGTTGGATTTTTTCAACTCGTACCTGACCCGATCCATGGTCGGGTCGAGTTAACTCGACCACCGATTCGGGTCGGGTCGGATCGGATCATCGGGTTCACGGATCGACCCGATCCCAGTAAACACCCTTAATCATATGGCGGTACGAACACAGAACCTACGTGCCATGTGCAACGGAGTTCAAATTGCAGGTTTGTAAGAAAAAAATAAAGCCAATATATTATATTTAATTTCCCTCTTGATTTATGCAATTCACGTGTATCCGTTGATGTAATGGTCTTATTTGGCACGTCGGTTTCATTTGGTTTCAGTCCGATTCCATTAAACGATACGACGTTTAGCAGAAATTGATTAAAAAAAAGGGTCACGTTCCCCCGGTTTTGCTTTATTTTAGTTGCATATTAGCCATTTTTTCAATTCCATTTTTTCATTTTTTTTCTCTTTATTTTCTTTCTCACAAACATGTATCTTATAAAATAATTTATTTATTAAATATAAATTACTTTTTATAACATATTAATATAATACTATTTCTTACTTGTTATTCGATTAAAAATTAATATTTTACTACATATAATTTATTTAAAAACTGATTTTTTATATTTAAATAATATAATTTTTAACAAAATTCTTTTAAACAAAATTTTAAAATTTTACTTTTATTTTTTTATTTATTAACAATATTTTATTTTATATTTATAATATCCATTTTTATTTTAAAACTCATAAAAAAATTAACACATCATATCTACTTTTTTCTATTATATCAACTATCTTATTCCTCATTATCAAATTTCACACCGTTCAAACACAACTAAAATTACATAAACAAACTTCACTTCCCGTTACCAAACGACCTCGATAAGTAAAACGACCTCGATAAGTAAGCTTAAGTCAAAAGTCACACTTTTGCAACAGAAGGAAGAAACTACCACCGTAGCTTGTCGGCCTGGCCGTCAGGTGTAATTAAATCAAAGAATCGACCAACGTCACTTGTAATAAAAAAAGCCAATGTTTTCATAATTTGATTCAGTGTAATCAAATTTTATTAAAATGATGTTATTTATAATAATTTTAAACGTATAATATTAATCATATGATGTAATATACAAATAATACTATAATAATTATTCATAATAAAAATATTTAAAAAATATCTTAAATATATGAATATTACACTACATTTATTTATTAAAAAAATAATAACCATAAATAATATTTTTCAATCCATAAATATTAATAGGTTATTATTGATTTTTTTATTTATGATTTAATGAGGATAGATGTTATATTATTATATTTTCTCTCAAGTTAATCATATTTTTTATGTTTTTTTTTATTTTTCTTTAAATTTTTTTTGTTCTATTTTCTTCCATTTAATAATTTCCTTTTTATATTATTAAATTTTTAATACTTATCTTTTTTATTTCTATTTCTATTTGTTTACCTCTCATTTTTTCCTCTTTATTAATTTAACTTTTAATACTCAACAGTTCATTGATTTTCTAATTCAATCAGTTTTTTTTATGTAAAAACATTTTTTAGATTGAACCGAAACCTAATTGAACCGGCCGACCCGATCGAATTTTCAAACATTGGATCAAAGTCTTGTCAAACTCATTGAACTTCTCTGCCAAATAACTGCAATTATAGTAACGATCAAGTCGAGTGTAATTAATATCATAAGGTTAACACACTTAACTCTCGTTAATTAAGTTTTGATGTTAATCTTGAATTTATAATTTTATATGCTGAATGTGTTATATTTCTTCGATTTTAAAATTGAATTATCAAGTGATAATGTATCATTCTCATTAAATTATATACTTTTTCACTTATTGATTAATTAAGAATTCCAAAAATAGTTTTACAAGGAAAAAAAATGTATCACACAGAGTCACAAATGCGAATATTTTGGGCGATATATTTTTTAAAACCCTACCATATTAGCCACTGACAATAAATAATATATATTCCATAAATACATTGTGGGCAAAACAATCGGGCAACACTTATTTTCCATAAATAATAATAGCCACTGACAATATAATAGATATATGCCATATATATATATATTATAACAGTAGACCAGAAAAAGCTCTATTCATGTGGCGTCAGAACTCCGCAGTCATAGCTCCCGATGGCACTCTCGACCTTCGCAAACAAGAACTTGTAGAATATGTGATCCCTGAACCACCCAAGCATCCTCTGCCACACCCCGGCCGTGCCGACCTGCTGCACGCTCCCGAAGAAGTAGGCCGCTGTTGCTACACCGGCGACGCGCCACCTCCGCTCGCTGACGTAGCGGTCAATCCCCTGCGCGAACTCGGCCGGAGTTCGAGCACGGCCGACGGACCGAGCCAAGACGACCGCGTCCTCCAGCGCGGTGCACCCGCCCTGGCCGGCATCAGGCGTCATCGGGTGCATAGCGTCGCCGGCGACCGTGACGCACCCCCTGTGTGTCTTCTTCCCAACGATTAGGTCCCAGGGGATCCTGAACATTAACGGGGCCCATGTCACACTCGAGAGGTCAGAGTGCTTCGCCACTTCCAGGTAGTCTTCAGGGAAGTCCTTTGCTAAGTTCTCGGTGAGTTCTTTCAAGATAGCCTCAGGATCCTTTGCAATCTCCTCATCTGTAACAGCAAATGGTGATCAAATATTAGTTTTGGAAGGAGTCAAATTTCCTGGTCATATATTTGAGTTCCTCAGAAAACTGAGACCTTTCCGAATACTGGAACGATATGTGAGGAACCAGTATAACTCTTTGTTGTTAAGCGGAATGAATCCTGCCCTCTTGTCATCGCCAAGGAATTGACGAATCACAGACTTGAAGCCATGGCCCTCTGGGAACACGGCCAGGCCTCGAATCGCCGACCGACCTGCCTCGATCGGTTGGCTGAGCCCTAACCACTGCGCGACCACGGAGTGCACACCGTCACATCCTATCAGTGCCTGATCAAGAAGAACTCAATCAACTGCCTTCGTTTATCACTGCATGTCAAGGCCAGACCCAGAATTGATTCAAAGTTACTGTACCTTGGCTTTAATGGTCGCGCCGTCTTCGAAGTGCAGGGACACTGGATGCGAGGTTGAATCCAGGGGTTCAGTCCTGATGGAGATGAGCCTTGAGCCGAACCTTATGCTTTCCGGTGGCAACTCCTCCGCCAGTGCCTCCAAGAGGACCTTCCTGTGCACTGACCAAATCCTCCCTCCGGAACCCCTGTGCGTTTGCCATTTGGACAATACAAAGAGTTAGTAAAGTGGCGCTCATTTCATTCTACACTGCTGAGTACAGAAAGATCAACGACGACTTACAGATGCACCACTCTCTTCTCTCCGGTCTCCAGGTTTGTGAAGTGCCCCCTGCAAAGAATTAGCGGCAAAGCAGTCAGGTGAGTTACATATGGAAGCACGGAAGCGCATGACGTGGTGCAAGGCTGCAAGCAGTGCGAGATTGCGCGTAAGTACATGTCAAAGGGCCGGTACAGCGCGTTGAGCTTGCCGGCGACGCCGAGGGCGTCAAGGGCACGCCATGCGTTGGAGAACAAACCAATGGCAGCTCCGGTGGCGCGGAGCTCATGAGACCTCTCCAGTACCAGACTCTGTACTCCCATCAGCTTCAAAGCCAGAGCTGTGGCGAGCCCCGCGATCCCTGCCCCGATGATGACAACATTCTGCTCCTCCTGTAGCGCGGCCTCCATCTTTTCCGCTCCTTCCAACTAAAATCGTTCTGTTCCTTCAAATTTATTCCGACTAAAGTTGATTTACTTCTTTGCTCTCTCTGCGTTCGATATAACGTTGTTAAAGATGCAATATATTGATGTGCACTTGTGGTGTCTTAGGCTGTTGAACGGTCAATGCGACCTGGGAGAGAGGTCGCATGCGAGAGTATCAAACTTTGACCCGTCCTGTTCTCTAAACAAGTACCAAAACTTTGTCCTTTTTGACACGTCCTGAAGAAATAAAAGCACCTCTCAATGACTCATTATGAGTGGTGACAAAAAAAATATTTTTTTAACATCTGTGTGAATGCTAATACTCCTGTTGTTTCGAAAGATGACATAGGTAAAGGTGGTCAGGAGTTAACAATAGTGGGTGGATTATTTGAATCAAATTTTAGCAGTTTATAGTTTATACTCGAATCAAACTATTGAGTTGGTGAGTTTTTTTTTTTTTTGCGTGTGTGTGTCAGGATTTTTCTCGAAATAAAAATTTGTTTATGTGGTAAACAAATAAAACTGGATCAAGGTAGATTTTTTGGGGGGTAAATAATTAAAGCATAACGCTGTATACGACGGAACAGTAGTCGGAGCTTTTTGAATTGTAATTATTATTGCGTGTGAGTTTGTAATTCGGCTACAAAGTTGTGCGACGTTAAATTGACGGTCCCTTGACGAACAATTTTTGTTTCACCTGTTGTCTTCTTTTTTTTTCAGTGTATTGTCTTGAGGTATAATTTCTAGAGTGTCCACTAGGACTGCTTGGCTGCATTATATAATGGTGTCAGATAGAATTCTTGACTAGTTGACTTGGTGGACACGACACAGGTCAAGCGTGTCTTCCGCTTAAATAAAAATATGAATTTAATAGGATCATACCTCTCATAATCATTATCTAATTGAACGGTGGGATGTGCCCCTCCCAACTCCCTCGCCCAACGTCCACGTTTCCCAACTCTCTTCTCTTTCATGCGATCAGCGCCTCTCTTCTCCCCCTTTACTAATCGCCAATCCACCTTCATTGTCGTCGTCGCTCGTGTCTCACTGCTTATCCTAGCGGTCAAAGAAGACTGCCTCGCGGTGGATCCAGCCCCCCTCTCTTCCTCTTCCTCACCCTCGATCTCCCTCTCCCTCAACAGTCCCTATGACGTGGCCGACCGTGCCCTGATCGGCTGTCAAGGTTGCGGCCTGATTTGGTCGTCAGGCGATGGATCAAGCCTCAGGCGATCAGATCAGGCCGCGGGCGGCCGGATCCACCCTGATGCACGTCGGTGATGAGGTGAGGGCCACGATCTGACGATGGTGATGGCGAGAGAGGCGAAGGCAGTCGGCGATGGCGATGAGGCGGCCTTCACATCTAATTTGATGGTGGACGCCGAGGCACATGACCATCATACGTCTGAGCAGGCGTACAGCCATCATACGCTTGAGCAGGCGTATGATGGCCATTAAATCCTAAAAATATATGTTATTTTAAATTTTTTTCACATCAAATCCTAATATATAAACTTACATGTCCCTAAATTATAATGTAATTTTCACTTTAATCAATTCATCTAATTCTGTTAACTTTTTTATTTTTTATTATTAAAAGACTAAAATACTCTTTTCATTTAAAAGTGTTAAATAATATAAAATCAATTCGTCTAATTCTAGAGATGGCTCCGCTCTCTCTCGTCGACGCCGAAGGGAGGGGATGGGCAAGTTAGAGGACGAAGATCACGCAGGCGAGGTTGCAGATGAAAGCCAAGGACCACAAGCAACGCCAAGTAGACGACGATATCCAGGGAAGGAGACGACATTGCAGAAGAAAAAGAGGATGACGAAGAAGAGGGTTGGAGAGCCCGATGATGGCGCAAGCGCATAGGTAGGTAGAGAGGAGGCAGTGCCAAACACGTCGGAAGGTGGCAAGGAGGTTGCCTGGGAGCGCGGGGTGATGAGGAGGAGGGAGAAGGAGGCAGTGGCGGAGACGACAAAGTCGGATAGGTGGTAGGAGATCTGGAGGATGGGGCGGGAGATGGGAGGCCAGAGGCGAAGATGAGGACATGGCGATGCGGCAAATGAGCGGGCCGGTGAGGGGCGAGTCAAGGAAGCCGGAGGAGAGGAGGAGGGCGATGGAGACATAGCAAAGGAGGAATCCGAGGACGAAGAGGAAGGCAGATGGTGCGGAGGACTCTTACGGTCCCCTCGGCCGCTCTCGCAGGAGTGATCTTCTCCACTGTGAGCTCGCAAGTTCCCCCACCCCAACCTCTATCGGAGACCTCCCTGGAGGAAGGGGGCAGACGCCCCTGTCACCCCCCTGTGAGCTGGGATAATTTAAAAAAGAGATCCTTTCTTTTGGCAAGAAAATGCAAATCGCTTTAGGCGACATTGGGGACAGAGAAGTCAAAGGCGTTGGCAGCGAGGAGAGTGATAGGGTCAATGGCGAACAGAGCAGCGACTCGGAGACCTTAAGGTCAGCGTAGAGGGTGTATTCGAGGAGGCAAGGTAGGAGTCGGAGATGGTGGACTTGGCTGCGGCAAAGGTGGCTCCTCACAACACCCATTTGGCCGCTATGTGGGAGAGGGGTTTGGTGTTTTTTTAGGGGGGCGACGCCCCCCTTCTTCAGGGCGAGCTCGCCTCCCGAGGGGGTCGACGTCTCCTCCTTCTGGCGTCGACAAGGGAGAGGGGGCAGCACCCTTTTTTATTTGTTAACAATATTTTAAACTTTTAAAGATTAAATTAGAGGAGAAGGCTACTTTAGTTTTTTAATAAATAGAAAAAAATAGAAGCATATGGATGAATACATTGTCAATCATTATGAAAACATTTATAAAATGATTCATAACTTCCTAATCTTCAATCTTTGAACACATTGTCAATGTCATTATCGTCAAGTAGGATTCGTGATCTTCACTATAATAATATTTAACTCATAACATTTGTCTTTTGTTGAACTTTAGCAATTGTAATAAGTTTTCGATGAATAACTGAATTAAAAGATTAGTTCGAAATGAGTTTAGATGGAGTGGAACGGAATAACGAGAAACCTAATAGAAAAAGGACATATTAATTAAAAATAGCTATTATAAATATATAGAATAATTTTATTATTAATAAAAATAAAATTAAGATTTAAAAATTTTATCAAAATTTGTTTTGTTAAAAAATATATTATTTAAATATAAAACCTTTTTAAAATTAATTATATTTAATAAGAAAATATTTTTTTACAAATATTCTGTAAAAAATATTATTATATTAATATTTTACTATAAATATTTTATATTTAATAAATAAATTATCTTTATAAGAAACATGTGTGTGAGATAGAAAATAAGAAAAGAAAAAAGAAAAACGAAACTGAAAAGAAACAACGAGCATGTAAAAAAAAGAACGGCTATGGTGGCCTAGGTCACTTCCAAAGCTTGGTTCCATCTTCGGAATTAAGTTTTAATTTGGTGGTTGAGAAACTAAATTAGAACGAGATGTTGATTTCAGTTTACTTCCCCCAACCACATGTTTTCTATAGCTATTTAGTTTGTATGAGTGGTCCCGTGACCCGTAATTTCTTCAACTTGACTTTGAGATGTTTTTGCTGGGCCGTGGTACGGTGACAATGGTAAGTGAAATTGTTGATTTGAAATATGAGACTTCTCTGCTACTACGTGGGTAGATATTAGTTACTATCCTCTATAGACTCATAAAATGTTGTTGTCACAAAATGACGTATTATTTGTGGCCCATGAACTATGTAATTTCAGCTTTTCTTTATGTTAGTGTTTGGATTGGAATTTTAAGTTTCCGTTCATTTTTTAGAATTAATTGATTTGATAAAATAAAGTTTAGATGTGATATTTGGATAAAAAGTGTAATGATGAAAATTTAAAAAATTTAATTTGATAGACAAATTTTAATAGATGTTTGGATAAAAAAAGAACTAATGATATAATTTGTTATTTTATGAAGTATAAAATTAAAGTAAATTAAAATATTATTTATTTAGTTAGTTAAACTAATTATTTTAAAAATATTTATAATAATATTAGAATTTATAATTTATAAAAAGAGTTTTTATATTAATAAGCCAAATAATATTATATTAATAAATAAAATATTATAATGGATTATTACTTAAGATAAAATAAAAATAGTTTAATGAATAATATTAAAATTAGATATTAATTAATAATATTTTACTAATAAAAATATAATAAAAAAATGAAAGAAAAAAATGGAAAAAATGCGGTAAGTTCTCACCTTTGACAATAACTTAAAGTTCTCATCAGAACTTCTCACGTAATACGTTTGACAAAAAGTTTAGAAACTTGGGTCTAGTTTTGACCCAAGTTCCGACGACAAATACTGCCTATATGTATGAACTCTCATTATCATGCAACTTTTTCCATTGTCTTTTAGCAAATTTCAAGTGATTTCTTGCAAAATAACATAAACTAGGATAGTTTGACAATAAAAAAGATAGAAATAAATAAAAGATAAACTAGGATAGTTTGACAATATATAGATAGAAATAAATAAAAGCTAAAAATTAGGGGTGAGCATGCGCAGGGACGACTCCGACCCGCACTGATCCAAAAAATTTGGTTCGGATTGTAAAAATTCGGATCGCATCCTGACCCGGTAATACATATTATATTAATATTAAATCATCTTAAAAATATTATACTTATATTTATTTTTATTAAATTCTATATTTTATTATATGTATATCTTAAATATATATTATTATATATAATTTAATTAATAATTATCATATTTATATAATAATATTATATATTTTTAAATTTTTTTATGATTAAATCGAGACAACTAAAAAAATTTTAATTTTTTGTCTCAATTTAACCTGGAAGTCTGATCCTGGCCGGGTCCCGATTCCGAACCTAAATTTGTTCACTCCTAATAAGATGCATGATATGACAAAAATAATTAAGATTAGATTAAATATAAATATAATTATATATTATAATATGTATGTATTAAAAAATCCAAACTTTTGAGAGATGGAGATGATAGTTACAGGACAATTGAGAACAGAGGTACCCGAGCTTCTATTATGTAGGGCGTTTTAGATCAACTCAAACCCAAATGTATGAGAATTCATTCTGGCCAGAATTATATTTGGGTCAAGATCATATATTATTGTGATAGAGTCTAAAATTGAAATAGATCCAAAATAAAGTATTTTATTATGTAAGATAGTTTTCTGATATTAATGATAAAATGAGTACTTAGTATTTTTTTTTAAAAAATATTAATAACCTTAGTAAAAGTATTTGTTGATATTTTAACAACAATTTATTAATATTAGGTATATATTTATTAACATTTTTATGTTAAAATAAATGATAATAAATTGAGGTAATTAAACTATCTTATTTCTTTGATTAGTAAGATGATTAATACTGTGGGCAACCCCATTGTTCGGTCCAATCAACTAGATTTTAAATTGAAGCCCAGATGAATGTTTGAATTTTTATCTTTCAAGACAAAATTTTAAAATCCTTCATATCCTAATCTTATTATAACATTACATTTTTTATTATAATTTGTTAATGTAATTTAAATTATAATATTAATTCTACATCTTGATGTATATCCATTTGATATGTATGTCACTACTAAGTTGCTACATGTAGTTAATTTCAACTTTTATTTTTTTAGTAACACATGTAATTATACATTTCTATTGTTAAAGTTAATCCTCTTTAACCAAGAATTATGGACACAATTAGATAGTGGGGTTATGTTTTGGGATCGCTAGATGCTAAGGGCCTGTTTGGTTGCTGGATATTTGGCTGAATAAACTGATATCTAGGTGAATACGGGCAAACGGGTAGCGGGATAGGAATTATTGCCGACAACGTTCACACAGGTTCCGAGGCATGTTTAATCTTGTCGGCAGTATATTTTTCGGATTATAATATTCCACGTTTCTAGCGGAATATAAGTTAATCGCCTGATTGAAGCCGTGGGTAAATTCGTCTTTTTACTATTCATTGATGTTGAAAGAAAAACCCTTCCCCCTTTCTCACGCTGCAAAGAAGACGCGACACGCATTCTTGGCCGAACGCCACACCTTCGTCGGCCATCTTTGCTCGCCGCACCTCCGTTGCCGATATTTTCGCCACTTCTCCGTCCAACGTAATCGTCGATATTTTCTACTTATAACATCCTTCTTTCTCTGTTCTCAAGTCTCCTCCGTTGGATCACAGAACGTTGGGAGATTCCGTCGATTACGGTTGTCCTAACTCGCGGCTGCTTCCCGGAGGCTTGCAAGGTACCACACTTTTCCACTCCGATTGACACCACGATTGAATATTGTCATCACTTTGTGTTCCTCTTGCAGGTCGTCGTGACACAATCCAGTAACGTTACAACATTCGGAGAGAATCATCTTACTACATTAAAGGTACTCCGAAATCTTTGTGGCACTTCTACGACTTCCCTCATTCTTACGTGCGTTTTCAGTTTTCTATTCTTATTTCTTCCCCATTTTTAAGTGCTTACATAAGACAACATCCTTGCGAAGTTGCTTTTTCAAAATTTGTTCCCTTGAGTTAATTGAATGTCATGCATGGTGTCGAGAGGGAAAATGTCACTAAAAAATTTGTTGGCCGAGACGTGAATGTCATGCTATTCCCCGAACGCCCATTTCTAATCCTTGTGCCAAGCTAGTTACTTATATGTGAAAAAATGGGGGTGTGCCCCCTCTAAAGAGGGGACTCATTGGATTAAAAAGTGTGGTTAAGATTAATTCAACTTCTTTTTCGTTCAACAGTGGTTAAAGACCTTTCTCCTTCCCTCTTTGTCCACTCACAATCTCTCTGGCACACCCCCATTTTCCCCTCTTCCTCTCTATCTCTCTTCCCCTCCCATTCCCTGATCTCCACCGCCGCACGATGCCCCAGCGCCGCCGACCTCGTGCCGCGCTGCTGCACGAATCGATTTCCACAACCGAACATGATGCCTCAACGCCGCTGACCTCGACGCCGTTCATCCCGACCTCGCGCCGCGTCGTTGCACGAGCCCATTTGCAAGGTCCTTTGTCCTCGTTTCTGGTTTCCTCCGTCAATGATTGAATTCCTACTTTTCATTTGGCATTTGTTCGATACATTCATCTTCTCACGTGTTTTTTTTCTTCCTCTCATCTTCGTACCTACCACCAGCAAACTCAGATTCATCTTCTACTCTCTTTCATCATTTTTTTTTGTCTTTGTCATTAAGGCAGCTTAGTTTGTTTCTTTCTTTGTTCATCTCTGTCTGCTTCGTCTCCTTTCACACTACATCTGATCAGACTCTGTATCAACTTGAGGTGGTATCTATTCTTGCCTCTACAACTTATCATCTAGGCTCGTGTGTTTGTTTGCTACCAATGACATGCTGATAACAGCTGGTTGGGTTCGGATTTCCCGTGAGCAGCACGAGGTGTTCCTGCATCCATGGATTACTTTACTGTCATCAAGCTGAGTTGAGCTGAAGGCTATTGGTTGTTCTATACCCTGCCACTACTGTGATCTTCTTAGTGGTCGACCAGCAGGTGTACTCTTGGATGGCATCTCTCGTTGATGATGTCATGAGCTGCCTTGCATTGCAGGTGTTCGACGAATTGCACTGGTGGTCTCTACTTTGTAGTCTCCGCAACGACGACCAAGATTTTCAAGTTGCCGCCGTCCAAGCTTCTTTCCCGTGTCAACTTGAGGGGGGCTGTTGGAAAGGATGCATCCTCGACGATGCAGCTTGTACACATATGTTGCAGATTTGTGGTGCTGATTTCTTAGGTTGTAACAGTGCAATGTTGCAGTGTTCATATAGCAGTGTCCGTGCCGTTTTACTTTCTATGTAACAGTTTGGTGAGTAGCATAAATAGGTGCCTTGGTATCCAATGTAATGTGCTCTTTGAATAGAATAGTATTTTCTGTTTCTTCTTCCTCAGGCTCCCATGACCATTTTCTATTTTTCATCTTCTTTTGCTTCTCTTCCGGCAATCTTCCGGTGAATCCTATCGAAGCTCATCTTTTTCAACAGACTGAGCAATTGCAGAAACATTAGGAGTCAACATTGATGGCAACTCAAGTTCTGGTAGTCTGGATGGAGGACCTTTGACACCTTCTTGCAGCCAATGAGACAATTTGTTTGTTTGTGATTTACCAACAGCAACTCAGGTTTTGGTAGTCGAAGAGGCTGCTGGTATCGGAGGCAGATGAGAGTAAAGACCGGCGGCCATTGGTCAGGTGGAGACGAGTCATAGTTCGATCGATGTTTTTTCAATTAAGATGGATTGATGTTTTTTTTTCAATTAAGATGCATTGGAAGCACTTTGCACAATTTTATTTGATAATTTAAAGGAGAGTTCCATATGATAATTTAAGTGGAGAAAGAAGACTTCTTTCATTCAGATAAAAAATAAAGATTGCAAATTAGAGTACTAATTCATTGATTATCTTCACCTTCATCTAGTTGCTTGATAGTGTACCCTGGCTGTTATGGAATGTACGCTCTTTTTTTCTTTCTCTACGTGTGTACTTTTTTTTCATTTTGTTTCATATAAACTTTATGTAGGCTCGCATGTCAAGCAAGACTGCATTCGGGGAATGCAATAACATTGTGAAATGAAGGAATGTAGGTCCAAAATTAACTCCAAAGTCAGCTCATCAAATTACGAAAATAGTGAACAAGTTTCAGAGCAGATGCAATAACATTGGATAACAACTATTTTTTCCTTATTTGAATTGGCAACAAGAAGGCAACGGAATCTTTGATTCCAAGACAGGGTCACTCCAATGTCAGCTTTAGATAACTTGTGTTCCCATCGATCTGTACGTAGATGGATAAAAAGTGATAAGAATTATTTAAATAAATTACAATAATGACTAAACAATATACTTAATCAAAATATTTAATGTTAATGAAATTTGTGAAGATATGCAAATTTAATTTAATATGGAAACTCAACCTCTTTTGTGATTCAACATTGTTTTGCTGGCTGTGTTGATCATGTTGGTTTGTCGTGTTCTTCTGTTGCGTTTCCTATGCATTGCAAATATATAATCAATAAAAATATAAGAATTACACTAAGAAATGATATGAAAAAGTTATTTTACCTTTAATTTTAGACAATTTCTTTTATCATGTCCCTTCTTTCCACACACACCGCATGTCCTCTTCTTAGATTCAGTTTGCGACATAGAAATTTCAATACCAAATTTAATTCTGCCTGCATTTCTTGGTTTACCCTTTGCCTTCACACGAATAGGGTCACGTATAACAAATTGTGATTCTTGCAAGTCAGTAGAAGTTAAAGGACCACTCTTGACAAGTTGTTGACTTGTCACATCTATAAGGTCGAATGCTGCAAATTTTTCTAAAACCTCATCTAAAATCGGAACTGCAAATTTTAAATATTTACCAGAAATCAAACCAAATTTCTCTACTCTCCAAATATTACTTTGTCAAGTTGATCTTTGTAAAGGAGTTATATCATCTTCAGAAATGAAGGTTGTATCACATTGCTTTGTTTGTGAATATCTTGCATCTATTGTCCAACGACGAAGAATATATTCTTCAGGTAAACTTATAACTCCCTTCTTGGTAAGAACATTTAAAATATGACAGCAAAATATGCCTTCCTGTTCAAATTTCTTGCAAGAACATCTCACAAAATTTTTTTGATGTCGGTTGAACTCAACAATATTTTTTCCCTCGTCTACACCTCGTAATGGATAAACCGAGTAAAAAGTAGTGTCACCATCTTTGAAAATCTTACGTGCATATGTGGCTGAGATACGCTCAATTTCATCTTGAAATTTGCAAAATATATTCTTTGTATATATTTTGCTTGCATGTTCTTCTAATGGATACTTGCTTACTAACACAGGCTTCATGTTCATAGTTAGAAAATCCTCTCATTTTTCAAATCGGCGATGAGATTCAATAGCTTTATCATATTGTTGTACAAAATCAGATAACAATGTGCTTGAATCGACAAATCCATCGAAAAATGCATTAATAAATACTTTCTGCTCTCTGAGTAGTATGCATACCTGTAGTAAAAATATTTTTGAAATATAGTGGCACCCATTGTCTACGTTTGTTATACATCTTTTGTAGCAAATGATCATCTGGGATGTTATAATTATGCTTTAAAGAAAGCTAACACTCCTTAAACTCATCCACCGTAGCTGATTTATAAAGTCATTTATTGTAATCTTGCTTAAACATGGCTTGCGCATATAAGTCCTGAAGATGGATCATCGCATTCCTTCCAATATGCCAAGTACAAAATATGTGTTTAGTATGTAGAAAAACTTTGCATATAGCCTTATCCATTGCAATATCTTGATTAGTAATGATACAACTATGATACTTTCCATTCATACATTCTAGCCATTTTTTAAACAACCAAATAAATATCTCCTCAGTCTCATCAGTAAGTAATGCACACCCAAATAAACATGATTTTCAATGATGATTAATTCCGGTAAATAGTGCAAATGACATTCTTAAATTGTTGGTCATATATATTGTATCAAACACCACAATGTCACCGAAGGTGATATAACTATCCCGTGCTCTGCCGTCGGCCCCAAAAAAATTCATTACCATGCCACTTTCATCAAATTCCCATCTATGAAAGAAACCAGGATCATCAGAAGTCTTATTTTGAAAATAATTTATGACATTAAGACATTCTTTACCAAGAGAGCTTCTTTTTTTGGATCTCAAATAATCAATACAATCTTGAGCTGTGATGTGCGGTTCACTAGAAAAATTAAGTGCTCGAGAAATGTTTGATGGGCCCATACCATTAATGTGCAGTGTCTCGATGTCTTCTTTAGAAGCTTTTGATATTGGTGGTTTATGTGAACGTAGATTTGGTATCTTTGATGATGTTGTCAAAGGACGACTGTGTTCTTCATGAAATTGCCTTACCTCCCACTTGTTATCTTGTCTTAGACCGATATATAAGTGAGCCAAACAGTCTTCTCTAAGTTCTCTTTTATGTTTAACCATCTTGCCGATACTGCACTTCAAATCTTTATATCCTTCTTTCGAGCAAACAAATTTTTTATTTATGATATTCCCTATAATCTTTGACTTATGTGTTTTTTTATTTTCTAATAAAAAAGTCAATCATTCTAGCATACATGTTATAATACTTGTATGCTTGATCCTCGCTATCAAATGTCATACCAAGATGAGGTTTGGTCTGATAACATTTCGTGTAGCTTCCTTTCTCACCTTCTACATTATCAATATCCTCGTTAGTATCTTCGTGAATATTTGCAATTGAATCCATGTGTATAGATGTACCTTTAATAAAAAGTAATATTGTTAGCAGAGAACAGAATGTCAAAAAAATCAAAGCAGCATAAATTATATATTTTATTGCTATAATCTGAGTTGCATAATAAAACAAGAGGCTAACAATTATGAATTAGTATAAATAACAGTTCTCTAATCAACTCTTAATTTTTCATATAAAGACTAAAGAATGTCTACATAAAGACTATGAAGACCGAAGATAGTCAAAGAGTTATGGTTATTATCATAGTCATCATGCAACTAAAGAGATTTTTTCCCCTGATGTTGGAAAGTGCTACAGCTAATTGCTAAAGGTGAATCCGCTTATTGTTTTTCTTTTGGATTTCTCTGATCAACATCCATTACAGGGTGTACAAATATCACAAGAGATGGGCTTACACCACTCATGGTTATCCTCAAGTATTTAAGAACAATAATCTGGCATCAATTATTGCTATATAAATGGTATAAGCAACAAGACTTGGAAGAGAACAGTGTATTGGAAAGATAAGTGCCAAAACACCAGCCAACAAAGAATATAAGAATAACGTGTTTAATATGATGAGTAAGAATAAAAAAATACACATAAATGTAGATCCACATTTTCAAGTACAATGAAACCTAATATTAAGAGACAAGTGTTGCTGCAACGCTCTAGCCAAAGAGACCAGGAGGAGTAAATGTGTCCATGTCAGGGACCATGCAAAGTTAACGCTGTTGTTTGTTATTACCATTGTCATGCGACGTATTTGACACTTGGCTCTATCATCTACAGTAGCACTAAATATATTCTAAAAAATGTGTAATTAGCAACACACATCAATTGTGTAAAAAAAAAAGGTACATACAGATTGTCCTGCGCCATAAGGAGATTTTTTTGCTTTAACAAAATGATACATACAAAAACATATGGAATTGGAACGAAAAGTTAAAAAGGGAACGGCACCGGAAAGAATACAATATTTTTGTTATGAGATGAAAGGAATACTAATCAAATATACCAAAGGGCGACCAAATATCCGCTGAGCATTGCGAGGAATTGGGATGGCTACTCGTACTCGGGCAGCAAAACTAAAGAAAGAGAAGGGAGAGAGAGTCAAAGAAAGAGAGAGGCGAGGGACGGAAGAATGAGGTATTTTGCTGGGAAAGGAGGCAAGTCTTGACTCCGATTTTTTTTTTAAGCCACTGTTGAACGAAAAAGAAGTTGAGTTAATTTTAACCACACTTTTTAATCCAATGACTAATATAAAGAGGGTACAACGTGTCCCCTCTTTAGAGGGGGTACACCCTCATTTTTTCCTATATATATATATATATATATATATATATATATATATATATATATATATATGAAAGTTAATTTGTTTTCATGCCCATCTGACTATGCCCCTCGTGATATGATTTAATTTCTTGGTCATACAACCATAACTCTCCTATGTTCAAAGGAATTACCTAATGGATTTGGAGCTGGCCTCTAGAAACAAAGATGGTTCCCTCAGAAAAAAGCGTCTAACCAATTGGAATGACGAGCTCGATGAGGCTTTCGTGGGGCTCATGAAACTTGAATTCCTAGAGGGCAATTTGAACAATGGAGTCTTCTCTACTGATACGTGGAAGCGCATAGTTCTTAGGTTTAATGAAACAACCAAGAAGAATTACGACATGCTGAACTTGAAAAATAGGCTAAAGAACTTGAAGAAATCGTGGAATCTATACCGTACATTACTTAATCGCAGTGGCTGGGGTTGGATGCTGAGAAAAAAATACCTACCCCCGGTGAACCTAGCATGTGGGAAGAGGTCATAGCGGTAAGAATTATTATAATCTATTTTGTCGATATGTGCTTCATTTTGATGTTGTCATATATTTATATTTCGACTACTCTTACCTTACTACTAGGAAAACAAGGAGTACTCTCGAATTAAAGACAAGCCATTTCCTATTTACGATGACATGCTTTTTATCTTTGCCAAGAACACCGCTACTGGCAGTCGAGCATATGCTTCGACCATGTCTGATTTACCTGCAAAGGATGTTGAATTAGATGTTGATGATGATGCCGACCAAGTGGACATTACTTCGGAAGATTTCAATTTGCCTAACACTGCTGATGATGAAGAACCAATTCTCGGCTCTACCTCAGACTTCATGTTTGACAGTCCCTCATCGATCGCGGCATCTGAAGACCCCTTTTTTGGTGTTTCACCTTCACCTTCAGCCGGGAAGAGAGTTAGATCCAATTTGCATAATGCTAAGCCGCGGAAGGGTAAGAGAAATAACCTTGAAGCATTGCAACTGATGTCTGAGATTACACAACAGGGCCAAAAACGTCTTGTACTACTTGATGAGATTGTCCAATGCGAGAAGGAAGCCACATCATTCTCTAGGTCTGAGTGTTGGACTAGATTGCGGTCAAAGGTGACTAACTGCACCTTAGAATTCAAGCTGGCCATGGTGGAATCCTTTAAAGATGAGAGCAATTGTTGGGCTTTCATGATATGCGAAGACGACATGTTAGAACCATGGCTGTTGGAACAACTAGAGGAATACAGAAGAAAATGTGCTCATAACACTCAGCATTCTTCTTCCTACTTCGGGTGCGCAACTTCTAATTTCACCCTTGCTTCCTCAAAATCCCAACCAAGTGGCATGTTCAGGGCAGCGTCATCATCTATTCCATCTACTGCATTTGGTGCATTCCTTACTCATTCTATCAGTTTCAGCACTACATTACTACCTTCAGCTACCTTTGGATCTACTGCCCAGTTTGTCCGTGCAAAGTTCATTTGCATCAGGAGTACTTGGTTCTCAATTTGTCTCACTGTCTAATGCTGCCACAAGGAGCCGAATGTCTGGCATAAGAACATTCTCTATTCGCTCGTCACCTTCGGGAAGCTCAAATTCCACGGGAGCGTCCTCTTCTTAATAGTGCTTCTATATGATGCATCTAATATTTTGGTTCCACTGTTGTTGTGCTTCAGGACACCTCTTTTTGAAGTATGAAGTAACCTATAGCCTAGTTCAAGAAGCTTGGAGGCATTTGGGTTGTCATATGTGACACCCATATTTTGTGTTTGTGTTGTCTCTCTTCTTGTTGTGGCAAAACTGATTTACCTATTATGACTTTTGTACTGCTACCACTAATGTTTCTCCAATCTACTATAATAGGTTTATTGTCTGATAGATATGTTTTGAACATTTCCTTATGTCATGTTCTTTTTTCTGTCAGTTTGCAAATTGCCCACATTGCAAGTTAAATGTCTTTGTTATGCGTAGATGAGTAGACATGTGCTTATGCAAGCATTGCTCGAAGAGGAGAGAGTCCATGAGGATGTGATCAGAGTTGTAATGGATGGCGGGTTAATTTCAGTGGGGGTCGGGGAAGGCATTCAGAGAGTCCCATGCAGAACTCGTCCTTTCACATGACGTCAATTGATCGTAGACATACTAAAAGGCCACCCTCAAAAGGTGTTACGATTTATTTAGGATTTCACCAAAGATGTTCATGAAGTTAGAGGAATTACTCACTTCTAGGGGCCTCATACATAGTACACAACATGTGAGTACATGCGAGCAGTTAGCGTGTTTCCTGCATTGTCTTGGTCACAATGTCAGAAATAGAACCCTGGCAGAAAGTTTGCAGCATTCAGGGGAGACAATTTCGCGCCATTTCAATAACGTGCTTCGTGCCATTTGTTCCCTTACACAAGAGTTTATATGTTTACCCACCGGACAAGAAGATGTCCACCCTCGAATTAGAAACAATGACAAGTTCTTCCCCTATTTCACTGTAAGTCAACTTCTCTCACTTAATTGTACACGTTCGTGATTACTTGCATTGTGATGCCCATTTCACGATTTATATCAGGATGCAATTGGTGCTGTTGACAGAACCCATGTTCCCGCCTTGGTTCGCAAGCTTGATCAACCACGCTATAGGAATCGCAAGGGGTTCCTCTCACAAAATGTGATGGCCGTCACCTCATTTGACCACTCTTTCCTCTATGTATGCACTGGATGGGAGGGTTCTGCTGCTGACATGCGAGTTCTACGTTGGTGCATGGAGAGCGTCGGATTTGTAGTCCAGGAAGGTATGGTAGAAAATAGGCTGTGCTTGTTATTGTTTTTTAATTTTTGTGATTACAAATTCCTTCTTCTCTCTATGGCAATAGGGAAATTTTATCTTATCGATTCCGATTATGTTGATTCCGAAAAGTTTGTTGCCCCTACCGTGGTATTAAATATCACTTGTCCGAGTTCCGTGATGGGCAAAGGAGATATGAAAGTCCAAAAGAGTTGTTCAATCACCAGCATGCACAACTTCGAAATTGTGTAGAGAAGTCCTTTGGCATTCTGAAGTCGCAGTTCAGCATTCTTCGTTCGGCAATGCATTTCCCCATAGGAACGTAGGAACGCATAGTTCTTGCATGTTGTGTGTTGCACAACTTCTTTAAACGTTACCAAGGCTCCAACCCGATGAGAACCTCAATGTCAACGAGACAAATGCAAGTGTCAATATGGGTAGCGAGGGAACTCGAAGAGGTGATCTCCTACGTAGCAGCATTACAACACAACTTTGGAATGCCCATCGAGGCAATCGAGGTGCACCTTCAGGTTGAGACTTTACTTGTTGATGTCTTTTTTCTTTAACTTTATACTCTTACTAACACTGTCACATATTTTGTAGGAAATTTGGCCGCAAATGATTGAATGGGAGGTGTGATTCAAGGTTGAAAGAAGTGTATAATCTGAGTGTGTAATTACTCGGAGAACACATGTGATTTGTAATTGCAACTTTATTCCCGTCGTAGGCATTTCTGTGACATGGAAAATATGTTGGATTGAATGCCTGTAGGAAGCATACTTCATTGTGTTAAAGGAGCATCTTGGATCCACTTGTTTGATATTACATTACTATTGTGAATTAAATGTATTTCGGATGATAATTATATATGTGTTAATTTCTTTGTATTATATGAAAGTTATTTTTAGTAATTTCATGATTGGAGTAAATCATGAAATCATGTCGACAATTTATGTGCATGTGCTGATTCATTCCATTTCGAACTCCTCTCTCTCTATCTCGCTTATACTTCGATGTTATTGCTTGTATTATAGATCAATCAGCTATGGTCCACGCGGTTTGTAATCAATCAGCTACATTCCATCAACTCTTCACAAACGGGTGCAACAACATGAAATGTCAATGAATTCTTCAACTTTGTCAACTTGCCATGGCTCTTCAAACATGATTACACCATTTAAAATCGTGAGAAACTCATAATCAATTACTTCAGAACGGTGTTACTACAATTACAAACTGATAGAACCAAACACCAACATCTTCACAACATTAATACAATCCCAAACTGATACAACCTAATACCGACATGTTCACAGCGTAAATACAATCCGATGACAAGTGCTTACTACATGAAACCCAATAGGACATAACCAGATGCCATCCCTACAAGAAAGCTAACGAAAAGAAGGCGTTGCAGTCGATGAATCCGCCCTTCTGCTCTGTCTAACTTACGAAGAAGCCCGTTGATAATAATTGCGCCGCGTGATTCCAGGGGGGTCACACCAACGGAAGAATGCACAAGCACCAACCTGCTTTTGATCCTGCGTCATACCCAGAGATGATACAATGGAGAAGAGTGATGGATAAAGATGACGACCGAGAAGTCAATGCCAACCTAAAATTTTCGGCAGCTCCAAAAATGATGACCTGGGTTGCCGCTGGTCCATGACGTTTTCAGCGTGCACACTTGTTTGCAGTAACAACTTGGCGCATCCATAACGTCGACATCCATTAGGCACGGCTCAAATTCCTGACCAAAAACCAAATATATTAAGGGATGGTATCGGAATGACGGTGATGGAAAATAGAGCTACAAATTAGTATTCTCTATATGAAAATTGAACAAACAAAATAAAGAGGTAACATGGGGCCACAACCGATGATACATTTCAAAATCACCAACCCAGCGGTGAGGTAAAATGCGAAAGAGAACAACATGTTACCTACAGCGTGGGCCAAATACCTTCGCGCGATGTGGGTCGGTACCTGCGGCGTGGACGGTCGACGGAGCGGCAACCAAAATCGGGCGATCCGTCTTTCGTTCTAGGGCAAATAGAAAGGGGAAAGTCGTGCTTTTGTTTTGCATGGATGAGGGTAGTTGGGTCATTTTGTTCATTGGGCCATCCGACTTTCCAAACGCGGAGCAGAATATAGGGATGCATACATGAAGCTTACAACCAAACAAGAAGTAGATTATCGATCCACACAATCCAATATAATCCATCTTCACGTGAATAAACGAGCTTATTCCCCTCATCGATATCCAGCAACCAAACATGCCCTAAGGCGTCGTTTGGTTAAAGAATAATCCATGGAATATCTCATTATTCCAAAAATATAATTAAACATCGTCGAGAGTAAGCTTAAATTGGTCAAACTTTGGTTTTGTCGAAACCATCTTGAAAAATGAAATATTACTATGTTTATTCTTGTCAGCAGTCACTACGCATTCCACTCATCAAGCAAAATAAAAAAAAATATGACACAAATATCATATTCCTTAAGAATAAAAATTAATATTCCTTATAACTTATTCTCTATCCAAAGGCGTCTAATAGTCCCAGATTAGATTCTCAGATTATTTTTTTATCAGAGTTTATTCATACTTTTCTCGTCCGAATATCGAATTAGTCGAATGTTAATAACCCGTGTCTCGACCGAAAAAAAAGGGTTAAACGTCTTCATCTCTGAATTTGATCGAGCCTTATTGCCCGGAATGGACCACCCTGTAACTATTATTTATAACAAAAGATGAGTTTACAATTTCCCATAAAAAAGGAACTTAATAAGGACAAAGAAAAAAAAAAAGAAAAGAAAAGTAGATTGAAGGAAGCAACAGGAAACATGAATCTTGGAACGGATAGAGGCTCCAGCTAATAGCTATAGAAGTGGACCACACAGCGACCGCAATGACGGAAGCGAGAAGCCAATCCCCTTCCTTGTTTTTGTTAACTAACGGCTGCATTGCAAATAATGCACACTGTTTCTTGCCTGGTCACCTGCTGCACACAAAACTCGTATGCTAAACGTGTATTTTTTTTGGTCTCCTGACACTTTTTGTTAGTATTTGGCAATGTTATTAAAACCTGACCGGACCGGTCGGTTCAATCGGTTCAATTACGAATCGGTAACAGGTTCAGTTCAGTTCAATATTAAAATCGAAATCAGCTTTGAATCGGCCAATAACCGGTTGAATCGAAAAAATCGGTGAACCGACTAAAAAATCGGTTCAACTTCAAAACTTAAGAAATTGAAAAAATGATATGAAAATAAAGTCCAAAAAAGAAAAGATAAAATGGAAAAGAAAGAAAAGTTGTTTGGCCGATTTAAACATGCATAAATAAAGTTTCACCTTTAAATCGGCCAAAAAATTTGCTTACCTTTTTAATCATATCTATTTCAATATTTATGACAAGATTTACGGGAAAAGAGATTTTAATGGAAATAAATATGGTAAGACTTATGGGTAAAGAGAATTTAATGAAATAAAAAGGAAAGTGTTAAAAGAATAAAGAGAATATGAATAATTTATGGTAGAAAGATTTAATATTTTATCAAATACAATATGAAAAATGACCGGATATTAGCTAATGAAAATAAAAAAATGATTAAAGATAAAGAGATCAAAATTAAAGGAATCAATAAAATTAATATTAATATTTCAATATCAATAATGTTAGAGTTAATCTTTTATGAATGTTAATTCTTAAGTAATATCTTTATGTTGTTATATTATTATTACTAGGTTATTATTATATTTTTATAAATTATATAATATTAATTCTTGTTATAATTTATTTTTTATAAATAATATTATTTTAATAAAATTTGGTTCAATTCGGTCGAACCCGATTCGATCAATCCAATCACGACCCAGTTGACAATCTGGTTCGATCTCCGATCCGATTATGAAAACATTGGTATTTGGTATCATCTATTGGCGCCTCCGGTTCTTGAAATCCATTATTTTAATTTCTTATTAGTATTCAATTGAATTGGAAATTTATAAAGTAGCCACACAAATAATATAATCGTATGCTTAGAAATCACGCCCCCACTTTTACCTCTACAAACAGGAGCCACCTGAGCGTCCGAGTTAGTTATCATTTTTTTTTTTAAAAGGAAAGATTTTAACTATTGATGATTAAATCAGATAATCCTGATATAAAATATCTAAGAGGCTCGGTGAAGGACAATCCTCTTAAAAGATGTCTACGACCACATTACAATCGAGACGAGATAAAAAGTCAACAGCGCGATTGGCAGTACGAGTTAGTTATCATTACAGCAACTGCTAAGTAGAATTAACGTTATGCAAAAGTCATGGGAAAAAAACCTTACCTTTTTTTGTGATTATTTTTAAAAAAAAAATCAGTTTTTTAAGGAGAAGCAATCAGACAACAGCAAGAGAAAAAAAAGGTTGACCAGAGCATCTCTTCATTCTTCCTACTTATTAGTATCGCACATAGTGCAGTTTCACAAGTCACAACATCCACCAGGTAACAGCCAATACAGTGAAACACAACAAATAAGCATGGGAAACACGACATGCCTTTAATAACTTAAATTTACGACCATATCTACTTTCTGCTTGTAATTCATTTTTTTTAAGTTCGTCAAATCTCTCTCTCTCTCTCTCTCTCTCTCTCTCTCTCTCTCTCTCTCTCTCTCTCTCTCTCTCTCTGGGGTATGCTATTGAAGATAAAGTAACTTTTCTTTCTTATATCAAAAGTTAAAGTTCCTGGGATGATATGATATGCGTGATGATAGACAAATTGTTTGTAATTAAGAGGCTTCAAATTTTAATCTAATAAAAAAAGAGTCAATATGGTTTACAAAAATGAATAATGTTAAAATGTATTTGAAATAGCCATTTGTGAACAGGGAAAGGCGACTTTTCGATTTGTGAGATGTCGTATCCTCCTAAATTATCAGGGTTTTTAGCCAAAATTTTAGGAGGATTTAACATTTTTCTTTCAATTTTGTCAAAATATTATTTTGTCCACGTTGTCTTGTCTGAGATCAATTTTCAGGGTTATTTTATTTAAGAGTATTGATTCCGTGCATTTATAAGAGAAATATTACTATGTATGTAGAAGAATAAAGTCGGAAATTAATGCATATATAATATAACATTATATGAGAGATATCAACTGCAATTGAAGTTGGCATGGAAAGTCATAATTAATGAATCCAACAAAGTGGTGAAAAAGCGTGAATTTCATAGAAGGAAAAAAAGGGAAGCAGTTTGACATTTCCATCATCCCCATAAAGCTGAAGATTCCATATAACATCCTACCTACCATTACGATGCTGATTGGAGATTCGTTTCTCCTGAGCTTTCAGGTCTACAGTAATCAGATTTTCTCCTGAAATCTAATGAAGGATGAACATGTTTAAACACCCTTTCCTGATTCTTGCATACTTGCATTGCACCCTTTAGTTTTTTTTTATATAAATTTCTGGCCTCTTGCCATCCAAGAAAACTTCCTGAAATTATTGAAAAGGGAATTATTCTCTGTATGGGTTTGTCAAAACTATGTCGGATTAGCAACAAATCTAGCTACTACAAATTAACCAAAAAAATACAGGATGATTGATGTGATGGTGCTACCCTCAGAAGTCCCAATGATGGACTGCTGCAAGCGTTTCAGTACATGTCAAAACTCGGAAGTCCGTGACGGGATGATCCATATCAAGTTGGCCGATAAAAACAACAAATGTAACAGCAGGAAAGGCTTTCATTTCAGTTGGTGGTAGATCCCACAAAGTGCAGTAAATAGGGGCACTACTAACACTATGTCACTCGGATCAGTTTAAATGACAGGATAGATGGCATTGTCGTGTGGTAGATTCACATCACTTTTAGTCCACATCCGCTGCCCACTGCTTCACCCAGTCAGATTCTTCGCTGCTCACTGGTTCCTGTAGCTACTTGTCGAGCACTGGCCCAGTGGCAAAACAAAAAAAGGAAGCTCACAGTGCACGTGGATATCCCCCGAGCGCACCACGTTGCATTTAATATAACCAATAAACGTTTCCACTGATGGATTTAGGTTTCTTCTTCCTCTCCTCATTAATCCATTTGGGAGAACAAGGGAAGCAGACATCTGTATATACATTTGTTACAAAGGAATCATCTGCAATTGTAAATCTCTCTGTCACCAGTGCTTGGCATGAAACCCTCCTCTGCGTACCGCGGAGCCCTTCAGCTTGGGGATCTCGTGGATGTCCATCACTTGGATGGTCCTTTGCCTTTTAGCTGCCACCACCATTCCAAAACATTAAAGAAAAACCTTAGATACATGAGCAGCAGTCAAAAATGAAATGTTACTTATGTTTCAATCGGTACCGTTATCTGCTTCTTGGTAGTTCGCTTGGAGTCTTTTTCTTGCTGAAGCAAGTCTATCTTCCGACATCATTTCCTTCTGCTCCTTCGATTTCTGCTGCACGTTTGCAACCTTTAGTTTAGTAGAATGAAAGCTCTGAAGCCAGATTAACATTCATGGGAGAAAGATGTGTCCTTTACCATTGGAGTAGCAGATGATGGAGTTGCTTGACGGTTGCTGTGATTGATGTTGTTGGGCTTGGTTGGTGGGGCTTCTCTTCTTGGAGGAGCAGTAGCTGCTGCTGCCCTAGCCTTTGGTGGTTCTGCTACTGGTTCTGAACCACTTCTGTCGGAGCTCAAGTAACCATCTGCTGAAAATCAAATGTGAATGATCAGCTTTCATGATGGGTGGTAGTTCAAGTAGACAGAAAGTTTTGAATTTGGAGTTAAATTGTTACTCACTACGAGTACTGGGTGAGTAACCGAGTTCCGGAACCTGAAAAAGATGCCAGAAAAAAAAGAGAACTCAATCTCTGCAACTCGGCGCAAAGGACATAAGTTTATCTATGTTTCAGAGATTTAAGCACCTGATTATGACCACTCTGATAGTGATTCTTGCTTGAAAACTGCTGGGGCGAATCGCCATCAGCTGCAACCGAATTGCATCCATCAGTTAGAAGTCACACTACCATAACAAGATTCGAGCTGCATTATTAGATGGCAGTAACGAGACTTACTACTGACGATCGCCAGCGACGACATCTCGCCTGTAGAATTCGCATCCACATACTCGTCCACGATATATTTCCACTTCCTGCAGACCAAACAGAGCTTCGCATTAGATGCCTTCCTTTAAAAAAACCTGCTAAGAGACCAAAATCGCCTATTTTTTCTTTCTTTTCAGTTTTTTTCATCGAAAAGAGTCACCTGACGAGTTGCTTCACCAATCGCCGGATTTCGCCCGACGGATGCTTCCGCAGGCCATTCACATGCCTTCCAATATCAGATTTCTGAAACACAACGACCACCACCAACGATGCATATTAATAAGCAACAACAATACAAATTAGCCTTTTTTCCTATCAATCCATTACCTTGAGAACGCTGAAGGTTATGTCCGTGTCGGCCAGGTTTTGCAGAAGACGAACCAACGAATCCTCCGACTGTTGCAGATAGAAAGACAAGAAGAAACGATCACTTTTTAATTCGTTAATCATGAAATTTTAACGGAAAGCTCAAGAACGAGAAAGACCTGGTCGGGATCCTCCAGGAGATCTTTAATGGCGAGGACTTTGCTCTTCTCGTCGCTGGCAGGCGGTGCACAACCCCTCAGATCCTCCTCCTCTTCTTCCTCTTCCGCTGCATCCCTGTGTGTGGACTCTGGCGGCGACGGCGTCGTCTCCCCCTTCATCGCAGGGGTGAAGCTACTCCCTTTCTCCTCCTCAGCCCGACGCCTCGGAGGCGGCATCAAGACCTCACAGTCGAGGCCGCAGTTTCGGAACCGATCAGGCGTCGTTTGCGCCGTCGGAACAGGGAGGGGGAGCACGTAGAGCTGCTCCACGATGGCGTCACGGCGCGCTCGGAGCTCGGCCCCGTGGTCCCGCGCCGCAACAGCGATCGCGACGTCGATCAACGCCCAAATATCGGCGCCAGAGCTCCTTAGCAACCTCCTCATCTCATCAGGATCCATCGTCGAACCGGCGGCGATGGGTTACGACCTCTAAGTCCTTGTCACCGGAAAAAAAAAACCTCCCTTTGCTTTCTTCGTCTTCCCGCAGCAGATCCGGAGTAGACGACAGAGGAGGCCGCGACGAAGCGATTCGATTCTTGGGCTGTTCTTTATGGTCGAAGAAGAAATCGAGGGAATCGACGGCCCGTTCCGGCGCATAAAAAGTAATGGAAAACCGAGTTCGCGTAGGATTTGGAAAAGTTTGCAGACCACAGCGATTTCCGGTTTTGGACCAGCACAAAGGAGCGCCTGAAGCTTCCCGTTCCTTGCCGAGTTTTGAAATAATAATAATAATAATTATTATTATTATTATTATTATTATTATTATTATTATTATTATTATTATTAATTAATAATTAATAATAATAATTATTATTATTATTATTATTATTTGATGTGTGTTCAAATTTTTGGTTTTCCGTGATAACTTGCAACTCATTTTCTTTTGCTTTAATGAAGATAATCATAAATCCTAAAATTATCCAGTTACCCTCTTCTTCTCTATTATTTTAAATTTTTTGTTTTATTGGTTTTTTAAGAAAAGCTTTTATGTCTTTTGAGCTTAAAAAATATTATAACGTTTCTTGTGGTATTACAAAAGAGTGATGTATTATTGTATGATTTCTCTTAAGTTTATAAAATTAGAGGAGCAAGTGCCATGTGACATATTGAAGACAGGAAAACTAGTAAAATATACAGGCAATCTTTTATTAAGAAAGACCAAGTTTTATAATATATATTTTTGTCATTAGGTTTAATTGTTCACCTGGTGCCCATGCGTACGTTGATGCAGTTTATCAAAACTACGTTTTAAAAATTATATACATGTTCTTTTGTACTATCAATTTCTACTTCATATCCTAATGACCTGAAATGTAGTGAGGTGGCAATAGAAGCTTTGTTGGTATGAGAATAAAGACGAGAGTAACAAGAATAATGTTTTATTCTCGTCATAGCAAAACATCGCGAGTACGAGAAAATGTGACATATATCGATCACATCGGCATCTTTAGTCCCGTTTGTTTGCGTAATCGGACGGAATCGTCGAACATCATCTCGAAATTAAATTTCGGAGTGGCGCGTCACACCCTTAATTCCAACGAACTACAATAGTCTCGATGTGCGGCCTGAAATCCTTCCTACACGATGCATTCCAATAGCCTCCAAGAACTCTACTGGAGAGAGAACATCCTCCAACAAGCCAAACCACAACGCAAGAATAGAGCACACACAAAGATAAGAAAGAAAGGACGGAATTTCTATTCCACAAGATGACTCAATCGCTACTCCGATCCGTGAATACAAGAGATGGCCAATGACCTCCTTATGTAGGGGTCGACCACATGCAAGTTTACTTGCCAGCTATAACTTTCCCTAAATCAAGGAATCCTACATTACCCCTGATTGCAAAACCTCCTATTTGGGTGTCCTAATTACATTCAAATAATTTCTACCCTACTTGCCAAGTTGAACACTCGGGACGATCGCCTCCGTCGATTGCCCCTGATTGGCCATGGAGAGGAGAGGCTGGTTCGGTCATATGGAAATTAGGGCCGGATGCCCCTAACTTCCCAATCCTTAGCCCTCCTAATTAGGATGGTAGCACCTACTTGCCGTCCAGGTTTTCTTCTCGAAGCCTCTTTGTTCGCGATGGAAAGTAAGTGCACATGCACCTTTCTAGGGGTGTTCACGGGTCGGGTTTGACCCGATTCGTGAACGAACCCGACTCGACCCGGCCAAGGTTGGCCGGGTCGGGTCGGGTCTCCATATTTTTTGGGCTGCGACCCGAACCGACCCGACCCGGGCCGGGCCGGGTCGGTTCGGGTCGGGTGGTCGGGTTACCCGACCATCCTTTTTCTTTTTTTTTAATTTTTTAATATAAAAAGTATTTATTATTTTATTTTTAATACAAAATAAAGTACTTTTAAATATCAAAAATATTATTTTAAATATCTATATACTTTTCTACATTTAAAATAAATTATTTCATAATTTTTTAAATTTTAAATGATATAAAACTATACATTTAACTAAAAAATAATTAAAAATAAAAAAAAATAAAAAAAACTGGGTCTATCGGGTCGGATCGGGTCAACGGGTTGGGATTCTCCAACCCGAACCCGATCCGACCCTTGGTCGGGTTATGGTCGGGTCGGATTTTCGGGTTCACCGGGTCGACCCGACCCGGTGAACACCCCTACACCTTACTTTTCATCCGCCACCTTTCCTTCTTGGATATAGTCGCATGAACTTGGGGTTACTTTCCATCTTGAAAGCTTCCTGAACATCAGAAGAGGGGCTGGACCTTCTGGGGTTGCAGCCGCCACCTGGCCGCCTTGCGTGCGCCCCGTCGTGCCCTGTCGCATCCAGCCATGCCCGCGTCCTGCCGTGTCCATCGTCCGTTGCCAAAGTGGGCATAATGCCAAATCGGGCATTATGCCACTTTGGGCAGGGAGTCTTCATCCCACGAGGCTTTCACGTCTTGTCCCTAGTCGATGCGACTTTGACTTCAAGTAGGAGTAGGAGTCCCACTCCGAGTGGGAGGAGTGTGTCTTGCCTCTGCGCTCGTCGCACGCCATCTGCTGCCCAAGTGGGCATAATGCCAAAGCAGGCATTATGCCAACTTGTGTAGGGGTCTTCTTGCTACCCCGGGAGCCTTCGTGCGCCGGGGTGTGTCCGGGGCGCGCCTTGGCCATGGTCCGCTCGGCCCGCCACGCACCCCGACGTCCCGCCTAAAGTTAGGGGTGACAATCCTCCCCCACCAAAGGTGTTGCCGTCCTCGGCAACGTCGGGTCTTCATGTGTCACCGCCATCTGACCGGACCCACCCACTGGCTCCGACCTATACCTGAAGGTTCCTCCGTACCTTCGTAGTACCTCTTGAGCATGCTCACGTGGAAGACTGGATGAAGTCGTCGTAGCCTTGCGAGAAGCTCCACTCGATAGCCCACCTTGCCTACCCTCTTGGTAATGGTGCTTGAGAGCCTAAAACTGTCACGTTCGTAGCTTCCCAAGGACCTTGTCCCCTTCTTGGAACTCCAAGTGTCTTCGCCGCTGGTCTGTGAACTTCTTCATCTTCCTTCTAGATTTGTCCAGCAACGCTCTGGACTCCTCCACTTGGTCTCGCCGTCTTCGGGCGAGTTGGTACGCGACCGAGCCCCTCTCAGCGTACTTGGCCGTAAGTGCGGCCGGAGTCACAAGCTAACGCCTTGTGACAACTCGTTGGTATCCGCTGCATGTCTGCCCGTACACTTCCACCAATGTCTTCATCCGGGCTGCGCCAAGATGGTCAGCCCCTATCGAGCAATGGCAGTCGTCCACGACCGCCCTTCTTTTCATTGAAGATGGTTGGGCAGAACCTTCTCGCTGCTGCCCGGGATATGGCCGACACGCATATCCCCAAACTTGGCCTTCCCGCCAATTGTGCTGCCTTGCTGTCTGAAGGCGCACCATGCTATGGTCTTCACTCTGCTGAAGACTTCGGGATGTATCATCCACTTGAATAAGTTCCTGCTCGAACTGCTTCACTCGTGCCGCCTTGCTGTCCGAAGGCGCCACTCGCTGTGATCTCCACTGCTTTGAAGATCTCGGGACATAGCTTGCCCGTTGTTGTCCCTGGACATGGCCTGCACGCCATGTCCTAGACTTCTATCCTTGTGCCCGCGTCGCACCTGCCTTCTCGCATGAAGTCTGAGGGTTGGTGGACTGCTCCCACCACCCGAGATGTTGTACCCAAACATCCTCCTGCCAAGTGTCATCCTGTGCATGGACTGGTCCACCTGAAGTGCTTCTTGGGGAAGTCCATGCTCGAACCGTCCCCCTCGCATGCCATCTTGTTGTCCGAAGGTGATACTTTGGCTGTCAACGCTTGACTGCCATGATCTTCACTCCTTGAAGATCTTGGGATGCCAACTTTCCGTTGCATCCCAGGGATGTGGCCTGCGCACCACGTCCCAAGGACATGACCTCCACGCCATGTCTTAGGCCTAGACGTGGCCAGTGCACTTGGCCAAGGTCTAGACTCTCCCAAGCCTTGAAATAATCCATCTCGCCGCTTGGATTCACTGGGTCAAGTTCCGGCTCGACTTGATCGACCAGCGCCGCCTTGCTAGGGTCTTCCCGCCCCTAAAGACTCCTGGGACATAGCCTCTCGCTGCTGTCCCAAGATATGGCCTACTTGCCACATCCGTGCCAAGATTTTGTTGAGGGTCCTTGCTGCACCAAGGACCTCCTGAACGGCCTCTGTCGACCCAATCCATCGCGCCCTGCCTTGCGGAAGTATGAAGGATGGTCCTGCCCGGTGTCGACTCCCTGACCAGACCGCTTCAATGTCCCACACACCTCTACTTCTCTAGAGTAAGGGCCTGCTCGTAGCCAATGAGGATCGCCACTGCCCGGGGCCTCTGTGTGCCCTGGATATGTTGCTATTGTTCTTTGCCCGGACCAGCACCACTTGAAGGAATTTTTCGAAGAAGTCCCTGCTTGAACACCTCCTCGTAGTGTCACCTTGTTGTTCCAAGGTGTCACGCTGGTCGCCCACCACCATCGGCCGCCATTCTGTGAACCATGTGGGGCATCGCCTCTTTGCGTATGCCCCAGGACAGATTTGTGTATCGTGTCCTGTCGCCTTTCGGTCCGAAGTCTGGCCAACGTCATGGCCACTTCCAAACTGCGCCGAGCTATGAAGTGTGTCCACCTCGCTGCTTGACTAGGCTTGATCATGCTTCAACTTGAACGAGTCCTCCGGTGCCTGAACACCATGAAATTCCTTCTTCTACGTGTCCTGGGACATGGCCTCCTGCCACGGTTCTAAGACCTCCTCTACTGTCCGCTTGTTCTGAGGACAGGACTTGCTCGTCCTCATCCCGAGAAAAAGGACTTCTTCAACCTTCATGTTGATGAACATCTTGGGATGTGGCCTCCTGCCAGCGTCCCACGATGTCTCCCGCCGTGCGCTCATCTTGGGACATGGCCTCCTGCCAGCGTCCCAAGACATCCTCCGCTGTGCGTACGTCCTGAGGACATGACCGCTCGTCATCGTCCCAACACAGGACGTCTTCAATCTTCGGTCCGCTAAAGATCTAGGGACATGGCCGCCTGCCATAGTCCTTTGCTGACGCTCCAGGGGCATAGCCAGCACGCCATTGTCCCTAGCGCTCGGCTGCTGTCCGTATGTTCCAGGAACATACCCTGTCGAGGAATAGGACTGTCACCACCTTCGGGCTGTTGGAGATTCTGGCCCGTAACCTTGCTGCCGCTCGTCCCAGGGACATGACCTTCTTGTCGGCGTCCCAGGAAGATATGGTCAGCGCGGCACGCGTCGAGAGCCTTCCGGGTTGAAGGTTGGAACGTTAGTAGACTGCTCCTAGTAACTTGGATGTCGCCCAACAACGTCCTTGCGCCAACTTTGTCGAAGATCCTTGCTGCGCCAAAGATTCTAGGACGGCCGCCGTTGGCTTCGGCCGTCACCTTCTGCATCATGGGCTTATGAAGGACGATCCTTCCCAGGATTATCCCAGGGAAAAGTCCCTAACCTGCATGCTTCTCTGTCCAGCGGCGCCTTTGTTCGTCCAGAGACTCATCACGCTCGTAGTCGTTATTGACCGCCGTGGCCAAGGCATGTGCATGCCATGGTCCTACCGCCGCTCCTCCTGGTTCCTGCACCATGCGTCCTGACCAGCCACATCGAAAGATCAAAGCACTTGATGGGTCTGCTCCCCACCAAGTCCGCCGCCATGCAACCCCCTCACCTTGGGAGACCACCTCTTGTGCACGATTCTGGGAGAGCCGCTCCGGCCTCCACCATCAACCACGAGCCGCCATAGATCTTCTTCTCCAATGTGGCGACCCTTTCGGTAGGTGCTGTCCAGAACCAAGCTTCTCGGACAGCCGCCTGCGCACTAGGGCCAGCCAGCCCTAATGGACGAACCTCCATGTCCGCCAGGTCCTTGAGGAGAGGACGAGGATGGAATAGTGCTGACCCGCCGAGCCTTGCATCGTGTCCTCTGCAGGATGACGATCTTCTATAGCCAGGGCGCTGCCAGCTGCTTCTCCCTCATCAAGAGGTGTCTTCTTTTGTGATTTCTTGCATTGCGTCCCCAAGCTCCTCTCGAACCTCGACCTCCAAGTTCCTGCACAACCTTGGGCAGCCCTGATTCCTTCACGAACTTGGCTCTAATACCACTTGGTATCAGAGTCAGGGCGGATCCTTCGAGAGAACCAAGCTCTGATACCACTTGGTATCAGAGTCAGGGCGTATCCATCGAGAGAACCAAGCTCTATACCACTTGTCACACCCTTAATTCCTGCGAACTAGAACAACCTCGGTGTGCGGCCTAAAATCCTTCCTACACGAACTAGAACTAGAATAATTTGGGTTTTGATTCTTCCAAATTGTCTATACTTTCAAGTGTTTGTTACTTTTCATTTTATTTAATTGTTTTCTTTGTGTATGAACTATGTTAAAAAAATGATTTGACAAAAAAAATATTATTTCAAGTTTGGAAAAGATCCATAGATGAACTTTCTCTATAAAACTCTATATTGATTTATTAGTCTCCTCATCTATTAATACTTGTCTCTTTGCTCTCATCTTCCTACTATATTATCAATGTGGGACTATGCTTCCATACTTGTTTTTTTTCTTTCATTTAGTTTAGTATTTTGTTAATCTTTAAACTTTATCTTATATATTATGATCTTATTAAAAAAACTTTAATATCATATATGCATATTATATTATTAGTTAATTTTATGTTTATTATATTATATATAATATTTATCATGTTAAGTAAATTTGTTATCAGTGGAGGGTGCAAAATTTTGTGTCATATGTATAACATACAATAATATTATAATAGTTAGTATAGTATAGTTATGTATATAATATTATGAATACGAAATTTTATTTTCTTTCACTATGTAATAAGTTCAAATTAGATAGTTAAACATTAATTATATTTTATAGATTTATAGAACATATAATCATAATATTAATTCTAACATAAAAAGTAAAAATATGGAATACAAAAAATTTTAATGAGAAGAAACTTTATATATATAAAATAAATTTATAAGATTTTAATTTATCAAATGTGTAATGACTTTAACATTAAATCTAAAAATTTATTTCATATAATTAATTTTCATATAGGTATATAATTAAAATATGACATCTTAATTTAATATATCATATTAAATATAATATTTTATTATTATTCAATCCAATCAAATAATCTGATCGGTTCGCCCTGAAATGGACACTTGTCCAGATCGTTGGTCTGGTTAAGACAACATTAGTCACAACTCAAATTGCATCGACCTAAATATTAGGGTGTTAATTTCTTAGTAGGTTCCTATTATTTTTCGGCATTAAGATTCTTAATATATTGCAACTCTCATTTGAAGCGAAATTGATTAATAATTATTTTATAAAATAAATTGTAATCTTATTATGACTTATCTATAACAATCCCATTGTAGAATCAAATAATGTTGCATGGAGATAAAATAATTAGGGTTTTGATTCTTCCAAATTGTCTATACTTTCAAGTGCTTGTTACTTTTCATTTTATTTAATTGTTTTCTTTGTGAAAGGAAAAGTAATATTATATTTCATTTTTGTTAAAAAAAGATCAATAGCCTTGTGAATGTCATGTGTAATACCTTTTTTCAAGCATTATGTTGTATTTATCTACTTATGTGTGACTCGGATTTTAACAAAAAAATGGTCTAACAATGTTTTTAGAATTTTTTATTCATGATTTGAACATTTCGAATTACCTAGTGTGAGCACTTGCTTCAAAAGTAATTAATCGCATTTCTGTCATAATATATATATATAGTAAAAACTTTTATAACTGCAAAATTTAATATATAAAGTCATCCAATAATAACATATGAATTATGCATAAACTTTTAGCATATCTATTATCATTTCCTAAAACATCATATCAAAATACATAACACAATAAAAGATATTTATAGTAATCAGTAAACAATAATTTATCTTAATAATTTACTATATTCAATTATCAATAGATAAATAATTTTTCCATTACTCAATTTCAATTAAATCGATAGCAATGTCAATAGTAAAAAAATATAATAGATCATGAAACAAGAGAATAATTATTTATTATAAACCAAATAATTATTGTAAGTAATAATCAACTAACAACTATTAACTATAGATTAATAATTAATTATTATGAATCAATCACAATGTTAAATTAATCTATGTTACCAATCAAATAATAATTTATTCATTCTTCATCAGCCATGACTATAGATTGATCATAATTAACAATAGCTTAAAAATTTTGTGTCATTCATCATTGTCAATTGGTTGTAACTTAAAAGATATTATATATTCACATTTTTCGATCTTATTGATTTATAAAGTTATCTATCTATTATCAATTATTAATCAACTATTAAGGTGCATTATCTCTCTCTCACACATACACTCACACACACACACCAATCATCAGTGACATGCACATCATAACATGCTATATTTTTTAAATGAGAATATTTTTTTGAGATCTTGAGATTCGTTGCATCGGGGAGTGAGGATTTGTACAATCAGAATAATCTTAATTTTAATGAAGGCTATAATTAGTTATATTACATGTCTCATTCAATAATAATTTAATTATTTATCAACCAAATATTCAATCTTCAATCATTATAACATACAACTTTTATCTTTTATTTTGCTTACTTTATAACATTTATTGTCATTTGATTATGTTATTCATTATTGGCCATCATATCTTATCATTCAAGGTCGTAACAATTTAATTGAGCATAAATTCATATTGGTGTAAATTCATAAGATAACATGAATAGTAAAAAAAGTTCAAAACAACAATAATAATTATGATAAACTTTAATCCAAGATTATAATTAGAGGATGTCACAATTCAAGCCATGTCTTTGAATTCCCAATCAAGTTGACTCTTGTTCGATGAAACTCAAGTTTAGATGGTGCGAACTCACATTTACCAATGACGATCCTCGAAGTCCAAATGGAGTCAAATGAAACTTGAGCTAATTGTCGTGATCTTCAAATGTCAATCGAGTTCTTGTAGGCATCCAACATATGTAATATGTAATATCATTTCATTACATAAAAAATCACACTAATATGCATAACACAATAAAAATATTAACAATAATCAATACAACAATAATTTACCTTAAGAATTTATTATGTTCAGTTATTAAGATAAACATTTTTTCCGCTCCTCCATTCAATAAATTGATTAGTTAGCAACGTAAACGGTTGAAATTATACAATAGATCCTGAAACAAGTGAATAATTATCAATTATCAATAAAATAATTATTATAAGTAATAATCAACAATAATTATTAAATATAAATTAATCATTTATCAATTATGAATTACTTTTTATTTATTAATCAAATGATCAATTAATCTTTGTTACCAATCAATTAATAACTTATTTGTTCGTGGTCATCTATAATTATAAATTGATCATAATTATTGATATCTTAATAATTTTTCATCATTATAGATTGATTATAATTTAAAAAATATTATATATTAACATATTCAATCTTATTGATTTGTAGAGTTATCTATCTAATATCAACTATTAAGTTATGCGAAATCATAACAATTTTGTGTGACATGCACACCATGACTTGGTATATTTTTAAAGTGAGAACAATCCTTTTGAGATCTTGAGATTCATTGTATGAGTGTGAGAGTTTGTACAATCAGAACAATCTTAATTTCACTCGAGGTTGTAACTAATTATACTACATGTCTAATTAAATAGTAATTTAGTTATTCATGAATGGACTATTCAATTTGCAAGCATTATAACCTACAACTTTTATCCTTTATTTTGCCATTTGATTATATTATCCATTATTGGTCATCATTTCATGTCATTCAAGGGCATAACAGTATAATTAAGAATAAATTCATATTTGTATATATTTTGTAGTACCGAATGATAATTCATACGATAAAATGAACAAGTTATATAATCAACAATGACAATATGCAAACATGAATTGATTACCAATAAAGTAAAAAAAATAATTCAAAACCACAATAATAAATAAAATTTAACGCAAAATTATAATTATTAAAAGATGTCAGAATTCAAGCCATCTCAATTCACAATCAAGTTGACTCTTTGTCGGCGAAACTCAGGCTCAATTAGTGCAAACTCACATTTATCAATGACGATCCTCGAAGTCCAAATCGACTCAAATGAAACATTAGTTAAATTTTCGTAATCTCCAAATGCCAATCGAGTTCTTGTAAGCATCCAATCTATGTCACCGAAGACGTGGACCACGCCAAACTAGGTGGATCTGGATCGAGTTTTGTCATCATTGTGAATCTTTCTCTTTTCTTTTGACACTTTTATGTTTTGAAAATTTCATCACATGATTCAAGCATATAGTTCTATAAACAAATGAATATAATGAGTATAGAGAACCCCTTATGTAGCTTAAAAATGCATAAATTTTTGTCAAAACTCTTTTGATTGTGTTTTTGGATGTGTCATGTGCTGATGTTGAGAGGGAACGAAAGTTGATAGGCGCTAATGGTCGTGATGCCTCAGAATGTGTACATGAGAGAGGAAGATAGCGAATTTTTATTTGATGATGAAGAATTTGATGCTACTTATTTTTTCCTAATTAAAGTTAAAATGATCAAAACAATTGTATATTCTTTTTATATATTTGTTAATTTTCTCTGATTATCTTTAGATTTTTTCTCTAACTATTATTCTCTCAATCCAAAGACTTACTTCATTTTATCCTTTCTTAAACTTTTTTCCAATTCAAACTATTATAGTATTATTTATCCTTTTGTCTCCTTTACAGATTTACTCCTCCAGTTTTCGAATTAGGTAATAAAACATTATTTCCCAAATTTTGGGTCGTTATTCTTTTCACCCTTTCAATTTTTAACCACACGACCACTTGGGATATCCCCTAATTGAATGACACAACGATTAATGCTTTGATCGTAAAGTAAATCTTAGTGCGTGGGTGAAGTGAGATCATAAAATTAATTTCGATACATAAACTACACAGAGCTCAGGTACTTCTGAATATTTTATTTCAAATTTGGCGAAGCCCCTAGATGATACTATTTGTTTTTGGATGTCGACCCAAGTTTACAAGAAACTTTCCAGACTATTAACGTCTTATTAATTCGAAATAAGAAAAATAAAATTTTCTTAATTAAAATTTGAATGCTGATTAAAATTTTCTACCATTGCCAACTTTGGTAGTCGATGATTAGGGGGCGTTCACCGGATTGGGTCAATCCGATCACCTCGAAAATTCGACCCGATCATGACCTGACCAAGGGTCGGGTCGATGTTCGGATTGAAAATTTTCAACCCGAGTTGATCCGATCCAATCCGATAGACTTGGTTTTTTTTTAAAAAAAATTAAATGATTTTTTTTAAATTAATTTAACAATTTTATCTCATTTAAAATTTAAAAATATAAAATAAATTATCTTAAATGCAGAAAAGTATATAGATATTTAAATAATATTTTTGGTATTTAAAAACTTTATTTTGTATTAAAAATGTAACAATAAATGCTTTTTATATTAAAAAGTAAAAGAAAATTTTAAAAAAGAAAAATGATGGTCGGGTAAGTGGACCACCCGATTCGGCTCGGGTCAGGTTGAGTCGAATCATAGTGAAAAAAATGAATAAATATGATCCAACCCGACTAAATTTAATTGGGTCGAATTTGTTCACGAATCGGGTCAAACGTTACCCGCGAATCTCACGGGGTCATTTTTCGTTCAACCGATCCGTGCGGCGCCTAGACGTGCCCAACGTCTAGACAAAATCTTTTGAATACTTTGCGGAAGCTTGTTTATGCCACTTTCTCGAATGCCACAATTTTGGGACGCTCGATCCTGAGTAGACACTTCGGTGAAGGCGTTAGTAAACAAACGGACACTTCGGCGGAACGCTCCGATCGCCTGGGATGCTTTTGTGGGTTGCCCCCCATGCTCGAGGCACAATGCTAAATTTTGGAAAGCTTTGAAATTTTTGTTGAATAAATAAGAATGATTACAAGGCTCCAGGGGAGGTCTAGAGGGTCTTCCCTAATATATCGCAGGCCCGGGAGACCAATATACGACGTGTGATGTGGATAACAAGCCAAGGGGTGCATTTTTTTGGAGTGCAGAATTACAAAATTGCCACTATCACACTTGAAAAATAAACTAACTACGAAAGTGAATTGGAAAAAGGAAAATACATAGAAGTAAGATAACTCGGGTGCTCCGGAGAAAGCCCCCGGGACATTCTCCCCCACTCAAGTCAGTGATGTCCCTGGAGTTGGAGCTTGGAATTCTTCAATCTTCTGCTTGAACTGCCATAGGTCTTCGGCTGTCTCCCAACTTGTGTCAGCGTCCGATCTTTCGTTCCATCGAACAAAATACTCCTTCTTCCGATTCTTCGTGTGGACAGTAAGTACTTCTTTAACTTGATCAATAAACTGTTAAGGGATGGTCGGCGGGACGCGGTCTAAAACCCCACGCACGGGATCTTCTTGGTCTTCGACAAAAAGCTTGAGCAGGCTGACATGGAAGACAGGATGTTGTTGCATCTGCGGCGGGAGCTTCAACTTGTAGGCCACCTTACCTACCTTCTTCAGGATCTTGAATGGACCTTCGTAACGCCTAACTTCTAGTCTCACAAGAACTGAGTCTCCGACTTCAAAGTTGACGTCCCGTCGGACGGTGTTCGCTCACTTCTTCATGCGCTTCGATGTCTTGTGCAAACATGCCATAGCCATGTCGTTCTGCTCATGTCATCCCTCGTCATGCGGTGAGTGATGAGAACTTTGCCACTATAAGAAGTGATGATGACCTGTGGAGTGAGAGGTTGCTGCTCCGTCACTATCTCGAAGTGACTCTTGTTGGTCGACTTGCTTCGTTGCAAGTTGTAGGAGAATTGTGCGATGTTGAGTAGCTTCTCCCAGTTCTTCTAATTGATACTCCTATAGTGCCGCAAGTAAATTTTCAAGATACAATTCACCCTCTCAGTTTGGCCCTCGGTTTGATGATGAAGAGATGTCGAAAAATGCAGGTTGGAGCCCATCATCTTGAATAGTTCATTCCAGAAGTTGCCAACGAATCGACCATCCCGATCGCTGACTATGTTTTGTGACAGGCCCCAATACTTGATTACATGTTTCATAAATAACTTCGCATCTTTAGTGACAGGACAACTAGCGAAGCCGACGGTGAAGATGACATACTTAGAGAACCGATCGACGACCACCATGATGGTACTCTCCCCTTCAGACTTGGGCAGGCCGTTGATGAAGTCCATGGAAACATCCTTCCATGGTCGCTCTGGAATAGGCAGGGGTTCCAGAAGTCCGCCGGGCGCTTGGTTGAGATTTTTGTCTTGCTGGCAAATAAGACATGTTTTCATGAAAGCTTCAACATCATCCTCCATCCTTGGCCAGAATTAGTTGTCATCGATGAGTGCTAAAATGCGGCGGGTGCCCGGATGTCCCGCCCACTTGGAGTCATGGCACTCTTGCATGATAGCCCGCCACAAGTTGTCGAACAATGGAATGTAAACACGATGTTCCTTGGTGAAGATCAGCCCATCTTCCACCCAAAAGCGGCGTGTCTTTCCCTCCTTTGCTTGCTCAAACAAGTTCTTTGTCGTGAGATCCGACTTCAATCCCTTCTTGATCCTCTCAATCATGTCGGTCTGAGAGGAGCTCATAGCCGTCAGTTCCGTGCGTCGGCTGAGGGCGTCGGCAACGACATTCGTCTTGCCGAGCTTGTACTCCAGGATGTAGTCGAACTCCACCATGGAATCTTGCCATCTTGCTTACTTTGGCGTGAGCTTCATATAATATAGACCATTTGATTAACATTTTAAAATATTTTTATGTTTAGAAAAGGAGAGTTTTGATTTGTTTTCATATAATTTCATTTAAATTTGATTTCTACCTAAGTCTGGAAATTATTCATAGAAGGATATGAAAAAAAAACGTCGAAATCAAGGCAAGAAAATGCCTAAAATAGCTCAGAAGATTGTCACGTCTGTGACAAATCTTTTCATGGCCGTGACAGGAAGATTAACAATCAGAAAATTTGACTAAGTCCCTGTCACGACCGTGACAAAGACATTTTCTAGCAAAAAATGACTATTTTTTCAGTCTTTTCATTCTTCTGTCACCCTCGTGATAGAGCCTTTCACGGTCGTGACGACGGTCTGTTAGGCAGTTTTAAAGCCATTTTTATTCATATTTTTTATAAGACTTCGGGTTGTTGAGCCATGCTACGGGGAAAACTATTTAAGGAGACCCCAAATCAACTGGAAGAGAATCTTTGGAGGGGAGAAATCACATGTTGATGGCTTGGTGAAGGAGATTCAGAAGCTACAACAAAGTTCTGCCGGAAACTCGAGAGAGGATGATAAAATTAGGAGTAGTTCTTCTTATTCTCTATTATTTTCCTATAATATTATTTAGATTGATGTACTCTAATTTTATGGAGTAGTTTTTTTAGGATTTTCTTAATTGAACTCTGTTCTTTATGAATTCTTCGTACGATTAATTGATGGATCAATAACATGTTTGATGATTTTATTAATTATTGCCTGAGATTTATTTCTTTAGAATTTTTTTATTATTTGAAAGGAAGTTTTAAGATTCTCTAAAGTTTTTCTCTAATTTTTCTCTTACATGCCACTTTTGGGGAAATCGCAAGAGACCCAATTGTGTTGTTGTTATGTTGACTTGAGAAAGCCCTTAACTTTATATTCCAGTTGAGTGCATTTTGAGATCTAATAAATTAGATTAAAAACTGAGAGTGTTAATCTCTTTTGTTGATTTCAAAATAGGATTTAAAGCCTGAAATATTAGTTAAATCAATTTGAGAATTTTACTTTATTAATTCATCATCTTTTGTCTAGAATTCGTACATGAGTAGTGATATTAATTAAGATAAATCCTATTCATTAATTCTATAATTTTAAACCCCATTAATCATAACTCTATATTTATATTATTTACTCTTCTTATTTTTACAAAACACAGAGTTATTATCTTTTCTCAATTTATAAGTAAGAGAAGTTATTAATTATTTCTTGTTCTCGTGGGAACAATACTTTATACTCATCATTTTATTATTTGAACGATTAGTGCGCTTTCTAGTGTTTCTAAGTTCGCATCAGGGTATTTGTTCTTCACTGTAAACTTGCTGAGCGCTCGGTAGTCGATGTACATCCGAAGGGAATCATCGTGCTTCTTCTGAAAGAGTACCGGGGCGTCATATGGAGACTTAGAGGGCTAAACATATCCTGCATTCAATAATTCGGTGAGTTGCTTATGAAGTTCTGCGAGTTCCGGAGGGACTAACTGATATGGGACTCCATGAGAGGACTTCGATCCTGGGACCAAGTCGATGACATAGTCCACTTCATGCTACGGAGGCAACCGATTTGGAAGCTCCTGGGGCATGATGTCTGCAAAGTTTTCAAAGGTTTCAAGGACTTTGGGAGGTGTTGGAGTGGAGGGCCCTGGATCTCTCAAGATGGAGGTCACTAGGAAGATGTGTTCCTGTTTACGCAACATCTTCATCACTTGTATGGCGGAGATGATTTTCTGCTTGAGATCTCCTCTGACCTCACGAGAATGTTGTAAGGTCCCTTGGGGTTGAAGATGACCATCGAATTGGTGAACGAGATGACACATGCAACAATGTGTCGCAGAAAAAAATATCTGCTACCACTTCGTAGTCATCCATTGGTGCCATCGTCACATCGAAACTTCTCGACCACTTGCCAATGCGAACTTTCACTACAAGAGAAATCTCTATGATCGGAATAGACTTCGTGTTCATAGTCTTGAACGTTAGTCTTCTTGAGTGACAGCTTCAGCTTCTTGGCGGCCACTACCGACACGAACAACTCAGATGCTCCCGTGTCAATGAGGGCATTGAAAACTTGCCCGTTCAACTCGATGTCCGCATAAAGTCGAGCAGCGATGAAGAACCTTTCGAGACGTTGATGCCATTGAGAACGTGCATCGAACTGAGACACGCCTCCTTCTTCTTCTCGTCGGGATAATACATGGCGTTGATTATCATATTCTGCATGCAATCACTTGTCCACTGTGGACCCTTGCAATGTAGCATGACTTCGACGACTTTTCATCCCTCTTGAATCAGTCATTGTTGGGCCTCATGTTTCGGTATCTCTTCCTTTTGTGTTGATAGTGCGGCTTGTCTCCTTGTGACTTTGACTTCTCTCTCCCACCATGACTCTTGCCTGAGGGATTTGGTGGTGGAGCGCTCATTTTGGCATACTCCACGAGTGACTCGACAACGGCGACTAGCGAGCGGAGGTTGGAGCAATCCCGTCACTCCAACTTCGTCCTAGCTCATGGCTTCAAACCCTTCACGAAGACCACCAACAATGTGTCTTCGTCCACCTGAGAGTTCTGTAGGTAGAGTTCGGTGAACTCTTTCATGTACTCCTTCAACGCGCCCTTTTGGCAAACGTTGAACAACGCAATCTTGGCCTTCACTCCTCTCAATGTGAAGTAATTCGTCAGCTGTCTCTTGAAGTTGTCCCACCTCTCAATGAGCTCGACGTTGCCACATTTCACATCGTCGTAATGACACCGCCACCATAGACTCACCGTGTCTTGCAAATAGAAGAATGCAGTCTTCACCATTCTTCCTTCTGAGGTCACATCCAGTGCCTCCATGTACTTTCGGACGTTCCACAAAAAGTCGTTAATCTCCTTTGCTGATCGCTCGTCTTTATAGGGCCGCAGCTTCGGCACATTTATTCTTGTCTTTGTTGGACAGACGTCTCGGGACACCGTCCATTTTCGTAGTGTCGCTTGAGCTCTTGCTCCATCTCGAACCTCATGTTTGAGAGACCGTTGTTCAAGGCCTCTCGCATGTCCATGATTGTCGCCTCCATGTACTCCAGTCGCATGTACAACAGCACTATCTCGTCCTGCACCGTTGCGAGATCCACAGTCTTCTCCAACTTTCGCTCGTGCGTTGCGAGTTGGTCTTGCATTTCGCCCACGTCCAATTGGAACTGGCCGAGATGTTGCTCAAAGACAGTCATGACGTCTTTCGAGCAGGCGCGCCGTCGCTCTTGAAGGCCCTTCTCCAGTGCGACGGGTTCATTCGTCATCTCCAAGTTCGACGTCATTCCTCTTTGATCGTCGAACGCCAACATGTGCATCTAAGGAAAGTGGTTCTGAAATCACTTGTCACGGGGTCATTTTCCGCTCATTCGACCCATCCAACGTCTAAACGTGCCCAAAGTTTAGGCAAACTCTTTTGAGTACTTTGCAGAAGCTTGCTTATGCCATTTTCTCGAATGTCATAATTTTGGGATGCTCTGTTTGAGACGTTCGGTCCCGAGCGGACATTTCGGTGGAGGCGTTTGTAAACAAACGGGCATCTCGACAGAGCGTTGATCACTTGGGACGTTTTAAGACGCTTTTGTGAGTTACCACACCACGCTCGAGGCACAATGCTAGATTTTGACAAGCTTAAAATTTTTGTTGAATAAATAAGAATGATTATAAAGCTTCGGGAAGATCTAACGAGTCTCCCCTAATATATCGCAAGTCCAGGAGACCAATATATGACGTGTGATGTAGAGAACAAGTCAAGGAGTGCACTTTTATGAAGTGCAGAATTATAAAATTGTGGCTATCACACTTAAAAAATAAAATAAATATAAAAATAAATTGAAAAAGAAAAAATATATAGAAGTAAACTCGACGTGCTCCATAAAAAATCTCGGAACACCAGCGCCCGTACTTGACACTGTTTTGGGAGAGTGCATTGCGCAGAGCCCGAAAGGCAAGACATCATGAGCCTGAAACACGACGCTCGACCGACCGCACTCGGCCCCCTCCCGAACAGCCGCCGTGTCCGCGGGCCCGAAGCCGCAGCAGGCCTCAAAAAGCCCACTTGCGAGGTTTCTTTTGTCGTATCCATCGCCCACAGATGCGCGCGGCGGGAATAGCCACAATCCATTCTTAGTTTAGTTTATATCAACCCCGCGCTAATATTATAATTAATTAAACTAAACCCATAGATAATGTTGCCCTCAATGAAGGATTACCACTCGTCTGCACCCGGTCAATCTCAGCTATTCTTACTTCCGGTGTCGTTACCTCCAATGTGATGCGACTTAGTTCAGACTAATAACTGCGAACTACTCTCGCCAGTTCCAGCGGGCGGTTTGCTGTCTTAAAACTACCGTTGCCCCGAAGTCACCCCTGGGAACCGGGACTTTTTTTTATTCGATACTTCCGAAGCCCCTGCGGGTCCCGCTCTGTATTCCATTTATAGCAAACAGTCGTCACCTCCCCGTTTGCGCTGCGGATTTTAATAAGCAGGTAACCTAAACTTTCTTCCAATTTACATTTCATGCCACTCCTTTGGTTTCTTCGCTCGCCCTCCTCCAAAGGATGAACTGTTACTTGGCGTAGCAGCGGTAGGAAGTAAAACTATATGTATAGATCGTCACCACCTTCTCCTTCTAGAAGTTTCCACCTCATTCCTCACGGCGAGGAAGAAGGGGAGAGGAGAGGAGAGGAGAGAGGGTCGAACCGTACTAGTGGAGGAGGCCCTGGGAACGCTTCGATGGCGTCGTCGAGGGTGATGCCGTCGACCTCGTCGGCGTCGACATCCGATCTCGGTGCTCGCCAGCCGTCCACAATGTATGCCGTCACCCTCGCCGACCTCCATAGTGCCCCGTCTACTTCTGGAGACCCCGCCAAGCCCCTCGTCGGCTCCATGAGCATGGACGATTTCCTATGCTCCATCTACGGCGACGCCGTTGCTGCTCCATCACAGGAAGCGGATGGATTCCTCGGAGTTGAAGCATCGGGGCCCGCAGGAGGCGATTCGGCGCCGCAGCCACTGGCCAAGGAGGAGAGCTTCTCGCTGGCGAGGAGCTTGGATGTCTGGAAGGAGATCTCGGCCGGTGGAGGAGCTGAGGCGGACGGATCTGGGTGCAAGGAAGGGAATGATCAGCAGGAGATGATGACGCTGGAGGACTTCTTGGCGAGGGCCGGGGCCGTGAGGGAGGAGGACGTCAGGGCTCAGGCGGTGGCGGGATTCGCGACGGATCCGGCGATGGGCGGTGACTATGTGCAGCAGAACGGTTTTCCCGCTATAGAGTTTGGAGATGCGATGAATGGTGGTGGAGCTGGTTGCGGGAGGGCTGCTGCGAGGGGGAGGAAGAGGCCCTTAATGGACCCGACGGATCGGGCTGCCTTGCAGAAGCAAAAGAGGATGATCAAGAACAGGGAATCAGCGGCGAGGTCGAGGGAGAGGAAACAGGTTTCACCCGGCTTAATATGAACTAATTGTAACTCGTTGTGCGTTTAGTGTGCTTAGTTCTTTCGTATTTCTGGCCAGGCATACACTGACGAACTAGAAACTTTGGTGGCAAAATTAGAGGAAGAAAACGCTGCGCTTCTGAGAGAGCAGGTATTTCCCTCCTCATTCCGCGTCTGTGATAGGTGATGCAGTTGGTGATTAGGCACATGAGATTGCAAGACTTGATGGACAAAATTGACATTATTACCGGTTCTTGTTAAACTGTAGTGCTACGTCTATATTTCTTTGTAACAACAACAAAGCCTTATCTCACTAGGTGGGGTCGGCTACATGGATCATACGATGCCATGCCATGCCATTCCGAATATATTCGTTGATCCATGTTTATAAGATTCGACAGGATTTTACGCTGGCTGTCGGGGCCTAACACAACCCTCCTCTTTTATCCGGACTTGGGACCGGCTATAAAATAGAGCACATTATAAAAAAAATGATAATAAAGTATCATTCACGAATAAAATTATAATAGACATGTAAGTTAATAAAATGTGCATGAAGTGATATTAAAACAAACTTTATAGTTTTTGAATTTTAATATCCTTTAACCAACCACTTCCGATCTCCCTTTTGTGTTCCATCATATACATTTCTTAAATCCTCTAGGATCATATATACACTACAACAAAATGTGTTTATAGGGACAAAAAAAAATGGTTCCAAAGCCATCAATTTTGGTCCCTATTTCTTTGTAAATGCAGAAATATTTCTCTAATTTAAAAGTCATTGGTTTATTATGATTGCAGGAGGAGCAACACAAAACGAGGCTTCAAAAGGTAATATTAGATATCTTTTCTCACAAAATAATGTTTGTTTAGAGAAACCTCACTTCAGAAAGTCATGTTTGTTGCCTGCCTGATATGGTTTTCTTAATGATATATCCTTGAACTATTCCGTAGAAATTGTGAGGTTATCTTTCTAGTCATAAAGAAATTGTATGGTTCTATAAAGGGTGCCTTTTAAACAACTTTGTCATGATTGGAAGAAATTCTAGTGTCACAAAATTGGTGTGGTACTTGATTTAATTGTCATAGCAAGTGGGATGGAAGAACCCCTTAGTCAATTTTTTCTTTCATTATTACCGAGTATCTTTTGACTTCTTAATTGAGAGCTTATTGTGCTAACTACTAATTCTAAACATATTAACAAAAAATTCTGTACTTATCTCTTTCAAGCATACTGTCCCCTCCACCTCCAGGACCACAGGACCTTGCTATTCCTTTATACTTAGTGCTCACTTAACAGTATCTGCACAGTCTTTCTACGGTATAATACATGACCTTGAGATTATGGCGAGGTTTATTATGCTTATCGCTTGTAAGGTTTTCAGTGTAAGAACTTGTCATCTATTATGGTACATTAAAGGTGCTCATCAACTATATGGCTAATACATTTCAAAAAAAAAAACTATATGGCTAATATGATATTTGTAAAATTATGATTTGATATTAGGTGATGACTAGCTTCAATCATGTATGATAAACATTTCTTTGTGAATATGTTGGTCATGTCTATAGAGCGTTCGCATAAGATTTTGGCCTGACTTGACTGGGTGCTCTTATAAAAAATTGGAGTCTAGATGAACATGCATAGTCATCTTGATTTGACATGGATGTATTTTGTTATGCACAACAAATTCCACCCCCTGACTGATTCAAATGAACATTTCAAATGGTGCATCATGATGCAGCATATTATGTGGAATGATCAGATTGTTTAGCCGAGTTGTACTTTAACTCTTTTGATTCATCATGCTATTGGAGTTGGTACCATTTGTTACACCTTCTGTTACCAATTTTCATGTGCTCATGCTACTGTGCTGTAAAAAATCATTCTTCGTATACATGCTTGCCCATGTTAACCCAATTTTTGATTGCATCCCCATGGACTCGTGTTGTGTTAGCATCTGACAATATTGTTCTAATACCAAAAGAAAATATGGTCCTAGTACTTTGGCACTTTAAATCTGTGTAATGACCATTGAACCTTTTGATATTTGTCAGTTAGGACCGTTGGATATATATAGACATGATCTCCATACCTAGGATTTTCACCATAGTTTTCTTGGATTGTATGATCCCGATCTAGTAAGATGGCCAAATCCTTTTGTGTATCTCCAACAAATTGGATAATAATGTATGAACAGATTATTCTTAGTTAAAACTTCACATTATGTATATTCTTTGTGTAATTATTGTTTACTAGGCTTTTACATTTCAACAATACAATTGCTCTTTTAAGACAATGCGAGAAAAAAAAAATCATAATGTGTATTATCTGATATTTGTATGAATAACTTGTATTTCTTAATAACATTGTTTGGATTAGTGATATAGTGATATAAAATAATAGCTTATACAATAGTGTAAAACTAGATTTACAATTTCAACATTTGTTCATGTGGAAAAGTGACACAGTTTGTGGTAGTGCCATGTGAAAAGATTTTGATAATACTTGAACCATGTTTGTGTTTATATATGTAGGATTGTCGCATACTTAATGTTATTCTTGCTTTCATTATATAATGTTGAAGCTAATTGCATTTCTTTATTCGTCATTATGTATCCATGTAATTGTTTTCCTGAAAGAATGTTAACATGCTCTGAGTTGTTTTATGTCCCTTCTATAGTTTCCTTTTGTGCATGATGTGAAATAGGAATATCTAGATTGCCTCTCTTCAAGTTTTGAGGAGTCAAGGGAAAACATGTTACTTCTAAACAAGCTTATAATTTCTTGATGGCTAAATGACATTTATTATTGCTTTGACATGATTGTTGAACCATCAGATCCAGGTGCAAAGTTGTTGCCTTGGTCTGATTCGCCTAATTGCAGGATTTGAATGCTCTGAAACTACGAATATATTGCCTTTAAATCTTAATGAATAAAGCAGCAAGTCCAATTTTGGACTACAGTTTGGATGGTGTGGTGGGTTTATCGATCTTGTTGACCTCTAAATAGCTAGAGCAAACAGAAGCTCCAGGTCATGTTCCGTCATATATAATTTTCAATTTAGTTGGATAGGACCTCTTTGGCAATTTCGTGTGTGCATACCAATTAGGTTTGAAATTGTATGGGGTGGTTTCAATAGTTTCAGCTCGAGTTGTCAGGTAATTATCTCATACTGAATATAAGGTTCTTCCCAAGTTGCAAAACATAGTTCAACATAGTAATTTGCAAAGTTAGCTTCTTCTTTTAGGAACTAGCAAAATTAGTTTATTGACATCTCAGTTGATCTTCTTACAAACATAATTCTTTGAGAGATGGTTCACAATTAGTATACTGCTCATGCTGATAATACTTTATGCTAGGTTTTTTCTGATTCATTTTCAGATATAAGATTCTAGTGTGACAAGAATCAGTATCCAGTGTGTAATCGTGTTTATGTTTTTGCCTGTGGCATGTTGTTATCTTGAAATATCAAGTTATTGTTTGGATTCTCCTAAAAAAAGTTATTATTTGGATATTCAACAAATAATTTTATGAGTTTTAGGTAGCATCCAATTTGTTTTAAAAACTATACTTCTGCAATGTAGAAGTGTGTGCAAAAGGGGAAACAAAAAAAGAAAGTTCAAGTATATGTGGAACCCTACAAAAGTCGACTATTCTCTTGACAAGCTTGTGTCTCTAGGGTTCTTATAAATTGGATACCGTCCTTTGGGAAGAGTGTCGAGTACTATGTTGAATGATTTGGGTTTGCTATTTTTTGTTTGTGATTGTCCGAGGTCTATCGGCATGGAGGACTACTAGCATGTGATTAGGGCGTAAAGTGTTAAAGGTTAGCTCATCTCTTACAAATGTCTTTGAAGTTTGAAGTTGGAGCTACCAGCCACAACCCTCAATTCATTATGCTTACTAACTGAGATAACTCTTGTTGGTTTGTCGTATGCTTTTTAAACACTACGTGAAATGATTGAAAACAAATAAAAAATCAATGAATTGATTGTTGTTAATTAGGCTAACAAAATGAGGTTAAAAAAGGCGGGAGTAATTAAGGTTGTCAAGAGCAGAATCTACCTACAGACAGAAGGTGTTTGTCAGGTAAAAAGTCGTAAGAATATATCGAGAATCATAAGATCTTACCTATATATTAAAAAACATTATGAGACATAAGATTATAATTTTTTTGTAAATTTATAATGATACAACAACAACAACAACAACAACAAAGCCTTATCCCACTAGGTGGGGTCGGCTAAATTTATAATGATACATATTATAAACGATATTAATTTAACTACTATCCTATTAAGGGTTCCTACAATATAAATATATATATATATATATATATATATATGAATTTAAGTAATATGCAACTAAAAGTTGTACAATCAATATGCATCCAATGAATCTGAACCGTTGGATGATGATTATATGGTTGAGATTAAATTTAATAAGTTAACATTAAATTCAATAGAGGTTGAATCTCAACCATACAATCATGATCTAACGATCTTGATTTGTTGGTTGCATATTGGTTGTCCAAAAGTTGGTTGCATATATATATATATATATATATATATATATATATATGATAAGATATCACTTTGTATTAGTTAGTGGATTGGTTAAGAAAATAGTGGGTAGTATATTAGTGGGTTTTTTTACAGTTATAATAACTACCTTTGCATGTTATAAATACATGTAAATGTTTTACATTTAGGGCAGCCTTTGAAATGTGTTGATCAACTATGTAATTTGACTATTTATTATGAAGATTTCTCATCTTGAATAGAAAAGGTTATTATTAGTGATTGTATCTTAGATTTTTGCACTTTTACTACTTATAACAGTTATCTTATTTCTATTTTTGTAGTCTTATATTTAGTTGTATTTTCAGTTTTTATAAATATATATCATAGTTATGCAATAGTAATTTAATTAGTTGAAGTTGAATCAACAAAAAGATAGACAATAAAATGTTAACATGAAGCATTATTATAAAATCCACATTTAATATTAAACTTGTAAAATTAGTTTTAAAGATATAATCACAACTAACTTCCTTTTAATTTTCTTTCTTCAAAAACTATGATGCACTTGGTGAAAATAAAAATTGAAAAATATTGGAATAACATTGCAAGATCAACACTTTTACGATCCTACACTTCAGACCACTATGATTCGATATTGATATAGCACACCCCTAGGTAAGATCATACTATTTTGAGAACCTTGAATATAATCAATATGTAAAAGTGCCCTCGGGGTTGAATGAATCCATCAAGTTCAACAATTGACAATCTGCTAGGTATTAGCATGTCATGGATATCTTGTTCTACCCTAATAGTCATGCAAAATCCCTCTTTCAAGAGAAAACAATTGTAATTAAAGCTGTGGAAGCTTATTTTCATCATAAAGGCAGAATGAGAATAATTATTTCTAACCCCTCAAAAAACACTAATTTAGTGGGTTTAATCTTAAGTCATGTGATGAACTTATAATCGCCAATTTAATTTTAGTTATTTTTTAAAAATGGTATTCAAGTAAGATGCAAGTTTTATAAACCCAACCCATTCCAATTAAACTTATCCATCCCTACTAAACCCTCCATCGAGACAAAGCCTTAGGGAACATCTATATTGGAAATATTTATGCATATGCTTTACTTGTTGATGCAACTAATCATACAACGGAACTCCCATGAACATTATCTAAGTGATGACCAATTTTATCGAAACATGGTGAATGCTAACCCTAACTTAATCAACTAATTACCCGAGAATGAAAGTTTTAACTATTCATATTTAACAAAAACATCACACAATAAAGGAGGAATGGAAATTGCATTTTAGAACTTAAATGCTTTAGAAGATTGTTAAACAGTACAAGCCTCCAAAGTTGGAATTACAAAAGATAGGTGGTCCCCCCAAAACCTCAAATTATGCAATAATCATCTTATAGTCTACATGTATTAGTGTATTTACACAAATTTGTTGACAGAAGTACCTTCAACATCTAATAAAATATTCAGAAAAGAGAGATTTCATGTATTACGACTGAGTAAGAAGGCACAACGGGTGACTAGCCCATAGCGCCTGAAGTTGGCGTGCAGTACATTCTTCAAGGATCACTTCAGTGCTGTTGCAAGTGCTTTGTTTAGTCGCATTGACCCAAGTACATTCTTCAATGATCACTTCAGTGATGTGGCTGTGCTATGTTTTAGTTACATTGGCCCATCTTCACTGCTGCTGTGATCCGTAGTAGACAGTATATTCAACTGAAATATGCTTGATCATGAGATTATGAATTGTCCATTGAGATGGCTATGGTCATCAAAATGGCTGATACTGCTGCAGCTAGCAGTACAACCAACCCTAACTGGTTATTTGATTCTCCATTTTCTTCTCTTCAACTTCATGTATTCTGTCAATTGATTCAAACAAAAGTGTCAATCTTCAAAATGTTAAGAGTATACTATAATCAAGCACATCAGAGAGGAAATAGTTATTGAGCACAATTGAACTAGTGAGTTGTTGAAGAGCTCGCATTATGCTGTTCTAAAGTAACTTCTATGAGAGATCATTCTAAATCTATTCTTTAAACCATGAATGTGTACGATGAGGAATGACACTTGCTTTAATGTCAAAGAATTTTTTTTTTATCTTGAGGAATGCCATTTGATTTATTTACATTATTGTCATCTGTTTTTATTAGTAAACAAATGATTAATGTCCAGATGATGAAATTCTATGAACACTGACCACCGAACTTGTGCTACTACACCCCATTCCCGAAGTAGCGCCTGAGCATGAGATACAATGTTTTTTATATAGCATCACACCTTTGAATCCAACCAGCCCATAAGAAAGCAAATGAAATCATCCATAACACATTAGCTCAAATGATTATTCCAACAGTTCTTTATGCAAGAAAATAACACATAGTTTACTGCCTAATACTCAAATCATGTGTTGCCTAGTATCCACATATTCATAGAATGTGGTGACAATGGTTTGAGGATGACCTGTCATTATTACTTTGCAATAAATATTGATGTTGCTTTTCATAGTACAATTTATTTGGAGCACAACAGATAAATAGTTGGAGCTGCTTCAATAATGGCTGTATGTCAAGTTGTTAATTAAACTACTTTGAAACTCAAGTACATGTCTCAGGTGCCTGACACTGGTAGACTGTATTTCATATTCATAAATTGTGGTGGCAATTGTTTGAAGCTGATATGCCAATATTATTTGAAATAAATATCGGTGTTGCTTTTCATATTACAATTTATTTGGAGTTTAAGGGCGGCAACAGATGAATAGTTGGAGTTGCCGAAGTTCATTTGGACTCTCATCAGCCATGGCTGAGACCTTGATTAGGAGTGATGTGTCGGTGTCAAGTTGTTAATAAAACTACGTTGAAACTTGAAACTCAAGTACATATTGAAGTGCTTGATATTGGTAGACTGCACTTTAAGACCCCGATTGGTGTAGTTTGTGTGGAATTTTGAAATTTCTTGCTCACAGAATGCAGATGCCAGATATGTTCCAGAATCACTTTGTATCAAAGGTTTCATTTTGCTCTCCATTTGTACGTACTCCATGCATAGATGAACTGTATTATGTATGAGGAATCTGTGTCATACGATGTTACGATCTCCCAGTATTACCACTGTTTCATATATTTTCGTTTTTTGTTTGTGGAAGCAAAGATCACTTTGTATGTACATGTTCTGTGTCTTGTTTCTTTGCGTTTGTGTTTCCTGTTTCATCTGGAGCTTAACCAGTAACTGTTACAAACTTGGCAGCTTCTGGACAACGTGATCCCAGTCACAGAGAACAAGAAGCCGCCCCGTGTCCTGAAAAGAATAAAGTCGATGCTGTGGTAGGACTAGTGGCAAGCTCGTGAACGAATGGATCAGTCATTTATCCTTTTAGAATAGTCCTTTGAGTTTGTTGGTTTCCTTTTTTCCTAGAAGCTTAAGAAAGACATGAAAAGGATGTGGCCTGGTTGATGTGCCCTTCCTCACCAATGGGGATCTGTTGCCTTCTTTAGTGTTCTCCTGCTGTTGTCTAACTTGTAAAATATGTGTATACTAGTAAAATGAGGTAGGTAGATTAAGTCCTAGAAAAGCGCTAACTTGTCTTTAAAGGTAGGCATCTGTTATTCCATTCCTAACAACGATGCCAGTGTATAGCGTATGTATATATTAAGCAAATGGATTGTCAAGCTCCATCTTGTTATGTTCCAGTCGATCTTTTTTCTCTGGCACCTTGTTCCTAGTGGCACCAGGAACAAATAAATTTCCTTAACCCTCATCATGATTGTTGTGAGATCCATACTTCAGAAAAATGAGTCTGTAATAAAAAAAATGGGAACAAACTCTGCTCCTAATCTTATTCCCTCAAGATGGGGTAAAATGATAATTCGGAAATATATTTCAGTCTCTCTCTCTCTCTTTTGATTCACTTTGCTTACATTTCTATTGGAAAAATATATGTCCTAAATTTTCTCCTAATTATTTTAACACATTATTAAAATATTTTTAAAATTATAAGATTTTATGCTATCGTTTAGGATATAGAAGTCTCATCTATAATTTATATCCCACTTCTATCAGTCTAAAAAAATGACTGGTGCTACGCTGGGAGAACATGTTCCCATCTTTTTAAGCGCAGGCTAATCATTTGTTTCGTAAATGATCTGCACTGCAAGTGAGTTGCCTGGCTCACCGTTGATGCTTACAGGAATCATGAGCTATAGCTTTAATTGGTGATGATATTTGATTTATGATCAGACACGTATGGAAAGGATGCCGAAATCTAACTTCATGGAGCAAAGTCCCAGCGGCATACAGATAAAAGTATACAGAGGGGTGACCTTATTGTCACTCCAAAGTTACCATATTACCTTCTTTATATATTTATCTATGTTTTTTTTCTCATTGATTCCCATCCAACTTCTTAAATCTCATTTATACATGTATTTACTTTAAAATATATAAAATAAGCTATTTTAGAAAAATTGTAAAAGAGCATAAATGAAGTAATCACAATATGGAATGCTTTTAAAAAGAAGAATTTCAACTTTCTTTATATATTCATTTTGTCTATAATAATTCATTTCCATTTTCACTATTTTTATAAATAAATAGAACCACTAAACTCTCATCGAGAGAGCATAGCAAAAGAGAGCACATAGAAGAGATAATTATTAATTATGGGAAGTGAAATGGAGTCACATAGAAGAGATAAGAAGTTACATGTGAAGGATAAAATAGAAAATTTGCAGAAGTGAGTGCACAATAAGAACATTTTTTATGGTATAAAACACTTATTCTGTAACAACTCAAAATTTTTTGTGATTAATAAAAGAATATTTTAATATTCTTATTTGGGAATTATGGCCATTAATATTATTATATTTAATAATTCCGAAAATAAAGGAAAAATTGAGGAGGAGTTTAATTAAGGATAAAAATGTATTGTGGGATATTTAATTAAATTCGGAATTATTTAATTATTGAAATAAATCAAAATTGTTAAAAGGGATTAATTAAAAGATTAAATTTGATTATGATTATAAGTTATAGATGTATTGGAAATAAAGATTTAAGAGTTCTATAAATAAATTTTTAGAGTCGGTCGTCAAGAAGTTTCCTCCTCTTGGGTTCTCGGTGTCCGATGGTAGAGACGTGACGTCCAAGTGACGGCAAGGCGTGATTCGACGTCAAACGACTATGAGTGAAATAAGATAGGTAGAGGGAATTCGTAAGTTTATTATATTATATTAATTTTTGTAAAGCCGATTTGAATTGACCGTACAGGGCGCCACCAATTTCTGGGTGTTTAACGCCTTCGATATTATTATTGTCAAATGAAAAAAAAAATAGAAACGCATCAGGGGGATTCTTTTTCCTTCGCGATGTGTAAATTTCACTTTCGTGTCGAATATTTGATCCTAAGGAGTTGCAGTATTTTAAGGATCATTGAGAAAATAAAAAAAAATAGATGATTCTGTCAGGTTAGGGGTGTAAGCAAAAAAATTGAAAACCCAAAAATCTAAAAAACTGACTCAATCCGACACGAAATTTTTAGATTTTTTCGATTAAAAAAATCTAAGTGCTTTTTAAAATTAAATAAACCATCCGAGAAGCCCGATAGAGACCTACATAATTAAAATTTTATAAAATATATATTAATATTATATTCTAAATATTTATAATATATATAAATTACTCACTAAACATATTATTTACCCTATAATATGTATAGGAAATTAATATAAGTCATAAATAGCACTATTACAATATATAACATGTGAATGTTGTTAATTTATGAAACAAAATATCTCTTCATATCATTAATAATTTTTTATATAAATATAAAATGTATAAAATAAAGGGCATCGAAAAAGCCACCCGAAAAAAATGATAAATTTTTTTTTAATTTTAAAAATCTAATCAAAATATATAGAGTGGTCTTTTTTAACAAAAAAATCCACCCGACTAGCGTCATTTTCACCCTATGTCAGGTAACGTGGAGAAAGAAAAGAATCATAGCGCGAGATAATGTAAAAAAAGGGGAGAAAATGGAACAAGGGCAATTGATGAGACAATTGGCGCTAGGGGTGTAAGAAAAATTCGACCAACCCGAAAAATTCATTCTACCCGAAAAAATAAAAAATCAGGGGATCGAATATGATTTAGGGTGGTTTTTAATAAATTAAAATTCACCCGCTAAAATTAGGGCCCCACCCGAAAAAATCGTAGGGGTCCGTGGAGCCCGATTTTTATTTATGATTTTTTATTTATATAATTAATACACGTGTTAATAATTCTTTTATTATAGATATAATATATTAATATTTTTTGTATAAAATTTCATACTTTTTTTCACATTATCAAACTCTAATTTAATAAATTTAAAATTTTAGCAGTATATTTTATATTTAATATAAAATTAAATATTTTTATATTAATTTTAAGTTATTAAATATATTTTTAAAATATAATTATATAAAAATAGGGCTCTGAAAAAATTATCGAAAAAACTGATCCGCTAAAGGGTGGTTTTTATTTTTTCAAAATAATTTTAGGGTGATCTTTCTAATTTTAAAAATCGACCCGAAAAAAATGCTTAATTTTTTTAGATGGAAAATCCTAACCAACCCCAACTACTTTTACCTTTAATTGGCGCCCATGCAAAAAAAAAAAAAAAGAATGAAAATTTTTCTGTCTGACAACAAGAAGAGATACAGAGAGAAGGTGAGAGAGAAAAGCAAGCTTTTGACGAAGTAATGGAGAGAGAGAAAGGGATTACGACAAAAAGAAAAAGAAAAAATGAGCGTGCTGGGTGATGTGGAGAGAGAAACATGAGAGGATAAAAAGAAAAGGGATTAGCTGTCATGCGGGAAAAGAAGGAAATGTAATTTTACTTTAGTTATGATTTTTTTCTCTCGACGAGGAAAGCTATTTATTGAATTTTATAGGCCAAAGATAAAAGGAATAGTAAAAGAAAAAAAAATAGAAAAAAGGCAATTGAGAGTTATTTTATTAACTGATTTTATTTTATTATCAATTTTATAATAATTGCTTTGTTGTTATTATTAGAATATGATATGTTGATTATATTATTATTGATTGTGTTGCTCTTATCATTCTTTGATTATATTGGTCTTGTTATTAATATTGTGATATATTGATTAGATTATTATTGATCGATTTTGATTATCATACTTAATTATATTATTTATCATTCTTGGTAATAATATTAACACATCAGATGATCATATCATCATCATATCAAATTATATCGTCATCATATTTTATTATCATTATCCAATCTTATTAAGATACTGATCTAATAGTCTTTCTGATTGGATCTTATTTCACATAAATTAAATTATTAAAAGATAGACATCTTAAATAAACAAGATAAAAATTGAAAGCTGCTGGATCTCCATGTTCTCTGATTATCTCCAAGCCCCCGGATCATATTGTTATTGAATTGAATTGAATTGAATGTGACAGATAGTGTACCTAAATATTTGAGACGTCATCATCCTTTAGAGAAGTTATGGATGTCCTGTGTTTGGTCATGGTCCTCTGCCCTTCAGAAATAATTGTTAGCGCTATATTGTTGGGTGACTTGCCATGGCACTGATCCCCCACTGGCCTACATGAAAGAGACATGGAATTTTCTTTAATTGACCGAACGCTCCTCATTGAATTGGATAACTCCGAACATTGTAAATTGAATTGAATTGAATTAAAATCGAATCGAATTGAGTTGAATTGAAATCAATTGAATTGAATAGATCATGATCATTTGGATACTGACGTTGACTAGCATTGTCTCCGCCCATTGAATCGAATGGAATTGTAATTGACCAATGACCATTGATATTGAATTGGAAATTGTCAAATTGAATAGTGCCATGGTGATCCAGCATCATTGATTTTGTTAATTGTTAAATTAATGCTGATTGGTCACTGGACCTTTCCTTAATCTTTCTTATTAATCTTTAGCTTTATTATCCTATTATTATATTGAATCATCGATCCGATCAGGTAATTATTAATTATTATCGCTAATGATTGATCTTTTGACCATAGCTTGATTTAATTACTCATATTAATTAATCATTATATTGATAATTGATTAGTGTATTGATTGCTCCATTGACTCATCATTGGTCGTATCTCATTTTCGATTGAGCATATTGATTGTTTAGTAGACTTTATGTATTGAGTATTTTTATACTCATGGATATTTTTCTGTACCTGGATCCGTGCAGGTGAGAGTGCTTTGATAGAGGACGATGTGGCTATGTTTAGTGACAGACATATGTTGCACCTGTTCTACATCGAGTTGTCTAGTTTTTATTATTTTCGTATTTATTAGAATTGTTAACATATTTATATTTTCGTTCTTTTGAATATTATAGATTATTAGTTATTATTTTTGAAAAGTCTTTCGCATTTATAGATTTTATTCTGTAAAAATATTTAAAAAAATTATGTAGCGCCTCTGAGATGACTCTGAGCAAGTGAAAATCATGTGGGTATCGAGGCGTTACATATTCACCTCGGGGGATGTTTCACTTTTGTTTGCCAAAGTATACTTTGTTTGGTAACATTAATAATAACTAATTCGAATTGAAGTAATCGTCATACTATTATCAGATCAGATCATATCGGCTATAGGCCAGTCACTTCTATCATCATCGTTCTATTTTTCCTGCCATCAAGGGTTACATTTTCAACCATGGAAGACCTAATCGATCGGGAATCTATTACCCTTTGTGTTTCTTTTGTTTTTCGTGTTCTTACTTTTTCACTTTTCTTTCATACTGCCGATCCCGTCGGTTGCCACCAGTTGAAAATTATTTTCAATAAATACCATTAAGGCCCTAACCAACGAAAGGTTGGCGCACTGACAGTGGACTGCGTCTCAAGTGGTCGATGGGCTAGTAGTTCGAGATTAATTTTTGGAGTCGCCGCGTTGGTTAAGAAAATTGTCTTTGCCGCTCAAATTCCAACATCAGATTAGTCGGGGCTAGTAGCCCTGAACATTGGTGGGTTCCGACCAGTGTGATCGAAAAAAATACCATTAAGGCTCTGTTTGGTTGAAAAAATATTTTTGTGATGTAAGATTTGATGGTATAGCACTTTTTCGAAAGTGACATTCTGCATATTAAAAAAATGGAAGAAAATATTTCGGTAGAGATGTTTGGGTCATTGGGTGGATAAAGTGACAGTGGGAAAAAGAAATAAAAAAATGAAGTGATCGCTGGTCAGAAAGAAAAAAAAGTACGGAGTTAATATCTCCTAATATTTTTACTACGTTTTGAGTCTTAAATTGTGATTTTCGACCGGATGAAATTATCAAACAACAATAACAACAAAGTCTTATCCCACTAGGTTGGGTCGGCTATATGGATTATACGACGTCATATTCGTTGATCCATGTTCATAAGATTCGACAGGATTTTATGCTGATTGTCGGGGCCTAACACAACCCTCCTCCTTTATCCGAGCTTGGGATTGGCTATAAAATATAGGCGGAGTTTGATGAAGAAGTATAATGAATTAAGAAAATTGTTTCCTCCGAAAAAAAAATTAAGAAAATTGTTTCACCTATCCTTCCACAATCTATGTAGTCCAGCACTCATCATATCATTCATCAGGTCATAGCTTGAAGCAACACTAGTAAAGACATTACCAACGTATTTACTCTTTTCCTCTTCCCTTACTTCTTTAAATCCAAAGCTGGTGGCATACCAAACAAATAGTGCATAATAACTTTTAGTGTATCATTTCTTCAAATTTGCAAGGTTCCCAAACATGACTAAATGTTGTGAAAATTCCAAAAAGAAGAAAAAAAAAAGAAATTTTGACCGCGACCGAGCATACACAATTCTCAAATAATTGTTAAATCTCCACTTCCATTTTTCTTTATTTTTCGGTGGCATTGTTTTTTTCCCTATAAAACTCCCGGTATCCGTGTCCCATCATTTCTGAGTTCAGAAGTTCCAATAATTAAATGATAAACTAATGTGCGATTTAGATCCCGTTTGGATGTCGAAGAGTTAATCTCCGACAAGAATTATCAAATTCGTAGATTATGATGATTCTCTGTCTGATTATATGTTGATGGGAAAATCCGAGAACAAGAAGAGAAGATCGCAGAGAGATTGCAGAAAAATAAAGGAGACACACGAAATTACCCAGGTTCACCCTTGAGATGAGGGCTACGTCCTGCAAAGAGGTTCCACTATATCGTTTAGGTTTACAGCCGCCACACAAAATTACATCAGAAATTAGGCTATTAATAGCCTCTCCAAACCGGGTTTAAAACCCAAACAAACAGAGAAAAAACCTAATCCGAACCACACGGGCCGGCTAAACAAAAGCCCAAAACCCGTCTAAGTTTCGGGACCGCCGTCGGGGGGCGGGGCCCCCCGAACCCCCCCTTTCGTTCGTACGCCAGCAATACTGTTAATTGGGTAATACTCAGATTCCCCTAAGCTCACGTGGGCGAACCCGGTGTGAGAAACAAGGGGCCCTGAAGTATTCACCAACTCTAACATATGTATTCCACTCATTTTGTAAAATATCATAACTCCGAAAATAAGCGGCCAACAAGATTAAACATACATTGTAAAATGTACGCGCGTTATCTCCCACTAATCCTAATCTATCTCACATTTAATTGTATTCCATAAATTATCTACTTAATCTAATAGATAACTCACAACCAAACAACGTCTTAAGGTTCAATCACATGATCACTACTCAGGACATATGCAAACCACAAATTTAGAGTGAAATATTAATGTTATTTTTTTTTAACATTTTTACCTTTTATAATAGAATGGAGTCTAATTATGTTATTTTACCTTTTTCTAAACTTAAACCAGTACCTAGGAGAATCTTCATCACATGGGTGCCTCGCAAGTGCATCCACTAAATATCTAATAATAAGTAAATAATAAGTAGTAGAATCGTGGGATGGGAGGATCGAATCTCATACATTGACATTATGTGGAGAATTCGGCATTATTTTATTTCTTTATACCATTGTACTATCATTTTTTTTAGCTTTTGAGCATCAATTGTTTAAATACAATATTGATAATTGCACCCTAATAAACTTATCCACCAACTTTCCTATTTAACATTTTTAATTTTAGCACATATATATATGTTTATTATTTATGCTAATATTGTTATTTAGCTAATTATTTCATTCAAAGATTTGATGTAATAAAATTTAATGATAATATTTAATATGATCCTTTTTATTTTTATTTTTCATTTGATTTACCAAATATCATTATATACTTTATAATATTTTTCTTACATATCATATAAGTAATTATGAAAATATATTATGGAAAAAGGATCAAATGTAAAAGAGAGTAGAACCAATGTAACAAAATAATACAATTATAACAATACTTATTAATTGATATTAAAACTATATCAAATTTTTATATGTAAAGCAATATTTATTTATCATATTTGATCTCAAATTTTATATTATTTAATTATAATATTTTATAATATGAACTCCGTGAAAATAATTTTTGGCTCTGCTACTTGCTCCATCTCTCACCTTTCGTTATAGATGCTCTGTTTTCAATTTTTTTAGCAAAATGAGGCTATTGTATTACGTTGTGAAATTGTAACCGAAGCTATCCAAGTACAATAGACAGAGAATCTCCTGGGGAGGGAAATTCTCCCAAAAAAACGACATGATGAGAACGACGTGCCAAAATAGCCAAAAAATCAGCATCATGATTAATTTCTATGTTACAATGTTTCAATTTCCAATCATCTATATAAGGAGTTGAATAGTAGATTCATATCATGGAAGTGAGTATGAATAACAAAGTCCCCTTCTAACCATATCATATCATATCATATCCATTTTGGAGTTAAATAGTAGATTCATTGTCCCCTTCTAACCAGAGTGCCTGCAGTCACAAAAGAATAGAAGTGAGTATGAATAACAAAGTCCATACCACAGGTGCCATGACCAGTCAAATAAGTTCCGTCTGAGTTAAGTTTCACTACTAGAAAAATGCGGATTATCGACGGTCCGGACCGTTGGTAATCAGCCCGAAAACCGTCGGTAACGCAATTACCGACGGTTTTTCAGTCGGAATCGATCCGTCGAAAAAACGCTCGTCGCAAACGGATTTGCGACGGTTGAAAAAATCCGTCGAAAATATCGACGGTTCTGGCCGTCGGAAAAGTCCCCGGCGGTTCGACCCGTCGAAATTTTTCCGACGGTTGCAACCGCCGGAAAAGTCCCCGGCGGTTCGAACCGTCGATATTTCCGACAGTTGCAACCGCCGGAAAAGGTCGACGGTTCGAACCGTCGATATTTTCGACGGTTGTAACTGCCGAAAAAGGCCGGCGGTCCGAACCGTTGAAATTTCCGACGGTTCCAACCGCCGAAAAAGGCTGGCGGTTCGAGCCGTCGCAACTATCGAAGCTTTGGACGGACGTCACAACCGTCGATCTTTAGACGGTCGCAACCGTCGCAAATAATTTTTTAAATATATCCGGCCGCCTGGAGGCCGGATCCGGCGCCAGGTGGCCGGATCCGACCTCTGGAGGCGAAATCTGGCCGCCTGGCGACCGATCCGGGCGCTGGAGGCCGAAACCGGCCCGCCTGGCGGCCGATCCGGCCTCCGGCCGGCCGACAGCAGAGAGAGAGACGCCGACGCGGAGCGGGAGAGAGAGATACGCCGGCGCGGGAGAGGGTCGCCGGTGTGGGAGAGGGTCGCCGGCGTCCGGCGTGGGAGGGTCGCCGGCGTCCGACGCGTGGGAGAGGGTGCTCGCGGCCGGGAGAGAGAGAGAGGAGAGGAGGGAGAGAGAGAGGAGAGGAGGGAGAGAGAAAAGAGGGAGGAGGAATATATATAAATGGAAAAAGTGGAAAGAAAGCGGAAAAAGGGTAAAAAAAAGCGGAATAATAAAATTTTAATTACCGACGGTTTCGGTCGTTGAAAACATAAATATTAAATATTTTTATAATTACCGACGGTTGTGACCGTCAAAAATATATTTAGTTATATATAATGTTTATTTTTTATTTTACCGACGGTTTGATCCGTCGGTAATCGTTACCGACGGTCAAAACCGTCGGTAATTGCGACGGTTTGGACCGTCACTAATTATATTGATAAAAAACTCTTTATATGATATTATTATACATTTACCGACGGTTACGACCTTTGGAAATTGCGACGGATTTTGCGATGGATGGATATCCGTCGGAAATATCGACGTTCCTAATCGTCAAAAAATTAAATAATAATATAATAAATTATATAATTATTTTTTATTTCCGACGGTCGGAAAATCCGTCGAAAAAATTTAATAATAATATAAAAAATACATAATTTAATTTTTTTTATTTCCGACGGTCATAACCGTCGGAAAAGTCGTCGGAAATTGTGACGGATGGATATCCGTCGAAAATATCGACGTTCCTAATCGTCAAAAAATTAAATAATAATATAAATTATTTCTGACGGTCATAACCGTCGAAAAATCCGTCAGAAACGGAACCGTCGAAAAATCCGTCGCAAATTGCGACGGATTTAAAACAGTCGGAAATTATTCGTCGGAAAATCGCGATTTTCTTGTAGTGTTTAGTCCACCCCACAGTAGGGGCTCCCATCGGCCAAGAGGGCGTAATTCTGGCTAATATCAAATTCAGCGACCTCGGCTAGCACTACTTTCTGCCACCTGAGTGGTTGCCATCCTAGATCTAAAGAAAGCATCATTTTTCATTGACCAAATTCCCCAAAGACAAAGTACAATAGTGGAGATCAATTTTGATTTTGAACTAGGTATCAAATTCTGGCCCTCACAAAGCCAGTATCCAAAAGGCCAAAGAAGTTCATAATAAAATTAAGATGTAGTAATCCACAACTGCATAGCGAAAGGATATTCAAAAAAAGAGGTGATCGATAGATTGTATGTACCAACCACAAAATTTGCATGTTGTGTTGATAGGTAGATTAAACCGCATGATTTTATCAGCAGTAGCCGCTTATGCAATAATCCATATTCATGTATCATCATTGGCAGCAGCAGGTAAATAAATAAATAAAATGCATTCCACAATAGGGGGACCAAAGAATTCATGTAACATGTTCACATTTCAACACTGACCAGCAATGATCAAGGGTGATAATAGAAAGTGACCAAGGGTGAGCCTTATCATACATTTTAGTGACTAGGTTGACCCAAGGGGTGTCTTTGTGGTTAAGCAAATCAAGTATTCTCCTAGCTAGCAAAGAGTGCCTGATGTGATTTAGATTTTTAATAGAAACTGCCCATTTCAGTTAAAAATTTTAAAAGTCTATAGAAAAAATACACGATACATATAAATAATAATGAAAATATATAATAAAATCTGAATTACCAAATATATTTAGATAATTTAAAAATTATGTCAATCTACCTATGTTGCCATGCTCATTCAAATAAATTATCCAATGGAAGTATATGAGAGATAAACTTGTGGCATGATAATAATTCTTTTTTAATTGATAAAAGAATTATCTATGTATTTTTTTTTGTAAAATGAGAGAATGTCATGTGGCATGATAATACTCTTATTTTAATATAATATAATACAGAATATTTATTATTATATTACAATGAATATGAAATTATCATTGATGATTTAAACTTATTATATAATATATTATTAAAAAAATTAATATGTGAAAGGGAGTAAATTTGAAATGCTTAAAGAGCTGAGTGATCAATTTGTTACTTTACAAAATTGGGGTACTAACTTGGGATCAATTTAAAGTTGGGTACGCTGAAAACTACTTTCTAATGTTAACGAGTAATTAAGATTATATAAATCAGTAGTTAAATTGGATTTTTTACATGATATTTAAATTTAATCATAAATCAAAATTCCAATTATACAGTTTTTCCCATACATGCTAAGATGAAATGTATGATGACATGTATGCTAAGGGCCTGAGCCCCTCCAAAAGCTTTTGAACTTTAAGTGATTATATATATATATATATATATATATATATATATTAATATACAAAATTTTAGGTTAAAAAATTAAATTCAACCTATCTTAAATAGATTTAATATAATACTATGAGTCTATGACACTAAACATGTTGGTTTCCTTTGCCTTCCGAGCACTCATGAATTTTTACTCCAAGTCCTCCCCTATGTATGATTAAATATTGGGTTATTTTTTTTAATTTTTTTTGAACTATTATGATTTTTTACATTTAATTTTGAACTATAAACTTATCGTCTTTTCATCTAATTATGTTATTTTTTATTTATGAAAAGATTAAAATATTGTTTTAGTAACTATTTTCTATTTTGATGTTTAAAATTAAATAAAATAACTTTGACAAGCTAATAATGTCAAATATCCTCTTTTTTATATTTAAATTATTATATTATTTTTAAACATTAAAATAGAAGACAGTTTGTAGAAGAGCATTGTAATCTTTTCACATATAAAATATTTAAAAATAGTAGAAAAAAATTAAGAGAATCAGGAAGTGAAAATCACAAAAAAGTCTAGAGACATGAGAGGTTTAAAAAGATAACTCTTAAATATTTAATGATAATTTAACATGTCTTTGGTATTTAGAAACTTAGTAAATTTATTTTTCAGTTGATGCTTAGAAAATTTAATAATCCGACCTTTTTCTCATCTCCTGTTAAATACTACTAATATATTTTTGTCCATTAATTAAAATTTAAAATGGGAAGTATATCACAACTCATTATTTTGATCCTCCGATTTCGATCGAATGGTAGGTAATTTTGCCGTTTTTATTTTGCATAATCTATTATTTTTTTTAAGTATGGAGCAGACCCTCGTCTCTGTCGTCGTCCCTGCCACTTCTTTCTCCTCTGCTCCGGCCATCTTCCATCCTCTGCAGCCGGCGCGCCTCCTCCGATAACCTCGACGAGGCCCACTGCACCACTTTCGCCTGCAGCTTTCCGCACCCGTACGCTTCCGGCTTTCTTCGACTCTTTCTCTCAGCCGTTCCCTTTTCTCTTCACGCTCCTCGGCCGCGACGCCCCCTCTGCCCTCTCCATCGCCGCCCGGGCTGCCGCGCCACCTCCCTCACCACTCTTTCTGTCGTCAACTACCTCCTAGTCCTCCCTATCTCCGGCCTGAACTCCTCCTCCTCGCTGCCGACTTCTCCGTCTGTGCGACCCCACGGCGGTCTCCCCCGGGACCTCCTCCTCGGCAGCTTCAAATCACTGTCGCAGGAACGCGATCGCGATACTCGCACATATTAGAAGATTATTTTTGTTTTATCAAGATGAACTGTGATTTACACCAAACTAAAGATTATTTAGTCCCTTTGAAATTTTTCCGTCGGTCTAAAATATTGCTTCGTTCTTTTGACAGATTACATGACCTGGTAACAAGTTTTGATTGCCAACTAGCAGGACAAACTCGTTCTCTTCTTCTTGCAGCTTCGTCATACGACGAGTCGTGGTCTCTGTGCTGCATTGCTGGCAAACTTGCATTGATTGCCAACGTTTCAATTTAACTTCCGTCCTCCCTGTTTTTCTAAAATTATTTTCCTCACCGTCCTTTTTATTTCTTTTCCTTTCCATCTTCAATGGCTTTATTTCTCTGGCTTTCAATTTTAAACTTGCACCGGGGCATCATCTAGTTGGTAGATCACTTCCTAATTGAACGGGCCAATTTGATTTGATTAGATTTTATTTTTCTCGATAGTCAATCGTTGGTATATGTGAAGCGGTGTCAACTGTTTAATTGTATAATGTTATACGTGATCGCAGGTTAGAAGGCCGACGAGCTCATCTAATTCTGTATAAGTCGTCCCGAGTAACGTGTACAGTGACGAACGAAACTTCCAACAAATATTTTCTGCATTCACATCTCGAATTCGCTCATTTACTTTTTTTTTCTTTTTAAGTTGTTTTTTTTATTTTGCTTTTTTTTTTTAAATATCGTCGTCATTTTTTTCTCTGACAACCAATTCCGAAATTCTGATTGATTGCAGCACAGAGCAAATCTTCAAAACAGTATAAGGACAAAGCGGAGAACGCAGAGACGACACAGAGAGGAGAAAGATCATATCAGAAGGAAGTTGAGGGGCGGTGCCACTCAAAGAATCCAGAAATCCAATCCGTTGCTGAAGTTGGACGCAAAGGTAATTAATATATTCCCATTCAATTACTATTACAACAAGGTCCAAAAGCATCACAAGGTGATTTTTATCAACTAGACTTGGAAAGCGGATTGAGTGGACAATTGAGCTGTTCAGGATGTTTAGCCATTAACGCTTCATATATATATATTTTTATCAGATTTATCGTATACTAATAACTTGTAATAACTTTGGATATATGTGCATCCGACAATAAAAAAAAATATTGAACTTACTTCTATATTGCAATTCAATTTGGTCAAGTTAACCTTCTCCAACATCTCTCTCACACTCACGGCATCCTCTTTACGAAATGAATACTTGCAACTCAAGATTGCCGGCAAGGGCCTCCTCTAAATAGTATTAAAGCAACATAGCAGACACCCAAAGGCCAAAGCAACCCCACCAAATAAATCTAAAGTGTAACACATTCTGTTTTTCAAAACAAAAAAAAAGGGAGAAGAGGAAACCGAAGAGAACTCCCCTTTCTCTTCCCCCTCTTCATTTCACTCTCTTTCTCTTCCTCTTCCTCTTCCTCTTCCTCTCCCCCTTCCATGCACCGGCCATCCCCCTCCCCACTCACAACAGAGGAGATCAAGGGGCAGGGCAACACCTTATAACCTTCATTCCCTCCTTTTTCATATTTTTCCCTTCATTTCTTCTCATCCAACTCATGTGCTGCCGCTGATCGCTACTAGAGGACGAGAGGAAGGCACCTGGCAGCTCCGTCCTTTGCAGGCGACGCAGGAGGACGATGGGAAAGAGGCTGAGGATGATCCGATGAACTGCTGAGTCGAGAAACGTAGGCCAAGAGGTTTGTTTTCGAGATCTATCTCATAGATCAAGTTCTAAACGAATCATGCATGCCTTTAGATATGATTAAACATAGAATCCATATTAGGAAGAATAGAACTTGTATGATATGATTCCATGAAGTTCCAGAACCAAATCACCATGATTGGACTATACATGCCTACTGCCGAAATGCTTGAATATTATTACCGAATGTTCTATGTTTAAGAATGATTGATTTTAGTGTTGAATGATTAGATCTATTCACCCATGATTTAGATAGTTGCGTGATGTAAGGGTATACATTGCTAAATGATGATTTCTTCATGTATGATATCAGCAATCACTGGAAAATGCCTCAACATTTTCGCGTTTTCTTCCGCATGACAGAACCCGGCCCGAGTTCTATACGACCTGACCCGAGTTATGTCTAGTCCGGACCGAGTTCCATCGAACTCGGCCTGGTTCCACCATTAACGCAGAGCTCCGAGCTCTGCAACCGACATGACCCGGCCCGGGTTTGAGATGACACAACTCGAGTTCGTGCCGAGGAAGACAATCAGACGAGATGACCGTCTCGACTCGATCACGTTCCAACTCAGCCCGAGTAGGTTCTGCTCGAATTTTTTCGAGACGGATTTTGTCGGAACTCGGCCCGGATTTCACTCGTACTTGGCCCAGGTTTTGACTAACAGAAGGATACCCACCCTTGACATATGTACTTAGATCAGATCAGATTTCAATGATAATTTATGTCTATTTATGATACTATTCCCAATGGACGATCAGTTTAGTTTCGGCCGATCGAAATCTCTCGACGAAAAGTTCGCGAATGTTCTCATGTTATGAGAAAATCTTGATATAGATCGATTCATGTATGACTTTGAAACGATCAATAGATGAACCAAAATGGACGACTGCATGTTTTCGATCGACTAGTGGATAATGATAAACGAACGTTCGAACCTCTTTCGGACAATCACTGATGAATCTCAAACGGACGACCGCTGATCTTCTAGTCATCTGATATATGGACAGAGAAAAATATGATCTTAATTTAACCCTCATGATTTGACAAGCTCCTGTCCATTTGATTGATACTGAATGACATGATATTAAAGATGCTTCGGAGACCACTCATGTTCCCTACAATCTTGATTGACCTAAAGTGATCGAAAGAAATATGATCTTGAAATGAATAAGGAATGAACACAGAACGGTCGACCATTTTCTTTTCGATCGATCGAAGAACACTGATAAATGGGCGTCTGCTCTCTTTTTGGACCTAAAGCGTACAATCGCTCGACTTTCAGGCGTCCAATACATGGACAAGAAGAACATGACTTTAATTGAATCCTCCTGATTTAATAAACTTTCGATTGAAATTGAATGATATGGACTTAATGATGAATCGGAGCAATGCTCCCTACTGTCTTGATCAATTCACAAATTGAAAGAAAGGTTCATATATGATGGAGGGAAGTTCTGACAACATTGCGTGAGACACTTCTCCTAGGGGCGTTTCTCTAGAGGTAATCTTTGTAGATTGTCAACTAATGTTGTATTAAATTATCTGGGCCCACCACATTACTCTGTTCACTTGTGACAGGTAATGAGTAATCTGCATTGCCCATGCAATCTACATTTCCTATAAAGTGGCAATGTAGATTGCCTATAGGAGGGTAGGCAATCCACATTATCACTTGTGTTGCAATCTTTTAAATTTTACTTTCCATATTTGTCATTTACAATTTTATTTTAATAAAATCTAAAACACATTGAATAGATTATAATAATAATTAAATAAATTATAAAATTAATCAAATAAATATTATATTATTATCATATTTAAAAAATATTAATTATTTTATAAATTTTAATTTTATGAGTGAGAATATATATATATATATGTGATTTCAGTTTACGAAGTTAAAAATAATTTATATATCTAAACATAATTATTTTCATTAGGGGTATATTTGTAAAAACTGTATATTAACCCATAAATATGTATTTTTTTATAAATAACTAATATGAATTGCCAGATAGATTACTTATGCATACTAAACAAGGTAATGTACATTGCTGGCAATTTAACAAGTGGCAATCTTTCTGAGAGGCAATTCATATTGCTAGGTAATGTTGAATGACAATGTAATAAACACACCTTTAAGGAGTTATTGATAGTTTTGTATGAGGTGCTCCTCCTACGGATGTTTTTTCCTAGCACGAGGTCATCTCCGTTGAGGAATGTTGCCAACTAGTGCGAGGCCATCCTCACTTTTATGAATGTTACGTCCTAGTGCAAGCATCTCCGTTGAGGGATGTTGCCGACTAGTGCGAGGTCATCCTCACTTCTACGGGTGTTGCCGTCTAGTTTGATGTCATCTTCACCGAGGGATGTTACCGTCTAGTGCGATATCACCCTCCCTATATGGAAATGGATTGAATGAAAGAACATGAATGGACAACCACAAATCAAAGGATTTCGTCCTTATGAACAAAAATATGAACAAGAACCATGAATATGAATGATGAATACGAATAATGAACATGAACACGAACATGAAAAGGCATGAATTATGAATTTATCTTTTATCGACTCTTCTAATATGATTCATTCTTATACTTGATTATATGTTACTTCATACTTATTCTGATGGAACTAATTTATGATTTATACGAACTCACAATTACCTTTATGCTAACGATTGAGTTTGCTCCCTTGTGTGATCTTCACAGGTACATGATTGGATTGCGGGCTTGATTGATGCGTGTGCATATGATTATCATAGAGTTTATATGGAGTCTTTTCTTTCTATGACTTGAGTTGTATTGGGGACCTCATATGGATAAGTAGTGTGACTTGGATCTTTTATATGTCACCTATCACGTGCTCGTCAGTTTATTCATTTTAGCTTCCGCATTTCTTATGTTCGATTATTGTAATAGTAAATTTTAAGTCTTTCGCTTACGTTTCATGAGTCTTGACCATCTGGGTCAACAAAAGAGTCAAAGAAAGATCGAAGAAAGTAACGATAGAGATGAGATCTCACCACATGGCGAGGTCGAATTTTGGGACGTTACATAAAGCACAAAAGAAGTATACGAAATATGCATAGGTGAGAGCAATGGAGGTAGAATTAGGCCTCAAAGTAACAACACAGCCCAAAAATCTCACCTTCGCCACCTCCGAGACCGATGCCGCCATTGTCATCCTCGGCCATCTACCAGGTTGCAGGAGGAATATGAAACTTCTCCATTGTATTTACCTAAGCTTTGCATTTTTTTTTTCTTCTTTTTGTAATGAAGACATCAATCTTTATGTAGGAATTCGACAGGAGGATATCGGCATCTCTGTAAACGACGAAGGGACGGCCATAACAATTAGTGGAAGAGGCAATCGGTTCTTGTCTCATGCCGTGACCTCGGGTCGAAGATTGAGACTCAGCAATGAGGTGGAGATGCAGCCCTTTCGCAAGGTTTTTCGCATCCCAAATGTCATATTCTTGGATCAGATCAATGCTGGTTTTGACGAAGAAGGCAGTATTCTAATGGTCTTGATGCCCAAACGCATTCGAGGAGAGAGCTCCCTGAGCGAAGCCGAAGAAGAACCAATACAAGATAGAATTCAATTAGATGAACAAATTTCTTCATGCCAGGAACATCCATCCGAATCGGAGACCTCAAAAGTAGGTCGGGACGGCGAAGAAGAACCAATACAAGATAGAATTCAATCAGATGAAGAAATTTCTTCACTCCAGGAACATCCACCCGAATCGAAGACCTCAGAAGCAGGTCGGGACGACAAAGAAGAACCAATACAAGATAGAATTCAATCAGATGAAGAAATTTCTTCATGCCAGAGACATCCACCCGAACCCGAGACCTCAGAAGCAGGTCGGGACGACGAAGAAGAACCAATACAAGATAGAATTCAATCACATGAAGAAATTTCTTTACGCCAGAGACATCCACTCGAACCCGAGACCTCAAAAGCTAGTCGGGACGCCGATTTAAAAACTTCAGAGCAACAATCCCCTCTGATTGAAGCAACCAACCAAATAATCAAACATAATGATTGTAAAAATGATAGAGCACCACAATATCATCAACCGTCAACATGCTTGAACCCTCAAGATGATATCGAAAAGCAAGAAAATAAACTAGATCCACCTCGAAGTTCTAGTACAAAATCAATCGGAACCTTGGACTTGGATGGAAGCCAGCCTCCAGCCGATGCATTGGAACCCGACCTCGGAGCAGAACAGGAGGAATCGATCAAGGAAGCAGATCTCAACGTCCGCACACCGGAAGGAACCGCTCCAAAACAAGATCAATTGGGGAAAGTGGAAGGAGAAGCCAACACACCTAAATCGAACGTGACACCGGGCAATCCGCTTGAGCAACAGGAAATAGAAAAGGAGGAACCACTCAAGGAAGCAGATCACGATGTCTACACCCCAGAAGCAACCGCTCCAAAACAAGATCAATCGAGGAAAGTGGAAGGAGAAGCTAACGCACCTAAACTGAATGTGACGTCGAGCATTCCGCAATCTGAGCACCATGAAACAAAAAAGGAGGAACCGTTCAAGGAAGCAGATCTTGACTTCCACACACCGGAAGCAATCACTCCAAACCAAGATCAATCGAGGAAAGTGGAAGGAGAAGCCAACACACCTAAACCAAACGTGATGATGAACATTCCACGATCTGAGCACCAAGAAGCAGAAAAGGAGAAACCAATCGAGGAAGCAGATCTCGACGTCCACATACCAGAAGCATCCGCTCCAAAACAAGACCAATCAAGCAATGTGGGAGGAGAAGTCAACATAGCTGAACCGAACGTGACGCCAGGCATCCCGCGACCTGTGCACCAGGAAGGCAGAGACGGTGAGATCTCCCCAGAGAAGTCGGCCGATCGCATGCCGACGATGGAAATGACAGCCAAATCTGATGATGTGGTTGCAGAAGGCCATCAACAGGTCATGGATACAGGAAATGAAGAAGAGGAGAACGACGACGAGATGGGATCAGAGGCGTCATCCAAAGAGCGGCGAAATGACGGCGACGGTCAGCCGAAGGAAGAGAAGAATGGGAAGAAGGGAAGAGTTAGGAGGAGGGCAAGAAAATGGCAGGCGTCATCGCGGTTGCCCCCTTTGCCGCATTTGGTGGGATCGGCTTTTATATTCTCGCTTGTAGCACTGGTCATCCATTACGTGAGGAATAGGAGACGTGGGTCGTGATTAGATCGGGGTTCATCTGTTTAGCATTTTTTTATGATGATAATGTGATACGTTATTATTGTTTGCATGATTTGGTTGTACTAATTAACCTCTTATGTTATTAATTAAATTTTGTTCTTACAATAATTTGATTTTGAGGTCATTTTGAATAATAAATGATAATGTAATATTCATTATGTTAGAATAATAAATAATCTATAATTATATTTATTTAATCTATCTATAATATATTAAAATGAGAGTATTATGATGCCACAGATAATTTTTTTTATTAACAAAGATTTTTTAAAGAGTACAAAAAAAATTATCTAACCAAAATGTTTTAAGAATTCAAAACATATATTTATATATTATACTAAATTGAGAGTAATTTAATGCAACATAGTATGCTATCCATTTTCAAAGAAGATTTAATAAAGACTGTCCATTTCAGTTAAAAATGTTAAAAAGTCGATAGAAAGAATACACGATACATATAAATAATACGAAATATTATTAATAATGAAAATATATATTAAAATCTGAATAACCAAATATATTTAAATAATTAAAAAATATATCAATCTACCTATGTTGCCATGCTCATTCAAAATTATCCAATGGAAGTATATGATAGATAAACTTGTGGCATGATAATAATTCTTTTTTAATTGAAAAAGAATTATCTATGCAATTTTTTTATAAAAAATGAGAGAATGTCATGCGGCATGATAATACTCTTATTTTAATATAATATAATATAGATTATTTATTATTATATTACAATGAATACAAAATTATCATTGATGATTTAAACTTATTATGTGATATGTTATTAAAAATAATTAATATGTGAAAGGGAGTAAATTTGAAATGCTTAAAGAGTTGAGGGATCAATTTGTTACTGAGTGCTAACTTGGGATCAATTTAAAGTTGGGTACGTTGAAAACTACTTTTTAATGTTAACGAGTAATTAAGATTATATAAATAAGTAGTTAAATTGGATTTTTTACATGATATTTAAATATAATTATATATCAAAATTTCTTTATACATTTTTTCCCCATACATGCTAAGATGAAATGTATGATTAAGGACGGCCTGACATATATGCTAAGGGCCTGAACCCTCCAAAAACTTTTGAACTTTAAGTGATTATATATAGTAATCTGAAAATTTTAAGGTTAAAAAAATTAAATTCAGCGTCACTTAAATAGATTTAATATAATACTATGAGTCTATGACACTAAACATGTTGGTTTCCTTTGCCTTCTGAGCACTCATGAATTTTTACTCTAAGTCCTCCCCGTATGATTAAATATTGGGTTATTTTTAAAAAATTTCTGAATTATTATGATTTTTTATATTTAATTTTAAACTACATACTTATCATCCTTTCGTCTAATTTGGTTAATTATTTTGTTATTTTTATTTATGAAAAAATTAAAATATTCTTTTAGGAACTATTTTCTGTTTTGACGTTTAAAATTAAATTAAATAAAATATTTTGACAAGCTAATATTGTCAAATATCCTCTTTTTTATATTTAAATTATTTTATTATTTTTAAACATGAAAATAGAAGACAGTTTGTAGAAGAGTATTTTAGTTTTTTTCGCATATAAAATATTTAAAATAGTAGAAAAAATTAAGAGAATCAGGAAGTGAAAATCACAAAAAAGTCTAGACATGCGCGGTTTAAAAAGATAAATCTTAAATATTTAATGATAATTTATCATATTTTTGGTATTTAGAAACCTAGAAATTCGTACTCTTCTTTTTGCAGCTTCGTCATATGAGGAGTCGTGGTCTCTCAGTCTCTGTGCTGCATTGTTGGCAAACTTGAACTTCTCGTCCATCCCAACTCTTTGTCGAGGTTTTCGATCAAATGTCGCAATGGACGTCCTCAGATCGCACGTCCGCGTGGCGGCAGAAGTCTTCGCTGCGGCCTCCGGTGATGCAGCCGCCGTGAAGTCTCACCTGGTTCTTTACAACTATCCTTCCTTCTCTGGCTCCTTCTCAGCTCTCTTTGCGCACCTTTTCCACTCGCGCCTCCGTCTCCCGTACCTCGTCTTGCCCTTCTCCTCTGTTGTGCCTTTCAGGTGCCGATTTTGTTCCCCATCCTTCCTTTTCTTATTCTTAGTTATTGATGTATAGTGTTGAACTTTATTTTGCTTTGAAGGGCGGATGATTTCATAGAACAGGCCTTCGACACCTGTTATCTTCTCGATTTCATTGGCCCCGAAAACTTCGCCATCGAGATGTCTAGGATATGTTCGAGGTAAAGGTCGAACTTTTATGTATTTGCACCTCCGAAATTTGCTTCTTCTGGATCACAAGTTTGTATTTTCTTCGTGGATATGGTCTAATGGCTTTAAGGGTGATCGCTTTCGACCACCGAGAGTCCTCTTTGAAGAGAGTGTCGCAGCTTGCTTGTCCACACAATTTGGAGCTTCTCGTAGATAATAAGAAGAGCAGTAGCCGTTCTGCATACGACTACTTCTCTGATAACCTCACTGCACAAAGTTCCTTATTGGTGCGTCTTTTTTCTATTCTCTTTCCATTCATTCTCTTTACTAGCTGCAGTTAACCGTAAACTAGCTAGCTTTTGTAAGATCGATTACAGATTGTAAAATTGTAGCTATGCTTGTAGTCATTATTGGTCCCTTTTAGGGATGTGCAATTCCTAATTTGGGACCTAACTGAATAGGATTGTCCTGGTTCTGTACTGGGTTATATACTTTGGTTCTGGTCCCGACAAATTGAACCAAGATGAAAAACTACTGTATATAAAGAACAAATATAGTTAGGATTGTGATGAAATGGGGGGCATGTCCGCGTTCCTTGTTTTACCACCTTGTCCCAATCCGACTCAACTTATAGACCTTGGAAGCCCATACCAATCCGATTTAAAACTAGTCTGGGATTTTTCAAGAATACGAAGCTAGACCAAGCTGGGACAGCGATGATGTGCCATTTGTATGCATCTAGTCTCTTTAGTTGCTTCCAATCTTCTAAGAGATATATTAAGGTAAATGGGCAATTTGTCATTTCTTGGTCTATACTGATTTAACAATGCTAAAACAAATATCTCAAGGAAGAATCCTTTCCCTTTTACTAAATCAAGTCTCTTTCGAAAGAAATGGATATCAATCAATGCAATATAGCTTAGTTGACATAGATCTCTTTATACTTGTAGTTTTGTTAAAATAAATGCTAAATATTGTCATTCGTTAGTATACTGTTTCAGTGATTTATGAAAACTTGAGGAAAATTTTTGATCTGTTACCTTGTTAAGGAAATAGGTATCAACCACTGGAATATAGCTTAATCAAATGGATCACAATGCCTGATGCCTGTTATACTTAAATGTATTCGTCAATGCAACAGGAGACAAGCACATGCCTAGTGAATAAAGTAGATGAAGAACGGATAATGATGGCCTTAAGATATCTAGAGGATTCAGATCTTCGAAAGTGGGAACTGTCTGATAACAAAGCATTCAACATTGGACTGAGAGATGAGCGTGCAAAGTTAAATTGTATCACAAATCCTTCTCTGTTTGAACAGGTGCACTTTTATCTGCCGTTTAATTTAAATTTATATGCCAAATTTCAATTTGGAAACTTATTTTGTGGCATCAACAGCTCCTGGCGTTTGATGCCAATCAGATGATCAACAAGGGCCAATCTTATTCTTTTTCACGTCAAAATGCTGCTAGCAAGTTGCTTGACAAGGCTTTCAAGATTCGCTTGGGAAGAGGATTATATGGCGAGTGCCTGGTAAAAGAATCCCTTGTTGTTTTCTTTGAGTTGTCTTCTTGCCAGCTAAATGTTTGTTTCTTCTTTGTCTTCTTTTTTGTTTACATATAAACTTAGAATTATAATTCTTGAATTTGTAAAATTCTGAAATATATTTAGTGTACTCTCTAGAAAGAGGACAAGAATGCATGTGATTTTAACTGGTTTATATTCCTTATTTTCTGTTTACTCTTGCTTTTTCAGTGTTCTTATTGTGTTTCGTTGCGAAATCTATTCTAATTTCTATCATTCATAAATGATATTTATAATCCTGTACTAAACTTTCCTTTGTTCATTTGGTATCACCAACATGTACCACTGGAACCATTATTGAGGATCCTGGAGTTTCGGAAGATGCTCTTTCATCGATTATCTTTTATAGTCCTCATTGATTGTATTGTTACAGCTTTAATATGGTCCTTATTATTTACGCATTGTTCAAACTGAACATTGTTTTTTCATGTTTGGAAACGTGTATGCCTCACCATTTCCATTGGATGCTAATGCAAGGCAATCAGAGCTGATTCGAACTCAGATCTAAGCAATGAACTTGGTATTGAACTTAGTAGGAGGAGTGCATTAGCTGGTCTAAGGTATGCATAATTTAATCCTTTCAATACATTGTGGTGTCAGATAGATTTTCTATCATTATACACATCTTTTGAGCATTTATTATAGCTGGTCTAAGGTATGCATAATTTAATCCTTTAATTACATTGCGGCTTCAGATAGATTTTCTATCATCACATACCACATCTTTTGAGCATTTATCACATTGGTTTCTGAAACCTTCTAAATGCTACATGGATACATGAAGTCAAATGGGAGCAATTTGTCCACTTATTGACAGTTGTCTGCTTTTATATTTTAAAGCATTAAAATTAATGTTGATGAACTAAATGGCATATAATAACTGAAGTGTGGTATTTCTGTGTTGAAATAATCTGTTGCTTCGGTCAGTCAACAACAATATAGAAAATCGTTATTTATATGTCCTAAAATAATGTCCCTTTCTATTGAGTTTTTACACATACCTTATCTAGTGTCACCAACAACTAAGGTGGGTTAGCTAATAATGTGGTAAACTACTTAAGAGGACGTTTAATAGTGATAGGATTCTTGAGAATGATCCATGAACTTTGTCAGACCTGTAGGGGCGGTCGTCTTCATGCAACGAAATAATCTGAAGATGTGCTTGAGGAGTACAGACTGTAACGTAGACACCTCAGAGATTGCTAAGGTAATCTTTGCGATGGCTTGAACTTTCAGTGCATTTATGCACACATCCATGCACCAAGATAAGTTCTTATGACATTGTTTTGTCCCGTATTTGAAGGCATATGGTGGGGGTGGTAACTCAAGCTCAAGCTCATTTGTTATAAGGATGGATGAATACAATCAGTGGACCTCTGTGAATTCTTGAAAATTCCTTTTAAGGTATAGCCTTTCCACTTCATCTGTTTTCATGGTATAACCTTGGTCATGTACATGAACTTAATTAGAAATCAGGGTACAGACATTTCATTTTCGAGAAAAAAATATATAGAAAAAGATAATTGTTGGAGCTACATCTAATCAAGAATGCAAAACCAGTCAGGACATGGGTTCCTTTATGATTCTGTTAGAGTATAAATCTCTCATGATGCAAGTTGCAGCTTGCTCTGGCAGCAGATGGAGTAGGAGTCAGCACAGTTGGCATTTAGCAGAGGTTTGTGGGATAATATAATACGTATCAAGGGGCTCTATGATTAGCTAAGATCACTGTGGGACACCGAGACACGTCCATTTTTTGACATATATGTTTTCCCGCTGGTCTCTGAAGTAAACTACATGTCGTTTAGCTGAAGGAGAAGATACTTTCTGCTCATACCATTGCCAATGGATTTCTATGGATGATTGTATAAAACTGAAATATTTTTGCCTGTTGGATTTGTGATATTAAATTGTTCAATTTGTAAAGGTCTCGGTGTCCATATGCTAAACCGTTTGTTAGTCCCATTGCAATTGTTTGACTATGTTCATATGCTTCATCTGCTAAGGTCTTGCAGGACCCTTGGCGGCTTGGCCAATTCACGGGAGGCCTGTTTCTGCTTTCTATTCATTACTGGCAACAATTGGTCAAAGCTGATACTGTTAGCAGACAGTGACTTGAGTCCTTGACTACAGTAAATGGGGGACCGGATGGAGTTTTATTCTGTCAGTTTGCTGGACCTACTCCTCCCCCCTTTTTCTAAAAGATGCCGATAGAAGCCCGTGCTTGACTTTAAATTTCAGATCATAAATCCGTTGACATTATCTGCATATAATGCATCTAATTTAAAGCTGAAATGTCGGACCAAAAGTCAACTTGGATCAAGCATCTGATTGGTTGAACTGATTGAAGTCTTAGTCCTCTCTGAAGAGATCAAAATATATGGCCTTATATTTTTTTTAGGACCATTTTTATTCCATTTCTTATTTCTATTTCATGTCACAGAAAAAAAGGTCAACCTGGTCCATCGCAATAGATACTTTAGGGTGCTACGGGTCAACAGCATTGGCTGTTCATTAATGTGTAGCTACTACAGTAGAGATCAGGCATCCCAGCAAATAATGCAGCTGCTGTAGGAATGTATATTTTATTTTGGAATGAATTTAATATTCAGATTTGCTAATCAATTCAAAAATTAATTCTTCTAGGGAAATGAGAATAAATAATTAATAATTTTGGATAAAGACAGTTAAGCAAAAACTGGTATTAAGCCATTTCCTGTTTTGTTTTTCTTTTTTCCGGTTTCTGAAGACTGTCCTTTCCTTTCGGTAGATTCCTGTTCTCTTTCAAACATTATATTGTTCCACTAAAACTCATTCTTCGTACTCCGGGAACAATTCCACATTCTTGCAACACATTTGCATCAGAAATCCAAATTTCTCCCCGTCTAAGGCAGAGTCAATTGCGGGTTAACAGAAAATAAGAGCAGTCAATTGCGTCTTTAAGAACAAATCCTCCAAAATTTGAACACAAAGGGCTGTTTGGCATCCACCGAGGTCAGCTGACCCTGACCTCAAAATGTTCTCATCTTATTGTTCGTGCGAGAACAAGGGCGTTCTTGGGTCATATGGAACGCAATTGCTGTTGATTTTCATCTGTTCTTGACATGATCAGTGATGCTCGTGTATCAAACGCCCCCAAAAAGAGTCAGTGATTCAAAATCTGAACAAGATACAAGCTTTTGTGCATTATGCAGTTCTTTCAAATGTCAGCCAAAACTGATCATTATAAAAAAAAAAAAAGAATACATGACAATTAACTCCACGAACATGAACTCGAGAGTTAAAAAAAGTATAGAACTAAGACTAAGAATTGACCATTTCCACAGGAATGTGGATCTACATGCAGCGGAGACATGACAGGCATCACCCGTTCGTAATGCAAAATTCAAATCCCACTTTCCCCTGTTTTCCTTTACACAAAACTTGTAAGTAAATATAAGATTCAGTACCTGATTAACTTATTTGCAGAAGGAACCGTCCAGTCCATCGGTACGATTCCTTCGTCTTCGCCTTGCTTCTGCTGCCTACCCTTTTGAACTCGAGACAGGGGGGACGCAGTATGCGGCAATGTGGCGGACTCCGTTTACCTTCTCCCCTGTCGGACCTCACAAGATGAGTGCCTCAGTCGGCATTGTGGGACAAGGAATGGTCGAAGCCCTCGGTGCGGTTACGGACTATGCGAAGGAACACCTCTCTGACCTGGCGCTCCAGCGGCTCGAGACCCTCATCCATGGATTCGCAGATCTGGCCCAGTTCCTCCACACCCTGCCTCAACTCCGCGATCTTCTCCTCGGCCACCGGGAACTGGACGGCGTCGATCAGCTCGGACAGTTGATGCGCGCACCTCTCGGTCTGGAGGATTTCCTTCAGCAGACCGTTCGAGTGCTTCCTCTCCTTCTTCTTCGACTCATCCAGGATGCGCTCGTGGAGCGACATGATAGGCGCCGCCCAGGGGAAGCTCCGGGGGATGGAGAAGTGCGCCTGCAGGCCGCGATCCTGGCAGGGGATCGCTGCCACGAGGGACCACATCACGAAAAGGAGCACCGAGCTCATGGTGTACACGGGCACGGCGAGGCCCGAAGTGGCGACGATTTCGTGGTTCCGGGGCGCGGAGATGGCATTGCCGATTGCCTGCAGCTGTCGGGCCGCGGACCAAGAGCGCGAGACGCTCCACGAGAGGGAACGGAAGTGGGAGCGGCTGCTGTGGTGGTCGCGGGAGGACGAGTTCCCGCCGCCACTGCGGCCGAAAGAGCGGTTACGATGAGGGGCGCCCGCCGAGCTCGAGGACGCCTCCTTCTCATCGAGCATGAGAACAGTGAGGTCCGCCAGTGCCTTCTTAGCCCGGCGTAGCTGCCCCTCGCCGAGGGCTCTGTTGGCCGGGTCGAGCGCGAGGAGGACGATCTCCATGTGCTTGCGCCAGCGGCGCACCTGGTCGACGCCGTCGCGGACAGCGTTGCATACGTCGAGCGCCTTCACCCCGCGCTCGAAGAAGTCTGCAATGATCCGGTCGAGCGGCGGGCGGGTGACAAGGCCGCGGTGGTTGAAGAGGATAACGCGGAATTCCTCCAAGCAAACAACAAAGGTGTCCAAGAGCTTCCGAACCCAGGATATGGAGAGCAGCTCCTCGCCGGAGGCGGCGAGGTCGCCGAAGAGGTCAGCGACGTGGCGCTGGAAGGCGTCAAGCTCCGACTGCTCGACGGCGGAGTTGGCGTCGTGGGCGTCCATGGCGTGGACCTGGTCGCGGCGAATGCTTAGGATGGAGCGGCCGAAGGCAGCAAATGGCACCGACGATCCCTGGAAATCAGTTGCAGGCATTGTCACATGGCCCGGGTCGCCAGAGAATGGGATCGGACGGAGCCCTAATCCGGAGCGAATCCGGCGGAACTGAGCGTAGGAGTCGGGCTCCGTGAACGACGAAGGGCTCTCTCGGAGCTCGCGGATGTGCCTCTAATGGCGGACTCGAGGAACGCTCGGCGAAGCTTTCTTCTCGTTGATTAGGGGGCGGATGCTTCGTGCGAAACCGATGGAGAGACACGAGTCCGTTTCGGGCCGCTATTTATTAGTGGTAAGGAAGGGAGCATTTAATTCTAAAATAGTACATTACTCGGGTTATAAGTTGACGGGGTACGCATCAGATTTAATTTAATTTTAATTAAACAATTCCTTTAAATTGACAGCGCCGCGGGCGCCAAAGGACGCGGGCGAGACGCGAGCGCCACACGAAGTCCCACGTGGATAGACGTGTCTGCGGGCTCCGTCCTACGTGGAGACAAACCATTGGACGATTCGCTGGGACCCGTCCGATGGAGCGAGAGGAGGGCCCATGCCTGTACGGACGCCGAGAGGAAGTGGTCCGAGTCGACGTGGGGCCCACGCGCGCGTGCGGAGAATATCTCTAGAAGGCAGCGCCGGATGACGAATTCGCCCCTGCAGCGCCCGCGACTTCTAGGGGTGTTTTGGGTATTCATGAGATGACGCTACGCGGGCGATAGGAATTGGAAAGGGTCGACGATCCCGTGTTCACATGGATGCGATTGGTGGGTCCACGTCGGACCGGGCAGTTAGCGGAGCGAGGAAACTTTTACTTTTGTGCGTAAGAAAGAATTCGGATAAAATAAATTTAATGACGATATATGGCGCCTGCCAGCTGGCTCGTTTTCTTATTATTCAGTTGACCGGCCACGTCATCCGCATCTCGGTTTATTTTTTGAGGAGCGTCATATATTATGTATGAATAAAATAAGTTACAGGAGTGCATAAATTTGTAAAAAAAAAAATCGAGATATCACTATCATTATGTCAATAATTTTATCCGAAAACAAATTTAATTATTATTATAATATTCAGTTTTTGTAAGGGGTGTAAGAAAAATACGATTGAATCGTAACTTATCCAAAAAAGTTAAAAATTAGGAGGCCGAATACGATTTAGGACGATTTTTAAATAGAGCAAAATTGATCCGCTTAAACTAGGATTCCACCAGAAAAAAGCACATTTAGAGTTAATTTTTATTTATATATTAATTTAAATATAATCAATTATTTTATTACCGGTATAATAATTTTTTATATAGTTTAATATATTCTTATCATATTATGAAATTATAATTTAATAGTTTTAATACTATAACCTATATTTAGTTATAAAATTAAATAAATTAATATTATTTATTAAATTAGAGGCCTGAAAAAGTCATACGAAAAAACAATGAATTTTCTTTTTTCTAAATAGTTTTAGAGTGATTTTTGTGATTTAAAAAATTGAATGGAAAAATAACGAATGATTTTTTGAATCGAAAAATTGACCCGATTCGAACCATTTTCACTTCCATGTACTTCGAATTATTCAGAAAAAAAAATCTTAAAAATAAAGCGAAAGAATAAAAGAAGTAATCAGTTAAATAAGTAAACAAATATTTATCGTCAATTTTTACTTTATTTAACAATCACAGCATGATCCTATTTATAATTGATAGCCTGCACTTTTTCTCCATTTGAGAGACTCATGAATAGACTACTCAATTCATTGTAATATATCTGAATTTTTTTTTTCTGAAAATGAAGACGGAGTCTTTCCCTTCAACGTTGTCATGTGGGTTGTGTTTTTCATATGGTGACGTTAAATCTAATTATTAAAATGACATAGAAACATGGATGTCTAAATATTTTCAAAGTTCTTTTTTCTAATTTTCTTTTCAGATCATATCTTATTTTTATTTTATCCTCTAAATTTCTATACTAGCCACTTATATATCCCCATTTTTTAATCTCTATCTCTTAATCTCAAAAGCCTAAATTTTATTTATTTGTGATTATACATTTATATATGCAATAATTAATTGACTCCCTCCATCTACTTTGTGGTAATTTAATTTTTATACTTATAAAGCTAGACAATAAACTAAAAAAGTGATAACCAACGTAAATGTACAGATCTTCGATATTTATGATTAAGTGAAAATTAAAATTAAGTGAAGGTAAATAGATAATATTAAATTTCAAAAGGTGAATTAAAAAAAATGAAATTAAAACATTCGTAATCAATTCCATGAATGAGAAGAGAAGAAGAAATAATTGGACCGGTTCAGTTTGGACTGCTGATGGATACATGATTTGCGATGATGTGAAGGCTTAAATATGAGAAGGACCAATTCAAAATTCATACCATGAACGTAGATATCAGCATACCACTTGGCGATAGACAATTCAGTTTTTTAGCACGTACGTACGTACGAGCGGCAGCATCGGACCCGTTCTAACTCATCTTATACGTTAGTTCACAAGCTAATTCTACTAATTTGCCAAGAGGGTAGGTTTGTAATATTGCTATTTGTTTTAACGAAAATTAGTATACAAGTATTAAAATATGATGTTTAAGAATTAAGATGACTTGATTGAATAGTTTCACATGAAAAAAAAAATCTTCGTTACACTAATTATATACATATTTTGAGTATATATATTAAATAAATTTGAGGGTATCCACTCCTCAAATATCCTTAATTTCATTTCAAATTCATCATTTTCTTCTTTATTTGTTATTCTCTCTTTGAGTTTTCTAGATTTCTGCCCAAATATGCTTATTAAATCATCTCATTCTAATTAACTCTCTAACATCTCTATTTTCATGCTACTAGTTCATGCAATTAATTTGTTATCTTGTTAATTTTGAATTATTGAACAAATATACTGATTTAATTAGTATATAATTTACAATCAGATTAAATATATAAAATTACTTTATGAATATATAAAATAAAGTGGAAAGAGGAAGAGTGAAAAGTTCGAAAATTTATTTTTTTTTAAAAATAATTTTTCTCTGAATAATTAATATGTGCCGGTTGTTCTTTTCATTTTTTATTAACAAAACTCTCATTAGTTAATTAGTGTGTTGATCCAATTCTGTTAGTTTTTAACTACAAGTAATTGATTGAACAATCAATTGTTTTGAAAATGTATTATTATTTTCTTAACAAAAAATGAAATAGTAACTGACACTATTCAGAAATTTAATTGTTTTAAAAACTAAATTTTCTAATATTTTTTCACTATTTTTATTTTCACATTATTTTGTATATTTTTCAATTGTTATTTTCATATTAATTAATTAATTAAATTAATATGTTTGTCCAGTAATTTAATTTATATTTTTAACCAAATAACCAATAGCACGATAGAAGAGAGAGAGAGAGAGTACGATTAAACAGGGAAACTTGGATGAAAATGGAGGAAACTTAAAGAGAGAATAATAATAGAGCAAAATTAATTGAAGGCTAAAATGATAAGTTTGGAATGATATAAACAATTGTTTGGTTTATTCTATTTTTTTTAGATTTTTAAGTATCTTGATATGAATGATGGATCTTAATATTGGGTTGTGTCATTTAGTAATGTAATTAGAAATGTGATATTCTAACTAGAATGACATTTTTATAAAATGTTGAATTTTTTATTACCATTGTGAATGGTGTCCTTTTTGTATTCCAATGACTATAATGTTAGAAAGATAGAAGAAGAGAGAGAGGAGGAAAATGTGTACATTTATTGACATCTTTATATTTCAAGTACTACTACATATCTTCAATCAAACGCACCCTAAGCGTTTGAGAGATGACACCTTTTTTTTCGATAATAACCTACTGGTATCTAGGATTATTAGCACCTGACTAATCCGGTATCGGGACAAGGAGCTGAAAAAATTTATTACTCCTGGCCAACGCGGCGGCTCTAAAGTTCGAACCCGGGGCTATTAGCATCCGTCGAACCACGTGGGGTGCAGCCAAGAGAGGTGACACCTTTGAACTGAAGCTCACAATGACTGTGTTGTTCCATTGTTTTGAGATAAAAGTGACTCACATACCCCTGTTGAGCTTCAAATATGAATAAACGGATGAATTATGTATAAGAAGTCGCTGGGTATTTAACTGCACTGCAGATTTTGTTAAAAGATCTCTTTTAACACTTTCAAAACATATTTGTCATTATAGGGCAGCACTAAATAAAAATATATGACATAAGACATATATGAGAAAATCTATTTTTATATAAATAACTAACGAAATTTGTAGTCCCGTAAAAAACGTTTCCTCGATGAAAATTTCACACTAACAGAAAATGCAACTTTTTAAAACAAATACAAACGTTTAATCTCAATGTATATCTTCGTCTTTATTTGTTTAAATCTGTATTTTAAGATTCACTGATTTCGAGTTCTTAACTCGACGCACAGAGATGATAAGACAAAAACCTGGAAGTGTAAATATAAAAATAATAATTTATATAGTGCAAATTCATGATTAAATCATTTAAATTATTTAATGTCGTTATTTTAAAATTTTAAATTAAAATCTGTGTACACTTTTTTTTTATGATTTTTCTCTAAATAAATATCACTAATACAGATGACAATGATAACAAAATTCCAAAGAAAAATAATTAATTTTGCTATCCAAGTGTACCACGCACGGACACTTATCAATAACTTTTCCAACAAAAAAAATCTGATATACCCATAATTATGTCAGGATAACAGAAATAATTAACCCGTCTATATTTTATAACCGGTCCCAAGCCCGAATAAAGGAAGAGTGTTGTGTTAGATCCCGACAACTAACGTAAAACTTTGTCAAATTTCATGAACATGGATCAACGAATATGACGTCGTATGATCCATATAGTCGACCCCACCTAGTGGAATAAGGCTTTGTTATTGTTTACCCATAATCAACAACAACAACAACAACAACAAAGCCTTATCCCACTAGGTAGGGTCGGCTACATGGATCATACGACGCCATTCCGCTCTATTAGTAACCAAACCTTTCGGTATATTATTCACCAATAGATCTTGCTCTATTAGTTCGCCAAGTGTCCGCCTTGGCCTCCCTCTCCCTCTTTTAATCGGACTCCAGATTATTTGATCTACTCTTCTTACTGGCGCATCTAATGGTCTTCTCTGAACATGACCAAACCATCTCAAACGATTCTCTACCATTTTCTCACTAATAGGAGCTACTCCGACTCGTTCACGTATATGATCATTCCTAATCTTATCTAATCTTGTATGACCACACATCCATCTCAACATTCTCATTTCGGCTACCCCCACTTTACGTTCATGTTGTCCCTTCATAGCCCAACATTCACTACCATATAACACTGCTGGCCTTATAGCAGTACGATAGAATTTTCCTTTAACTTTATTGAGTACTTTTCTATCACCAAGAACTCCAGTGGCTTTCCTCCACTTACACCAACCAGCTTGAATTCTATGATTAACATCGTCATCAATCTCACCATCTTGTCTTATAATTGATCCTAAATATTTAAACTTTGTCACTTGAGGAATTATATCCTCCCCTAGCCTAACTTTCAAATCGTCTCTAAGTTGTTTATTTGTGAAATTGCTATGCATATATTCTGTTTTATTCATACTTAAACGAAAACCCTTTGACTCCAACGTATTTCTCCATATTTCCAATTTTGTATTAATCTCTTCTCTTGAATCCGCTAAAAGTACTATATCATCCGCAAATAGCATGCACTTAGGTATCTCCTCTGTGATACTCTCCTAAGTTAAATAGATACGGGCTTAAAGCTGATCCTTGATGTAGGCCAATTCCTATAGAAAATTCATTTGTCTCACCTCCGGGTGTCCTAACCCTAGTCAATGCCCCATCGTACATATCTTGTATTACCTTAATGTAGGCAACACTCACCCTTTTCTTTTGCAAGGCTTTCCAAAGTACATCCATTGATACCCGATCATACGCCTTCTCTAAGTCAATGAAAGTCATATGTAAATCTCTTCTCCTACTTCGATACTTCTCCATCATCCCCCTTAGTAAATAAATCGCCTCTGTAGTGGATCTTCCTATCATGAACCCAAATTGTCTCTCACAAATACTAGTCTTCATTCTCAATCTATGCTCAATCACTTTTTTCCATAATTTCATTGTGTGACTCATAAGTTTAATCCCTCTATAATTTGCACAATTTTGAATATCACCTTTATTTTTGTAAATAGGAACTAATGTACTTAATCTCCAATCATCAGGCATTTTTTTCGACCGTAAAATCTCATTAAATAGTTTACATAACCACAACACACCTTTTTCTCCTAAACATTTCCAAACTTCAATCGGTATACCATCCGATCCAACGGCTTTACCATTCTCCATTTTCTTAAGAGCTTCGCTAACCTCCAAGACTCTAATTCTAAACAAGTCATAAAATTAGAAAGTATATTTTTAATTAATTTCCTTAAGAAAACATACAAGCTAAGAAACACTGAGGGGAAGGGGACCATCCACTGCATTCGGAAGATGCCAGGTCTCATTGGACTTGGAAGCCATCATTGCTTGGTGTACAATTGACCTCACACCAGTCCAATAGAAGGAATGCAGACAAAGTTACATCCAATCATTTGAAGCTGGGAAGATCATACTTGTGGGGCGTTTATTTCTTTCATTTTCTTGTTTGAGAGGAAACCAGAAGAGGTTTGGCTGGTCTGACGTTGATGTAGAGCCAACAATATCGCCCGGAGAAATCAAACATCCAGGCGGGTATGCAAATCTTCAATTAATCATTCACAGCCACAGTCCCTGAAGCACAACACAGCATACGTAGCCTTATCAACAAATAAATAACATACGCCTGATCGATCAATCTGTGTAGTAAAAGATGGAAGCACATTAGGGTTCAATAATTGTGCAAATCATTGTTCAATAATTCTCATTACTGATAACGTAGAATTCATCAAAGGCAAGTGCATATCATTGGTTCTCACAGGAACAACTAAGGTGTTGACGCCTCACTTTTCCTAGAAACAAGTGCACTGGAGAAGCTTATACAGAAGATAACAAATCTAAAAGCTAAATCATGTTCATGGCGACAAGTTAAAATACAACGTGGGAAAGGATTCAACTGACTTGTTACTGAAACAGGCTCATGAGCAATGGTATCAAGTAATATAATATTTACTTTCTATTGAAATATATAGTGATTACCAACAATTAAAAATGAAATCCAATGTATGTTTCGATATACAATTACACACAGGATCCATGTGAACAAATAATTCTAACATTTATAACATAACATGTCTTGCTCTTTTAAAAATCATAGAACAAATAGAAGAACAAGAGTGAAACAATTCAAGAACAAATGAGGGAATATGTCAAACACTCTAACTACACATCATCATCCTCGGTTATTGTAATTTTGAAACATGTTTCCGTTACTTAGTCTAGTCCATTTACAAGTGCAGGATAATATTCCATGCTCTTCTTCTGAAAATTGAGTGCCCCATAAGTTAAGCTAAGAGAATGGCACTGTCATTTAACAAGAACGTGAAAAAAAAAACAATACCTTTCTCTATTGCCATCAATATAAGTCCATATCCTGAAATAATGATGACATTCCAATACTCTGATGATTTGAACCAAAAGAATTGTGTACCCGAAAGATAAGTTGCAACGCCTTTTCTTGCTAAAAAAAGTGCAATGCCTTCTTCACTAAATAAATAAATTCTTCGTTATATCAGAGTCACCATAAGTCCACATATAATCAAGTCAAAGTAGGGATAAGTCCAAGTAATGTATGATCTTTTATAACAAGGCAATTTTTTTAAACAAAGAGGTATCTTTTTGGTTAAGAACTCAGAGTTATCTTTCGAAAGTATAATCAATGTTCAACAACTTTCACAAAAAACAGCAACAAAAGATATCAGGTGGCAGAAATGTTCGTAGTGAAAAAGAATTTTACATATTCAGCAGACAACATCAATCTGTAATCAACTTACTTTTGTGTGACGAGATGCAAGAATCCGACATCAACAAGAATGTTAACCCCTCAGATCTCATAGCTATTAAAAAAATCACTGCAGGTCGAACAATGGCATTCCTAATGAGCATAAGACATGCATGGATGGACGCAGAGAGTGTGAATTAGTCAATTAGGGAGTGAAACATGGTGAATGTGGAGGTGGTGGTGTCATAAAGGCATGCCCAAACCAAAAGAAAAATCGCTCGAGTATAAGAAGAGACTCCATCATTGGTTCACAAGACTCTGTTTGTTAAGTCACCAAACAACATCCCACACCACACACATCGTATGTATATGGCCACAAAAGACATAAATCGGTACGTAATGGATCAATTTGCTCACAACAGGAAAACAACAAGCTCGTTAAAATGAAGAGGCTATTGAAAAAATAACAGAGAGACTACTATTATTGTGATTCAATGAGTAAATGAAAGAATGCCCTCAGATCTCATAGCTAATCAAATGCTCATGGACGGCCAATTCCAATGGCCCTTATTGTCGAGCACCTCGCATGCACACCAAAGAGGAGAGGAAGAGGAAGAGGAAGAGGAGATAAAGATGATGATGATGACGATGACGATGATGCCGACGACGGTGGTGCAAGCGTCAGTGCTCAACAGAATAAGACCAGGCGGCCTCTCGCATACTATTAGGTTCTCCATCATTGGGCATTAGAAAACACCAACATTTTCTAAGATTTAGACAAGCATACAAAATAAGTGCATAGATGAAATGATGTCAAATTATATGTAAAATACCAACAAATTTCTACCTAGAAAACAAGATTCTTATGAAGCTAAAATGTTGAAATAATCATATCATGCTTCCGAAAGGAAAAAAAAACAAGAAGACTTCCGGGTATGAAATTAAACATTCTAAAACTTGAAATTGGAAAATGGATATGACGAAGCATATCGTTGGGAAGCAAAAGGGAGAAGTTACGATTTTACAGAAGTGGAGACCCAAAGTAAAGTTATAAACCCTAGCGGAGGTGGGAGGACTCGAATAAACTGTTAAACGATGGGCCTTGGAATTTTTTGAAAACGTTGCGGCCCCTAAATCGTTGCACGATTGCAGCAATACATGGCTCTCAATTTGATGGCAACAAATGGGCCACTACATAAAAAATCATAAGGCCCATAAATCGAGTCCAGTTGGCAAGAAGCATGCATTCGAAGACATACATTTTTATGTTTTCATTCAAATTGATAAAAAAAAATTGTTTTGTACTTTTACAATTCCTTTTTCTCATTTTTGAAAAAGGATTTGTCAGTAAGCCCCTGTTTGGACTGTGGAGAAATAGGCGTAATGAGGGGGAGGGCAAGACAATTTCCTTTTTTTTCCTACTTTGGATGAGAGGAAAGGAAAGAAAATGGAAAGAAATTTTCCCCAACATTTTTTTATGGAGCTGAAATGTCCACCCCCTATTTGGAGAGGAAGGATTGGGAAAGAAAAATATTAAAGAAAAATAAAAATAGGCGTCCCCTAACTTAAGTAGGGGACGATCCCCCATATTGGCACATCTGTCGGATGCACATCGGGCGGCCCAAATGGTCGGTTCAAGGTGAAAAGTCGAAGAATAGGTTCGGCGGGGGCGGTTCAGCGTGGGGCGGTTCGTAGGATGCAGTTCGGTGATGGGCAGGGTAGAAAAGTTGAGGCCGCTGACATTTCGCCAGTTTTCCCCTACTCTCTCTCCTCTCCGCGCTTAAGCCCGCTCCTCTCACCGCCTCTCTCGTCTCGCCGCCGGATCTCTCCACTGGACGTCGGATCTCGCGTTTTCCTCTCTCTCACCGCCCTCGGAGCTCTCTGTAGCACGACCTCCCTCTCACCAGCGACGGAGCTCTCCGCGGCGCGACCTCCTCTCGCCGGCGACATCCCACGCGCACAGATCTACGCATCGCCAACCCACCCCCACACCATCAAGCTCCTCCCTCTCGCAATGCCAATCCACCTAGCATACCATCGAGCTCTCTGATCTCCTCACCCGACGTGGATTCACCGTCGATGACTCGCAAAACCAACCCACTCATGACTCCCCCATGTGTTGTCTCTCTCCTCTCCGCATCGTGACCTCCTCTCACTAGTGACTCTCCCGAGCACCTCTGCCGACCAGATTGAGCATGCCGAGGCTCAGATCTGTCGATCGTGCATGACCACCGACCCCGAGCACCATTGCCGCCGACCTCATCGTGTCGTCGGCGACACCCCCGCACCTCCCTCTATGAAGTCCTGCCACCGATCTCGCGCGTAGCCGTCGTCCAACTCGCCCGCCCCGTCGTTGTTGAGCTCTCTCCGATCTTGCCCGAAGCAGACTCACCGTCGACGACTCCCAAAGCTGACCCACTCATGACTACCTACTGACCCTCTCAGATCTGCGCGTCCTCTCGCCGCCGACGTCCCCCGCGCTCAGATCCGCAACACCCCGGCGACGCACGACGGCGACCTCCCGACGACCAGCGTGTTCGTGCACCTTCGCTCGCCGATCTCGCGATCAAGCCTTGCACGCTGCATCACCATCGTCGTCGATGAAGCGCACCACCACCGCTGCCACCGAGCTCACCCGCGAACTATCGCCATCGAGCTCTCTCACCACCGTCGCCCATGCCATGGTGTTAATCGATGATGTAATTATTAATTCATGTTCAATCCATGTGTAAATATCCTAATCATGTCAGAATTATTACATTCAGAATTATTATATGTGAAGCCAATAATTTGTATGTGTTTACATTTCCTGCCTCCGGCCGTCGAGCTTTGCTACTCAGCCCGCCTTCCTGTCACCGCCAAGCTCCGCCCCGCTTCCGAATGTCGAGCCCGCCTCCTTGTTCTCACCGAAATCTTATAGTCTATTGAGACGATGGAGGTCATTATGGTCGATAGAGATCCTTTATAGTCAATGAAGGTTCATGGAGATGATTGTTAATGCATAATAGAATGGAGGCTCTCGTGATCGATTGAGACATTTATGATCGATGGAGGTCTTTGTGGTCGATTGAGGCTTTTATAATCGATAAAAACCTTTATGTCTTTATGATCGATTGAGGTTCTTTGTGGTATGGTGGCTCATGGAGTCAATTGATAATACATAATGGTTAATGGAGGTCATTGTGGTCGATTGAAACCTTTATGGTCGATAGAGGTCATTGTGATCCATGGAGATCTTTATGGTCGATGGAGGTCATAATGATGGAGATCCTTGTGATCAATAAAGTCTTATTGTGATCAATGGAGACTGTTATGATCTATGGATACTATTGTGATTGATAATAATAATTAAATTGAATTGAATTGCACCATAATGACTAATAGATAATTGATTTCGCCTTAATGGATGATAGATAATTGAATTGTGACTTAACTGATAATTGAATTACGCCCTAGTGGTTGATGAACCATTAGTTGCATGCTAGTGACTGATGAATAATTGAATTGATAAATTGTTAATAAAATTAATAATTATTGATGAGTAATGCCACTCACATAAGGGTAGGTAAAGAAAAAAATCTCGAACAAATATCGATGCATGAAAAATCCAACATATATTTAGTATTGCATTTAATCTTATTTCAGTTCATTTTCTTATCGCATACATTATTTTATGATCTTATTTACATTAATTCTACAAAAATAAAAATCTACCCAAATATTATATTTTATTATCTAGGAAGCAAGAAAACTGACAATGAAGAAAACTTTACTCAAATCAAAGTTAAAACGAAGCCAAAAAAATAAAAAATAGTGAAGTTGTCAAGAGGTGGAGCGAAGGGCTTTTCATAGGCAGTGAAACCACTTTAACAAGCCGTTATTCCGAACCTTGGTGTGCGTGAGTGATAAAAGAGGGTTAATTGAACCCTAACAAAAGAAATAAAGAAGTACAAATGTGCTATTCGGAACCTTAGTGTGTCTGGGTGATTAGATCCATAGGAAATTCTTGCTTGACGATCTAAGAGTAACTGCTATGAGATTCATCAGTTGAAAGTCCGTTATAAGAACCACCTTGCGTAATACGGAGCACATTAGTACCAAATCAATGAAATATAAAGCCAAAAAAGTATAAATGTGTTATATGAAACTTTAGTGTGTCCGGGTGATTAGATTCGTAGGGAATTCTTGCTTAGTGACATAAGGGCAACTGCTCTGGGATCTATCGGTCGAAAGTCGTTACATGGACCATCTTAGGCAATATAGAGAAGCACATGAGTACTAATTAAAAAAAAAGAAAAGAGTGAAAAAGAAAAAAAAAGTGTGAATGAAAATACCAAAAGTTTAAAGTGAAAATGTATAAGCTCCGTATGCACTTATGTTTTCAACATTGAGACTCTTATCTGATAGATTGTATATTTTCTATTATGAGCTGAACTTGGATGGGTTTAAATATGTTTGATATTCAGAAATTTTACAAGGCTAGGTCTCTTGGAATAATAGAGAGATACTCAGGCGATTGATGTATAAGTCTAGTGCTAAGAAAAATAATTGACTAACAGGGTGAAAGCAATAATTGACTTTCTTGGTTGGAGCTTTTCCTTGAACATTGCTTGAGAACAAGCAAATATCTAACTTTAGGAGACTTTGATGCATACAAAATTCAACATATATTTAGTCTTGCATTTAATCTTATTTCAATTCATTTTTTTATTGTAGGCATCATTTTATGATTTATTTATATTAATTATAAATCAATGAAAATTTAATTAAATATTGTATTTTATTGTCTAGGAAGCAAGAAAACTAAATTATGAAGCCAGAAAATTGTGCACAATCGAAATTAAAACGGAGTCACAAAGTAAAAAATAATGAAGTTGTGAACAGATGGAAGGACGCTGTCATGTGTAGACTATGAAGGGCCTTTCACGGGCCGTAAAAATAGGGCCGTGAAATCACTGTAGTCGGCCGTTAAAATATATTTTGTCACATTAGAAATTTTCCTGAGGCACGACCGCAACCACAGGGCATGGAATCCATACTTTTTGTGCGAATTGAACACTGTACGAACCATGAAAACCCTTTCGTGTGCCATAAAAACTCATTTCTAATATTATTCAAACATTGTTTAAACCATTAAATCTCTATAATAGCTCGTGACGAAGGCCAAATTCGAGTTGTGGACAAATTTTTGAAGAGATTTCAAATACACAAGGATTCTTACTATCCTAGGATGATTTGGAAACATATTATGGCCCAGAATTTAGAGTTTGACAAGGCTAAAAATTCAGAATTAAATCTACTCCGAATTTTCCTTATTTTGTCATAGAAAATATTTCTATTTCTTTTCCAATCACATGGAAACCTAAACCCCTATAAATAGAGGCCTTCTTAGGAGAGAATATGCTAGGGCCTGTAACCGAAGATTTTAAGCCAAGAACGAAGGAACACTTATGAAGAACAAAGGAGAAAGACTTCTACGCATCACAGTCGGGAGATGATTGTGCAGCAGTTCATCGTTGTTTCTGAATAGTACTCTTTGTTTTATATATTATTGTGATGATATTTTAGATTTTAATATTTTATCTATCTATCTTAGCACTCTGGAATTATTAGTTCTAATTTTATCTTTCTATAAGCATATGACCCAAGATAAACTTTATCGCCTACTTGAGATTGCATAAAGGTACACTTCTTAAGTTAAGGTTGACATATAGTTTTGCTACCCTAAGAGTCATGAAAACCTGACAAAGATGATCTAAGTGCTCCTCTGTAGACTTACTAAAAACCAGGATGCCATCAAAGTAGACCACTAAGAATTTGCAGGTGGGTCAACACCCTCATAAAGGTACTGGGAGCATTGGACAATCCAAAGGGCATTACTAACCATTCATACAATCCATCTTGGGTCAACAAGGCGGCTGGGAGCGGATCTTGCCAACACGGTAAACTTTCGTCTTCACAGGTAAGCATATCATCTCTTGAGTGGTAGATCCTCAACCGCTTGATAGTGGGTAAGGCTATAGGATCAATCTTCCGCTAATGCTAACATTTCAACTCTCATTTTTCTTTCATTTACTGCTTCGGGAAAGTGTAAAACCTGCCCGTGCTCACCCGCATTTCACAAGCAATTGATGAGTGGCTTTTGCTCCTTGGCCTTCTGTTTATTGATCTTTTCCTGCCTGCGAATCTCCTTCTTCCTTGCCGGCTATAGAGCCACGGAAGAGTGAAAGGCAGATATTTCAGTCGCAG